>BSBN01000181.1:0-1200000 GCA_027924645.1 Cunninghamia lanceolata
TTAATCTGGCTTCAAACAAATATTGCTCTACCTGAGCTCTTGACTAGTTTACAAACTCTATTGTCCATGAATTTGCCATGAAACCAGCTTTCCTAGACATTTTATCAAGTATTCTAGGGTTCACAAAATTTTTAATTTCTCCTATGTCTATAAGAATAGAAATTGGAGTTCCGAAAAGAGTACATGTGGTTTCAATAGGAGTAACCTAATACTCAACTTGACGATTATCAAGAGTGGCATGAATCCTTTGCTAAAAAGCCATTTGCTATGAAGGTAAGGGTTTTCCTCCATAAGAATTCCCTTGACTCTTCATGGGAAACTGGTTAGCATAATGATCTCCTCCACACGTGAAACACCCTCCAAGAGGACCTCTCGTACTAGATGATCGATTGGTTCTATCATCATTCCTTTTAGGGTTAACATCCATGTTTCCATCCATAGATTCATTTCTATTGAATCTAGAAACTTTTACCACGATTTCTCTCTCTGGATTCTTGATTCCTATTTCTCTTTTTGAAGGATGCTAAGGGACAATTCCAACCAAATTTCTTTTGAGATCTTTCTCAATACACAGATATATATTTGAGCTTTTACTCTTGCTTAATTGTTTTCTCAAAGACTTGATCCATGGTTGTGGGTCCATGAACATCCACTCTCCAACAATCAAAGAATTTAAGCCCATAATAAACTTCCTTATTCTAAATATTTCATCCTTCTGATATTGTGGCACATACTTCAATAAACTGGTGAATTTTTCCCAATACTCAGTGACAGTCATATCTCCTTGACACCGATTTTGAAAATATGCTAATCTCTAGTCAAAGTAAAGTTGGGGCAACCACCTTTTCCTAAATATGACCATAAATTGTTCCCAAGTTAAACTTAGGGAACTCAATCCTAATTTCATTTTTTTGTTCATCCACCACATGGATGCTTCTCCAACTAATTGGTATGCTCCCCATATAGCCTTGGTGATCTCAGAATAATTTCTTATCTCAAAATATTCTTCTATCACTATCAACCAAGCTTCAGCTACATCTCCACTCACTATTCCATTGAACTTAGGAGGTATAACTTTCTTCATATCTTGGGCTAACTCATTGTTAAGACAAGTTTTTGCCTCATTATGCATTTGTGAGTCTTGATTATTTACTCTAGGTTCACCATGGGAACCAAATTATTCTCTTCTTTCAGATTATTATTCTTGATTGGTTTCTCCCCCTCTAACTTCTTGTTTCAGGGTTTCCAATCTTTCTCTTGTTTCATTTAAAACTAACAAAATTTGATCTAATTTTTCCATGGGATTATTCTCAGGATCTGGGTCATTCGGGTTCCCTCCTATTTGGTTTCCAGAGTGTTCCATAACATTACCACACCTAGACATTTGCATAGACATTATGAAAGCATGCAACTTTTGATATTCTATCATAAAAGTACAAGTTCAGATATTCATGACATAAGTATCTAAAAAGAAAGCCAAAACTTTACTTTATTAACTTTCTAGATCTTTACATCCTTATTCACATTGAAGTTGTAAATTTTTTGTGTAAGGAAAATGTTTACATATCACTTTCTGACAAGAATTTCCTTAGATTCCTCCTCTCCATCAAAATCAAGTAATACAAACTTAATAGGTGGATGTACTCATGAGTACTCCTTCAACACCTCTAAACTTATAACATGCACATCTTGACCACACCCAAAAGGCATTTCACGATGAGAAGATGGTTTACTAATCTTAACAATAGTAGGGGTTGACAATCTTTTTGTCTTCTCAAGCCATTTCCTCCTTTCCAAACGGTTACATTTGAGTGCATCTGCTAATGTTTCAAAATCAGTGAGCCAAGCTTCCTTTGCATAACTCATTGCATCTTCCATCTTTGGTTCAAGAGTTGTCTCTTTCTTAACAGTGATCTTAGGCATTTCACTAAGTTTTATTTCCTTGGCTCATTTTCTTGTCGTTCTATTTCATGTCATTATGGCACAAAACAAATGTTTTAGCGTTAGCATATCTTGCCAATCTTGTGAAACCTTGCAATGACCTCCAAGGTCTAAGTGCTGAACCTGGTAGCTTTGATACCATGTGTAACATCCCAACTGGAATATTAAATATCCTAAAACATAATTAAGCAAAAACTTACTTTAAAAAAAAATATAATCAAAAGATATTACATCTACAATTTCAAATACAATACATATATAATTTAGAAGAATGATCGCTTTACATGTGACTAAAAAATTCCATGAATAACAATTGGTCATATTTCTTATGACTACAATTTTACCAAAATCATATATAAAATAAGCAATGTGTTCTTGTTCACAAGTCTTCGGCAGTCAACTGCAAGAGAGAGGGCATCACCCTGGTGCTTTTCCTCCAACCACAGACTAGCGGTCTCCCGCACACCTTCCTTCCTGGAATTAGCCCTTCCCTTCATGAGGGTAATAAATAATGTGAATCAACTGATTCATTATGCCATCTGAGAACTAGTGATCTGTCCTATCTAATACAGTCAAGATTACAACTCTAATATAGCTCTAGCTATGTGTTACCTAATCTGATTGTTCAACTATCTAGTACATTGTGAACTGACAATGCAAGTAGTGACTTTTGCATTACTTTGGCCAAAGTTTCTTATAAATATAGTCATATGTTCACTCACTCTTTTCTTGACTTGGAGACAATACTCTTATTTCTCAATTTATATCATAATAATAATTCTTTCAACTTGATTATACCATACTGGTTCTAAGTCATAACAATATCCTTATCTACTAGTCATTTTGACAAGTCTAAGGTGAGAACTTGGGTGATTAAAAATCATACATTGAGTCCCTCTTTGCATCCTTGCAATCATGGGTCTATGACATCCTATCATCTACTCAATGACCTGTCTACCTAATCTCAAGATTACTGCATTCTTCTACATATGCAAGATTCTAATATTTAAATCAAAGGATTTTATGATTATAGACTCTATTTGTCTTAGTCTAGAACATAATCATTCGACTCATAACCCGTCAAAGATTTAACTATAATTCCATATACCAATAACTCGAATTCACCTTCTCATGAATATCAAAAGATAATATAATATCAAATAATCTATAGATTGACTTCCTATTGTCATAAGGAATTTATCCTTTTAACATTCATGTGGCTATCCTTAGCCTAAAATAGGATTGAAGATCATTTCTCTATAAAACCCAATTACATATAATTTAAATATCTCTAGAATAGTTTTCTAACACAACTCATTCTTCGATATATGCATTCACAAGTATGACCTTCACTTGGTCTCACTCTCTTAAGTTACATTAACTCAATAATAAAGGTTCTAGGTACAATTGTACCTCTCTTAAACATAGTTGACCTCTTAAAAAGGGATCAGTCAGCCTCTCTCGATTGAGTTCTTCTTAAGAGTCATTTGGCCTAATAACATTGCATTCAGCCTATGATTTAATATAAGGCTTAATAATAATATACTCGATCTACTGTCAATACATATGGCTTGCCATTTATGTGCTCAGCCTATGAACAATATATATGGACTGTCATCAATGTATTCGGCCTATGAACAATATATATGGCCTATCATCAATGTATTCAGCTTATGAACAATATATATGGCCTGTCATCAATGTAGTCAGCCTATGAACAATATATATGGCCTTTCATAAACAAATATATTCAGCCTATAAACATTATACTTTGCGGCCAAAACTTATACACAATTTACCTATTGTAAGCACACAGTCAGCTTATTGTATACAAATAGTTGGCCTATTGTATACACATAGTTGGCCTATTGTATACACATAGCTTATTGTATACTCAATCTATTTAGTCTCATAGTGGTTAGCATATAAAAATGGTATTCCTTCATTTACTATCCTGATATTCCATTGAAGTATACATAGTCATCTAGGAATACAAGTTCAAATTGAATATATAAACAATGGTTATAAACACAGTCAGCTAGGAATACACATAAACAATCTAAGACTGATTTTGATATTATCCTTCATTTTCAAAAGACTTTATGGCCAATATCCATGGCTCTATGCAACCTATCGAGCTTCTTTATCAATGCAGAGATATAGAAATTGAAGTCACAACTATAAGGCTCTCTAATGCACATAAATAACAATCTATTTAACTCTTCAAAGAATATATAGATCCATTTATGGTTACTAAGGCACAAATGAAGACTGCTGCTATACACAAGGTAAACATTATTATCTTAGCTCTATGCTTTGGTGCAGTCATGGCCAGAGGGTTCAAGAATGAACTGTCCAAACTATGCAGCTAGAGTAAACACAATAGAAACAACACAAACATAGAATGAAATGGAAGATTCATATATTCAGTATATCAAAGAATCACAATGCTCATATGTTGGCAACATGCGGGCTACAATCAAAGGAATCACATGCCTAATTTCTGGGTTACAACAGGTATGCAAGATATCTCCTTGAAGTGCATTTTTGGAACAAAATATCTTATCTAAACTATCATAACTGCCAACTTACTTCCTATATTATATAGGTTGTCTTCAAGCTCATAGAATCCTCAGTGTTGGCCACAAGATGTTACAAACTACAATGAAAGATGTAACTTGTAGAAACAAGTAGGTCGGCCTACAACATATGGTATTGCTCCGCAAATGAATGAAACTTGGTGCGAACCTCAAGGAAGATCTATCTGATCCTTATATGTCGTCTATGATGTTCCATTAGGCTCCATAAGTCATGGAAGTGCTTCACAACCTTCTCCTTCAACTAACTATCTGGATGCTCTGCTTTGTGAAAGATGATGATCTTTTGATAGCGATAACTTTTTGGAAACAAATCCAAATCACTTGAAATTTGAATATGATATAGATGACACTATGTAGATGCTAAGTCCCACTACACAAGATTTGATTTAAAGATGTGGTAAAATGCAATACAAAATGTTGAAATTGGAAATGACTGAACTGAACTGAGAATGAAAGAAAACAAAAGAATGCAAATATTTTGGTTGATGCAAGATTGCTCTGCAACCTGGGATGCTCCTGCATCATGCTCACTACACTAGATAAACATTATATTATAGGCTTTATTAAAGTCTTCATGAAAGATAGATTCACCTCCTATACAGTCAGTCTGTGCCTTTGAATCTCTTTCTATCTCGTCCTCCCTATAGCTATTGAGCTCCTTCTCTTCTTTTTCTGTGTGTCTGTATTACTCTCGGTCTCCCTCCTAATAATCCCCTCTTGCCACTTGGAGGTTACAAACTCCAATGAAAGATGTAACGTGTAGAAACAAGTAGGTTGGCCTACAACATATGGTATTGCTCCGTAAATGAATGAAACTTGGTGCAAACCTTAAGGAAGGTCTATCTGATCCTTATATGTCATGTATGATGTTACATTAGGCTCCATAAGTCACGGAAGTGCTTCACAACCTTCTCCTTCAACTGACTATCTAGATGCTCTGCTTTGTGAATGATGACGATCTTTTGATAGCGATAACTTTCTGGAAACAAATCCAAATGACTTGAAATTTGAATATGATATAGATGACACTATGTAGATGCTAAGTCACACTACACAAGATTTGATTTAAATATGTGGTAAAATGCGATACAAAATGTTGAAACTGCAAATGACTGAACTAAACTGAAAATGAAAGAAAATAAAAGAATACAAATATTTTGGTTAATGCAAGATTGATCTGCAACCTGGGATGCTTCTGCATCATGCTCACTACACTAGATAAACATTATATTATAGGCTTTATCAAAGTCTTCATGAAAGATAGACTCACCTCCTATACAGTCAGTCTGTGCCTTTGAATCTCTTTTTATCTCATCCTCCCTACAACTATTGAGCTCCTTCTCTTCTTTTTCTGTGTGTTTGTCTTACTCTCGGTCTCCCTCCTAATAATCCCCTCTTGCCACTTGGAGGTTACAAACTCCAATGAAAGATGTAACATGTAGAAACAAGTAGGTCAGCCTACAACATATGGTATTGCTCCGTAAATGAATGAAACTTGGTGTAAACCTTAAGAAAGGTCTATCTGATCCTTATATGCCGTGTATGATGTTCCATTAGGCTCCATATGTCATGGAAGTGCTTCACAACCTTCTCCTTCAACTGACTATCTAGATGCTCTACTTTGTGAAAGATGATGATCTTTTGATAGCGATAACTTTCTGGAAACAAATCCAAATCACTTGAAATTTGAATATGATATAGATGACACTATGTAGATGCTAAGTCACACTACACAAGGTTTGATTTAAAGATGCGGTAAAATGCGATACAAAATGTTGAAACTGCAAATGACTGAACTGAACTAAAAATGAAAGAAAACAAAAGAATGCAAATATTTTGGTTGATGCAAGATTGCTCTACAACCTGGGATGCTCCTGCATCATGCTCACTGCACTAGATAAACATTATATTATAGGCTTTATCAAAGTCTTCATGAAAGATAGGCTCACCTCCTATACATTCAGTCTATGCCTTTGAATCTCTTTCTATCTCGTCCTCCCTATAGCTATTGAGCTCCTTCTCTTCTTTTTCTGTGTGTCTGTGTGAGGCCTACACTTTTTCATTTCCGTACATGTGACTATTTAGCTTACTGTTGTTGGTATTTTTATATTTATGGGACTGTTGTTCCCAGATTTTCAAACTATTAAAATCTTATTATGTTAAAGAAAAACTAATTGGGTGATGTTAGATAGAAAATTGTCAAGTGATTTCATTATGTTTATAAGAACTGTGGTATGCTTTAGAAATGCATGTATTAAATTTGCTTCAGCTATGATATTTATCTGTGGAATTAACTTTGAAGTTGAGTGTGCAGGTATTTCTAACAAAACCACAAATACAGGAGATCATTCCACACCCTATGTTGTATCCCTTGTGAGCTGATCTAGTTCCATGAGGAACTAAGATCAACCTTGTGTTTGGTAAATTGTTGTAATGTTGTATTGTTGTAATGTTGCATGAGGTTAAAGGAAATAGTTCTATCTTCTGAATTAATTATATTGTGATATGTGTGGTAAGAGATGTGTTTTGAATCTTGTTTTAACTTTATTTCTTTTTGACCCTCTTCTTGTGTTTTTACTTGACTCTGGGAGTCCTAACTAGGTTTAAAACAACCCTAGGTTATACCCCATGGGTCTAGGGACCTTTTTGACTAGGATAACCTTGGGTTAACCTCCATATGGTCACTTCAACTTCAGGGTGAAGTTAAGTGACGAATTTGGAAGCATGGGGACAATGGGATGAGTGGAATCCACACTCAGGCCCACTTCCAAGTCATGGAGCAACACCATGATCCCCTAATAATGGAGTGCTTGTCTTCTTGTGCCTCTCTTATGGTGGGGTTCCCCTTAATGAGGGTGGTGTGTCACCCACTCTCTCTTATTTTAGTTTACTTATTATATTTTATTTCTACATGTGGGCTATAATGGGGGACCTCTTGAGTGGGGTTAATTGTTTTAAGTCCATTAGGAATAAAGGATAATGAGTGGGTTTATTTTATTAATTCCACTTGGGATAGTGGGGATATTTTTTTAATTCCACTTGGGATAGTGGGGATATTTTATTAATTCCACTTGGGATAGTGGGGTTATTTAAATATTACAATCTTAAAAAAAAAAATTTAATTCATCCACTATGAATTTAAAATTCACAAATAATGTGAGCCCTTGATCTCAACTCTTGATCCTCACCTTCCATTCACTTCTCAAAAAAATCTATAAATGAGACCCTTCTCTAAGCAATTGGGGAGACAGGATTTTGCAGGGGAACTTCATTCTTGCAGGAGGGGACTTCATTCTTGTAGGGGGACTTCATTCTTGCATTCTTATCATGCCTAATTTCCTCTAGGAAATCTTCTTCTGGCATCCTCATAATGCCCAATTCTTTCTCCATTCTTCTCTTTATAGCCTCATAATGCCAAAATTATTCTAGTCATCCTATATCCTCCATTCATTATCCCTTGCTTGTGATCATAGAGAGATTATTTTTGGGGTTGGATTATTGAGGAAAGAAGGAGAATTTTGGAGAAGGAGGCTAGAGTGGAGCTCTTCATCAACTTTCATTCCATAATTGGGCTTTGGAAGGTTGGTGAATCAAGTCTACTCTCTTGTGTATCTGTTGTTTTATATGTATGTTTCTTGCTTGATGAGTGAGATTGCAAATATTTTCTATGTGTTTTCTGTTATTTGGGGTTTGTGTTGGGTGTTGAAAGAGCTCCTTCCAGTTGGAAGGCAATGCTCATCTTGTGTAGGGAAGGGAAGGTGTGAACCTCCTCGGGTGTCATCTTGTTTCTTGATATATGAAATGCCTTGAGGGCATGTTGGTACTTTTGAACCTAGAGGGCTTTAAGGCTTTGAGAGCCTATTTGGGATATCCATGGAAGTTTGATTATTTGGAAGGCTTGAGGCCTTGAGAAAGAGTAATTTGTTGGCTTGAGGCCTTGTGATAAATTGTGTAAAGGATGACACCTAGAGGTAGAGATGTCTACTTCCCTACCCTCCCTAAACTCACCTAAGCTAAGTCTTTGTATTGTGAGTCAAACCTTGAGGGTGTGTGTATTATTTGATTTATTGTTGTTGTTCAATGTTGTGATGTGTATAGTTTATTTTACCCTGGGTATGTGGATGATCACCCTAGCTCAGGGGTGACCCTCTTGCGAGTCTACGGTAGGGAGGAGAGCAGCTTGTGTGGTGTTTCTTTCCTTGTGTGTTATGCAGGTATTCTTGGAGCTTATTATGAAGCTTGGAGAAGATTATTGGATCTTAGAAAATATTCTATTTTCCTTAAGTCTTAAAGAGAGCTTGATCTTTTAATAGCTCCTTCCTTGTCAATTTTTCAAAAGGAGAAAATTATCTCCCTATTGTTGTATAAATTGTTATTTTTGGAGTTGTGAGGAAATCCTCTCTGTTCTTGGGTTGATAGTTGTAATTTTCTTGTTCATTAAGTTTTACCATTTAGAAATAAGAAAAGGAAAAGAAAATTTGTTTTTTAAAAGGATATTAAAATTATCTAGTTCCTTCTTCTTCTACTTGCAACGTTGTGAGTTAGTTGTTTTAATTAAGTTTGTAAAAGTATTAAAAAATATCCCCACCATGAAATAAATGAAATTTGGGTTGTAGTATTGCTTTTGAAATTACTGCCACCTTGAGGGTCTCATCCTAGGATGGGGACCTTTTCACTTTTACTATTCACTATTCACTGTCAGTATTCACTTTTACTATTCACTTTTCACTATTTACTATTCACTATTCACTATTCACTTGTACTATTCACTATTTATTTTTATTATTCACTTTTCACTATTCATTTGAAGGCAAACTATATGTAGTTTAAAACATTTGACTTGAAATAGAAATCTTAAATCAAGGAAAGTGGGATTTATGTATGCATAATGTATAATACGAATTGAATAGATGCTTAAACTCAGAGTTGCAATTCGGAAATACAATGTTTATATTTGCAAAAACAAAATTAACTCATTGCTCTGTTTTTAAATTATTCTATACTTTCTTTATAGTTAAGGAACTTATTAATGAAATTGAGAGTTAAGTGAATTGAGATAATGGTGGTATATATATATATATCTATATTTAAATTAAATTTCAGAGAAACGGTAAAATGAACATGATAGAAATACAAGCAAAATTAAATTCCTAGAAAAAGAAGAGAGGGCAAATGAATGGACTTGGTTGAAAATGCTAAGTCTGAAGGAGGAGAAATTAGTATTAAATTCCAGAAAATGGAAAGAAGAACAAATGACCGTGCTTTACTAAAAAATGATCTATCTCCTAAAACAACTATTGTTCAAATATAATTTGTGAGATTAACCTAAGTTAGGGAACCACGTGTTTCCTTGTCTAGGGTGTGCGCACATGTATTTGGTACGCCGCCGTCAACTATATTGTTTTTGCCTTAAGCGTACACTGCCGAGCACGTTTATGCGTGCGAGGGGGTTTACAGGGTAGTAAAGGAAAATTTTTGTCAGTTCGTATCATGACCACATGACGCATGTGGACATGACACACATGAATGCGTGTTGTGACCACATGGGAAATGTGGGCATGACAGTCTGTCTTACTCTCGGTCTCCCTCCTAATAATCCCCTCTCGCCACTTGATGGCTCATAACAAAATAATAATGGCATTGTCTCTCATTTCTCTTCCACTCTCATGAGTTTAATGAGCAAGGTTATGTGGAGAATATGGAGAAAATGGAGTGACTGCTCCTTTCTCCCCCACTCTCCAAGTATATAGGAATTATGACATAAAGGAATAAAAGAGACTTAAAAACCTCCAAAGGATAATCTTGACTAACAATAATATTATTATTAATAATAATTACAATGATAATAATAATACACTTATCTAATATATGTCGTTATTACAAACTCTCCAACGCTTACCATGGATTATCGTAAACGTATTCATCGACAAAGAATTCTCGCACATCTATTATGATTTGACAACAAAAAAGGATTAAACCTTTGTCTTAATGATGCCCTCCAAAGGCAAGAATTATATGATCTCTCTACTAAATGTTGGCAATATGTGTTGTCATTGATGTCAACACTCAAAGAGATGTCTGCACTCAGCTTATGGTTGTTTGTTGGGGTTGATGTTAATATTCATGTTGATGATACATCAGTGTAGTAACAAAGATGTTCAGTGATGTTCTTGAGGTTCATGGTTGATTTATAATGTGATGCAGAGGACTTCGGGCAATATCTTACTAAACAAGGCGAACAACCCATTAAAACCCACCAACCTAGGGTTTAGGCTTCATTTTCTTTAATAACTCCTTACTTAAGACCACATAATACCAAAATATGCTTCCATTTTCTCATCGGCCAGACCTAATCTATCGGCCACCTCCTAATTTCTTTCACCGACATGCTATTCTTTCCGATGGCTAACATCCATCGCCCAGACTTATACTGTCGAAGTGACTCCTTCGTTGTCCTCCGATATACATACTTACTCTGATGGCCTCAAAGGCTCCTTCAAACTACACTGTCGGCGAGACTAATACCGTTGGCCCAGTCACATGAAGTCTCCTCGATATCCCTTCTCTCACCGACACCAAACACTCTATCGCCAAGACATACAGTTATCGGCTCCCTCTCCAATTCTTACGCCGACTCACATCTCTCCCCGATGGAACCTTTTGCTTCCACACACGCTAGAGATCTTCCCCATCGGTAAGACACCCCATTGTCGGTGCAACTTCCTTTCTTTCTGCCGACCCAATTCTCATCCTGATACACCTTCACTCTTCCTATCAGCCAGACCGTTGAACCCTTCACTTGAACCGATGCCTTGAACCTTTATATTGAACCCTCGCCTTGAACCATTGCATTAAACCTTTTCATTGAACCATTGAACCAGTTCAATTGGACGGTTCAACCATCCACCTAACTTTGATCAGCCAGACTTTTGAACACCTCTTGCCGACCTCCCAATACCATGCATTGTTTTCTCCATCGGTGAGACTACTTCCATTGGTCTCACTTAAAATCTTCACGCCGATCCTCATTTTCTCAGCGATGATTTTTCCTACACACATGTCGGGCAGATTTTCCACATCTCACACCGATATCTATCATCCAAGCTCGCCTTCGACTTTGCTCATCGGCCAGACGAGTTCCTGTCGGCCAAAATAGGAGGGACTCTGCTGATGGCTGTATTATGCCGATGTCATATTCTGCAACTAGACACATATAGATTTCTAATCTATGTTGCAACTACGCAGATTTCTTACTATAACCATACAGACAGACAGATTTTTGGACTAAATCAAACGGAAGGAAATTAAAACCTAGGGAAGTCATTCCACTAGTTTTGGCGGAAGCCTCAACCAGTGGAATGGTCCCAAACCAAAAACACTACGATGAGACCAAACCAAAAATCTTTTGTTTTTCTACTCAGAAATTACAAACTGTTTCTTTTTCTTTTCTTGTCTTCTCCCTCTCTCTTCTATCTGTCCTCTTCAAGCACACACGCTTATAAAGAACCTAGCCAAGGCAGTTACACTTCGGTGGAATCTGAATCAATTCATCACCTCTACCATCCATTACAAGATAGTTACAACTCGAACAGTTACTATACTTCCTATCCGTTTACAATAGGTGCCATGTGGCTTACAATATGGGACACATTGGTCCGAATCAGAACAATTGGCTCTAGGCCTTACAATAATTAAAAATGATAATAGGGGGCTTCTTGATGGTAATGGGGTGCTCCTGCACCATACTCCCAGACTTGAAAAATTTCCATGTCCCATGGAAATGCTCAGTGAGAACTGCAACAACTCTGCTCTCTTGGTGTCTTCAAACTTGATGCCTCTGCTACTCGTACCATTCAACAGTGACTCCTCTGAATAGAGTTTAACTGGCTACTCCTCCAGATGCTGCTATAAGTCCAACCTCAATGCTGCACCAACACTTCTGTCCCTCACCTAGGAGTCCTCTCATGCCTCTCTCCCCAGGACTTTTGGCGACACTCACTGGACCTTCTTCTCAGGCCCTTGAACCATCTCCTGTGGTTCCATGACAGATCTCTTATCTGCCTGCTTGCAGCTTGTGGACATGCATCTGCAACTGCAAATATTAGCAAACCAAAACACCAATCTCTCACTTAGATTCCCAGAGCTTTCACTTGCTCTGATACCAATTTGATGCGGAGGACTTCAGGCAATATCTTACTAAACAAGGCAAACAACCCATTAAAACCCACCAACCTAGGGTTTAGGCTTCATTTTCTTTAATAACCCCTTACTTAAGACCACATAATACCAAAATATGCTTCCATTTTCTCATCGGCCAGACCTAATCTATCGGCCACCTCCTAATTTCTTTCACCGACATGCTATTCTTTCCGATGGCTAACATCCATTGCCCAGACTTATACTGTCGAAGTGACTCCTCCGTTGTCCTCCGATATACATACTTACTCCGATGGCCTCAAAGGCTCCTTCAAACTGCACTGTCGGCGAGACTAATACCGTCGGCCCAGTCACATGAAGTCTCCCCGATATCCCTTCTCTCACCGACACCAAACACTCTATCTCCAAGACATACAGTTATCGGCTCCCTCTCCAATTCTTACGCCGACTCACATCTCTCCCCGACGGAACCTTTTTCTTCCACACACGCCGGAGATCTTCCCCATCGGTAAGACACCCCATTGTCGGCGCAACTTCATTTCTTTCTGTCGACCCAATTCTCATCCTGATACACCTTCACTCTTCCTATTGGCCAGACCATTGAACCCTTCGCTTGAACCGATGCCTTGAACCTTTATATTGAACCCTCGCCTTGAACCGTTGCATTGAACCTTTTCATTGAACCGTTGAACCGGTTCAATCAGACGGTTCAACCATCCACCTAACTTTGATCAGCCAAACTTTTGAACACCTCTTGCCGACTGCCCGATACCATGCATTGTTTTCTCCATTGGTGAGACTACTTCCATCGGTCTCACTTAAAATCTTCACGCTGATCCTCATTTTCTCAGCGATGATTTTTCCTACACACATGTTGGGCAGATTTTCCACATCTCACACTGATATCTATCATCCAAGCTCACCTTTGACTTCGCTCATCAGCCAGACAAGTTCCTGTCGGCCAAAATAGGAGGGACTCTGCCGATGGCTGTATTACGCCGATGTCATATTCTGCAACTACACACATATAGATTTCTAATCTATGCTGCAACTACGCAGATTTCTTACTATAACCATACAGACAGACAGATTTCTGGACTAAATCAAATGGAAGGAAATTAAAACCTAGGGAAGTCATTCCACTGGTTTCGGCGGAAGCCTCAACCAGTGGAATGGTCCCAAACCAAAAACACTACGATGAGACCAAACCAAAAATCTTTTATTTTTCTACTCAGAAATTACAAACTGTTTCTTTTTCTTTTCTCGTCTTCTCCCTCTCTTCTGTCTGTCCTCTTCAAGCACACACGCTTATAAGGAACCTAGCCAAGGCAGTTACACTTCGGTGGAATCTGAATCGATTCATCACCTTTGCCATCTGTTACAAGACAGTTACAACTCGGACAGTTACTATACTTCCTATCCGTTTACAATAGGTGCCATGTGGCTTACAATATGGGACACATTGGTCCGAATCAAAACAATTGGCACTAGGCCTTACAATAATTAAAAATGATAATAGGGGGCTTCTTGATGGTAATGGGGTGCTCCTGCACCATAATGTTCATGGTTGGATGTCATGCCCTCATTAATGTCAAGACAAGGTGTATTGAGCTTGTTTGTGGTCAACATACATGATTTCATGATGAAATATTAAGATGAGAATTAGAAGCATAAAGATGAATGATAACATATTAAGATGGAAATTAGAAGCTATGCTAAGGATGTGAAGATGTTGATGATGACCTACAACATGTTATATGATCCTTCCTAATAGTCCTAAGAAAGTATGGGTTGCTATAAGAAAGTTTTGGCCTCTGGAAGTTGGTGAAGGTTGCTGTTGCAGGAAGTTGCCTGGAAGATTGTCTGGTAAAATGCTCCGTATTCCTTCGCATTTGAAGATATGGTCATGTGGTTTAGAAGTTAAGTTTAGTATGATGTAAAGGTGCTAAATCCAAAGTTTCAAATCATTTGGTCCTCCCTAGTGAAAGATATAAGTGACAGAGTTCCGGCCCATGCTCTAGCAGTATAATGTGTTGGTGAAGACTGTTTGGAATGCTTCACATTCCTCCAAGTGAAGATTTGACCATGCACTTTTGAGGATATATTCAAAGTAGTATATGAGTGTATTCATATGAATTTCATATGTTTTGGAGGTCCACAAGATCAATTTTCAAATGATAGAAGTGGTACTGATGGTTTCAGATGCCTAGTTGTTCTTAGAATATATGTTGAGGATGTGTGCCAACTTTTTGTTTCTTGAAATGGTAAATTGGCTAATGGAAGATGATCCAGATGATCTTGTGATGTCCCCTATTGCTTCACAAGATGTTTTCTACTCTCTCCAAAACTAACTGAGGTCCGTAATGATGGTGTTGTTGGGTTATGCTCTTGCCTAGCCGACTGAGGAAGGTTGATGGTGTGCGCCACAAAGTTGTAGTTGTGTGGAGTTCAAGGAATGTTTGGAGATGTTGTGTAGGTCCTTCTGACTCATTTGGAAGAAGAACAAGCAATGTTTAATCATTCATGAGTACCACCAAGATTGTGAAGACCGATGTGCTACATGCTTCATGTTTTCTTCCTTAAGGGTGACCTAATTCAAATTTGTGAAGCGTGTGGATGTTATTCCTCAAACGATGATGCTGAGAGGGATGTTTAGGACCAGACTAAGCATGTTTTTAGATCCACAAGGCGTGTGTTTCTTTCTGGAGTAGTGTGTAGTTCATGATAGGGTTTGCCCTATGCATATTTCATGTTGTGTGATCTCTAGCTAACTTGTAAAATGTAATATTCTTGTTGTATTGGCTTACTTATAATGAAATCAATGTAATGTCATGTATATATTGTAAACCTAGTTGGTCTAGGTGAGGTATGATTGTGAAAATGAGAATATGAGAGTCTAAAGACAAGAATATGAATATGTTATGCATTATGATGTGCAACTGAAGGAGAAATAGTAGAAGCAATAAGAGCTGTCCTGATTCATCTTGAAGACATTTTTGTGACAGGAGGGAAGTGAAGAGTGTGCCTAATTGATCCAATCTTTAGAAGAAGTAGAATTGTAATCATCAAAGATGTGAGCTTCAATGTCAGTTTTTAGGTAGTAGAAGGACTGTCACAATTACAACCAGGAGAATTGTGAGCTTCCTTGGGTTGTAGCCCTAAAACAAAGTTTGAAGGGAGTTGTAGTTTCCTTGGGAGTGACCCTAAAACAAAGTCTTCAGGGAGTAGTAGCTTCCTTGGGTTGTATCCCTAAAACAAAGTTGTAATTTTTATACTAGTGAGCTTCACATATTATGAGTTAATCCTCACCGTAGTTTTTCCCCTTTTGGGGTTTTCCACATATATCTAGTGTTATGTGTTGATGTGCATTGTGTTCATAGTTGATGTTTATATTAATGTTGTAATGTTTAAATTTGAAACTGCTCCGGAGGGTTTGAAGTTTGATTGGATATTGATTCATCCCCCCTCTCTCAGTATCCTGATGTGTGCAATAATTGGTATCAGAGCCAAGTAACTCAAAAGAAGCCTAATTGCTTGAAGAAGGTTCGAGATGGCTCATATTGGATCTCTCAAGGTACCTATGTTTGATAGAACAACTTATTCTTTTTGGAAGCTAAGGATGGAAAAATATCTATCTTCTCTAGGATATGGAATTTGGCAATCAGTCAAGAAGTGTTACACTGCTCCTACTAGTGATCCTACAAATGCAGATGAGATTAATTTGTATGAGAATAATGCCAAGGCAAAGAGTGCTATCATGAGTGGGCTAGCTGATTCAGAACTTGTGAAGATAATGGGCTACAAATTTGCTAAGGATGTCTAGATAAAACTTGAAAGCATTTATGAAGGAGACAGTAAGGTGAAGCAAGCCAAGATACAAATCTTCAAGAGCAAATTTGAGACCCTGAGGATGTTAGAAGAAGAATACATTTCCAGTTACATGCTCTGGGTGGATGAAATAGTTAATGGCATATGAGGTCTTGGTGGATAATTGAAAGAAGATGAGATTGTGAAGAAGGTTCTGAGATCTCTTCCTAAAACTTACAGTCATAAGGTGTTTGCTATTGAGGAAACTCGAGATTTGGATAATTATAAAGTAGATCAATTGTTTGGTTCTCTCACAGCCTTTGAAATGAGAGAATTCAAGACAAAGGTGCTCCAAAGAAGGAAGCAACATTCAAAGCAAGTAAGAAGACAAAAGATGAAGTAGCTGATCAAGATAATGACCTTGATGAGGTAGAAGAAAACGTTGTAAGAACATTGAAGAAAGGCACATGCAAATACAAAGGTAAGTTACCTTTCAAATGTGGAAAGATTGGTCATTTTGCTTCTAAATGTCCATATAAGGAATCAAAAGGTAATAGTAAAAGAGAGAAGCCCAAAAGAAGTCTGTATTCCATGGAAAATAGTTTTTCCTCAGAAGATGAGGATCATGATGATTCAAATGATGAAACACTTTTCATGGCCTTGAATGTTGGTGACAAAAAGGATGATATTGGAAAATGTGAAAAGACTGATACCTTGCAAGCTAACCAAAACAATGATAGATCAATGGTTGTATGGACTACCTTTCATGCAAAAGAAGAAAGGCTTGGGTGATTGACAGTGGTTGCTCTAATCACATGATTGGTGAAAAGAAGAAGTTTATCATCCTTAAGTAGTGGAATGGTGGACCTGTTAAGTTTGGTGGAGATGAGTCAACACAAATATGTGGAAAGGGTGCTATAACTCTTGATGGGAAGAATAAGACTGAGGATGTCCTCTATGTCAAAGGGCTAAAACACAATCTTCTTAGTGTCAGTAAGATGTGTTCTAAAAGATACAATCTTACCTTTCATGCCAAAGGTTGTGAAATTAGGTAGGCATGCTTCGGAAAACTAGTTGCAGAAGGTATCAAGTCATATGGAGATATCTAGATCATCTGAAGGAGGTAAATGGAAGAACATGCTTATTGGCTCAATCCAATGAATGTTGGTTGTGGCACAAGTGAATGGGACACATTAACTTTGATAATATGGTAAAGATTAGCTCTATTCCTGCGGTGAGAGATATGCCTAAGATAACCAAGCCTGAAAACACATTATGCAAGGAATGTCAAATGAGAAACCAGAGAAAGACACATTTTAAGAGCAAGGAGTATTCTTCTTCAATGCCATTGGAGCTAATTCACATTGACCTATGTGGTCCTACAAGAGTAAAGAGTAAACAGGGTGAAAGGTATTTCATGTTACTTATTGATGATTATTCTAGAATGAATTGAGTTACTTTCTTAAGAGAAAAATTAGATGCCTTTGATAAGTTTAAAGTTTTCAAAGCAATGGTTGAGAATGAAATGGATGCTAAGATCAAATGTTTAAGGCCTGGTAGAGGAGGTGAGTTTACTTCAAATGAATTTGAAAAGTTTTGTGAAGATCATGGTATTAGGAGACATGTATTAGCTCCTAGGACCCCTCAGCAAAATGGGTTAGTGGAAAGGAAGAATAGGATTGTGCAAGAGATGGCTAGAGCAATGTTGAAAGATGTAGATATGATTGACATATAATGGAAGGAAGTAGTTCACACTATTTTCTATTTGATCAACAGGGTATAATTGAGGGTCAATAGCACTAAGACCCCTTATGAGCTATGGTATGGAATACCTCCAACTGTCAAATACTTTAGGATCTTTGGCAGAAAATGCTATATCAGAAGAGATGAAGAAGACCTAGGAAAGTTTGATTCAAGAAGTGATGAAGGGATCTTTCTTGGTTACTCAACCAAAAGCAGGGCCTATAGATGCTACAAGTGATTGGCAAAGATGATTGAAAGCACAAATGTCAAAGTAGATGAAGACTTGTATCAGGTATCACAAGAATCAAAGGACTTTAGATCTAATATATTTCCCTGCATTGAAGAAGAAGAAGAGAAAGAAGAAAAGGAACAAGAACCAGAGAAAATACCTAAGACTCCAGCAAAGTATGTTCAGAGGAACCACTTAGAAAATCAAATCATTGGAGATAAGACTGAAGGTGTGCAGACCAGGAGAAAGTTCGCAAAGACATGCACGAGCAAGTGAATTTGTGTTTGTTATCAAAGGCAGAGCCCAAAAATTTTGTTTAATGCTAGCAAGGATGATGGATGCATAAAAGAAATGGAAGAAGAATTGAATTAGATAGAGAAGAATCAGACGTGGGAATTAGTTCCCAGACCAACCAATAAGAATGTTATAGGAACAAAGTGGGTGTTCCGGAACAAACTGAATGAAGATGGTGAAGTTGTGAGGAACAAAGCAAGATTGGTCTGCAAGGGATACTCACAAGTTGAAGGCATTGATTTTGAGGAGACTTATGCTCCAGTAGCTAGGATGGACGCAATCAGGATGTTTCTTGCCCTTGCTACTCACAAGAACTTCAAAGTTTATTAGATGGATGTCAAGTCATCATTTTTTAATGGTGATCTAGAGGAAGAGGTCTACATTGAGCAACTAGATGGATTTCAATTGTCAGAAGATCTGGACATAGTGTGCGTAGACTCAAAAAGGTTTTGTATGGACTCAAGAAAGCTCCTAGAGCTTGATATGTTAGGTTGGATAAATACTTACTTTAGCAAGGTTTCAATAAAGTTACCACAGATAGTAATATTTACATTAAGGAAGAAGGAGAAATAATTTTGATAGTTGTAGTATATGTTGATGACATCATCTTTGGTGGAGATGATGGTATGCTTAAGTGGTTTGCAGACGAGATGAAGAAAGAGTTTGAGATGTATATGATTGGTGAGATGTCTTTCTTCCTTGGGCTTCAAATTTCTTAGTTATATGATGGTATCTTTATTTCTTGGGCTAAGTATGTTAGAAAGATGTTGAAGAAGTTTGGTATGGAGGACTCCAAACTAGTAAGTACTCCAATGGTTACAGGTTGTCACTTGAGTAAGAATGATGAGTCTCCGGAGGTTGATCAGACTCTTTATAGATCTATGATTGGAGGATTGTTGTACTTGACTACTTCTAGACCTGATATTATGCATGCAGTATGTGTGGTTTCTAGATATCAACCTAATCCTAAGAAAACATATGAGAAGGTAGTGAAAAGAATATTCAGGTACTTGAAGGGAACTGCAGATTATGGCTTGTGGTGTCCAAGAGGTAATGACTTTGATTTGAGTTCTTACACTGATGCTGATTGGGTAGGTTGTGTTGATGACAGAAGAAGTACAAGTGGTGGTGCTTTCTTTTTAGGAAGCAGATTGGTTTCATGGCAGAGCAAGAAATAAGATTCAGTATCATTATCAACTGTAGAAGCAAAGTACATTGCAGCAACATCCTGTTGTACATAAGTGTTGTGGGTGAAGAAAACTTTGAAGGATATCAAGGTACTATATGATGAGCCTATTCCTATCTTGTGTGACAATACAAGTGCTATAAATATTTCCAAGAATCCAGTGATGCATTCTAGAACCAAGCATATATCAATTAGATATCACTTTTTGAGAGAGAAAGTTGCAGAGAATGAAGTGAAGTTGGAATATGTTCCAACAAAGGATCAAGTTGTAGATATTTTCACAAAGGCTCTTGCAAAGGACACTTTTGAGTATCTCTGACAGAGTTTAGGGGTAATTACCCCTCCCTCTTCTTGCTAGATGCATAGTTGGTGCATCTATCCAGGGGGAGTTCATGCTATATCCTTTTTCTTGGACATATGGTGGCTACCTCTTAGGGGGAGCAGGTAGTGGTGGTTGCTGACAAAGGGAGCCTTGAGTTGTGTCAAGAAAAAGTGTATGCACATCAAAAGGAGGAGAAAGAGAAAATGTGCACCTTAAGGGAGAGAAGCAGTTGCCCTTTGTCCTTGATGTCAAAGGGGGAGAGAAAGAAATGTACACCTAAAGGGGAGAATGAGTAGGCGTGTGTGTTGCCATAAATGACAAAGGGGGAGATTGTTGCCAATATGTGTTGTCATTGATGTCAACACTCAGAGTGATGTCAACACTCAACTTGTGGTTGCCTGTTGGGGTTGATGTGCATGTTTATGTTGATGATACATCAGTGTAGTAACATAGATGTTCAGTGATGTTCATGATTGATTGCAAATGTTCATGGTTGGATGTCATGCCCTCATTAATGTCAATACAAGGTGTATTGAGCTTGTTTGTGGTCAGTAGAGATGATTTCATGATGAAATATTAAGATGGGAATTAGAAGCTATGCTGAGGATGAGAAGATGTTGTTGATGACCTATAGCATGTTATATGATCCTTCCTAATGGTCCTAAGAAAGTTCTGGCCTCTGAATGTTGGTGAAGGTTGTTGTTGTAGGAAGCTGCATGGAAGACTATTTGGTAAAATGCTCTACATTCCCCTGCATTTGAAGATATGGTCATGCAGTTCATAATTTAAGTTTAGTATGATGTAAAGGTGCTAAATCCAAAGTTCCAGATCATTTGTTCCTTCATAGTGAAATATATAAGTGATAGAGTTCTGGTCCATGCTCTAGCAGTATAATGTGTTGGTGAAGATTGTTTGGAATGCTCCACATTCCTCCGCAAGTGAAGATTTTCCCATGTGGTTTTGAGGATATATTCAGATCAGTATATGAGTGTATCCATATGAATTTTAGATGTTTTGGAGGTCCACAAGCTAGTTTTCAAATGACAGAAGCGGTATTGATGATTCTGGATGCCTAGTTATTCTTAAAATATATGTTGATGTGTGCCAACTTTTTGTTACTTGAAATGGTAAATTGGCTTATGGAAGATGATCCTGATGATCTTGTGATGTCCCCTGTTGCTCTACAATATGTTTTTTTCTCTCTCCAGAACTGACTGAGGTCCAGAATGATGGTGTTACTGGGTTATGCTCTTGCCTAGACAACTTAGGAAGGTTGATGATGTGCGCCACAAAGTTGTTGCTATGCAGAGTTCAAGGAATGTTTGGAGATGTTGTGTAGGTATTGCCGACTCATCTGGAAGAAGAACAAGCAATGATTAATCATTCATGAGTACCACCAAGATTGTGAAGACTGAAGTGCTACATGCTTCATGTTTTCTTTCTTAAGGGTGACCTAATTCAAATTTGTGAAGCGTGCAGATGTTATTCCTTAAAGGATGATGCTGAGAAGGATTTTTAGGACCAGACTAAGAATGTGTTGGGATCTGCAAGGTGTGTGTTTCTTTCCAGAGAAGCATGTAGTTCATGATAGGGTTTGCCCTATGCATGTTTCATGTTGTGTGATCTCCAGTTGACTTGTAAAATGTAATATTCTTGTTGTATTAGCCGACTTATAATGAAATCAATGTAATGTCATGTATATATTGTAAACCTAGTTGGTCTAGGTGAGGTATGATTGCGAAAATGAGAATATGAGAGTGTAAAGAGCAGAATATGAACATGTTATGCATTATGATGTGCAACTGAAGGAGAAAGAGTAGAAGCAATAAGAGTTGTCCTAATTCGTCTTGAAGAAATTTTTATGACAGGAGGGAAGTGAAGAGTGTGCCTAATTGATCCAATCTTCAGAAGAAGTAGAATTGCAATCATCAAAGGTGTGAGCTTCAATGTTAGTTTTGAGGTAGTAGAAGAACTGTCATACTGTAATCATTCCTGAGTTCAATCTCAGTTCAGGGAGTAGTAGCTTCCTTGGGTTGTAGCCCTAAAACAAAGTTGTAATTTTTATAACAGTGAGCTTCATATATTGTGAGTTAATCCTCATCATGGCTTTTCCCCTTTTGGGGTTTTCCATGTATATCTGGTGTTATGTGTTGATCTGCATTGTGTTCATATTTCATGTTTATGTCAATGTTGTAATGTTTAATTTTTAAACTGCTATGGAGGATTTGAAGTTTGATTGGATACCGATTCACCCCCTTCTTAGTATCATGGTGTGTTCAACACTAAATATGTGTGTGTGTGTGTGTGTGTGAGTTTCAAATGGCATAAGGATTGTTGCATTCACATGATCTAGCATCCTCTCCATGGTGATACTCTCTCTCCTCTTGTAGGAGGGGAAAAACAACATTGTTCCTGCATCCACCTCAATTATAAGACGGTAGTTAGTCTATTACACCATTTTAACCACATGTTCAATAATGACGTCATAAACAATTATTTTTAGCATATTAATATAAAGCAAAAATGCATTTTTCCATCTTTAACTATAATTCTAATATTTTCTTTGACTAACTATCTGTCTTCACGAAAAATAATGAAAATAAATACATTAGTTTAAAAAATAGGGTGTGACATATCTCCCCCATTAGAGATCATCGTCCTCGATGATTATGTCCAAACCAAAAATATACTACAAACATATTCTTATACATTATGCTATTTAAAAAGATGTGGGAATTTTTGATAAATATCATTATAATCCTCCCAAGTAGCATTTTCCCTTAAATATTGGTCCCACTGGACCTTGCACTGGGTAACCTCTTTGTTACGCACAATGTATGACAATGTACCCACGAGAAGCACCTAAGAGGCACCAAATGACCATTAATGACACCAAATGACACACAAATGTCACACAATGAAACCAATAAATAAGCTCTACCATCAAGGGAGCAATCTCATAGAGAGATCATGAAGGTAATTAAGGTGACATAAATTTAAGGTGTAAAACAACTCTAACCTAGGAGTTAGAATGATGGTTGTAAAGAGCTGTAAGGGGCTCCTGATCCACTCCATAATTGATGCAGGAGCATCCAGTGGTGTAAGGGCAATCTTGCATCACCCAAAAAAAAGAAGTGTTTCAAAATTGTTGTTGTTCTTTTCATTTCTTTTCAAAATTTGTGGTTCTGGTTCCATAATCGCCTGAATAATGATGTAGAACTTTCAGTTTTTCCAAATTGCTAAAAATAGTAACTTGCTATTTTTAGAAAGTTTGCATTTGGGCACGGATTGAAGTCAAAATTTACAGGAAGTTACATAACAGAAATATAAGACCTTTGGCGAAGGAATCACACGAAGA
The DNA here is from genome assembly GCA_027924645.1 of Cunninghamia lanceolata. NCBI lineage: Eukaryota > Viridiplantae > Streptophyta > Pinopsida > Cupressales > Cupressaceae > Cunninghamia > Cunninghamia lanceolata. The sequence continues at coordinate 23,638 of BSBN01000181.1, forward strand.
TCATTTGCGAGCTGAAAGATATTAAAGTTTCTATTTCTCGAAAAATGCCTGAAAATTATTCAAATTCAAGTTTGAGGCACTAAACGGCCCCGTACGGGCCCGAAAATGGCTAGAACCAATAGAGTTGGTTCTTAGCGCGTAGAGCACTCTACGAGCTTTCCGACACATAAAACGGTTCGTCAATCGGACTCCCAGATCAAAAGTTATCGCTCCCGGAAGTTGACATATTTTTGGAGGGAGATGCAAATTTTGAAATTAGGTTGTTGGCCGCCAAAAGGCTATTAATAACCATTTTTGGGAAACCTGAGCAGTAATAGAGTTAAGGGGGGGGAGTGTAGAGTCAAGAATAAGAGGGAAAACAGAAACCCTAGCTGATTTGGGGTTACAGAAGGCAGATGATTTTAGAGTCTTGGGATAGGAAGCTATAATGTGTTGCAGCCTGTGGAGGATTGATTCCTCTGATTGTAATTGAGCTTCTGTAGTGTAATGAGTTGCCCAGATCAATAAAAGAAAGTTCTATTTTCTGTGTTCAATTTCTGTAGTTGTGTGTTTTGTGATTTACCCCCTTCATCAATAATTTGCTAGAAAGTCTACAACCAAGTTCAACTTATGCATGCAATGTTAATAAAGAACATTCACAAATTTAGCTCCAATCAACAATGCCTCTTCTACATAATGCTTTAATTTCCAATTTAAGTTAGTGCCCTTTAAAAGCACATTGATCACAACTAGAGAGTTCCCTTCAACAATAAAATTATTCACTCCTTGAGAAGTTGTTGCTCCTATACCGACATCTTACCCTTCCCATTCAACTTCATTATTCATTCTAACCCTTAAAAAGAGATCCACCATACACATAGCTACCTTTCGTGCCTTTTAAGAACAAAACCCACTCCTACAATACCCAAAGTGCCTCTTTAAGCTCGTAGAGATTCCCACACCTTACTTTCTTTTCTTCAATTCAAGATTACTAAGAATCCCAATATTCCTATGAGTTATAAAATCTCTTAACTCTTCAACGAGGAATATGACATATACTATTATTATTTATATATGGAGAGAAAAAAATATTATTATTTACATATAACAAGAGACTCTGTAGATGGTGATAGCGAAGGGGATAAGGAAGATACAAAGCAAAGAGAGAAGGACAACTGGTCACTCTTAACTCTTGGCATTATATTTCTTGGTGCAAATTTTGTTGTCTCTTCTCTGCAACTCATGACCCTACACTTACACACTTCTGACCATGTCAAGTGTTAGTGATTAAACTCTAAATTCAGAACATAATTTATAACAATCTACAACTACAGAGGTGAGAAAGACTTTGCATGGAGAAAGATTACAGAATGACTGCAGAAATGGGTGTGAATGTAAACAGAGCCATTATTCTTTCAAATGGTTTGATTTTTTCTACAAGGGATTGGGAGCAGTTGTGAGAAGCAGGATTGCAGAGTCAATGAGAGTGGGTTGAATGTCGACTTAGTTTTTGGCAGTACAAGCACGTAAGTGCATTGCAAATCCATTTTTGGTGTTGTGGAGTTTCATCTGCAAAAGCCAGGAAACCGTTCCCATTGATGGTAGAATTGTCAATTGTGAAATGACCATAATATGCCTAAATTAGGCACTTGCCTTCAACAGGCTCCTTTTTGGAAAATAGCAAAACAATAAAGAGCCTTCTGTTTAACAAATCCTTCAATCCTTCTTTCAAATCTGATAGTGTACAAGAAGCAAACAGTATGCAATACTATATCATTTTTATCACCGCCATTGACTTGTGCCAGCCGATGTGTTAGGTGAAAGGACTTAATAGATGAGTGTATTGTAATAGCTGTCATCATTGTGCATTGTTGTGGTTGTCTTCTTTTTATCCACTTTTACTTATTACCTGTAAAGTTAAGTATTAGAAGTTATAGTTATATTTGAAAAATGACAAAATGTATCTATTTTCATAAGTCACATTATAGAAAAATTAATCATATAATAATAAATGAGGCAATTGTAATACATGTCTTGATGTACACGTTTTGGTCTAATTTTTACATGTCTTGATGTACACGTTTTGGTCTAATTTTTTAAAGGTGTTTTTGGACAGTTCAGTAAAGATGTAGTTGATGTGTCTACATCATTGATGTTCAAAACCCGGAACAATAGCTTAAAACTCTCAACTCACCTACAAAAGCGTGCTGAAATTTTCACATAAATTTGACGTACCATTTAGAAGCGCCTTATAAAAATAAAATTGTTCAATAATTTTATTGAAAGAGAGATATTGATTGCTATAACTAGTATTCCTACTCAAAAGAAACTAATAAATAAACTTTATAAACAATTTTTTAATAATTTGATAATAGATCACAAAGTCTAATAAAAATACTAAATCATGAACATATGCAACTCTTAAAACCCTAAACGTCACCATCTCAAATCAAAATCAAATATAGACATAAACACAGTGCAATACATATTCATGCCTCCATTTAACCGTGTTGTATAAACACACAGGGAAGTCCTTTTCATTCTTTTCTCCTGACGTTCCCCTTTTCCTTTTCTGATGTAACGCATAAAAAATAATCAAGTAAAATTTGAGTATTGTGTTTGAATTCTTCAAAGTTGATCAAGTCAAAAGCATAGTATTAAGGATAAAATACGTCTGCTACTTGTTATTATTAACATTACATTTTTCTTTGGTATACCATGTTGATACAAATAATAGAAGTTTTAGTTGCAAATTATATATAAAACTAAAATTGTTAAAGTTAATTTATTCCAACAATACTTTGATTAAGCTAATTGAAGGTTTTAGATATCTATAAATTTGATAGGATTTGATTTTAGTGTTATATGTTTATATATATGGTGTACAAAATTGTATATTTATGGTTTTTTAAATGTTTTGGTTTAATTCTGATTATAATGTTTTAAATGTAACTATTAGTTTATAAGTGGTATAGTCTTGTATGAATTTAGTTCATAATATTTTTATATCTCAATTTTATCATCCCTCATCTTTAGAGATTTGGTCTTGATCCCAAGATTCTCTATTTGTTACTTTGGATCAAATCGATGGATGCATACTTGACCCATGTTGCTCTTGCAATCATGGGTTTTGACCTTGAACTTTTGAAATTTAAATCATATTTAATCCTTCTAACTCCCTCATACTAGCTATTATGAGTCCACATATCACACATTTGTGTTGAATTGTGTACTTGGTTGTTGTATGGAAGGACATTCATTCATTTAGTTGAAATCATGTTGAGAGATCATCTAAGAGTTAAATCAAAGGACTTGTCTTAGAGCATTTATAAGAGCATGATAACAACATTATCAAAGAATTGCACCAAAACACATCATCCTAGGTTTGTTGCATGCTTGCTTGATGTCTTTGAACCTTCCGCTTAGAGAAGTATAGCTAGTCCTACTAAGAGTTTGACTAAGGAGAACATGAACCTCATAATTTAATAGATTCCCAAACGTGTTCTTAAACATTACTGGTCCTTACACAAATTTAAACACCAAGAGACCAAGGTGAACAACTTCCAATAGTCAACACTTTGCAAGTTCATTCCCATGAATTCTATATTTGTAACTCAAGTTCAAGTCCACACTCCTAGAGATTAGGTTGGCATGCACATATGTGAACTAGTGAGAAATGAATTAGTTTGTTAAATTTTGAGATAGTCATCCATGCAAGCACTAAAATTCTAGTTGTTTGGCAAATCAGTAGAATATTGAGATTCACTTTCCCACCTTTGAAATCTAGTTAAGTATTGCAATTTAATTTATTTAATTCCTACATTTAATTTCAATATTCATTGTTTCTAGTCCCAACTAAATATTCTAGGTTAGATTTGTTGGCATTGTGATTTAATAAATTGTCCAAGAGTAATTTATGAAAGTGGGTGCCTTTTCCATTATATTTTTATGAACTTGATTTATCATACACCCCCTAGGATTTGTTAGATTAGGGTTTATTGCTTCTTCTAGTTAAGATTTTTAGATCTAATATTTCTTCTTGCATAGATTGTATTTTAAAATCTCATTAGGGTTTGGATTCCCTTTACTTGTGCTTCATAGCTACACCTTTAGGTTTTTGTGCTTCATTGTATGATCTTATTTTTACTCATCCTACCCACCCTTGTTTTTGCCTTTCAAGTTTCATCTAGGCTAACTTATTTTTAGACCTAATTACTTTCTATTTTTTGTGGTTTCAAATCAAACTTTTACCTTCCTTTTTTATCATTTGGTCTTTAGGGCTTTGTTTGCATGCCAAGATCTCATTCTCATCCTCACATCCCCTTAAAGAAAAGCTCCTCTTTACATCCTCAAATGGCTAAATCTATTGAAAATGGTGTTCTTAATTATGTTCCCACAAGTATTATTATTACTCCTATTGTTTAAAATGAGGTTGAAGATCATGATCATGACACATATTTGAACAATCACACATAAGCTTGCTAATTTAGCTAAGGTGGATTGTCCTAAAAAGTTAATTCAATATTTTAATGATTTATTACATACTAGACCATTTGGGTTGAAAGTACTTTAAGAAAATGGTGATAAAGTTACTCCTATTTCTTTTAATGGTGTATCTTGTTTATAGTTTCCCCTAGTTTTGGCCCCAGATATGATATATACCTCTTGATTTATTTCCTCCTACAACACCTACTTCTCCTATGGATGTTTTTATATCCTCACCTCCCTCCTATCACACTACCACTTCGCCTACCTTCCATGCTATCCCTACTAGTGCTATGACTAAACATGATCCTAGTGTTACTTCTACCATTTCCATCTCCACCACTAGTGTAATTCCTAAACCCACCATGGATTGTTCCATTCCTAGTTCCATATTCCATCAATGTCTTATTCAATACCTCATTCCATACTCCACTCCACTCCTCCTACAATGGGCATTTCTTTACCTTTTCACTAGGACCTTCCTATCATCCTCTCTATACTTCATTGTTTCTCATACTCCTCATATAACCACTATTCTTACCTTTACCTTGGATACATTATTCAAATAATTTAATCAACGCAAGAAGAAAGAAGATGATATGCTTACAAAGTGTGACTCTATTACATACAATCCTTTGCATTGCATCACTCTTACATTTGAAATTGTGACATGCCCATTACCTCCTGGTTTTATGGCACCTAGATTTAAATTGTATCATAGAAAAGGAGATCCTCATGTTCATTTACAAGCTTTTAATGTTTCATGTTTATATATTTCTATGAGGATAAAGTATTAAATAATTTATTTCCATGGACCTTTATGGACTATATTATTCAATGGTTTTACTATTTACCTCTTGTTTCTATCCACTCTTTTGACTAGCTATAAATTTCTTGTAACATTTTCGTGATATTATGGGTTTGAAAACAACTATAATTAATTTAAATAAATATACTAAAAAATATAATTAGAATATACATGATTATCTCATTCACTTCCAATCTATGTGTGGTAAAATAAAGCATCAATTAGATTATGATAAGCTACAACTCCTTCCTACTATAAAAAATAGTGTGTACTTAAGTAGCTTTCCTTATTTCATGAACATTTGTACTCATATAAATAATATTGAGTTGAAATTGATTGCATCTAATGCACTTAAGTATGGTTCATCTTCTCATGGTTCCTCCACATCTTCTTATCCTTCCAAATTCCAAAACTTTAATACTTTATTGAAGGTTAACAACTCTAAAGGGACAAATGATAATGCACATCATGTGGAGATAATTCTTGTAATGTACCTTCTTTCAAGCCTCATACTTTTAGGAAGTTTACTAAGTTACAAGAGCTAGTGAACATTGTGCTTCAAAGTTTGTTAATTTCAAACTTGATTACTCTTCCACCTATTCATCCATTAAATCTAAGTAGAGGGATACCTAAGAACTATAATGAGAATATATTTTGTATTTTCTTAGAATTGATGGACATCACAGTAAAAATTGAATGACATTAAAACCTAGAACGCAAGCTTTTATTGATAATAATATGATTCATATTGAGGGTAAAATGATGGGGACAATCATTTGGTTGTCGTTGATGGGTGCTTTTGCACACAACAACTTAGATAAAATACTAAGTACCTTATCTCTCTTCAAAGGAATCAAATCCCAAAGAATGGAAGATGACTACCCCAAGGTCTATACTACTAGTTCTTGGCCTTCACCAGATAACTCTGTAGTATGATGTTATTTTCTGTTCCAATCAAGGGGCCTACATGAATTTGGACAAACTCCAACAAAAAAGGTTAAATTACACATAAACCAATCAATTTTTAGATTTAGCAATGCATAAGCAAACTGATCCAAACATATATTGCCATCAAATGTATCATTTCAGCTCATAAACAACAATATATCAACTTGCATTCATGAAATATCAACTCTATAACAGTAATATGCAAGTTTGAAAACCCTATTCAAACTCTACACTAACCAGATTTTATTAAAAAAAAGTGCAAAAACAAGGCAAGATAGAGAAAGGTTTCTAAGAAAAATAACTAAATATTAAACCTCTTTAATCATTTCAGCTTCAATAATGGATAGACATGTTTGCAAACACATTAACCATTCTTGATTTGATCATGACAATTCAAGAATCAAGATTCAAGAAGGTGCAATCTTCAATGGTGAATTTGTGGGTGTTCAAGCTAACCACATAAGGTAATTTACAATCAGCAAATTATTAGTAGTATGAACACTTTGCAAAATCATTAAATATCCATGAATCTTTAGCTGAAAATGAAATAAATACCCAACTTGGTGTTTAGAAACCATCAAAGAAACTTTGTATGATGACAAGTTTAACTAATTTCAATAATTTCTATTCACTATCTTGACTAGAAACCATGAATCAAACTTCTGTAAAGCTCAACATATTGATAAACATCAATAATTCCTAAACTTGGTGTGGAGAAAACCATGAAAATATCATGAAAAATAAAAAAATACTATGTATTTGCTCTCAAATCCCAATAGTACAAATGTTTTCCAATGAGTTTCCATGAGGTTTTTTCTAAAAACACCAACAAGAAGTCAATAGTTTTTCAACAATTCTAACTTCTTTTTTCTCTTACAATGAGTTTCAGCTATATACATATTCAAATCATCTTTTCCATACTAAGTTTTCACCCTAAAATCCAATGGCTATGATCAATTTGATCCAATGGCTCACATTTGATGCTCCAACACAAAAGTCAATTTTGGTGGCAAGGAATATTCCACTTCATCACATGTAGCTTCCTCAAAAAGCTTCCATTAGTATCAAAAAGAAATATTTTAATTTACTTTTTGTGACTAAGTATTCCAAATATGACAAAAAGTAACTTTTGCAAGCCAAAAATATTAAATATTTGCAACTACATCTCCAAGGCACTTAATTTTTACAACTACAACTCCAAGAAGTTGTTGTATGAAAAATCTTTATAAAGTGGACATATGCATCTATATAAAGTCATTTCTCCATCATAGGTGGTTTTAGTTGTCTATTTTCCATGTGCAAACATTTATATGCAGTTGTAGGAGACTGATTTTGGCATTAAAAGTTCATTTCTAGCCTTCATACTTCATGATTTCTCCATTTTTCCACCCCAAATCTCCATCTCAGACCTGGAACAACAAGTTGGGCACTTGAAGAAGGTTGTATCAATCATGTCCTTGGCTACAAATTAGGTATAAGTGTTGATAACTGAGAGGGGGGGGTGAATCAGTTATCCTAATTATTTCCCTTATTGAACTTTCCTTTTAATTGAAGCAGCATAAAATCAAACACAAAACATTAACCATGAAATAAGAAACACATGACACAGTATTTTTGACGTGGAAACCCTGTTAAGGGAGAAAACCACGGGGTGATTAACCCAAGAATTATTCTCTGTTAGAAGAATAGGAAATTACAAAAATGGCACTTGCCAATTAGGGCTCACTGCCCGAGCACACTGCTCACAAGAGGTTCACTGCCTACAAGAAGACACACTGTCTTACAAAGTGATAAGAATCACAGTCTTGAACTGATTGGAAGCATCTGCATATGCTGGAGTTCAGTTCCGGTTAGGTTCAGTATACTGATCTGCTGCACTTCATCTTTCCTCTGTTCTTTAGTCTGCTATCCTTTCACATACTGGATCTTTCTTGCTACTTCTGCTCTACTCTGGACTTGTTCGCATATCCTTTCACACATTTTTTACACCCTTTACAACTAAATCCATCCTCTATATATATCCGCACAAGTAATTACATCACCTTTCTAGTCGGCATCCGGAACAGTCTAGTTTCTTACAAACTTAGTTCTGTCGGCTGAATCCTTGCTCACCAAGCAATGCGGATCAAGCATATACTTGTAGATATCATCAATTATGTCGGCCAAACATTATTCATGCCTCCGCAACCTTTATCATCATCTGTAACACATCCGGAAAGTAGTCTGATACTCTGTCAGTCAGTTCTTCCTCTGTTTTCACTGTCTCTCAGGAATCCGGTACTCAACTATTCATATCTTTTTCCTTGTCCAACTCCGGAGGCTAAATCCTTGGAATATACCACTCAAGATAGTCCTCTTGACTTCCCCAGATCCGCACTGCACCAAGACACTTCCTCTGAGAGATCCGGACCAATCTGTCGGACCTTGCCACATGCTCTGTTCTTGTTCACCGGACCACAACAATCTTCAATCTGACTTCCGGTAGAGACATATCATGACTTGCGGATATGTGGGATGACCTTTGTTGCCATCAATGACAACAACCATGAATCCATATAGTGTCTCTTGCCAACAATCTCCCCCTTTGGCATTGATGGCAACACTTAGTGAAAAATGACTAAGTGTTTACACTATGCTCCCCCTTTGCTGATGCTCTGTCTTTATATACAATTTCCGGAACTCCCCCTGAGTTGGATTCCTCATTTTTCACTGCTCCTCACTCCCCCTTTGACATCAATGGCAAAGGGTAGGGTCCGCACACCAAAATTTTCAAAAATTTTCTATATATAGCCGCATATTTACATACTCACATATACTGCAGAATGTCTGCAAAGGATGTCTGCAGTTGAACCATTTCAGTAGCCCAACTTAGCTTCATTCTGTCCAAGATTGAAATGTGACCACTCAACAAAAATGCAAAAGCTTCTGCCCGCCTGAGATCTGTCGGATCTTTTGTATGGGCGGTGGTCTGGGCATCACTGATGGCCTCATGCATAGTTTCCAACTTAGGGACTATAATCCTTCTAAGTTCTCCCATCCGGTTGGTAATGTTCTTCCTCTCCTTCTCAAGATTCTTTATTTCATTCAAGACTGCAATAGTCTGACATTCTTGATTTATTATAGAGGAAGAGAGAGGATCAAAACTTTGAGATAAGCTTTGAAGCTTGTCCTGTTCCTCTTTTATTTTCTTGTCAATTGCTGCTGTTGCCTTTGACCAAGATATACAAAATTTGTAGATGTCACCGCCATCCTTAAGAGCATTTTCTAAGATCTTTATTCCAATGCTTACAATCTTCCTATCTTTAGAGATTAATTCTAATATTTCAGAAAATCTCTTATCCAAAAATTCCTTCCGGACCTTTTCTTCAGCTGATTTTTCTAGAGAATTAAAATGTGTATCAATACTGCTGACTAAGGTTTTTAGATTACCGGAAGTGGAGGCTGTCGGATCTATCTGGATTGATGGCATGATCTTTACAAGTACTCCGGAAGCAGCCTCTATCAACTCACAGTCTTCCATATGAGACTTCAGGAGCTTTTCATTTGCCTTGGCATTTGCAAATGAAGCTATCTTCATTGTTTGTACCGGAGAGAGAGAGTCAAAATCAAATGGACCTTTTAGAAGCTCCGGTTCATCAATCTCTAGAGTTTCTTTGCTCAAAAATTGTTGAACAGTTTGTGCAGTGTCTCTTGCCGGAGACAGATGTTTCTTTTCTTCTGCAGTCTTAGAACTGTCAACCTCTTTGTCTGTCACCACTGCTTCCTTCTCCTGCAATTGCTCTTCTTCTTTGGATCCGGAGACTGTAGGGGAAACCGGAGGAGAGATGCTTGCTTGTTCATGGGCCACTTCTTCTGGAGCAGAGGGTCCCAAGTCCTCACTTGTCTGTTCAGGGCTCACTTCTTCCGGAACAGAAGATTCCAAATCAGCAGCTGTTTCTGCACCTAAGTCCTCTACAACAGGAAGATTGAACCTTTTGAAGGCCTTCCGGAGGATCTCTTCTGTCTCTTGTGCCACTTTGTCAGTCTCACCAAGCATGAGCTGATTCATCCTGGCTTTACTTCTGAACTCATCTTTGCAGTCCTTGAAGATCATGTTCATTGTCTTGGGATCAATTTGAGGATATAGCTGAATAGCTATCTGCTCCCGGATCTCAAGATCTTTGGCATGAGCATTATTCTTTCTTACTTCCATTTCCTTCTCTAGGCTTTTAGGAATGAGAGATATGATCTCAATGAAAGCCTTATTGTATGTGTTCAGATATTTAACTATGGCTTCCTGCAGAGTCTTTTGGTCAGCCTCACTGAAGTCATTATAGGATTCAGTCATTGGTTGAAGGTTTCCATCCACCGTGACCGACTTGATTATGCTCTCTAGTGACAGAGTAGGCTTTTCAACAGTTACCTCTGCCATTTCATCCTTGTCTTGGCCTGTGGAGGGCTTACCGGATCCTTTCTTCTTCTGTTTCTTTACTTCTCTTACTTCCTCATCTGATTCTGTTTCCTCTTCATCCTTTTGGCTTTCATAAGCCCTTGATGCTTTTGTCTTGGATCTTTTACCGGATGCCTGGACTTCCGGTTTTGAGCTTTTGGTTGTGGAAGGTGCAGATCTCTTTGATGATCTGGTCCGGGTGGGGGTTTCAACCGGAGCACTTTCTTTGCTTTTCTCTTCTTCCTCAGCCTTTCTCCTCTTTTCCCGGCTGGCATCAAGTGCCTCTTTTGAGATGCCTAGGCCTTGAGCAATGTGCTCTACTTCTTTTCTCACTTTTCTCTTAATCTCAGGTTCCCTGAGTTCTACATGTAATTTCACACTCAGCTCCTCAAAGGTTCCAAACCTTTCTGCCTTAGGATCTTTGGGCTGACTTAGCATGTGTTGAACATGCAGCTCTACTATCTGTTCATCAACTTCATACCCCATGGGCATGATCCAGACAGTCCTTGGCTCCACTGCCTCCATTAGGCACTGATCAGTGTCAACCATAAAGCATACTGAGTCCTTGTATTTCTCAATGAGAGACTGGGGAATTCTCTCTCTTGCTTGCATCATGCTCTGAAAGTTTTTGAAGTATCCCCATAGAGCTGTATTTCTCGCTTTTGCATCCCCAAGTCCATGCAAATAGTCTCTTATCTGGACTGCAACAGGTTTGTCATTCTGCCATACCCATCCACTTGTTCCGGGTAGCTCATTCATGAAGTAAAAGAATAGACATACAATGAGAGTACCATACTTAAAGGAGTTCTTCTTGTCTTTCTTGATTTTCTGTACATTTTCCATTAATTGGCTTAGTAGTAGTTCACAAAGATCATAATCTGCATTCTTTCTTAGCATTTCATATGCTGTGTATATTGCAGTTCCGGATACAGAATTCTCCCTGCTGGAGTGATAGATCTTGTATCCTATTATCATTGATGCATATTTGATATCTGGATCCGAAATATCTTCAATGGTCATTGCCCTCTTATCATATTTTGATCCGGTGGCCTCAGTTACAACGTTGTTCTTGACAGATTTGAGGATAGGTACCCCCCCGGAAGAGTATAGACCAGTTACTGCTCTAATTGCTTCTTTTGTGATCTTACAGGGTCTATCTAGCCAAAGGAAGTTGTCATGCATCCTGCTCAGTACATACCGGACCCATTCATCTTCTTCAAAGCTAGGGAAATGAATGAATTGCTCAAATTGTTTCTTCTGGATACCCTTATACTCTGGTTTGAGCTCAAAAGCATTGTCTATCAGTTGCTTGTGATAGAGGTCTCTTAATTTGAATTCCCCAAATTCCTCAATGTTCGCGTGTATGTAAACCCTAATATCTTCAGTATGTAAGACTCCGTGGGGAACACTAGAGAAGGCTCCTAGTGGATCTACCTCCAATGATTTGTAGGGATGTTTCTTGAATGAGGGGCGAGGTCTATCAGAGATCTTAACTATGTTTGGAGTAGCCATTCTTCAAAGATTTGCAGTGAGGCAATGAAAAACGAAGAATACCTTATGCGCCTTCGGTTTGCACGGAGTGGTTGGATTGATTTCTTTATGCAATAGCTTCGGCAGGAGATCCTTGGTGTGCTTGATGAACCTTGTTGCAGAGCTCCACTATTCGCTTCTTCTCAAGTGTAGAATGAGCAGATAACTTTTGAGAAATCCCTTATATTGCTCCGCAAACCCTAATATCTGTCTGCAATAAATGCTTCACCTGCATTATTCCGGTTTACCATGTCTGGACAGCTTGGAGTATCCCGGATTAGTCCTGATCACTGAATATCATCCGGATCTTTAAATCATGAATAAATCTAGGTAACATATTACAAGAACATCCCAAACACTCTGTCCAATCCGCAAGACAAGATCGTGCACTTCCGGATCTCTCCGGACCTTTTTGTAATCCTTTATCATACCGGAGCGCCTCCCTGAACAGGTCTAACTTAATCGAACATAGCTTCTTCATAACTCCATGCGGACCTCTGAAAACTTGACTGAAGCATCTCAGGACTTATATCTACAAACCCTTTAATCCGTATCTTGTGCCACATCCGGCACAACTTGTTTGGCTGGGGGAACAGAATCTTCTTTGAGTCTCCCCCTGAGCCTGAGCTCACTTTTTAATTTCTGGAAGAAATATCAGCACCAGAATCTGGTGCGGATCCAACCTCTACATTCTCTGAGCTTTTCTTCACCCAAATCTTGCTCATCTGATTCCTAACTTCATCCGCATTCATCTTTTGTTTACCCTTGTCTTGATTCTGATTATACACCGGACCTCTTTTGTCCTGATTCTTGTTTCTGCAGACTTTAGCATTATGACCGGACCTATTGCAGATTTGGCAAATAACATTTCTTTGCATATTTAACTGATATCCCCTTGATCTGCATTGATTAGCCATATGACCTATTCTATTGCATGTAAAGCATCTACCTTTGAATGATTTGTTTACTTGCATAATTCTGCATTCATGGGATTTGTGTCCATACCTTTTGCAGTTGAAGCACTGTCCGGAGAAGGATGAATTAATCTGATTCATTCTCATTCTACACTGATTAGCTTTGTGACCAAAATGGTTGCAGCTGTGGCAGTATCCATTGAAGGATGGATATTTTTGAGCATTTGGCTGTCTTACCGGAGGTCTTCTAGGCCTGCTCCTTGGATTTTCTGATCCAAGATTCCTCTGACCGGATCCGGAGCTTTCTCCTTTCTCATATCCCAAACCATACTTGTCATCAGTCCTCTTTTGACTTCCAAGAAGAACTTCAAGTTGAGCAGAACTTATCTTGAATTTCTCTTTATATTCATTTGCTGTTTGAAGATCTCTTTTGAGAGAGGTAATTTGATCCTCAAGTTTTTCTTCATTATCTTTGGCATCTTCAAGATCAGATTCAAGATGTCTGATAATCCTGTCCATCTGGTGGCATTCTTCTGATTTTTCCTTAAGAGATTGTCTTAGATTGTCTTCAGCCTTTCTTTTTTCTTCAATCTCTTGAGTGAACTTTATAGTTCCTGATTCCATTTCATGTCTTAACATAATGACTTCTTTTGATAACTTTTCACATAACTTGGTTTGCTCAGTCAATTCTTCATTTGTATTGCTTTCTTCACTTTGTCTTGCCAACTGTTGGAGCAGCTCCTTTCTCTTTTTCATAGAGAGACTTAATTTGTCTTTTAATTCCCTCATGAATTCATCAGCCTGTTTGAGTCTTTCTCTTAATTCACTAACTTCAGAATTTGACTGTTCAAGATCCTCAAGGGCAGTCTTGAGTTGCTCCTTTAAACCATATGCATCCATTTGAAATCCCAGATCTTCCTCAAGCTGTTAGGCTCTATTAGGAGGAACTTGGCTCTGATACCAATTGTTGATAACTGAGAGGGGGGGGTGAATCAGTTATCCTAATTATTTCCCTTATTGAACTTTCCTTTTAATTGAAGCAGCATAAAATCAAACACAAAACATTAACCATGAAATAAGAAACACATGACACAGTATTTTTGACGTGGAAACCCTGTTAAGGGAGAAAACCACGGGGTGATTAACCCAAGAATTATTCTCTGTTAGAAGAATAGGAAATTACAAAAATGGCACTTGCCAATTAGGGCTCACTGCCCGAGCACACTGCTCACAAGAGGCTCACTGCCTACAAGAAGACACACTGTCTTACAAAGTGATAAGAATCACAGTCTTGAACTGATTGGAAGCATCTGCATATGCTGGAGTTCAGTTCCGGTTAGGTTCAGTATACTGATCTGCTGCACTTCATCTTTCCTCTGTTCTTTAGTCTGCTATCCTTTCACATACCGGATCTTTCTTGCTACTTCTGCTCTACTCTGGACTTGTTCGCATATCCTTTCACACATTTTTTACACCCTTTACAACTAAATCCATCCTCTATATATATCCGCACAAGTAATTACATCACCTTTCTAGTCGGCATCCGGAACAGTCTAGTTTCTTACAAACTTAGTTCTGTCGGCTGAATCCTTGCTCACCAAGCAATGCGGATCAAGCATATACTTGTAGATATCATCAATTATGTCGGCCAAACATTATTCATGCCTCCGCAACCTTTATCATCATCTGTAACACATCCGGAAAGTAGTCTGATACTCTGTCAGTCAGTTCTTCCTCTGTTTTCACTGTCTCTCAGGAATCCGGTACTCAACTATTCATATCTTTTTCCTTGTCCAACTCCGGAGGCTAAATCCTTGGAATATACCACTCAAGATAGTCCTCTTGACTTCCCCAGATCCGCACTGCACCAAGACACTTCCTCTGAGAGATCCGGACCAATCTGTCGGACCTTGCCACATGCTCTGTTCTTGTTCACCGGACCACAACAATCTTCAATCTGACTTCCGGTAGAGACATATCATGACTTGCGGATATGTGGGATGACCTTTGTTGCCATCAATGACAACAACCATGAATCCATATAGTGTCTCTTGCCAACAATAAGGTGGCACAATTCATCTTCCAACGGCTGCATGGCTTCATTCCCTTCATTTTCCATCATTTTGGGCTTCAAATGTGCATGTACAGTAGTAGCTTAGGTTTGATTTTTATGTTGATACAGCTTCTAGGGTTTGTATTTATCATACTTGACATCATATTGGATTCATTTCATAGGTGCAGCAGTGGTTTGGGCATGAAAATCAAGTTTCTCCATAGCTAGGACAACAGGGTGTCTCCTATGTTTCATTCCTCCATGGTGGCTCCAACTGGTTCCTTCATGTTTTAGCCTCTTAGACCTACAACCAACAAAGCCAAGCATCAAATTACTCAAAAAAAATCATTTTAAATCAATACGTATGAAATCATATCCATTTTTCATCATGGATCAGTCATGTGCAAGTTGAAAAATAATGATTAAAACTTGTTTGCTTTTTAAAAAAACTGGTAAACCTATCACGAGAAAAAATAGTCTATTACGACATCCATAACTTTTATAATACGATCTGGGTTTTTCTAATATTTTAAAGGAAGATGTGGAATTTAGTTTTTTATATCCCCACAAGAAATTAGCCATATCTAGATTGCAAATCCATATATATGATTGAATTAATGACTGTCTATCTCTACTGATATTTCTAGAGTGATGTTTTAAATGGGATTATATTGTCATTAAATTTATGGTTTCCCCTTGATTCCTTTGGCTTCTTTATGCATCCTCTTGAAATTTCCATCTTCTCTACCTAATCAAGCCTTCCATCAACTTAAAAATGTCTTTTGAGTCCATTATAGAGGCCAAAACAAAATAAAAAATTGAACTCTTCATGGCTGTCCTAGGGTTTCTAGGTTGTCAAAATTCAATTTTAGGACTATTCTTTGACCATTTTAGGTGAAACAATGAATGGCTGTCCTTTATCTAATTATAAAGTTTTTCTCAAGGTTTTGTGGCTTTTATGACCATGTATACACTGTTGTCTGACTATGACAGCAGTAGGCAGTTTTAGAAGCTTGTATGAATTGTGTTCTTTTCACCCTTGCATGGATTGTTTTCTTCACTTCCAGCTGATGGTTTCACTTTTTTAGTATGTCATGACCTTCGTCAAGCCATTGTTCTTCTAATAAATACAAAACTAATGATAATGACATGATAAGATCTAAGCATACCACATGAATGCATTCATACATTTAGTCATCTTGAAACCTCCTAAGACCCTACAAATATGAAGGATTATATTCTTACCTTTATATATGAAGATGAAGCAACAAATAAACTTGAATGGATCATCAAAACCAACCCCATCCTCTAAAACAATAAATGTCCTTCCTTTTTAAGAGTCCACAAGGCCTCAAAATGCAATCACTCAACCATCAAGGACTTGTCAATATGACTATGAGCATGATAAAATGAGACAAGACCATTCACCACAACTCCATGCAAACTAAAAGCCAAATGAAACAATGAAGCACATACTTGATCAAGACTCATCAAACCCAAAACATGCCAAAACCAACCCAATAGACTTATAAACACCCAATTGACTCAAATAAGACATGTGGTAACAAACAAGTACATCCAAAGCATGCAAGTCAACTAGGACTTCTGAGAGCATTCAAATGCATCTAAAACTATGTGAGATAACTAAGACCCAAGAAATTGTCAAAATATGCCAGCTTAATGCAATGGATGATCATGAAATTATACAATCAAACCAAGTTACTCAACCAAGACTTAGAGCAATCATAGCAAGCTGAAACACCCAAAAGAGGCTAAGAAACTCACCAAAAGATTCAAGCAAAAGAGGGGGTGCCCATTTTTCCCAATAAAAAAGTGGGGCATGTGTGCAAGGCACAAAAAATGGTGAATCTACTAGGAGAAAGCTCTTGAGCATTCCAAAGATAAAACAAGTCAAAAACCTAGAATCTCTACATACACCCACATATTAGGCCAAATAAACATAACAACCTGATCAAAGAATAAAAATCAAAAGCTAGCATAGCCATCCATATTCCAAATATCCAAGTGTGTGTAAATGCATTCATTCCCATCCCTTGGAAACTAAGATCATCTAAGCTCCCTTACATTAAGCTACATGAATGATACTTCACCTCATGAACTACCTAGACATTGCCCCACTACCAATCAAGCATCTATAGCTCCGATGAGGTTGTCACTATGATTCCACTCAAAGCATAGTTCTACTGCCAGGCAGGTGTCCATAGCCTTGATAGAGATACTTGAATCCTCCATTTAATTGAGTCATATGATAGGAGTACTAGGAAGTACAACCTTGAATTTTTTTCTTTTTCACTTTTCTTTTGATTTGATTTTCTTTTCATTTATGCCATAGCACATGCTTTTTCCACATGGGAATGCATAATTTCAACTTTATTGGGATGGGAATCATAGTGGTCACAAAGGTTAGACCTTAGGATTTTTCACTTAATGCAAGATCACAAAGACTTACTTAGAAACTTTAGGATCATTAAAATGTGAAGAGGTATAAGATCTCAAAATAGTTCAAGTCATACTAAACAATCAACTCATCCTCCAAAAATAAGCATCATGCCATCTAACACTAACAATGGAGTCCACAGGAAAACCCCTAGTTTATGACTAATATTTCTCAAAGGAAGACTAATAGAAATAATCTAGAAAATCTCATTGCATACACTTGGAAACAACCCTCTAATAATCAAGGAACAAGCAAGGGAAGACCCCAAAAACTCAAAATAAGAGAGAAAACAATAGCAAGCTAAGACCTAACCAAAAACAAAACACAAACAAACTGAAAACAAAACTAAAACAACAAACTAACAACTAAACTTACCAACAAGCAAACAAGAGTAACCAAAACAAGCAACTAGCTAACCAAACACAAAGCAAAACTAAGCAAAGTAGACACCTAACAAACCAAAACTAACCTAGGACTATGTACAAAGACTTAGGACAGTAGGTATCTACACTCTCTCTTGACTTATTTCTCAATATGTGTAAGAGTGATAAGGCACATGTCAAAATCCTAGGTCTAGCAAACTCATCTTTGTATTATGAAAAGTATGGTATAGGCAAACTAGGCTCATATTCAAGATACAAGTCATGTAGGATCAACAATTGAGGCAACTCATAATATCCATGATCAATCCAAACAAAAGTTTTCTTACCCCCATCCCCATAATCAAAATTATAAGAATCATAAATCAATGAGAAAATGGAAGAGACAACCTAATTTAAAGTACCATCAGCTGAAAATATAAGCTCATCATCATGTTGTACCATACCCAATACTCTCTCACCTTCAGGACCTATCTCAACTCATGATGGATCATCCCTCATGCTGAACCATTGTAATGTTTAGAATTAGACAAATCAATTACATCAATGCAAGATTGAACTCTTAGGCTCTAAGACATGGAACATTTCACCTTTTCTCAACACATATGTGTCAAATTTATGGTACCATATCCTAGGACTTTGTTTGAGGCCATACACAAATTTCTTCAATTTACAAATCAAATTACTTTTACCTTTCACCACGTAGTGCTCTAGTCGTGTCATATAAATATCCTCCTCTAAATCACCATGAAGGAAAGTCATTCACATCCATTTGTTCAATTTCTAGATCATAAGTTGCAACAATAGAAAGCAAGAATCTAATGAATGTCATTTTTACAACAAGAGAGAATATCTCACCATAATCAACACCCTCAACCTAAGAGTAACCTTTTGCAATCAACCATGCTTTGTACTTTTCAATACCTCCATATGAAACAATCTTTTTCTTGAACACCCATTTGCAACCAATAGGTTTTCTTCCTTTAGGAAATGGTACTAGCTCTCATGTATCATTCTTTTTCAAAGTTACCATTTCTTCATCCATAGCAATCTTCCAAGACTTTACATCATTCATACCTAATGCTTCTTCTATAGATTGGGTTTCATCTATGTTAGTATTCAAAGCAAAAATGAATCTCTAGCCATCAAGTGAATACCTTTTAGGTGGTTGTCTATGCCTTGTGGACCTTCAAACAAGTTGAGTTAGAGGTTCTTCCTCCTCTTCTAAAGATTCAAAGATAGATGAGCTCTCCTCAACTTCTTGTCTATCTTACTTTAATGACTGAACTATATATAAGGAGAGTTGCTGATACCGGGTAATTCTGTGTTGTCTTACTTTAATGTGCATGTGATGCTCTATTTTGTTATTCTTTATGTTTTGTTGTCAATCTCTATCTACTTGATTGAGGTATAAATTGACTACAAAGACTTGACTGAGGACTGAATCTTCGGACCGGTATCCCCTCTACATTTCTTTCTAACATTTGGTTCCATTGCTGGGACCCTAGAAAAAGGTAGTTAAAGATTGAAAGGGCAAAACATCCAAAGAAGTAGCATAGAGTTACAAAAAGGATAGAAGGCAAGGTTGGCAGAGAAAATTTTTAAGCTGTGGAGGAATCTAGATCTCCTTAAGTTTCTACCTCTATATGATGGGGGCAGACACTTAAGGGGATGGCAAGTGGAAAGGGGGTAGGGTCCACAAGAACCTTTCAAATAAAGGGAAGAAAAAGACAAACACATCATGGAGGATGTTGTTGAGTGCACCAATATGGGTGTTGCAGGAGAAAGGAGGTAAGAAGTAGAAGAGATAGAGTGTGGAATGGAGAATGTCATTGAGCGCACTATGGTGGGTGTTGTTGGAGAAGAATGCGGAAGGGAAAGAGAAGAAACAAGATAACTAGGGTTTATGCCACAAACTTCCAAAATATATGAGTTAACATTAGAGATTTCGAAGATGGATGAGGAATATATAGAGAAGCTAATTTTTCAAAGAATAAAGGAGATAAGAGAAGGAGGAGAAGATGTGGTAAACATTGAGAGGAGTTTTGAGGGTTTTGGAAGGTTATTTGAATCATCATTGGATGTTGACATGATGTTGTTCACAAAGAGAAGTGAATCCCCTAAGTTGAAGAGACACAACCCCTAGACCATGAGTCACCCTGAGTGCCATATAAAGTCAAGAAAATTTTAGTTGAGAAGGAAGATAGTCAAGCAAACAAGGAAGTGGAGAGAATAAAAGATCCAGAGTAATTTCATAGAGGTTTTAGGAGAAGAGTACTTTGATATCTAATTACAGAGAGATAAGGGAAGAGAAGGAAAGTGAGTTGATAGAAGATAGCCTAATTGGAGGAAAACTACTGCAGAGTACTGGAGACATTGAGAAAACTAATCATGGATATCCTTGTCAAGTTTTGAAGTCTATTTAGAACCAGAAGGGAGTAACAAGAGATGAAATCAAGTTCTTTGACTTCATAGGTACCTTGCGGAATGAAGAATTGAAGTGGCACAGGAAGACATTTCCAAACAGTGACAAGGATTGGGATGAGATCAAGAAGCTATTTTTGGAGTTCCGGATGTTCCGACAGAAGGGGTAAGTAAGATGAGAGATTTGATGCAGTTGGACAAAGAATCAATAAAGGACTTTGATAGAAGATTCAAGGAGACAACTAGGAAGTTGGAGGAACCACTGACTGAGAAGCAAAAGATAGAATGATTTATTTCTAGAATAAGCCCTAAAATAAGGTCAACCATAGATGGAAGAATATTTGAGACATATGCAAAAGCAGTGACACTAGCCTGCTAGATAAAGTCTCAATTTTGGTGCAGACATGATAAGATGAAAGAAAACCTAGAATTGGAGAAGCTAAAATTGTAATTGGAGTAGTTAAAGTTGAGGCAGGAGATCTTGGCTAAGAAGGAAGAGAATACACAGAAGCAAAGACCCAATATTTGGTGCTCATACTATACAAGAGAAGGACACTTGAGAAATTAATGTCCTAGGATGAAAGGTGAAAGACAAGTTGCCACAATAAAAGAAGACATCAAAACAACAACAAAAAGTATCAATTCAATATATAGTGGATTATGCAGAGAGTGGGATGACCATGAAACACCAGATTGTTCTTCACAAAACTTCTGAAGGAAAAAAAAAAATTTCAATGAAGAAGATGAAACATGGTACAGAAACTCAAAAGAGAGTAATAACATGTCTTATGTAGAGATAAACTCACATGATCATGTCTACAAACAACCAGATTGGAGAAATCAAAGGAATGTCAATGCAATACAAAATTCAAACTCTGGCAGCCCATCCTATGGAAACAACTATAATAATGATGATAGAGAGGAATTTGGAGGTTACAAAGGAGGCAGAGGCCATGAAAGAAATCAAAGAAGAAGGGAGGATGCAACATGTTTCAATTGTGGTAAGCTAGGATACTTTGCTAATGAATGTTGGACTGAAAGGAAAACATAATGTTCATTTTGTATTAGTACAAACCATGATCTATTTTCTTATGAGAGAGCACAACAATAGTTTCAGAATGCACAACCATAATCTAAGAGTGATGACCTACAGAATCTGGGCAACTAGCGAGGATCATAAGAAGGGTACCAAAGGGTCAAGGAGCAAGGACTCGTCGAAAGAACAACAGGGAGGAAACAAACATATCTTTAATTGAATCTACAAAAGAAGAAGAGTACTATCAGACAAGCAAGCCAAAAGATACTAGAAATGATAGAAGAAGGAATGAGAAAGTTGCAGTACTGACAAGACAAGGAACAAATACCAAAAGGCACTATGTCACTAAGATAGAAGAGAAAGATAGTGAGGAGGAAGAAGAGTTTTTTCCCTCTAAGAAACAATATGAGGAAGTTGTGAAGGAAGCCAAACAAACCATAAGGAAGGAACAAGAAAAGGAGAAGCAATACAAGCAATGTTTCACTAAAGGAAAAGAAGAAGCTCTCAAGCAATTAGCTCAATTGACACAACAACATAGGCTTATTGAGAAACTAAAGCAATTTACCAAATACTGGAATAAGGAGCAAGGTCAAAAGAGTCAACTTCGGAGGATGGGAAGAATAGATAGAAAATGGAAGACAAAACCACTTATGGTGGATATTCACATTAATCACAGGAAGGTCCAGAATGTCATGATAGATCTCGGAGTAGATGTCAACATGATCACAAAGAAGCTGTGGGAGCAGTTAGGAAGACCTAAGATAACAAAGACAAACTACAATATTATTTTGGCAAATAGATGTAATTATATGCAGACAATGGGAACATGGAACCAAGTGGAAGTTAACCTAATGGGGGTCAAACAAGTCCTAGATTTCATTGTTGTAGCCTTGAAGGATCAAGGAGAAGCTTTCAATGCATTGTTAGGATTGAGATGGTTTGTAGATGCAAATAGTATCATAGACTCCCAGAAAGAAGATCTATCATTTGCTAATGATCACAATACTGTCAACATCCCTCTAGGATCATCAATGGAGGAAGGATATATAGAAGAAGACAATCAGACTGAAGACAGTGACAAGGATGCCAAGAATCTTTACATAATTTCAAGGTTGGATATGGAAGAAACAACAGAAGAGCCTAATTCCAAAGGAGAATTAGAGATAGAGGAGGACTACCACAATATAGATAGCGAAGAGGTTCTAGAAGCATGGTTGAGAGAACTATAAGTAAAAACTAGAAAAATGCTTGGCTACCGTAGCATATTCATGATCATAACTAATGAAGAATACATACCACAATCCTCTGCACTTCAACAAAACTCAACGGAGATCATATGTGGCACATATATGTGTTGTGATAGTTGTCATTGATGTCAAAGGGTTTAGTGGCAGGTTGTGGTTGTGGTGATTGTGATGCAAAGACATCAAACATGGGAGGACTAGATCATGATGATGTCATGTTGATGTGTTGACAATCCTTGCAAAGATAGAGAGATAAGTCACATTATAGTTCATGTTGTCCATCACCTTCTAGTTCATATTGTTCATGATGTTGCAGGACATCAGGACATGATGTTCTAGGAAATCAGGACATGATGTTGACTATGTGATGTAGGACATGTTGATGAGATGTAGGATATGATATATGATGTTGCAGGATATTAGGACATGATGTTGCCTATGTTGCTATGATGTTGATGGTGTTGAGAAGTTTATAGAGTTTATGCTATGCATCTATGCTTTGCCTCATGATGTTGTGTTACTTCAATGCTTCATGATGTGTTTCTTCAAGTCAGTGTGATTTAATAGGTTCTCAGGATTAGAGGTGATAATAATGTCTAATGTTGTTCACATCAGAGTGAGTTGCATGATGCCATGCCATGATAAAGAATCATGTTTCAAGGATCATATTTTAGGAGAAAATTTGGCTCAATTCACAATGATAATGTTAAATGTCACTTTAGTTAAAGATATAAAAAATCTAATCTATCAAATCTCTCAAGCTCTAAAAGTAAGTGTTTAAACCCTAAAAGGCACTAAAACCCTAAGCAAACTAAGGTAAATCCTTTGGAGCCCATCTATTACACAATGCTCTTTTGATCTAAATTAATGTTGACCTTTTATAGTGGGTCATGCCACTTAAAAGTGACTGCCTCAAGGGTTATTATATCGTGACTACTACTGGCCCCTTCTCCTTGTTGATCGGTTCACAAAGTCTCTTGGGCGCTAAAAAGGTAATCTAAGGTTATGATTTAAAATGTTGAAGGCACGAGTCAAGGATCAAACGATGGGCGTTTGAATAGGTTTCAAATTTCAACAAGATACCTTATCACATTTAATTTGATAGTTGGTTTCAAGAAGTTGTAATGACCCTGCAAACAGTTTTGAAACTGAACTGTGAAGGCCAGTAAATTTGATTTCTCTCTCTGTGTGATATATAGAGGTGTGAGACTTGGTTCATTATAATATATAGAGAAATACCTACCTGGTAATATATATAATTATATTGTTTTAATAGTTTTTGTATTAGAAAACAAAGTTGTGTAAAATGTAGGTATGATGCAGTTTTGAGAGATAAGTATGTATGGGACCATGTATTTATAGAAAAGGGGATTATATGTTTTGGAGGGCATGACAGTTGCAGAGATATGTTCCAAATTCCAAAGATATGACAAAAGGGGGTTTGTATGCAGAAGAATTAACGATGAGGACATACAAAAGACAATGATCGTTGCAGAGGTAAAAGAGTTTAATCTCACAAGTCTAATAATGACCTTTAATGATTATTCAGTTTTTGAAAACATTAATATGATCATACATGATTGTGTAATGGTTGTATGCAAAGTGGAATTGTTTTATGTTTGAATATCTTTTTTATTCAGGAGCATATGTATTGTGACATGATATCAAAGTACCTATGTGTAGGCAAGGTGGATAACATTTGTGTTTTATTGAAGAGTGAACCTTTTTTGAGCTCTGATAAGAGAGACATAAGACACGTGATAGAGTTTGTTTGTGGAGAGATTGTCAAACTTGTATATCAGGAGACATAAGGGCTTGTATGAGCATTGGAGAGAAATGTTGTTGCATTATAGAGAATTAGGGTAAACCCCCTGAATTGATTTTCTTTTGTTATTGGATTTGCCAATGAGGCACCTGATTGCTAGTGAGGCACATTTTGCTAGTGAGGCACATTTTTCGAGTGAGGCAATTGTCTTTGCTAGTGAGGCAGTTGTATTTTTCAGTGAGGTTCTCTTGTCAGTGAGGCATTTTTCGAGTGGTTTTTCATCCCTATGAGGGTTTTCCACTCATGAAAAACATGTGTTATGGTTCATATTGTTTATCTTTATGTGTTTGCCCTAATTTTTTGTCTTTGAGGTCTTGATCATAATGTTTATAATCATACTTGTGCATATGTATTTGATAAATCTTTGAAGTCTAGTTCATTCTCTATCCTGTGATTTAAAAGGTGCAAAAGGTTTTAAAAGTTTATAGACCACTGATTCACCCCCCCTCTCAGTGGTCCTGTACTCTAACAAGTGGTATCAGAGCATAGGTTCTCTATAGAAGTCTAACAGGCTTGGGTAGGTCCTGATAGTGGAGTACCATGGGAAAGTGTAAAAGAAATAGAGAAAAGAAAGATGCCAAACAAAGAAAGGTTGTACAACAAACCTGAGTCAAGTCATGTGATGAGTTGTTGCATGAGTCTCCCCTGAATGATGATATTGTAACATCAAAAAATGTCCCCTTGTGGGCTTTTCCCTCATAAGGTTTAGCTCCCAGGTCTTTAGCATGCATTTAGGACATCTTAGTTCATATTTTGGTAACCCGATGGAATGAGGCCTAGGTTTCATGGCAAAGTGGACCTAGGAGGACCCCTTGAGCTATACCCTGCCCAAAATAGGGGGAGGACTTGGAAGCCCGTGCCCTAGTCCTACCCTATTTTGGGGCAGCCCTAATTTTTGGGTGTTGGTTTATGACCGTTATTTGGTCCTTTTGCAGACATGGTAAGTTTTGATTTTTAAAATCTTGGCAGGAGTGCTTGTAGTTGCATATAAAAGTATGTTTAGACATTCATTTGTAAACTAGATTTTAATTAGATGATGACTAGCAAGCTATTGTGTTCTTAAGGTGATTCAAGGCTATCATTGTGTTGCAAGAGCAGATTTATGTGTTTTGTGTGTTGATATTTGCAGATTTGAGCATCAATTTCCTCATGGAATGAAGAGCATCTTCCTTCCATGAGAGCTTCACTACAAGGTGACATTATATTATGTTTTCATCATTGATTCCTTTAGTTTTTGCCTCTGCCTCACAAGGGCACGCAATCTCTATCTAACAACAGTGTTTAGAGATTTAAGTGTCCTCCGGGACTTGATTGAGGCAAGCCTCTCAACACCACAACCCCCAAACCAAATCTTGTGATTGTAGGTTACAAGTGTTGCATTTGGAAAAGGTGAAGTTACAAGAAGGATTGGCAGGCATCAAGGATTCAGGATCTGAAGAAAAGCAGGACACCAGAGCATTTCCAAGACTTGGGTGCTCGCTCCAGTGTCCTCCCTAGATAAATTTCTGGAAACAAAAGTTACAAGGTTGATCAGTGTCAGAAGGAGGTCTAGATCCCATGAAGAAACTAGTACCTTGGACTTGGGTGCCCGCTCCAGTGTCCCTGACTATTTCACTTCGGAGCCCTGAAAATAGGTACTCTATGATTTGGTATTTTACTCCTATCTGCAAGAGTTTTTTCTGTTATTCGTCAACTTGTTGTTGTATTTGCATAATTAGGGCTTTAAAGGTCAATTGTGCATAGGAGAAGGAAAATTGATAATTAAATTCCCTAATCCAAGTTTCCCTACATCTCACAAGTGATCTAGGGTATGATAGTGCTCGCCACTCAACCCTAGATCCTTGAATGTATAGTGGAAAAGAGGATTTAAACATCAAAACACTAAAACATTAACAAATCCAATTTTCCCCTAAACATTTTGGTGAACCCATGTTTTTGGACTTAAATTGCAACTTGCTGAGTGTGTGTCTTTAGATTTGGATTTCATTCATTCATTCATATAGTCATTCATTTTGTTGCATTGAGAAAAATTCAAAAAAATTGAAAATTTTGAAAAATACAAAAAAATTGCATTGTTTGGCTTATTAAATTGCATCAATTATTTCTAAATTTTCCTAATTCATGATTTTTGCATGATATCTGATATAAACTACAGAAAAATCCAAAAATTTAGAAATTTGCATTGCATTTTCATTATTAATTTGCTAGGTTTTTGTAGAAATTTTGACAATTTTCATATAACCTAGTAATTCCAAAATCTAGGGTTAGTAGACAAAATCTTTTTTTTTCAGATTTTTCTACTAATTTTAGAGGCTAATTCAAATTAACATTTGGCTTGAGTCTTTCATTTTAGTGTAAATTTGCATTTAGATTTAAAATATTTGCATTTTTGCATAGAAAATTTCAACAAAAACTATCAATTTTCATTAGATTTGCATTGGCATTTTAAATATTAGAGCTTGAAAATAATTTTCAGATCTAAGAGTAATTCACTTCATCATAAATTAGACTTCAAAACATTCACATAGCATTTTGTCCCAAGATCTCAAACCTAGGGCTTCAAAAACAACTATTTTCGCTAAATTTGGCCTTATCAATTCTATAAACTTGCACCATAGGCATGTTGTGATGAGTATTTTTGAATTAATTTTATTTTATCAGGGTAATCATTTTCTTCCCCTCCTAAAAATCTTCACAACACCCTTTTATCGACTCTTGTAGTGAAAATTTTGCAAAAAACTACACATTTTGACTATTTTTGCCCTAGGGTTTGACCTAGTTTGCACTCCAAGCGTGTTGTGACAAATTTTATGGATTGAGGTGACTTATATTATTGATATTATTTTCTATACCTCCTAAAATTCATTACAACACCCCTTTTTCTAAGTCTTGGAATTGAAAAATCGTGAAAAATAGCCTATTTTTGCTATATTTCACTAGGGCTCTACCTTAAGTGGCACTAAAAGCATGTTGTGTTGGGTATTTTTGCATCAAGTGGCTGTTATTACTGATGTTCTTTTCTGTCCATCATCATTTTCCTCACAACACCCTTTGTTATGCTCTCTTGCATTGAATTTTGGCGAAAAAGTGCTTGTTTTGACATATTTTCACCATATTTCGACTTGGCATTAACTTAAAATCACATCAAGATTGTGTTGAGAAAGATAATTTTGCTGTTTTGGACTGATATCAGATATATAAATTTCTGCCCTTGACTGAAATCCTTACAACACCCTTTGGTTCATTCATTTGCATTGAAAAGTATCAAAAAATCAAGCATTCTGGGCTATTTTTGCTCTTGTCTTTCGCACCAATTTTGAAAAGATTTCAAAATCTGATTTTGCATTGGTTTGAGCATATAAAAATGGCCTCTAATCACAACAATAACAATAGGTTCCCTCCTAGACCCTACATGAAAATAAAAGCACCTAAACCTGAAATTGTCTTTACACCTCATGATAGAGCAATTGGAGACAAGGAAGGACCTCTTTACATCACTGTGAAAATAATGGGAACCCCTATGGATGGAACTCTCATTGATCCTAATAGTATGACTAATGTTTCCACTGAGGAGTTCCTCTTTTCACATCAATTAATGCAAGGTTCTTATGACCTCTCGAACATGATGATTAAGACACATAAGGGAACCTTTATCAAGCCTTTGGATAAGATATCATTGTTAGTAACATTATCCAGAAAACATATCGAACAATGGTTTGAGGTTGTCCCTATTTTTGACCTCTTTCACATTAAATTGGGACATCCTTGGCTAAAATAAATGAAATCTATCCCTTCAACAATAAACCATTGTCTGAAATTCCCTCTGGATGGCCATATAATCACCGTCCCTCGCAACAAGTATAAACCTTTGGTTCAGAAAACACATTACAAGTTGAATTACTTTTGGGATAAAACTGATGTACCTAGTCCTCCTACACAAGAAATGACAAAAGATAAACAACCCGCATGTGAAGAGAACTTTAGACCGAAAGGACAAGGTCCCTATGCTGAGGTTCCTCCCCTGAAATCCTTACAGGGATCGAGAGGTTATTGTCAACAACAAAGTGTTCCACCGTGACAAATGAGGTTTGATCCCAGTGCTTCATCTTCTCATTTGCACAAGCCTATGAAAGAGGATAGCCCTATCTTACAAGAGATAAGTGGTAAAAGAAAATGAAATAGAAAAGAAAGAGAAAGAAGAAAAAGAAGACAAATGTATGCTATAAACCTTGCCTCTCAACAAGAAAACATTGATCCCAACATTCAACCAAACAATAATGATCCTAACGAACATATGAATTTGGCTATGGTACCGTATGTCCCACTATCCTCCAACATTAGGGAGTGCGAAGATGATGACGATGATTTTCTTATAGACAACTTCTAGCCCTGCAAGGGCCCTACAGGTAAGTACCTCTAACCCTTTATCTCTCTCATGATGTGATTCCCTCGTGATGTGTTATATGTTGTTTAGGACTCTTGGGATGACCTCGGATTCTCCCGTAAGGTCTGGGATACCAGGAGACTATCTCTTTTGTGACCTTCTTCTATTTGTTCAATCATTCTTCTAAATTGCCTCTCTCTGATTTCATTGTTGTGTGTTGTGTCTTATAGACATAGCGTCATGGTTGGTGACCTGGGGGCACCCTCCTACATGATTGTCCCTAAGACACTTGTTTCCCCTCTCTTATTTATTGTTTCCCTTCCTCTAGTGTTTCCACCTAGTGAGCGGATGACAACAAACATTTATACTGATGTGGACCTAGTGTCCCTTTCGAGAGCAATAAAAAATGGACTTAGTTCCTAATATGACGATGGGGTTGTATATTTTATCTGACACTTGGATAGTGGAAGCACTTGTGCTTTTTGTGTAGTGAATTTTATGATGTTTCTATCGCATTTACAAACCTTAACAATATTGCTGCTCTATGCACCTTTGTTTGCCTTTGAATCTAGCCTTGGCAGTACTCAATTAGGAGAACTTTGTGATATAGCCCTACAGTTATCCTCAAAGTCCAGATTCATTGTATAATCTTGTCTCTTTGTGTAGTTTATCATATGCATTGATGTTGTTGTTTATCATGATTTCGTAGACACTAACATGTTTCTTGCAAGGATGTGTTTGTGGGAATATTGGCGATTGTAAAGTCCATGTCACCTCTGGGGGGCATGGGCTTTGTGAAAGTCGGTGTTCCCTTGTGTGTTTTCTTCCTACCTTAACATGCTTGATATCGATGCTTGATATCAACCACCTTAAAGTGGGGGTATATATAAGGTAAGTTGTCTATTATAGATGTTAGCAATGTGTTTGACCTCAAATGCAAAGACTTGCACCCTAGAGTAGTGCATTGTGCATCCTGAGTTTGTTTGAAATCAATCAATCAATCATGTAAGCCCTTTGCGGAGGTAGGATATCGTGTAAATCCTTTTTATCTTAAGTCCTCTGTGGAGGCGGGGATGGTGTATTTCTCAGAGTAAATTGCATCATCCTGTTATTTTCAAAAGTCCTCTGTGGAGGCGAGGAGCGGTTCTATGACTCACTCAACCCTTAAGTGTGTTTTTGGCGATTGTTGTGGTGAATCCCGATTGTCAGTGTGTGCCTGTAATGTGCCTGAGATGGTGTTGGACCTAGAAATAGGTACACTCCATCGCTTGTCTGTCGTGTTTTCTCCGTTTCTTCAAGTGTGTGTGTTTTGGCGTACTTGTTTTGTGTGTCATGTTTGTTGCCCCATATGCAGAGACCAATGCCCTTAGGTAGTGCTTCCTACATTTTGGGAGGTTTTGCATGTCTTTCGTGTGTGTTTCCCATTTATACAGAGACCTGCGCCCTAAGGTAGTGCATCCTATATTATGGGAGGTTTGTTTACTTTCTAGTACTTGCATTTGCATTTCATATATATGAGAAAAAGAAAAGAAAAGAAAAGAAATCATGCCTTTCTTCCATGCATTAATGTGTCTTCTATGCATTGACTGTATTCTCCATGTTCTGCGTGACTGTAACTGTCTTCTCCATGTTTTGTGTGCCTGTTACTGTCTCCTATGTGATTGGTGTGTCTTCTCCATGCTTGGCGTGTTTTTTGTGTTTGTGACTTTACTTTAATGCATATATTAGCCTCACGTTTATATATACATTAAAGTGGGTGCTAAATGTAACATCAGAAAATGTCCCCTTGGGGGCTTTTCCCTCATAAGGTTTAGCTCCCAAGTCTTTAGCATGCATTTAGGACATCTTAGTTCATATTTTGGCATCCCAAAGGAATGAGGCCTAGGTTTCATGACAAAGTGGACCTAGGAGGACCCTTTGAGTTGTACCCTACCCAAAATAGGGGGGAGGACTTGGGTGCCCGTGCCCTAGTCCTGCCCTATTTTGGGGTAGCCCTAATTTTTGGGTGTCAGTTTATGACCGTTATTTGGTCCTTTTGCTGACACGGTAAGTTTTGATTTTTGAAATCTTGGCGGGAGTGCTTGTAGTTGCATATAAAAGCATGTTTAGGCATTCATTTGTAAACTAGATTTCAATTGGATGATGACTAGCAAGCTATTGTGTTCTCAAGGTGATTCAAGGCTTTCATTGTGTTGCAAGAGCAGATTTGTGTGTTTTGTGTGTTGATATTTGTAGATTTTAGCATCAATTTCCTCATGGAATGAAGAGCATCTTCCTCCCATGAGAGCTTCACTACAAGGTGACATTATATTGTGTTTTCATCATTGACTCCTTTGTTTTTTACCTCTTCCTCACAAGGGCACACACTCTCTATCTGACAATGGTGTTTGGAGACTTAAGTGTCCTCTGGGTATTGACTGAGGCAAGCCTCTAAACACCACAACCTCCAAACCAAATCTTGTGATTGCAGTTACAGGTGTCACATTTGGAAAAGGTGAAGTTGTAGGAAGGATTGGCAGGCATCAAGGATTTGGGATCTGAAGAAAAGCAAGACACTGGAGCAATTCTAGGACTTGGGCACTCGCTCCAATGTCCTCTGCAAAAATTTTTTTGGAAACAGAAGTTACAGGGCTGATCAGTGTCGGAAGGAGGTCCAGATCCCATGAAGAAATTGGTACCTTGGACTTGGGCACCTGCTCCAGTGTCCCTGACTATTCCGCTTCGGAGCCCCAAAAATAGGTACTCTGTGATTTGGTATTTTACTCTTGTCTGCAAGAGCTTTTTCCATTATTCATCTATTTGTTGTCGTATTTTGCATAATTAGGGTTTTAATTGTCAATTGAGTATAGGAGGAAAATTGATAATTAAATTCCCTAATCCAAGTTTCCCTACATCTCACAAGTGATCTAGGGTATGATAGTGCTTGCCACTCGACCCTAGATCCTTGAATGTATAGCAGAGAGGAGGATTTAAACATCAAAACACTAAAACATTAACAAATCCAATTTTCCCCTAAATAGATATAAATTGTGATAAAAACAATGATCTTGCAGTTGAGAGTTTTGATAAAAAGGAAGGCTTCATTGTACATGTAGATGAACAAAAACTTGATGAAAGAAAAGATGATTTTGTTGTTGAGATTGATGACGAAGAAGGAGACCTCTTTGTGGGTGAAGATGATTATGAACAAGAGTATGATGAATGGGAGTGTGAGGTTGATTTAGAAGGTGAACTCTTGTGTGCTCTGGATACAATCAAGCAACTCAGAAAAGAAAATCAGAATTTAAAAGACCAACTTCAACAAGAAAAAGATTTCAAGGACAAGGTATGTTTAGATTTTGCAAAAGTTTATCTAGAACTTGAAAGAGGCAAGAAATCATATTGTAGACTTAAAGAGTCATGTTGATGAATCTAACAAATTGATTATCAGTTTAAAGACTGAAACTGAGGAAGCCAAAAGAATAATAGATGTAACAATATCTGACCTTGAGGTGAAAAGAATTGAATATCTAAAATTAGAGACTGAAATTATCAATCTGAGAAAAGATTATGAAGGTCTCAAGGTTTTGTCCAAGAAATATCAGGAGTTTGAAGAAAGCACAAACAAGTTGCATGAAATGTTGGGTAAACAAAAGCATCATAAGGACACTACTGGTCTAGGTTATGAAGAAGGAGAGTGTTCCAAAGTCAGAAATGCTCCTAGGTAGAAGATAGAGTTGAATAAACATTCTGCTTCTCTTGATGAAGATAAGAAGAAAACAAAAGATAAAGTTGCTAATGTTGAAAGAGAAAGGACTTGTAGAACCTCAAGACCTACACCTATCATGCAATACCATTCAATAAGGTACAACTACTCTCAGTTTCATGGTTATTTCTATTCTTGTCATGTTTATGGTCATAGAGCTAGAGATTGTAGAACTCGCTCAAATGGGCTTGGATGGAATAAGGATAAGAGTTCTTATAGTTTGACAAATCAAGACTATAACAATGTTTTTTATAATTGCAGTAAAGTTGGTCACATAGAAAGGGATTGTTGGATGCATGCAAGGAAAATGGGATATAATAAGAACTCCTTTGAATGGTTAAATAGAAGAAACAAAATCTTATACTATAGATGTCATAGGTTTGGACATATTGCTTGATTTTGTAAGAGTGATCTAATGAAATCAGTCAATCACCATAAGATGATAGGTGTTAAGATGGTTTAGAGAAGAAAACAAGTGAAAGAGAAGGTTGAGCCTAATCTTGTGCATGCTGCACAAGAAATATTTATAACAGCTTAAAAAAGGAGCATAAAGATAGGGGGAGTTGTCAAATGTCCTATCTTTCAACCCCAAGGAGTTTTAGTTATGTAGAGTGTTCATACATGGTTGATTAGTGCATGAATTCTTGAGGGATATCAGGTGCTTGTCTATTCTTTACCATGGTGCTAGTGATCATGTCTTGCTAATGGAAGGCTTCATGAGGTGCACAAGATTTGATAAGTTGTATTTTCAAGGGCACTTGGATTGTCATTGGTCATTAGTTTTTTTATTAGGAGTTAATTTACTCATTGTGTTGATGGTTACAACAATTACTCATTGTTGCATAGAGGTGTTCACAGAGGTGCTTATGGATCTTTGAATGTTGCTTGTTGCTGCATCACCATTTCATGTTGGTATTCATCTCTTGATGGTCAGGATGTAATGATTTGTATTCACTTCACTTGGTGTTGAAGAGGCTATTCATCGCAGGCTCATGTGCCTTTTCAAGTTTTCTGACAAAGTTCAAATATTATTTCTTGACAACACCTTGATACAGTTTACAAAAGTATTATACTACATTGTTGGTCATGACAAGTGAATGTGTTGGTAATTAACAGTATGGTAGGCAGTTTGGATAGTGAACTTGTGTGGATACAGTGACCTTATGTTTGTATTAAGATAGTGATGTATGGTTGTGCTATGATTTTTAGAATATTACAGTGGTTTGGTGTTCTGATGTTGCTTTGGTTCAATCTTCCTTCAGTGCCTTAGTCATTGATAACAGTAACAGTGTTTGCAACTATGTTATGTTTTGTGGTAATCCTAATTAGGATCTTTGTTGATCAAAAGTAATGAAAGAAGGTTGTCAAATGTTTTTATTACAATGTGCCCTAGTAGACATGAATACAAGATGTAGGAGAATTGATAAGGTATATAGACAGTGAAAAAGAAAATGGCAAAGGCACTTTGTTGTTGCAAAAAGAAAGAAGTTGAACACTGTTTGTTGTCAAAGCTTATCATTTCAGTCAATTAGGGGACTCATCAGAGTACTGGTTTTCTTATTGATGGTTATTAGTAACCCTTGGTACATGATTTCCTTTGTGATCTCAGAGTAGTGTATAATGATTTGTCTTCCCTTGATGATTAGTGAAGTGATTGGTTAGTTGATCTAATGGTCTTACATGGTGATCTACAAATCACATTTGAGCAATGCCAGTACAAATATAGTATGCAATTAATGGCGAGATACAATATTCATTCCTTCAATGTCCAAGGTTCTTCATGGTTTCAAGTCATTGTGTTGATGCGTAAATTTGTGGGTTTAATCCATCACCAACATGGGAGATTCTGAGAACGTGGGATGACTCTCAGAATAACCTCTAGATTTTAAAGAAGCTGGCTCTTCTCTAGGGTTGTGGGAAAAGGAAAGAAAAAACAAGATTACAAAATAAATGCCTAATCTATTGCTATGGCGATACGCCAGATTTAAAACCTAACTTGAATCAACACAATGATTAAACCTTTAATAGATTAACTAGAAAACCAAAGAGTAGGATGCATGTTCAATAACCTAGTTTATAACTCAAATTTATCAGAGGCCCAGAAAATAAGAAGCAATAACATAAAATAGACTTAGATCTGCACAAAAACACCACCTCTCTTTATTGTTTGACAGGAGAACAAAATACAAAGGCAAAATAATTTGCACAGAATATTACATTTGAATCCCTCATTAAGAGGCAACTACTGAGGCAAAAGAAAATATCTCTATTGCTGCTAAAAAATCTCTATGTCTCCATATAGAACTCTTGAGCTCTCTTCTCTATCTCAGATCTAATATTATGTTGATTTAGTGGGTACTTCTTATTGTTGAAACTTGATCTCATGGTGAATTTCAAAGATATTGTGTTGATTCATGAAAGTGTTGACCATCTTATGATGATTGTTATGTCAGAGATTCATAGAAAGTTGCTTCATGACAAGAGCTTCATAGTGTTGCCTTATGACATATCACAAGACTTTCAATCATAGTTTGTAGGAACAATACGATGATAAGTTGCATTGGCAATTATGTAATTTCAGTCAATCTTATTGACATTGCAAGAATTGTGATAAGTTCAAGAAGTGCTTAAATTCAAGTATCTTGATGATAGGGGGAGAAAGCTTGTTGTTTATAAGAGTGCCTCTACTCTTAGAACAATGTATGCATTGCTTGTAAACTTGGTACTCTTTTTTTTTTGGTTAGTTGCTAACAATCTTGGTGACAATGAACTAATGTGAGTCTTGCATTGGATAGACTTGATGTTCTTTCTTTGGTCTTGATAATAAGGATTGATGATACAGTGGTGATGTCATGATTCATCATGCATGTTTTTGTGTGCTAGTTGTTGATGCAAAGTTCAAGTCAATACTTGTCTACCTAGCACGGATAAATGACAGTGATACTGCTACTGCTCATTCAACTTAGTGTTTGCTATGTGATAAGAAACACAAAAGGTGCTTTATTTTTCTTTTTGATAGTTATCATGCAAAGACAAAAGGCTAAGCTTCATTTAACATTGGCAGAGTACATCATAAGAAGAGTTAAATGAGAATCTTTGAAACAATAAACCTTACAGTGCTATCCATGATGTTGATTCAAAGTAAATGTGATTTCAAGGTCATTGATGTGTAAGGTCCAAGATCTCATAGTGACAGAGGTGATCTCAGGAGTTATTATGATCATTAGGTCAGGTTGTTCATGGCTCAAAGGCTATGATGATGTAAAGATCATGAAGACAAGATCAAAACTTGTGTTGGTGCAAGAAAAGAGAATGTCACTTGTAGACAGGACAGAGATATACAGTGAAAGAGGATAGTGAACAAGAACAGTAGACTTAAGATGGTGAAAAAAGAGTCCTTTAATACTGACAATATAGTGAGTTGATGTATTAGAAGATGTAAGGTTGATGGAGGATAACAGGTGTGAAGAAAATTTATTAAAACTGCTACACAGTGGACATTGTGATGTAATATGGGGTGATAGTCTTGTCAAATGTACTGATGATGATAGTAGAATAGTTTGAGGTAGTACCTTCATCTCTGTTGGACAAGTATGAACATTCTTGCTGCTAGGTAGTGTCTTTGGAGACAGTGAAGATAGGTTGACATTTTCATGAGATAGTGCATTTCATGAGATAGGGGGAGTGATTGTTTTGGATCCCTTTGTCAGTTGATGTCAAAGGTCTAGAGAGCAATTTGGTTTTTGTTTGGTTTTACCATCAATGACAAATGGGGAGATTGTTTTGATAGTTGTCATTGATGTCAAAAGGTTTAGTGGCAAGTTGCCATTGATGTCAAAGGGTTTAGTGACAGGTTGTGATTGTGATGATTGTGATGCAAAGACATCAAACATGGGAGGACTAGATCATGATGATGTCATGTTGATGTGTTGACAATCCTTACAAAGACAAAGAGTGGTCACCTTATAGTTCATGTTGGTCATCACCTTATAGTTCATGTTGTTCATGATGTTGCAGGACATCAGGACATGATGTTGACTATGTGATGCAGGACATGTTGATGAGATGTAGGATATGATATATGATGTTGCAGGACATCAGGACATGATGTTGCCTATGCTACTATGATGTTGATGGTGTTGAGGAGTTTATGGAGTTTATGCTATGCATCTATGCTTTGCCTCATGATGTTGTGTTACTTCAATGCTTCATGACGTGTTTCTTCAAGTCAGTGTGATTTAACAGGTTCTCAGGATTAGAGGTGATAATGATGTATAATGTTGTCCACATGGGAGTGAGTTGCATGATGCCATGACATGATAAAGAATCATGTTTCAAGGATCATATTTTAGGAGACAATTTGGCTCACTTCACAATGATAATGTTAAAGGTCACTGTTGTTAAAGATCTAAAAAATCTAATCTGTAAAATGTCTCAAGCTCTAAAAGTAAGTGTTTAAACCCTAAAAGGCACTAAAACCCTAAGTAAACTAAGGTAAATCCTTTGGATCCCATCTATTACACAATGCTCTTTTGATTTAATTTAATGTTGACTTTTTATAGTGGGTCATGCCACTTAAAAGTGACCGCCTCAAGGGTTATTATATCATGACTACTACTGGCCCCTTCTCCTTGTTGACCAATTCACAAAGTCTCTTGGGCGCTAAAAAGGTAATCTAAGGTTATGATTTAAAATGTTGAAGGCATGAGTCAAGGATCAAACGGTGGGTGTTTGAATAGGTTTCAAAATTCAATAGGATACCTTATCACACTTAATTTGACGATTGGTTTCAAGAAGTTGTAATGACCCTGCAAATAGTTTTGAAACTGAACTGTGAAGGCCAATAAATTTGATTTCTCGCTCTATGTGATATATAGAGGTGTGAGACTTGGTTCATTATGATACACAGAGCAATACCTACGTGGTAATATATATAATGATATTGTTTTAATAATTTCTGTATTAGAAAACAAAGTTGTGTAAAGAGTAGGTATGATGCAGTTTTGAGAGATAAGTATGTATGGGACCATGTATTTCTAGCAGAGGAGATTATATGTTTTGGAGGGTGTGACAGTTGTAGAGATATGTTGTAGATTGCAGAGATATGAAAGAAGGGGGTTTGTATGTAGAAGAATCAGAGATGAGGACATACAAAAGACAATGATTGTTGCAGAGGTAAAAGAGTTTAATCTCACAAGTCTGATAATGACCTTTAATGATTATTTATTTTTTGAAAGCATTAATATGATCATACATGATTGTTTAATGGTTGTATGCAAAGTTAAATTGTTTTAGGTTTGAATATCTTTTGTATTCAAGAGCATATGTACTGTGGCATGATATCAAAGTACCTATATGTAGGCAAGGTGGATAACAATTATGTTTTATTAAAGAGTGAACCTTTTTTGAGTTCTGATAAGAGAGACATAAGACATGTGATAGAGTTTGTTTGTGGGGAGATTGTCAAACTTGTATATCAGGAGACATAAGGGCTTGTATGAGCATTGGAGAGAATGTTGTTGCATTGTAGAGAATCAGGGTAAATCCCTTGAATTGATTTTCTTCTATTATTGGATTTGCTAGTGGGACACCTATTTGCTAGTGAGGCAGTTGTATTTGTCAGTGAGGTTCTCTTGCCAATGAGGCATTTTGTGTAGCCAGTGTGGCATGTTTTTAATTAAGCCAGTGAGGTATTTTCTGAGTGGTTTTTCATCCCTATGAGGGTTTTCCACTCATGAAAAACATGTGTTATGGTTCATGTTGTTTATCTTTATGTGTTTTCCCTAATGATTTGTCTTTGAGGTCTTGATCATAATGTTTATAATCATACTTGTGCATATGTATTTGATAAATCTTTGAAGTCTCTCTCATTCTCTATCTTGTGAGTTAAAAGGTACAAAAGGTTTTAAAAGTTTATAGACCATTGATTCACCCCCCCTCTCAGTGGTCCTGTACTCCAACGCTATGGAGAACAAGGAAGGCACAACTCAAAGACCTTACCAAGTATGTCACATTTTGAAAGACATTTCCCATATCATGTTGTTCAGGTTTTCAAGAGTATAGGATTTGCATAAATACCTAGAAGAAATGTAGATAGTATTTTCAGAAGAAAACATAAGATTACAAGTTGTACAACATATATTGGTATGCAATGTCGCGAATTGGTGGAACACACACAAAGACACAATAGAGTAGTGGTTAGTACTCAAAATACTCATCAAGACAAGATACTTGCCAGAGGAAGGAGAATATGATATCTTACCCAAATATGCAGGTTAGATTTCACTGCAAGATCATTTATCCATGTGTACAATGGTATGGAGAGAAAGAAATAAATATAATTGATATTGTACACCCATTTCTTTTATTAGACACTGTCGTCAATTGCACAAACATGGTATATAAATCAGGAACGTAAGAAAGAAACTAGATATTGGGAAGAACTGCAAAAGGATTTCATTCATACATTCTCATTCTTTAGTCCAAACAAGAACATTTACACAACACTACTTAAAATCAAGAAAATCATCTTTCAACAGGATGCGGAAGATGTAAAACTAGAGCAAAGTTCACCACCGGCAAAAATAGAAGGCATATGGAAAATCATAGAATGGATGAATAAGGAATCATACCTGGAGAAACATAAATGCTACAAAACAACACAATAGGAGGATAAGGAAAGTAAGGAACAAGAAATAAAGATTGAATAGGGAGAAAGAGAGCTGGCGGAATCTACAGATATCAAGGAAAAATACTACAAGTCTACCCAGTTGAGGGAAGAAAACATTGTCAAAGAAGAAGATCCTAAGCTAGCCAAGATATGAGACTATTGGGATGAAAAGGAAGTGGCACAAGTAGTAGAAATCTTGTTTGATTATGAGGATTTGTTTCCTAGGAAGTTCATAGAGATGAATGGAATAAAAGAGGAAGCTGAAACTATGAAAATTCAACTAAAAGAAGATTATAAACCAATCAAGAAAAGGCCATATAGGATGAATTCAAACATGAAGAAAAAAATTAAAGTGGAACTGGATAAGATGCTAGAAGTAGGGATCATCAAACTAGTGGAGGAAGTAGAGTGGATTGGTCCAATGGTAGTACATAATAAGAAAGTAGGAGAAATAAGGATCTACAAAGATTATAGAGAGTTGAATAAAGATTGCATTCATGATTCTTTCCCCACATCATTCACAGAGGAAATATTGGAATTAGTTGTCAGCAGAGAAATCTACTCCATTAATGGATTCTCTGGATATCACCAGGTAAAAATTAGAGAGGAAGATCAACCCAAAACAACATTTGCATCTGAACTAAGATCTTTCATGTAAACTGTTATGCCATTTAGATTGAAAGATACACCAATAGTATTCAATAGAATTATGGTAAATGCATTCAAAGAGTTTATACATGATTTCCTAGAAGTATATTTGGATGATTGGATTGTCTTTGGGCTAGTAAAAGATCACATGCAGACACTGAGATTGATGTTGAATAAATGTAGAAGCCTATAAATCTCCCTAAACTTGAAGAAATGTACTTTTGTGGTACAATTTGGAACACTATTGGGTCATATAATTTG
Organism: Cunninghamia lanceolata; assembly: GCA_027924645.1. Classification (NCBI taxonomy): domain Eukaryota; kingdom Viridiplantae; phylum Streptophyta; class Pinopsida; order Cupressales; family Cupressaceae; genus Cunninghamia; species Cunninghamia lanceolata. The sequence continues at coordinate 63,859 of BSBN01000181.1, forward strand.
TAAACAAGCCTTGATGGTTGATCCCCTAAAAGTTGCAATTATTTAGAACTTACCACCACCAAAAACTACATCTAATGTCAGAATATTCCTATGATATACCAGTTACCACCAAAAGTTCATCAAGAGTTATACAACCATTTTAGCACCTATAGAAGAACTATTAAAGAAGAAACAAGGAAAAAGTATTACCTGGAATGAGCAGCACCAAAAGGCATTTGACACTTTGAAGTAGAAGATAGCAGAAGCACCAATAATCATATTTTTGGATTAGGGGAACACTTTCCATGTTCATGTGGATGCATCAGGGATTGCACTAGGAGCTGTACTGACTCAACCAAGGGGTTCTAAGGATCATCCTATAGCATTTGCAAGTAGAAAGTTGTCAAAAGCTGAGAAGAAATATACCACAACTGAAAGATAAGCCCTAGCAATGTTGTATGCATTATAGAAATTTAGAAATTATCTTTTGTCAACAGCTTTCATATTTTACACTAATCATGAACCATTGAAATACCTACTCAACAAACCAATCATCCAAGGAAGAATTTATCGATGGTTACTCTTGTTTTAGGAGTTTGAATTCTCAATCATGGTGAAGCCAGGAAAGCACAATTAGGGACTAGACTACTTATCTAGAATTGAGACAAGGGAAGATCTGGAGGTACATGAAGAAGAACTACTTGGCGCAAACCTATTCAGGGTAAATGCAATACTAGAAGAGTTGACAAATATAGCATATCTATTGGCTACTGGTAAACCTCCAACAAATATGTCAACACAAGAAAGACAAAACCTAACGCGGAAGTTTTTTCCATATACATTGATTGAAGGAGAACTACATGTCAGAGGGAAAGATGGTATCATCAGAAGGGTAGAATATGAACATGAAAGAGAGGACATTCTAAGAGAAGCACATGAAGGATAGCAGGAGGACACAATGTTAGAGACATGACATCAAGGAAAATAAAAGTAGTTGGGTTATGGTGGCCTACACTTTTTAAAGATGCAAAGAGATATGTAAAGAATTGTGATGTATGTCAAAGAATAGGAAGACCTACTGCAAGAGATGAAATGCCACTGAGACCAGTTCCAACATAATTACCTTTTCAACAATGGGCTATTAAATTCATTGGACTGATAGACCCACTGGCAAAGTGGTCAAAAGCTAGATTCATCATTACTAGAGTAGAATACCTAGCTAAATGGGTGGAAGCACAACCAACCAGAGACTGTACAACAAAAACTTTTGCCAAATTCATCTATGAGAACATAATTACTAGGTTTGTCTACCCACTAAGCATAACTAGTGATCAAGGTAAACATTTTGTAAACAAGATGATTTCAGAGCTACTGGACAATTTCATGATAACACACAATAGGAGTTCACCATATCATCCACAAGAAAATGGAGCAAGTGAAGCCCTGAATAAGATCATTGGGGTAGCATTGAAAAAAATGTGCAATGGGAACAAGATAGACGGGATATAAAAGTACTTGTAGTATTATGGACATACAGAACAACATTCAAAAGAACCACTAAGTTCACTCCATACAAACTAGTGTATGCAATAGATGCTACACTACTGGTACACTTCATATTGCCAAATTTTTAGATAGCAAGGACTCTTAAGCTAGGTGAAGAAGACTCTCTCGCACAAAGGATTGAAGATTGGAAAAATGGATGAGGACAGACTGATGGTAGCATACAATATGAACTTGGACAGGAAAAGACAAAAGGCCTGACATGATAGACACCTTAAGGAATAAGACATTCAAAGAAGGTGACATAGTACTCTTGTATGACAAAAAGTTTAAGAAGCAAGGAAAATTGAAGACAAGGTGGCTGGGACCATTCTACATTGAAGAAATTATTAATTCCAGAGTAGTCAGTCTAAAGGATATGGAGGCTCAGATATTAGCTGGCTATGTCAATGGTGCAAGACTCAAGAAATATTTCCAACTAGAACAACACATGTCTTGAGGACAAGACATGATTTTGAGGGGGGGAATGATGTTAGCAGGGTATAGAGCATAAAGGAGAGCTGACTGGAGTAGACTACACACTATGTAGAGGCCGGAGCTGACAAGAAATACATCCTTATATGTAATACATATAGTATATATATAGCTATAGAATAGGATGATAAAATATAGGAGAATAGGAGTATGATAGATGATATATTCTGATGTAAGAATGACATAGAAGTCATGATTATAATTGTTGAGGTAAAGACTTAGACCTATCGGAGGATGGATAGATGATGTATGCATTTGATGACTATTATACACACACACACACACATATATATATAAGGAGAGTTGCTAGTACTGGGTAATTTTGTGTTGTCTTACTTTAATGTGCATGTGATGCTCTATTTTGTTATTCTTTATGTTTTGTTGTCAATCTCTAGTTACTTGACCAGGGTATAAACTGACTACAAAGATTTGAGTGAGGATCAGATCCCCAAACCAATATCTGATGAGACAATAAATCATCTCATCTATTAGCTAAATAAAAGCATGTATTTTGCTTAATTAGTGTCATTACATGTATTAATGCTATTACATGGTTTGCCTTCTAATCAACAATTGCTAGTTAAAAGAATAAATTCTGTCAATTTGAAACGTCAGAAAACTTCCAGAAAGAAGCATTAAAAGAGGAAGTTTAAACATGGAGTCTTAGTAAAACAGAAATATCTCCCTCGTTTCTCAATAAAATCCATAATTTCAAAATGATTTGGAAATATGGGAACGAGGAGAACAAAACCCAGAAACTGTTTGATGAGAATCACCAAAATAAATGCGTAGTTTGTGACTAAATTTGACTAAAACAAAAGTGGCATGAAAGAAGGCAGCGGAATCAGAGGAAGAAGATTTAGTTTTTCTCCCCAAGAATGGGATCTCAGATCCACATTCTTGGCAGATTGATTGAGAATAAGAATTCTATAAATTCATTGTAATCAAGGAATCAAATGGGAAGAGTTTTATGAAATAATATAGTTTAGTATTTTAGCAGCAATAGTTGTTTGTAGTTTCATTTCTTAATAGTCATTTCATTTCCAGTATTTCCCTTCACAAGCTTCTTAGGATAGATTTGATTCTAGCAATTTTATTTACAAGCTCTAAGATTAGATTTGATTGCAACAATTTATTTCATGCATTTCCTTTCAATTCTATTTGTAGAAAAAGAATGTCATGCAAATGATTTCTTCTCCCTCTTGCATATCACCATGGACACTACTCTGATTTGACATTTTTAATTAAATGATGATGACTGCAGCAATCCTCATCATTTTTGGCATTGTTTCTAGGGATAGGTGTCATTAGAGAGTTGCTATTGATCTGGTGACAGCAGGTCAAAAGAGAAAATTAGTTTGGCAAGTCTTTTTTAGGTTTATTATTTTAGAAACCCCCCCCAAACAACAGATCGAAAGGAAGAGGTTTTTGCATGTAAAGAAAGTGACAACTCTTGTGTAACCTCCTCAATTGGAGGACCATGAATTCAAGCCCCAGCAAGAAAAAGATTATTGTTTGGACACCTTCAAAGTCCAAGGAGGGCTACCCAATCAGATATTTGAAGGATAAGGAGCTACATCTAGTCATGCATGCAGCTGAATGTGAGGAAGGATTGCAAGGTCTTTCCAATCAGCCCATGCATCTACTAGAATCAGATATTATGAAGATGGCTGCCATTTCAAAGGAAGGTGAAGTATCAGAGTTTAAATTTTCAATCATCTTCTTCTCATGGTTTTCTTCTTTTAAAAAATTGAATGCATGGATCCATATTTTGAGGAAAGGGAGTTATTTTCCACAACCAGTTAATGGTTTTGTGCAACCTATCTCTACATCAATAAGTAGAGTAGGACAGAGTAGGTTTCTTTTCTACAAATAAGTGCTTTGCACATGCTATGTCTTCTTCTCTAAAGCTCAAAAACATGTATTTCTCCATAAAATTTGCTACTCCCAAGAGCTTTTACAGATTTATTTTGGCATTTGAAGACATTCTGGATCTCTCCATAGCTACCCATGGGCTCTATTTCCAGCATTAGAACATTCAAGATCTCTCCAGAGTCATTGAGGGAGAAAAGATAGTTAGCTTCGGAGAGCTCCAGAGTAACTTAGAACCGACCATGAAGAAAAGACAATAAGCTCTAGATAGCGCCAGAGTAACTCAGAATATCTTCAGAGCATCTCTAGTGCACCTCTCAGAAAATCTCTAGAGCAATTGCAATAAAAGTGAAGAGATTGGCTCTAGAAGCTCACTATGAGTTGTAGGAGGACCTGCAACATTTTAGGTGTGGGGAAAATGATGAGATAATAAATTGTCTCATCTATTAGCTAAATAAAAGCATGTATTTTGCTTAATTAGTGTCATTGCATGTATTAATGTTATTACATGGTTTGCCTTGTAATCAACAATTAGTAGTTAAAAGAATAAATTCTATCAATTTGAAACGTCAAAAAACTTCCAGAAAGAAGCATTAAAAGAGGAAGTTTAAAATGCAGTCTCAATAAAACGGCAATATCTCCCTTGTTTCTTAATGAAATCCATAATTTCAAAATGATTTGGAAATCTGAGAATGAGGGGAACAAAACCTAGAAACTGTTTGAAGAGATTTGCCAAAATAAATGAACAGTTTGTGACTAAATTTGACTGAAACAAAAGTGGCATGAAAGAAGGTAGCAAAATTAGAGGAAGAAGATTTAGTTTTTGTAATGCCCCGCTGTGCAACCCTAAAGATAAGTTTAACTAAGCAATAAAAAGGGTGAAATATTTTTTTTTCTATGCAGAAGTAATGATAACAAAACATAACATAGACTAATAGCAACAAAGTTAAACTAACATCTCTAGGGATTACATAGCCACATTATTGCAAATTAACTATAATCAACAACATACAAGATTTAATAAATCAAATGAATCAAACTAACATTTTAGATTACAACATCTGATGAATATATCAACATTTTTGCAATCAAGATTACAAGTACAAAATAGTTTATCTTACAAGAGGAATTACATATTTTCATAGTTATGAAAACTCTTTCTTTTTTAATACATCAAATTAAATAATGAATTTCACTAATACACAGATTTAGATGCGAATAGGATAAATATCTATCTTCAAAGAGAGGTACAAATCTGGAAACATGAGAGATATAACTTTTTTACACACAAGCCACGGTGCTAGAAAACCAATGGAAGAATGCACAACCACCTGACCATGTGAAACCCTGAGGTCCACCCCCCTGTGCTAGGAGATAACAATAAAGTCCCACTATGAAAACACACAAGAAGTCAATAGGCTAACAGGTGCAAGGACTACACATGACTCCAATACAACACTGGTTAAAATGAACACCACAAGCAACTCAAACATCACTTCTAGAGGAAAACACAATTGGGGAATGCTAGGTTACAGTAGGGAGAGTGTCATCGCATGGTCCTAGCATGGGTTATCCAGGCTATCTCTCTCTAGAAATCGGCCCCCATCTATGGTTACCCTGGCAGCCTCTCTCTAGGCACCGGCCCCATAGGGTGATACATGCAGAACCGACACGTCCTCTCATGAAGACAAGGAGGTCGATCATGCCAACCACGGCCTTCTAATCCCATCCTTGGCCTAAACGAGCACTGCAGGCATGGGCGAGGCATTCAATTATCTTATTTAGTGTGGAAACTACCCAACCCTCTAAATTTATTATTAAGTTATCACCAGATCAAAAACTTCCAATGGGTTACCTTGGTAGCCACTTTGGGCACTAGCCCCACATTGAAAGTCACTCCCCTACATGCATCTAGAAGACCCTAAAACATCAAACAAGACAATTACCATCACAATGACAAATAACATATATAATGCAAGGCATTTACCTTCTTGCATACAAAACATAATCACGGGGACCAATTCTTATATCCTTGGCCCAAAACATAAACCAAGCATGAACTATCACATTCTCATCATGATGCATTTACAACACAAAATAAATATCATTTCACATCACACAAAGCAAGGCATTATCCATCTTGCATAGTCATCATAGCCACATGAATAGGAGGCAACATTTCAAGCATGCAGTTCATTCAACTCACATGATGCACACATAGCCAACCCCCACATAATCATGACCTCCTAGGCCTCTGGAAACAACTTCCCCAAATAACACAAACACTTGACACCACTAAACACAATGGGCTCACATCACATTCACTCTCAGATGTACATCATAAACTAAGATCCTTCATGAATATTTTCATGATCAATCATCTAACAAATATAAAGTGAATCTATCTCAACAATACACAACTGTAGCTAATAATTCTCAAGACTTATTTTAATTTCATTTAATTAAAATGAATGTCAACAACATGCAAATAACCCTAAGACATACAAATTAAGCACAACAATTATTTACACTATTTACAACTAATGTAGATTTTATTAATAATCTTGACAATTTTGTAAATACTATTAAATATAACTGCATAAGCAATGCTAAAAGCCTATAATATTATAATGTTATAAATATCTTACAAGATACAAAACCCGAAGCTACAATGAAAGAACCTTGTTCTAAGGTTAACTTGGGAGGAAAGGAATATAGAACAATAAAAAATTCCTATAGATCTAACATCTTCATCAAATCTACCACACTTTTAACCACATGCATAAGATAGGATTATCACAAAATGAATTTGTTGAGAAGGCTTTAGAAGCTACCAACAATGTAAAATGTGAAAGCATAGACAAAGCATGCAGACTGATTGATGGAATGCCTCAAAGAGAGTCATATGATGGAAAGCAAAGATTGTAGGATATGCACAAAATGAATTTGTTGAAAAATCTTAGAGAAACCCAATTCAAAAATATAGAGTTATTGGTGACACAACTAACTGTTTTGACAGAGATGAAATGGGTGAGAAGTAGACAATCACAAAATATTCATATCTCCAAAAATGATGAACTAGGTATGGACGATTTTTGGATATGATTTAGATAACTAGGTCTTACACCATATATCAAAAATTTAGAGGAACCCAGTTCGTAAAACTAAAGTTATGGCTGCCGCAATAGACTGTAAAAATAGAGATGAAATGGGCGAGAGATAGATAGTCACATCAATCGGTGATTCCCAGAAATGCAATGATATAGACATGCACAATTGGATCTGATAACAAGGTTTCTAACCTCTCAAGCAAATTACAATCAACAGGAAAAATTATAAATCAAATATTTGCTTCAACAGAAAAATGAGACAGAAATTAGAACCAAAGGAACCTGATTTCACTTGCTTGACTGGGCTGAAGATTCGATGCTGGGTTCAACTGCTGCAGCCACAAACCAGTCTCTCCCCAAAAGTTCCATCTGCTGAAGATTCTTATGAGAGAGAAATCCCCCTCTAAATACATCCCTAAAACTCCCTATTTAGAGAAAGAAATCCCCTAAAATCTTCCAGAAGATTCCCCCCCACAAGAGGCAATAACTCCTACATGAACAATATCTTACAGTTTGCTATTTTTAACATTTTACAACCAGACCAAGATAAATATATTTTATGGCAACACATAAATATTATTTATTTATTTATCTCTAGTTACAATTACATTTATTACTATTATTATTATTATTTAGTAACTTAACTTCTAGAATAATATATTTTTCATAAACTAAACTCACATAAGGAGATTTTTATATTTATTTATTTAGCAAAAATGCTTCATAACTAATTATTTTATTTTAAGGCAACAATAACCAAAACAATACCAACAAAATAACTCAATTGTCAAACCATACTTGACTACTATGCAAGATTGGAAAGCAAGACCACCACAACAAGGACTGACTATCATGACCAAATTGACAACACTAACAGGGTACACAACCAGATACTCATCCTCTTCAAGGATGATGGCTAGGCTAGGGACCATATGTTATCTCCATTCAACAACTTCCATTGGTATGAAGGCATGTTCAGACTTGCCAATTTAGGTGGAGTCAATGCCTAGTACCTGCAACCTGCAGCAAACAAAAGTGTCGAATACATACATATAATCATCCAAGTAGGCACATAGTGACAGGGAATCACAACGTAGTAGGGTACTCATTATGAGTAATACTACATTGTCCCTTCACAAAACACATCACAAGTATCCACATTAAACAATTTCATTAATAACTAAACAACTAGATAACACATAGACAGATAATCACATTAATCACGTAGTAAAACTAATTTACATAATCAATTAACCTATAACTGATCACAACATAAGCATAATGTATTAATCATAAAGTATCAACAATGTCATCATAATAAACATCAATGAGTGTCATCAACTACACCATAACAGTAAGCTTACCATCAACATGTCTATCATACCCTACGTATTTTGAGTATTTTACCTTCTTCTTCATGCTCCTTAGCCCAACCACCTACTCATCCAGGGTGAGAATGGAGGGGCACTACAGTTTTTCTCCCTAAGAATAGGATCTCAAATCCACATTCTTGGCAAATTGATTGAGAATAAGAATTCTATAATTTCATTGTAATCAAGGAATCAAATGGGAAGAGTTTTATGAAATAATATAGTTTAGTATTTTAGTAGCAGTAGTTGTTTGTAGTTTCATTTCTTAGGAGTCATTTCATTTCCAGTTCTTTACATTTCTAGTATTTCCCTTCACAAGCTTCTTAGGATAGATTTGATTCTAACAATTTCATTTACAAGCTCTTAGATTAGATTTGATTGCAGCAATTTATTTCATGCATTTCCTTTCAATTCTATTTGTAGAAAAAGAATGTCATGTAAATGATTTCTTCTCCCTCTTGCATATCGCCATGGACACTACTCTGGTTTGACATTTTTAATTAAATGATGAGGATTGCAATGACCCTCATTAGTATCCCCTCTACATTTCTTTCTAATAAAAATTGAATGTGATTTTATTTACCATAAATACAATGCTCATAGAAATCAAAATCAAGATTACAATTAGTCAACCTTCAACAAGGTTTTTATTTTTCAAGGTCCTCAGACCCTTTACTCCAATGTGGGCTTATCTTTGGTGCCATAACATAGTATTCTCTGTAGGAAATTTTGATTCAAAAGAAAGAGTACCCTTAGGTACCTAGAAGCCATGACCGTCCATTGAAGATGAAACCCTGTCCTTTTCCAATGAAGTAGTCACAAACTTGCTTTTCATAGAAGTACTATTACACTAAACAGTGCATGCATCAAACTTATACAATGTGCCAAATTTGACACCTCTAGCAATCACCATAGAACCTCTAACTTTTGATTCAAGAGGTCAATTGGGCCCTATTGTGCCCTGCACACATGCCACACTTTTTTGCATGGGAAAAATGGGGAACCCCTCTTTTTCTTAAGTCTTTTATGAGTTTCCCAGTCTCTTTTGTGATGTAGGGACTTCCGAAGGTCATAACTTTTGACTCGGATGTGGGTTTTCTACAAAATTTTACAGGTGGATGCGTTATGAGGTGGCCAGTGGTTTCCCAACCTGCTCTAGTGGGTTAGACCTCATCTTGGCACTTTTTCAGGGCATGAAACTTTCATCTTGGCCCTCAAAATGGTAATTTAGTGTTTTTTTCTATATTTTTAAAAATTTGCTTTTGTAATAACTCAAAACTCATGTTTCGAATTTAGAATATTAGTTGGTCTTTTATCCTACCTTAGTTTTAGGAAGCTTTTGGGAAAAAACTGGATTCTCAAGATATGATTGTAAAATTACATAAAATGGCAAAATCTGACAATTGTCGAAATCTGCCAAAAAAGGTAATTTTTTATTTTCTTGGATATAAGAGAGTTTTCTCTCATTGTAGTAGCAGAGTTGATGAATAGAAGTTTTTTTTATGTTCCAGCTTCCAAATCTCTGTCTCTCATATGTTTAATGGCACAATTCTATTGAGTGTATGTTGTGTGCTGCATCATCTGGTATCAGACCCAGGTTGATCGCTGGGAGAGGAAGAGGAAGAGGCGGTCTTGCCCAGATGCATAGAGAAATGCAAAATATGAAAAGGAAAATAGTGGAACTTACAACACAGATGGAAAACCAAAGACTGGGTAGAGGAGGAGACAAATCTGATGAAGAGATAGGTCGAGGAGGTGCAAATCAAGATACAGAACATGAAGAAGAAGAATTAGAAGGCATGAGTTTTGAAGAGAGGATGCTTAGGGCCTTAGAAGGGAAAAATGAAGGGATCAAGGTAGATGTTTCAGATTATGCAGGTAGTCTTAAACTAGAGGAGTTGATAGACTGGTTGAATGACATGAGAAATTTTTTTGAATGGAAATCCATGACAGAGGAGAAGAAGGTAAAATTCGCATGCACCAAATTAAAGGGTCATGCAATGATTTGGTGGGATCATCTTCAAAAGGAACGAACAAGGAAAGGCAAGGATAAGATCAGGACATGGAATAAAATAGAGAAGAAGTTGAGAGAAAAAAATTTGCCCATAGATTATGCGCAAACCCTTTTTCGTAGGTTTCAAAATTTAAAGCAGAACCTCTCTTCTGTGCAAGATTATACAAATGAGTTTTATACGCTGTCTATACGTATAGAGCATCAAGAAACTAATGAACAGATGGCTGCTAGATATGTGAATGCCTAAAATTTTCTATTCAAGATGAATTGAGCATGCATCAACTCAACAGTATGGAAGAGGCTTACCAATTGGCTCTAAAGGCTGAAGAAAAATAAAACAGACAGTACCATCAAAGGAATAGAGGAGGAAGAAGGGGTACATCAACCCCATTTCAAGGAGGTTCGAATTATGGTAGGGGAGAGTCATCCCATGGATTGGAAAAATAATTAGACACTTGACAAGATCCTCTGAATCAAGAATGAGGAAGGGGATTTCAAAGAGGTAGAGGTTATGGTAGCGGTAGAGGATGGGAAAACTAGAGAAGGCCTTTCACTTCTTTCAGATGTGGAGAAGAAGGTCATAGGGCATTTGAATACTCAAATTATAACATGCAAGAAAGAAATCAAGGAGGACAACCTAGGGTGAACCTGATTCAAATGCAGCATGAAGTGGAAGGGATAGAACTAGAGGTTCCACCAGATGTGGGAGAAAGTCTCATGATGAGAAAAGCAATGGTGATTCCAGAGAAGGAGAAAACACAAGCCAAAAGCTCTGATGGTTCATGGCTTCGAACCAATATCTTTAGAACCAGATGCACTTCAGGTGGCAAGGTATGTCAAGTTATTGTTGATGGAGGTAGTTGTGAAAATATTCTTTCTAAAGAAATGGTAGAAAAATTGAATTTACACTGTGAAAAACATCCTCATCCGTATCGCATTGCATGGTTTAAAAAGGGAAATGAAGTCACTGTTGATAAAAGATGCCTAATTAAGTTTAGCATAGGGAAGATCTATCAGGATGAGATATGGTGTGATGTTGTCCTAATGGATGCCTGTCATGTGTTATTGGGAAGGCCATGGCAATATGATAGAAAAGTTATGCATGATGGAGAGAAAAACACATACACCTTTTGGAAAGATGGCTCTAAGGTAATTTTATTGCCTCTCAAGGATGAAGGAAAAGGTGAGACCATGTTGTCTGAAAGAGATCTTGTTAAAGAAATGAAGGTGACAGGGTGTTGCTATGCATTAGTAGTGAAAAAAGGTGAAGAGGAAGACATTTCAGTTCCCCCAGAAGTAGCAGAGCTATTGAAAGAATTTGTTGATGTTTTGCCTGATGAATTCCCTGATGGTCTTCTGCCAAACAGAGATATTCAACATCATATTGATTTGATTCCAAGAGCAACTCTACCCAATCAAGTAGCTTATAGGATGAATCCAACACAACATGCAGAGATGAATAAGCAAGTAACATAACTCATAAGTAAAGGTGTGGTGAGAGAGAGCATGAGCCCATGTGTTGTACCTGCATTGTTGACCCCAAAAAAAGATGGAACATGGAGGCTGTGCACTAATAGTAGAGCAATTAATAAGATTACCATCAAGTATCAGTTTCGTATAACTCGTATGGAGGACATGATGGATGTCCTTGCAGGGGCCAAATATTTCAGCAAGATTGACCTACGAAGTGGCTACCACCAAATCTGGATTCGAGAAGGGGATGAGTGGAAGATAGCCTTTAAGACTAGAGACGGATTATATGAGTGGATGGTTATGCCATTTGGGTTATCAAATGCACCTAGCACATTTATAAGATTGATGAACACTATACTATGCCCTTACATTGGTAAGTTTGTGGTAGTTTATTTTAATGATATTTTGGTATTTCATAACAGCAAAGAAGAGCACCTACAACACTTGAGGATCATCTTTGGTGTGTTAAGGAAGGATAAGCTCTATGCCAATTTGAAGAAGTGTAGGTTCATGCAGGATAGTTTAGTTTTTTTAGGCTTTGTCATTTCTAAAGATGGTGTCAGAATGGATCCAAAAAAGGTTAGGGCAATTCTAGAATGGCCTATTCCAAGCAGCATCACAGAGGTAAAAAGTTTTCATGGTTTGGCCACTTTCTATCAAAAGTTCATTCAAAATTTCAGTAGTATTGTAGCTCCTATAACAGATTGCACCAAAGGAAGGGAGTTTGTATGGACCAAGGATGCTAAGGAGAGCTTTAAGTACTTGAAGCAAAAGGTAATAGAAGCACCTATACTTGCATTAACAAATTTTGATAAGGTATTTGAAGTAGAATGTGATGCCTCCCATGTGGGAATAGGTGTTGTGCTTAGCCAAGCTGGACAACCTATAGCTTTCTTTAGTGAAAAGATGAATGAAGTGAGAAAGAATTATTCTACTTATGATTTGGAATTTTATGCAATTGTTCAAGCATTGAGGCATTGGAGATATTATCTAGTTCCCCAAGAGTTTGTATTGTTTATAGATCATATTGCACTGAGATACTTGAACACACAGAAAAAGTTGAATATGAGGCATGCCAAGTGGGTCTCTTTCTTGCAGGGTTACAATTTTGTGTTGAAACATAATTCTGGAAAACAAAATCAGGTTGCAGATGCATTAAGTAGGCATGTTGCACTTTTGACCACAATGGAAACTAAGGTGATTGGTTTTGATGCCATCAAAAATTTGTATGAGTCTGATGATGATTTCTGGGAGATTGTGGAACAATTGAAGGCACCAGTATCTGGTAACTTGGATCACTTTAGGGGTGAATATTTTATGCAAGATGGGTATCTATTTAAAGGAAAACAACTATGCATACCAGCTGGCTCTATGAGGGAAAACATTATCAGAGAATTTCATAGTAGTGGGTTGGCTGGACATTTTGGCAAGGACAAGACAATAGCCTTGATAGAAGAGAAATATTACTGGCCAAAGATGAAAAGGGATATAACTAAGTATGTAACAAGGTGTAGAATCTGCCAAGTGGCTAAGGGACATTCACAGAATACAGGGTTGTATATGCCATTACCAGTACCAGCTACACCATGGACAGATTTGAGCATGGACTTTGTGTTGGGACTTCCACATACTCAACGAGGTAATGATTCCATTTTTGTATTTGTTGATAGGTTCTCCAAGATGGTTCATTTTATTTCCTATAAGAAAACTAATGATGCAATGAGGGTAGCATAGTTATTTTTTTCAGAAGTTGTTCGACTACATGGTGTTCCAAAGACTATTACCTGTGATAGGGATACCAAATTCTTCAGTCATTTCTAGAGGACTTTATGGAAGAAGATGGGGACCAAGCTACAATTTAGTAGTGCCTATCATCCTCAAACAAATGGGAAAATAGAGGTAGTCAATCGAAGTCTGGGAAATTTGTTGAGGTGTATTGTTGGAGAAAAGCCAAAACAACGGGACTTGGCATTACCCCAGGCCAAATTTGCCTATAATAGTTATGTTAATAGATCAACAGGAAAGTCCCGTTTCTAGATTGTGTATGGTAGGAATCCTCAGGGTGTTCTAGATTTGGTACAGATACCAATGAAAGATAGGATCAATGATGATGGGGAAGCATTTGCAGAACACCTTCAATAGTTATAGAATGAAGTGAGATAGAAGTTGCAGGACAATAATGAGAGGTACAAAAATACAGTGGATGCTAGTAGGTGACATCATACATTCAATAAAGGTGACTTAGTGATGGTATATTTGAGAAAAGAGTGGTTTCCTACTGGAACATACCACAAGTTGAAGTACAGGAAAATTGGTCCTTGCAAAATTACAAAAAAGATCAATGATAATGCATATGAGGTCAGTTTACCAGATGATCGCGATATTTCTCCCATGTTTAATGTTTCTGATTTATATGCATTCCATGGTGAGGATGATGCTAAAAATAGTCAACCAGAAGTGGCATGGCACCACCACATTCCCCATAAGAAGAAGGAAAAGATTACACAGGTTCTTGATAAGAAAACTATCTACACTCGGCAAGGGCAGTACAACAAGTATTTAGTACAGTGGGAAGGATTGCCACCAATAGATAGCACATGGATTACAGAGTGGGAAGTGCAGCGGTTGGATCCAGTCAAGTGGTAGTAGTTCGAAGACACTCACTTGCAGGAGCTGCATTCTTTTCAACCAGAGGAGAATGATGCAGGGACTTCCGAAGGTCATAACTTTTGACTCGGATGTGGGTTTTCTAAGAAATTTTATAGGTGGATGCATTATGAGGTGGCTAGTGGTTTTCCAACTTGTCCTAGTAGGTTGGACCTCATCTTGGCACTTTTTTGGGGCTTGAAACTTTCATCTTGGCCCTCACAATGGTAATTTAGTGTTTTTTTCTAAATTTTTAAAAAGTTGCTTTTGTAATAACTCGAAACTCATGTTTCGAATTTAAAAAATTAGTTGGCCTTTCGTCCTACCTTAGTTTTAGGAATCTTTTGGGAAAAAAACTGGATTCTCAAGATATGATTGTAAAATTACCTAAAATGGCAAAATCTGACAATTGTCGAAATCTGCCAAAAAAGGTAATTTTTTATTTTCTTGGATATAAGAGAGTTTTCTCTCATTGTAGTAGAAGAGTTGATGAATAGAAGTTTTTTTTATGTTCCAACTTCCAAATCTTTGTCTCTCATATGTTTAATGGCACAATTCTATTGAGTGTATGTTGTGTGTTGCATCATTTTGGGTGTTTCAGCTTGTTATGAGTGCTCTAAGTCTTGATTGAGTATCTTGGTTTGATTGTACAAGTTCATGATCCATTGCATTAAGTTGACATATTTTGATGATTTATTGGGTCTTGGTTGTCTCACCTAGTTTTAGATGCATTTGAATGCTCTCGGAAGTCCTAGTTGGCTTGTATGCTTTGAATGCAATTGTTTGTTACCACATGTCTTATTTGAGTCAATTGGATGTTTATGAGTCTATTGGATTGGTTTTGGAATTTTTTGGGTTTGATTAGTCTTGATCAAGTATGTGCTTCATTTTTTTCATTTGGTTTTTAGTTTGCATGGAGTTTTGGTGAATGGTCTTGTCTCATTTTATCATGTTCATAGTCATATTGACAAGTCATTCATGGTTGAGTGACTTCTTTTTGAGGCCTTGTGGACTATTGAAATGGAAGGACATTTATTGTTTTAGAGTCCTATGGGATTGATTTTGATGATCCATTCAATTTTATTTATTACTTCATCTTCATATATAAAATTAAGAGTATAATCCTTCATATTTGTAGAGTCTTAGGAGGTGGCAAGATTACTAAATGTATGAATGCATTCATGTGGTATGCTTAGATTTTATCATTTCATTATCATTAGTTTTGTGTTTCTTAGAAGTCCAAGGGATTGATCAATGTCATGAAATAATAATAAAGTGAAACGATTAGTTGGAAGTGAAGAAAACAATCCATGCAATGGTGAAAAGAAAACAATTCATACAAGGTTCCAAAATTGCCTACTATTGTCATAGTCAAACATCAGTTTATACTGATGGTGATAGTTTGTCATTGATGTCAAAAGGTATTGAGAGAGTTGAGTTGTTGTGCATCTTCACAAGGTATCATCAGGACTACAGGATATTTGAGGATCACTTGTACTATTGACAAAGGTTGTTCATGGTCATGCATTTCATAGTTGTTCACATAGTGTTGAAGGATGTTGTCAGTTGGGATTGATTTGATAAATGGATGATAATTTTACAAGTGTTTGATAACATTCATGTACCAATCATGCTCACTATATTGGTGTTTCAAGTGCTTACAGGATCACAAGTACATTGATGTCACTTTATCACAGTTGGAAGGGAATGGGATTTGCAATGAGAGAATCAGGACACTCATATGTTGTTATGCTATGGTGATATCTACAGAGTTCATGTTGCTTGGTGTTGATATACTAAGGAGTTGAGTTCAATCCATTGTTGTTTTCCCCATCACTAAAACTGTTGATTGATTATTGAGTTGATGATAGTCTTGGAGATATGTCGTGGTGTTCTCTATATCAGTTGGGAATATGAAGGATCATGCATGAAGGTTTTTTTTTAGAAGATGAAAATGAGGACAGAGATTTTATTACAAGGGTAGATTCAAAATATATTATGATGAATTGTTTTTGCAGAATGGAGATCTATTTGATGCAATCAGATATTATTTTCTTCAGAGAAGATGAAAGGTTTTGATGAAAGGATAATGAAAATATGTTTTGAAGGTGAAAGGACATCAAATTTGTATACAATAGTTTTTCAGGTGCATTGATGCAAATATATAAATAGACATTGATAAAACATATTGGTGTGAAAGTGTAGTTGAGTATATCTGGATGTAGGATTGTTTGAATAGAATGGACATTTGACAGACACAAGAAAGAGAAGAAATGTTTTGTATTGAAACAGAGAAATCCTCTGAATTCTAGTTTTTAGTTTGTTCTGTATTAGGGGTTGGTGCTCCTTGAAGCTGGTGCTTCTAAACAGTATGCCAGTGAGGCTTGTAGGTCAGTGAGACCTAATTGTTTGCCAGTGAGGTATATCAGTGTAGGAAGTGGGTGCTTCTATTTGGTATTGGAGTTGGTGCTCCATAAGGAGTTGGTGCTCCTAGATACATTTTGTATTGCCAGTGAGGCATGCTTTTCAGTTAAGCCAGTGAGGTAGTTTCGAGTGGTTTTTCTACCCCGAGAGGGTTTTCCACTCCAGTAATTCTTGTGTTAATGATATGCTTCTATGTGTGTATCTGCTTCTATGTTGAGATTTATCTCTATGTGGTCCTGCTCATAATTTTTATTATCAAACCTATACATGTATGTGTAATAGTTTATTGATGACTGTCTCTTTTTGAGTTTTGTAAATTAAAAGTTCTAATAAGTTGCAAAAATCTACACAACACTAATTCACCCCCCCTCTCAGTGTTGTCCTTAACTCCTACATATACATGGTCATAAAATCCATAAAACATTGAGGAAAACCTTTTATTTTCCTAAAGGAATTGAAGGAGAATGTTTTTTAAGTATCCTAAATGTAAAATCCAATCATTGTTTCATCTAAAATGGTCAAAAACAGTCCTAAAACTGAATTTTAACAAACTCAGAAACCCTAGAGCAGCCATGACAACTTTCATTTCTAATTTTTTTAATCCATGCAATGCATTCAAAGGGCATTTCCAAGATGATAGGATGCTTTATACAGGTATGTAAAGATGGAAATTTCAAGAGGATACATCAAGAAACTAAGGGAAACAAGAGAAAACCATAAATTTGTGAAGTTGTCTGTGGCAACAAATTTGACAACAAGCTATCCTTGACTAACCCATGAGCATTTTTTGTTTTAATTTAAATCTACTTACATGGTGAACTTAGGGATAATTTGCAAGGTGACTGAAGGTATGATATGATGAAACAATAAGTATGACAATCAAAATGACACTAAATTTGTGGAGTTACAACATTGCAACAAATTTGACAAAAAGGCAAGAATTATAGTAGCCTATTGTCCTAAAACCTAGTCAAGAAACTGTTAGTTTTTATGCCATTTAAGAGCTTCTTGCCCAGAAATTTGTCATAATATGGATGTTGGGAGTTGTATGAGAATGTGTGAAAATATTTCAATTCATTAAGAGGATCTATTAAACATGCCAGAAAAGGACTATACCTCTATCCCCAAAAAGTTGTCAAAACTAGCCTAAAGTTGCCCTAGTAGATGAAATCAAACAAATCTTGTTTCAAAACTTAGCCACAACATTTGGAGACCTAGGAAAATATTAGAAACATGTTAGAAACATTCATTAAGCCTTTGGAGTCCTAAAACCATGATAAATTCATTAGGAACACTGCTGCAACAACATTTTGACAACTTAGAAACCCCGGGGCAGCCATGATAACTTGTATTTCTGATTTTGATTTGACTTATTTAATGAGATCAAAGACCATTTATAAATTCATACGATGCTTGAATAGGTAGAGAAGATGGAAATTTCAAGAGGAGACATCAAGAAACCAAAGGAATCAAGAGAAAACATCAAATTTATGAAGTTGCCTATGGCAACAGATTTGCCAACTTGCACATAAATGATCCATAATGAAAATTTGATATGATTTGACATGTATTGACTGAAATTGATTCATTTTTGAGGAATTTGATGCTTTATTTTTTGGTTGTAGGTCTAAAAGGCTGGAAACATAAAGGGATTAGCTGTAGTTATCATGGAGAGATGAAAACCTAGAGGCACCCTGTTGTCCTAGGTATGGAGAAACTTGATTTTCATGCCCAAACCACTATTACACCTACAAAATGAAGCCAATATGATGTCAAAGATGATGAATACAAACCCTAGGAGTTGTTTCAATACAAAATCAGACACAAGACATTGTTGTACATGTAAATTTGGGGCCACTTTTGTACATGCACATTTGGAGCCATGCAATACAAAATTAGACCTAAGCCATTGTGGAAAATGATGGAAACAATGCCATATAGCTATTGGAAGATAGATTGTGCCTTCTTGTACCTGATTTGTAGCCTTGTTCATGATTAATACAACCTTCTACAAGTGTCTAGCTTGTTGTTCCAGGTCTGAGATGGAGATTTGAGGTTGAAAATAGAGAAATCATGAAGTATGAAGGCTCGAAATGATTTTCTATGATGGAACTGGTTACCTACAGCTGCATACTCATGTTTGCACATGAAAAATGAAGAGCTACAACCACATATGATGGAGAAAATGACTTGCTACAACTTCTTATCTATTTTTTATGAATATTTGTCATACTACAACTTGTTGGAGTTGTAGTTGTAAAAATTAAATACTTTGGAGATGTTGCAAATATTAAATATTTTTGGCTTCCAAAAGTTACTTTTGTCATATTTAGAAAACATAGAAACAAAAAGAAAATAAACTATTACTTTTTGATACTAAGGGAAGCTTGTTGAGGAACCTACATGGGATGAAGTGGAATATTCCTTGCCACCAAAGTTAACTTTGTGTTTGAGCAACAAATGTGAGCCATTGGATCAAATTGATCATAATCATTAGATTTTAGGGTGAAAAGTTAGTATGGTAAAGCTGATTTAAATATGTATACAACTAAAACTTATTGTAAGAGATTAGAAGTTAGAATTGGTGAAAAACTAGGGAGTTCTTGTTGGTGTTTTGGAAAAACTCATTGGAAATACAGTAGAAAGCAATTGTACTATTGGGATTTGAGAGCAAATACATAGTATTTTATGATTTTTCATGTTATTCTCATGGTTTTCATCACACCAAGTTTATACATTGTTGATGTTTGTCAATCTTTTGAACTAAATACAAGTTTAATTAATTGTTTCTACTCATGAATTGTGAATAAAAATTGTTGAATTAGTTAAACTTGTCATCATACAAAGTTTTTTTCATGATTTCTAAACACCAAGTTGAAGTATTTCTTTTATTTGCAGTTGAACATTAATGGATATTTGATGAGTTTGCAAAGTGTTCATACCACTAGTAGTTTGTTGATTGTAACTTACCTTGTGTGGTTATCCTGAACACCAATAAATTCACCTTTGATGATTCCAAATCCTTGAATCTTGATTGTTGAAGTGCCATGATCAAATCAAGGATGGTTAAATGTGTTTACAAACATGTCTATCCATTTTTTAGGCTAAAATTATTGAAAGGGGTTAAGTTTCAATGAGTTTTCTTTGTAACATTTTTTTAGCTTGTGTTGCTTTTGTACTTTTTTATCAAATCTGGTTAGTTTAGAGTCAAAATAGGATTCTCAAACTTGCATGGTACTATTATAGAGTTGATATTTTATGAATGTAGTTTGATGTATTGCTAGTTATGAGCTGAAATGATACATTTTATGGTAATATATATTTATATTAGACTTGTATATGCATTGCTAAATCTGAAAACTAATTGGTTTATGTACATTTTAACCTTGTTTGTTGAAGTTTTTCTGGATTTATTTAAGGCACCTTGATTGGAACAACAAATATAGTGAACAACTAAGTTATCTTGTGAAGGCCAAGACTTGGCAGGATAGACCTTGGTGTAGTCATTTTCCATATCTTTGGGATTTGATTCCTTTTTAGGAGAGATTAGATACTTGGTATTTTATCTAAGTTGTGTGCAAAAACACTCATCAACATGCATGTTTTCTAAATTGAAGAGCTCGAAGAGATCTACGCATCGAGCACCATCGATGGCAATGCAGACCACCTGGAAATTCCTTTTTGGCCAAAAACCAACCCTATAGCCTAGAAATTGAGTTTTTATGTTTTTATAACTAAAAAACCACAATTTTTGTAATTGAAAGGTTGAGGCACCTTTCCTAATAGAAATATAGTTGCATATTACTTAGTGAATTAGGGAGTCCTTAAAACTATTTTTACTTCATTATAAAGCAATGATGTGGATGATTGGGGTGACCTAAAGAAACATATTATTTTAGATCATCTACCTTAGGATATGTAGACCATTAAGTAGCAAAGGTTCATGGTTTTATATTTGTGTAAGTATGGTAGTGATATTATGGTGAGTTACCTTCTCACGTGTATGTATCGAAGCTCTTAATTATTTCTCATTATTGTTGAAGGTGGTGTGGAACTGGCGGGAGGAGAGGGTTATATTAGAAGGTGGTAGAAATGTATGTCTAGCTATCTAGTTTTGGTTGTCATTATGTCCTTGTTGTGTCTCACCTTTGTTGCGCATAGTGTGTTTGAGAGTATGTCAAATAAGGGTTTCTCAAGAGGTCTACTTCACCATGGGAGCAACTCTAATCATCATCTCAAAAAGATATTCAATTGCTCATCCTAGGGCTTCTTTAAGGTGGTGAAGGCTATTTTAGGTGCAAATAGGATTTGTATTAATGGTATGATAACATTTCATGGGTCTATTATGGATTAATTTCTATATAAATTGGAAGGTGTTGTAGTGAATGTTGAGGTTAGGTAAGTTTGGAAGAAATGCTCCTCCATCCTAGTAAATATCTTTTGGGGGAAGCTAATGGGAGGTACCAGATTCCTCATGTCATGGTGTGACATAATAAGGATGTTGTAGAGGTGGATGGGATGTATTTTCATCTTGTGAATGCTAGGGTTCTAGCTTTGATGTAGCATGTTCATTCCCTAGATACATATTATGATGATACAAATGTAGTGCTGTAAAATGTGATAGTCTCTCATCATAAGAGTGTCTTAGAAGTGGCTAAAGGATTTACTCTATCATTCTTGGATGTTGATAGAATCAT
This sequence comes from Cunninghamia lanceolata, assembly GCA_027924645.1. Taxonomy (NCBI): domain Eukaryota; kingdom Viridiplantae; phylum Streptophyta; class Pinopsida; order Cupressales; family Cupressaceae; genus Cunninghamia; species Cunninghamia lanceolata. The sequence continues at coordinate 85,481 of BSBN01000181.1, forward strand.
TAGGGCTATTTGGAATGTTGATGTGATCAAAGGTATAAATTAATGGGATTAAGAATGTTGTAGGTCTAGAGATGCTACCAGTAGAGAGAGTGAATGTGTTTAGAAATGGCATATATAGCAAGGCTTTCAACCATTGGAAGTATCCTTCAAGGAGTGAGGGTTTAGATCACTAGGTGTGGTTGAACTAAAATATATATGTGGCATATGGGTGTAGTTTTGTTGTGGCTAATGCTTATCTTCATTTGTTGTTGTTAATATATCAATTTAGTATAGTGTTTTAGTGTTATGTAGCACCTATATAGGGGTGGTTTTAATTCTTGTTTTATTTCATCTTATTTCTATGCCTATATAGGAGTCATTAATGCAATTTTAACTATTTTATTATCTCTATTCTTAGAAGGGCTAGGTACCTTGAATAGAACCCTAATAATATTATCTAAAAAAATTAGTACTATTCAATGTATTGTATTGAATTGGTAATGAAGATTATTATGTCAAACAAAGAGAAACAAAAACTATAATTAATATAAGAGCTAAATTTGTTAACTTTCATATAGAAAACAAATATGCTTGTTTTTACATTACAATATTAATCCATGCAAACACAATTTACAACCATCCTATTAATATAATATGCATAATTTTTTTAACTCGACCAAAAATTAGAAACAATATAATTTCCAAAAGCAAAAAAATGAATATTAAAAAATGTAACAGAAAATGGTTGCCAATAAAGTTTTAATATTTTTTTGGATAATTTTAAAAGGCTACATTGTTTGTTGATTTAAGTGGTCATACACAATCCCTCTAAAAAAATCAATCAATTTAAGTGTTGGTCCTTTCCAAGATTTAGTTGAAGTCCAAGCATATATAATATTGTTTATAGGAACATATAAAAAACTTATGTCTTGTGGGTTTGGCCTCCATCTCTTGTCCAAACAAGTAGAATATATGTCATCATCTTTATCATCCCTTTTTCCTTGATGAATTCGTACATACCATAATTTAGAAACCATGTGCTCCAATTTTCCATCTTGTTGCACTCTAGTAACATCACTTGTTTGCCTTGCTATCCACACTATGTATGATACACCAATAGAATCATTTAGAGAAATGAACTATTTGTTGGTAGGTGGCGACTAATCAGGAAAGTATTGTACACTAGCCATGTATCCTCACCGGGGTTCGGGGCTGACATAAAAAATTCTATTTTTATGACCGACATAAGAAAACCCTAATTTTTGTAACTGATAAAAGGGCTTGATAAAAGTGGCTAAGGGTTAGGGTTTTGTAATATTGTATTATAGCATTTGCAATGGTATTGAGTTGCAAGGATTGCTGATTGTAATCAGTTTGATTTACTAGATAATAATATTGGACTCTCTGTTTGGTGGATGTAGCCTAGTTTTGGGTGAACCACGTTAAAACTTGTCTCTCATTGTTATTATTTCTGTGTATTTCCATTCCTCTGTTTAATCTTTATTTACATTTAATTGATATCTTCTACCAGCTAACCTCAACAAGTGGTATCAGAGCCAAGCTAGGAGCCCCAAGCCCCTATAGTGTGGCTTAAGGTGGGGTGTTGGAAGTAAGCCACACCTAGACCGACGATGGGCTAGCCACAAGGGGCTAGTAGCTCAATTGGTAGAGCACTCCAGCAGCAAATGGAAGGTCCTAGGTTCGAGTCCTAGCTGGTCCATATGAGCTATAGCTCAATAAGTGGTATCAGAGCGGGTTGTGTTCGATTATCGTCTGCAAGAAGGTCTCACAGTTGAGTGGGAGCAATGGTGGACGAGGGTAAATTGAAGGTTGATAAATTCAATGGGCAGAATTATCAGTTATGGAAGATGCAGATGGAGGATTACCTCTATCAAAAGGATTTATGGATGTTGTTGGAAGGAGTAGCCAAGAAACTGGCAACAATGTTTGATGAGGATTGGAATCTTCTTGACAGAAAGGCACTGGGAACCATTCGGTTGTGCCTAGCACCATTGGTGGCATTCAATATAACGGAAGCGAAGACAACAGATGGTCTAATGAAAGCTTTGGCAAAATTGTATGAAAAACCCTCAGCCTCAAATAAGGTATTTCTCATGAAGCATTTGTTTAATTTGAAAATGGTTGAAGGTGGATTTGTGATAGGTCATTTAAATGAATTTAATACGATTGTCAGTCAATTGACTTCTTTAAATGTAAAATTCGATGAAGAAGTTAGAGCTCTCTTGATATTATGTTCATTGCCTGAAAGCTGGGATAGTTTGGTAATGGCAGTTAGTAACTCTGTTTTTGGTTCAAATACCCTGAAATTTGATGATGTTATTGGTGTTATTCTGAGTGAGGAAATTCGTAAGAAAAGCTCAGGTGGATCCACATCAGGCAGTGTTTTGAATGTAGAAAGCAGGGGTAGATCAAAGGAGAGAGGAAAAGGTTCTGGAGGTCATGGGAAGTCACGAGGAAAATCAAGGGATAAAAGATCCTAAACCAGAGGATAGAAGGATTGCTGGTACTGTGGGAAACTAAGTCATCTGAAGAAAGATTGTTGATCTCAGAAAAATAAAGGAGACAAACAAGAAGGCAATAAGGAAGCAAATGTGGTAAGTAATAAATCTGAAGATGATGCTTTGATTCTTTCCCTAGATAATGCTGATGATTCATGGGTTTTAGATTCAGGGGCCTCATTTCATGCTACGCCCCATAGAAGTTATTTTCTTGATTATGTCCAAGGGGATTTTGGGCTAGTTTATTTGGGAGATAACGAACCCTGTCAGATTGTTGGAAAGGGAAGAATAAAGATTAAGTTGCAAAATAGGAATCAATGGCTACTACAAGAGGTAAGGCATGTTCCAAGGCTCAGTAGGAATTTAATTTCAGCAAGGCAGCTAACTGAACAAGGTTGCACTGTTACATTTACTGATAAAAATTGGAAGGTTTCAAAAGGTGCCTTAGTAGTAGCAAAAGGTGTGAAAGTAGGCACCTTATATCTTTGTATAGGTCATATTGTTCCTTCTACTTTAGATGTTATAGAGGAAAAACAAACAGGTTCAGGAACAGTTACTGCAGGTTTGCAGGAAGAAACTGGAAAAGTTGTTGCAGGTTCTGAAACAACACTGTGGCATAACAGACTTAGGCATATGAGTGAAAAATGTATGAAGGTACTTCATTCTAAGAAAGTTTTACCAGGTTTGAAATGTATTAATATGGATTTCTGTGAAAGTTGTGTGTATGGAAAATAAAAGAGAGTCAGTTTTCTCAAGGATGGGAAGCAAAAGAAAATTGAAAAATTGGAGCTTGTGCATACCGATGTATGGGGACTGGCTCAGGTATCTTCTCTTGGTGGCTCTCGATATTATTTTACATTCATAGATGATGCAACTAGGAAGGTATGGATTTATTTCCTTAGGCAAAAATCTGATGTTTTTGAAACATTTAAAAAATGGAGAAGCTTGGTTGAGAATGAGACAGGTAAAAAATTAAAATATCTCAGATCTGATAATGGTGGTGAGTATTGCAGCAAAGAATTTGAAGATTATTGTTCCTTTAATGGAATTCATAGGCAGAAAATGGTTCCAGGGACTCCACAGGAAAATGGAGTGGCTGAACGCATGAATAGGACAATAATGGAGCGTGCAAGGACCATGAGATTGCATGCTGGGCTGCCCTTAAATATTTGGGCAAAGGCTGTCAACACTGCTGTATATTTAATTAATAGAGGTCCTTCAGTTCCTTTGGGCTGTGGTATTCTAGAGGAAGCATGGACAGGTAAGAAGGTGAGTTATTCTTTTCTAAAAACCTTTAGCTGTGAAGCATTTGCACATATAGATTCTGAAAATAGAACCAAGCTAGATGCAAAATCAAAAAAGTGTACCTTCGTTGGATATGGCATTAATGAATTTGGTTATAGGCTTTGGGATTTTGAAAATCAAAAAATTGTGAGAAGCAGGGATGTTATATTCAATGAGAAAGTGTTGTACAAAGATCAGTTGCAACAGCATGAGAAGAAAGAAAAGGATTATGTGGTGCTGGATGATACTCCAAATAGTGATGTTCCAGTGGTTCCTCATGCTCCGCAACAACAACCAGAAATACCACAAAATCCAGTGAATGTTAGACGGTCAACAAGGATAAGTAGACCTCCTGAAAAGTTTTCTCCCTCTTTGTATTCTATTTTGTTAACAGTTGCTGGTGAATCAGAAGGGTATGATGAAGTTATGCAGGTGAATACACAGGTTCAGTGGGAGCTTGCCATGAAAGAATAAATGGACTCCTTGCTGAAAAATCAGACTTGGGAATTATGTAAGTTACCTGCAGGTAAAAAGGCTTTACCAAACAAATGGGTTTATAGGCTGAAAGAGGAAGATGGAGTTAAGAAAAGATTTAAGGCCAGGTTAGTTGTAAAAGGATTTGCATAGAAACAGGGCATTGATTTTGATGAGATATTTTCTCTGGTTGTCAAGATGACTTCTATTCGTACTATTTTAAGTATTGTGGCTGCTAAAGATTTGCATTTGGAACAACTAGATGTGAAAACTGCCTTTCTCCATGGTGATTTGGAGGAGGAGATATACATGGCACAACCACAGGGATTTGAGGTCAAAGGTCAGGAGAAACAAGTGTGTAGATTGAAGAAGAGTTTGTATGGCCTGAAACAAGCACCTTAGCAATGGTATTTGAAATTTGATAGTTTTATGGCTGAGCAAGGCTACAGCAGGTGTAATTCTGACCATTGTGTTTATTTTAAGAGGTTGGATAATGACAGCTACATTATTTTATGTTTATATGTTGATGACATGCTTGTAGCTGGGTCTAACATGGATCACATCAGAGAGTTAAAACATCAGTTATCACAGTCATTTGATATGAAGGATTTGGGGGCAGCAAAACAAATCCTTGGTATGAAAATTTGCAGAGATAGGAAGAACAAAAAATTAACTCTATCTTAGGTTGCTTATGTTGAAAAGGTGTTGCAGAGATTCCATATGGAGAATGCAAAAGCTGTCAGTACACCTTTGCCTAGTCATTTGAAATTGACTAAGGAGATGTGTCCAAAGACATAAGAGGAGGAAGAAAAAATGTCCAAGGTACCATATGCTTCAGCTGTAGGAAGTTTAATGTATGCCATGGTATGCACGAGACCGGATATTACACATGCTGTCGGAGTCGTTAGCAGGTATATGAGTCATCCCGGATTTGAGCATTAGAATGCGGTAAAATGGATTCTCAGATATTTGAGAAGTACATCTAATAAACACTTATGTTTTGGGGGCTCTAATATTGATTTAGCAGGTTATGTAGACTTAGATTTGGCAGGGGATATTGATACCAGGCGGAGTACTACAGGTTATGTCTTTACTGTAGGTGGAACATCGGTGAGTTGGATTTCTAGGTTGCAAAAGGTGGTTGCTTTATCCACCACAGAGGTAGAGTATGTCGCTGCAACAGAGGCGAGCAAGGAGATGATATGGCTGCAATCTTTCATGGAAGAATTGGGCAAACAACAGGCTAACAGTTCTTTGTATACAGACAGTCAGAGTGCCATACATCTTGCAAAGAATTCTACCTTGCATTCAAAGACCAAACACATACAGTTGAGGTATCACTTTATTCGGTCAGTGTTGGATAATGGACAGTTAAGGTTGGAAAAGATACGTACCGATGAAAATCCAGCGGATATGTTTACAAAGGCAGTGACAAGGGTGAAGCTGAGCTCCTCTTCAGCTTCGATTGGTCTTCTAGACTAAAAACAATAAAAACATAATAGTAGAGTCCAGGGTGCTTATTTCCAGTGGGAGCTGCATGCGCAGCGGTGTCGTCCAGGCTCAGTCTCCAAGTGGGAGATTGTTTGGTGTGGAGCCTGATCAATCTCCAAGTGGGAGATTGTTGGTAGGTGGCGACTGATCAGGAAAGTATTGTACACTAGCCATGTATCCTCACCGGGGTTCGGGGCTGGGTTGGGCCCCGAGCAGGGGTTCGGGGGCGGCAGCCCCCGAGAAAATTTTTTTTGGGGCCGACATAAAAAATCCTATTTTTATGACTGACATAAGAAAACCCTAATTTTTGTAACTGACAAAAGGGCTTGATAAAAGCGGCTAAGGGTTAGGGTTTTGTAATATTGTATTGTAGCATTTGCAGCGGTATTGAGTTGCAGGGATTGCTAATTGTAATTGGTTTGATTTACTAGATAATAATATTGGACTCTCTGTTTGGTGGATGTAGCCTGGGTTTGGGTGAACCACATTAAAACTTGTCTCTTGTTGTTATTATTTCTGTGTATTTCCATTCCTCCATTTAATCTTTATTTGCATTTAATTGATATCTTCTACCGGCTAACCTCAACAAGTGGTATCAGAGCCAGGCTAGGAGCCCCAAGCCCCTACAGTGTGGCTTAAGGGGGGTGTTGGAAGTAAGTCACACCCGGACCGATGATGGGCTGGCCACAAGGGGCTAGTAGCTCAGTTGGTAGAGCACTCCAGCAGCAAATGGAAAGGTCCTAGGTTTGAGTCCTAGCTGGTCCATATGAGCTGTAGCTCAACACTATTATTTTCCTTTTTGGAAATCCTAATGTGGATCAAGTACTCTTTTTCATCTTTTATTTCTAGGAATGACATAGATATAGCTAGTAACTCACTATAATTGATATTTATATCTTGAATTTTCTAGTGGAGGTCTTTCTATAGAGGCCTCCCTTAGCCTGATAGTGTTATGTTAATTGTTTCCACTTGTTGTTTCCTTGGTTACTATATTCCTTAAATATTTTTATAGTGAGCCAAATAATGTCTTTTCTCCTTTTCATCTATGTTATTCTAGTTTTTGAACAAGACATGTTGTGGATTACCAATTGGAATATGTGGTTCACTAATTTCTTTAACTCCCTATAATTTGACTAGAGGAGACCAGTTTCTATCTTTTATAGAACTTTTGCATGCCATAATGGGGTGACATTATTACACTTGAAGAAAACAATGCCCTTTTGTTAAACCAATGATTTCACTTGCACCCTTGAATTGATAGTCACTCACAAATGACTTGAAATCAACCACTTTGTCAATTATGTATGTCATGAAATTTTGTATGTTTTCACAAGTCATGTAGGCATCCATCATTTTAGTAACAATCCATAAATCTTTCCTCTTAACACATTATGAAAATTTACCAAATGTACCATCAATGTCCTCGTGAGCATAACCAATAGGAAGGAAGCAAACCTATATGTCTAGGAAGAATCCTTTGTTTACCAATAGAGACAAATATTACAACACATACCTACAATTAAACAATTTGAATATGGAATTAATTGAATCTTTGAAATATTAAAATTCGACAAATGTAACTAGAGAAAGTATCTGATGATTTAGTGCATACCTATTTTATTGTCTTTGTTGTAGTTGTCAAGCTATGGGTAGAGGTTGGTAGGTAGTTTTTGAAAACACATTATGGAATGTCTTCAGATAGATATTGTTGACACTCTAGGTAATAATCATTTCTCAACCAAGCTTCATTTAATGGATATTTGGATGCTCTAGGATTGTACATTAGTGCACTATATTTATCTAGTGGTGTGTCTTTAAGGCCCCTTCAACAATTATTTAAAGATGTTATAGTAACAATTGATCCCCCATAGTTGTATGAAAAAAATGGTTGTATCCACTAGTGCCTTTACCACATACAATAATGCCTGCCACTAAAAATTCTATTATTCTATCTGGTAGAAATTTAATTTTTACCACCATTCTCAGTACAAATTATTTTTCCACTCAACCTTGTCATTAATGAGACTAAGGCATTCTTTTAAAAAGTGTTGGGACATTATTTTGTGTATGTAATGGATTTATCTTATTTAAATGATTGTCTTTGTGTGGACCATGAATTCTTGATCCAATTGTTGCTCTTGTTTTTTTGTTAGAAACCCTAATGTTTTATATATTATGAGGTGAGATAGGTCTTACATTTGGAAGAGTTGTCAATTTTGGAAATGATCACATCGAATAATTTAGTTCTCCATATTTTGTTGAATGTTGGCTGTGATTTCATCTTGTAACCATTCTTTTCTAGATTGTTGCTGATGCATTTTCTCATGTAATCCTGAGAAAATGATGTAGGAAGTTGTTTTACATTATCTCTTGTACCATCTATATTTACTTCACATGTTATTCTAGGTGAGATATTGATAAAATCTTCCACCACTTTATTCAACTCTTCTCTTGATACTATGATTTTATCTCTTGGTTTCTTTTATGAATCTACTAGAATGGAATGCTTGGAGCTCCCCATTTTGGTAGTCTTTTTAATTTTAAAAAATATACTCCTTTTCAATCCATAAATTTCTAGTTAGGAAAACAAATAGATTTGTCTATTTTTATAAGTAAAATTTAAATCACACTATTAGCCTCCTAACAATAATGTACAAGGAAAAACATGTTATATTTTGTTGGGGCTATGCTGTAAATGTAAAACTTGTGCATCCATATGTTAATCCTCATCAAAAAACCCTAGAAAAACCTTTTCATATGGATATATTGCGAAGCATCTTACACTTTTGTTATAATTTATTGTTGACTTATTGTAGTTGGTGGGATGATAACTCAAAGCATGTGCTTAAAATTTTCCTTTTTTACCCACTTGTCTCACATCACTTACTACTCGCCCTCACTACTAACATAAGATTTTGTTGCATAAAGATACATGGTGCATTCTTGTCGGTTGGTGGGCAAACTAAGCTTGGTGGCTAATCTTTTATTGTAAAAGTTTTAATCTACTACCCTATGATTTCCATTGGATCTTATCTTTGCTTTATGTTCTCCATTTATTCTTGTGTTTTGTACACCCTTTGCATTTAATGCCTATCACCTTGGAATTCTCTTATTGGTGCAAGTAATCCACAATGACAAGACCACAATCTAAATTATATCACTAATGTTATGTGGTATGGGGTTGTTTCATAATAGTTGGCAAACAATTTCAACTCAATGGCTAATCTTCTTTTGTGCTAACTTTGATCTTCGACCATGTACCTAATTTTAGATTTGGCACCCTTCTTAGCACTAACCATTGATCCAGTTCAAAAGTTACACTCTATAAAAATATTTCTAGCAAACCTCCAGTTAGCATGTATGTGGACACTTCTCATTGGTTGACTCACACATAAATCAATTACACCAAACCATTCTCATTTTTAAAAGGTAAAAATAAAACATTTCCATGAGTTCCAACTGTAATATCAATAGTAGGATTGACATTGAGGATGAGCATCTTGAGGATGGATATGTGGCCAAATCATTACATGATAGATAAAGTGAGCCTAATGCAAAAAATAATTGCTCACATGTTTAGGTTAGACAATATCTGCCAACTGGGTGATCTTGAATCTTTCTCAGTTATTAATTCATCATCAATCAAATGATGCAATTCAAAATGATTAATGGTTGACTTGACTTCACATGAATAGAGCTGAAATGCAATTAATTAGCACCTTATTTTTTATGCCCTAAACCTTCTTATTTAAAGCAATTCTAGTCACATGTTATTTGTTATCTATGTCTATGTGCCCTAGATTTTAACAAAATTCTATTTGCAAAGCGCTTTAAAAAAATGGTGCATCTCAAGTATGCTTTCCCTAGGTATTTGTTAAATATATCATGTGCCTTTTTTCAAATCATCCTATGCTATTGAAAGAATAGCTCTAGGACTAGGGGTTTTCACTAATTATGTTCAAGCTTGGAAGATTTTAATAAAATTATTGGGGAGGATTCCCATTTTTCACCATAACCTATTTTTAAAATAATTCTTTAGGTCATTGTTGTTGCTATATCACCATAAATCCTAGCATTGTGTTGAGAACATTTAGAGCGGCATCTAAGAGAATTGCTAGTGAAGATATAATAGAGGTTCTCTGATGGGCATCAAAGAAGTACAAAATGACTACTATGAAAGCTCCTATACTCATTGAACATTTCATTTATGAAAAGGATGGTATCATGGATGTTATAACAACTATTCCTATAAGAGAGTTTTTTGGCAATATGTTCTAGAAAAAAAATTCTCATAGGTCAATCGATAATACACAAGAGCTATATTTTGCTAAGGTCAAACTACAAAATTAGTTTGTGGACACTAATATTATGATGAGAAGGAGATAAAATGAAGGATAGTGAAGGAAGAGTTCTCTTCTCCCTAAACAAATATTTCATCCAAAAGGAGTTCAAACTAAGGCAAGATGAAATCAAGCAACTAAATTTGCAAACTTCGGCAACTCAATACAAAAAATACTACTATATTACAAAGTAGTCAAATTGCCATGTTATAAGCTAAGAGAAAAGGGTGATCCTTTTCTTCTCAATTCCTCAAAATGAACTCAAACCCCTAAATGCCACTAATTTTGAATGTTATTTCTAGGAGGTGTACCAAGGTTTATTCCATATTTTAGGAATGGATGTTGATAATAAGATGAACTTGGGAATATTGGTTTTCTATGATGAAAACTAGAATCTTATGCCAACACTTTAATTGATTATGGTACCATTTTGGTCCAACACCTACATGATGACATGGTAAATTTTAAGATCCCCAATTCTAAATTAAGTGACAAAACATTTAGGAGATATTCACTTGTATGTCATCACTTTATTCTCTTGTTAGGGAACTAGATGATAAATTGGCTATCAGGTAGAATTTCTCAGATGATGTAGAGGGAGATGAAGCCTATTTAGTTATGAATAGTTGACATGGAAAACAACCACCTCAAGCTTTCTTTTGCAAATTTAAAGTTTTTTTATGACATCATTACTGAAGAAGTTGGGATTCACAGGGCGAATAATTTTTTATGATTTCAATCTATTTATTAGGCCATTAGATATATGTCTAACATAAAAATTAAGAACAATTGGGTTGATTGGATCATTTCTAAAAAAATTACTTTCATACGAATATATGGGTCTTCTATCATACCTTATATGTTACCTCTTGTAGTACTAGATAGGATTGCATTATTGAAAGCATTAGGTAGATGCATTCTATTGATCATGAACATATTAAGAAATACAAGAGAGGTGGTTTCCTCCCACTTGTAATCCATTTGGGTGATTTTCAAAACCTAAGCAAAGAAAACATGGAAAAGGTTGAGGAATACCTAAGGCTCGTATTTAAATGACATGTTGTAATGCCCCGCCAAGAAACCCTAGAGAATAGCTCGACTATGCTAACCAAAAAGGGATTTTTTTAAAAGAAAAATAACAATGAAATGCAATCATATTTATTCATAACATCTAAGTTAAGCTTATCCTCTAGGGATTCCATGACTGCATTACTAATTATTAACATGATCTAACTAACAACCATGGTTCATTCTAAGTCGAATTGCATCAAATGAATAAACACATACAATTCCATATTATATCATCAGATAAGTAATCATCAAGATCCTGCATATAGGATTACAAGTACATATACAATTTCTTTTACAAGAGAGTACACCATTACATTGTTTACAATATCGCTTTCCTGATTACATTGGAGTACATACATCAAGATAACAACACATGATTCAACTGATATACAAGACTGGAACATGAACATATGTATCTATCTCCTCAAGCTAGAACAAGATCTGAAATCTGCCATACAAGGTACATCCTTCTCACACACAAACAACAGCAAGGGAAACGAATGGAGATAAAAGCACAGCCACCCGACCATGTGGAACCCTAAGGTCCACCCCCCGTGCTAGGAGATAACATAAGGTCCCACTAAGAAAACAATCAAGAAAGATAGTAGACTAACAGGTGTAAGAAATACAAAAGACTTCAATACAACACGGGTCAATAAGAAAATCACAAGTAACTCAAACAACACTTCCAAAGGCAATCACGCAACAAAAAGGGAAAACACAACTAGGGAATGCTAGACTGCAGGAGGGAGGAGTGTCATCACATAGCTTGTCATGGGTTGTCCTGGTAGGCCTTCCTAGGCCCCGACCCCCATCTTGGGTTGTCCTGGCAGCCTCTCCCAACCCTTGGCCCTCATACAAACTCATGCAGAATCAACATACCTTTCATGAGGACAAGGTAGTTGATCTTGCCATTCCAAGCCTTCTCATCTCATCTCAAGCCTAAACGAGCACTTGAGCCATGAGTGAGGCATCTGCTTATCTTGTTTAATGTGATTAACTACCCAACCCCTTAATTCATTAATTAAGTTATCACTGATTTAAGAAACTCCCACATGGGTTGTCATGGATGCCACTTTGGGCTCCAACCCCCACTGAGAGCCACTCCCCTACTTGCATCTAGATGACCCTACCCATCAAGCAAGACAATTAACATCATAACATCAAGTATACATATACAATGCAAGGCATTAACCTTCTTGCAAACAAAACATAATGAAAGGACCAATTCTTAAATCATTGCCCCAAAACTTCTAGTTGATACAATCACAACAACCATAAACAACACATATCCAGAGCAAGGCATGGGCCATTTTGCTCCCAAATCTCAACCATAGACAAAATACTTCTTTACAATTTCTGAGATCTCCTCATAATCAAACATAATACTTAACACAAGTGCACATCATCTCACATGATCATTTACCAAATCCCACATACATAAACAAGAGACATCATGTTCTTACTACATCATTATTTCAAGTCACCTATCAACATAATACATGAATGAAAACATAAACATCCTAAGCCTCTGGAATCAAACCTTAACCACTTGCACATAGACCCCCATTACAACCAATGGTCTGTCTCACATGGATTTCACTTGACATATTCAACAACCAACCAAAACATACTGATAAGAAGTTATACATTATTTTATCAACACAAGCCATTACAATAAATACATCAAATATGATACTATCTATAACAATACATTTCTTAATCCTAATCTTTTTAATATATAAATAGTTCGATCAATCATTTAATCCTTTCAAATCAATTTTGATAATTCAATCTAAATAAATCTAGTAACTTAACATCCATTAAAAGAATCCGTAACAAAATCAAAACTAATTTAAATTTTATTTTAGCAATATTTAAATTTAAAACATATTAATTTAGATCAAATTTAAACAAATATAATTTAAAACTCTAATCTTCTTTATCTTATACTGTTTTCGAATATAAGTTCATTTAATCAATAATCTACTCAATTGAATTTCAATACATAATCTAAATAAGTCAAATATCTAACTGCAATATTCGGTTTATATCTGATTTGATTAATATTCAAATACAATATATATATATATATATATATATATCATGATACCTTGATTAATAAATAGAAATTTGTAGAAATTTCTAATAAATGAAATTTAATAAAATAACTATGAAATTTAATAAAAGAAACTCTCTATAAAATGAATTTTGTCAAATATTGTAGTTGGAATTGCTCTGAAGGATGGTCTGAAGGGACTGATGCATAAACAAAAAATGAGACTATTTGATAGACACCTCAAAGGAATGTCATCCCAAAGGATGCAGTGATTGCAAGCGATGCACAAAACGGGTTTGTAGATTTAATAACAACAACCAAGATGGCATACGAATGTCTATCACTAATTGATACATATCTCTAAATTGACAAACTGGGTAATGCTAATTTTTGGATATAATTTTCATAGTAAGAGTCAAATCTTATATAAAAATTTCAGAGAAACCCAGTTTGAAAATATAGAGCTATTGGTGATGCAACTAACTGTTTTAACAGGTGAGAGGTAGACAGTCAGAAAATATTCATATCTCCAAAATGACAAACTGGGTAAGGCTGATTTTTGGATATGATTTAGCTGACTAGGTCACATACCATATATAAAAATTCTAAAGGAACCCAATTTGTAAAAATAAAGTTATGGCTAATGCAACATACTTCTAAAACAAAGATGAAATGGGTGAGAGGTAGACAGTCACAAAATATTCATATCTCCAAAATGACAAACTGGGTAAGGTTGATTTTCAGATATGATTTAGATAACTAGGTTGTGCACCATATAGAGGAACTCAATTCATAAAAATAAAGTAGAGGAACTCAATTCATAAAAATAAAGTTATGGCTAACGCAACAAATTGCTAAAACATAGACAAAATGTGTGAGAGATAGACAGTAACAAAATATTCATACCTCCAAAATGAAAAACTGGGTAAGGATAATTTTTGGATATGATTTAGATAACTAGATTATGCACCATATATAAAAAATTTAGAAGAACCCAGTTTTTGAAAATAAAGTTATGGTTAACGTAACAGACTGGGTTCAGAATATGTAGAAGAGAATTCACAGAATAATATAAAGCTTGCATATTACGAATTAATTTCACTAAATCAGATTCATATCTCAGTCCATACCTGGAATATTACTTCTATCACATCTTCACAAAATGCCCAGCTCGCATCCATTTTCCCCCAAGTCTTTTCTTCTGGAAGCTATGGTTTATGGTGCCAAAAGAAAAAAAAATATTTCTTGAGAGAAAGAGAGATCCTGAAAACATAGAACATATTCTGCTATTTGAAATGCACGCTCCTTCCCCCAAATTATGTCTTGAGATTTCAAAATAAAGTTGAGCATGCATAACCACCCCCATCATTTCTTCTAGAAGATTCTCCTTATAAAAGGCAATAAATTCCACCTTTATTACTTTCTTACAATTTGCTATTTTTAACCATACAATAATTTCTCTCTGATTTTATCTATTTTAGAATTTGCTATATATATAAGTTTTTACGACAACTCATAAATATTATAAATTTATTTTTATTGCCACTAACAAAACATTTACTTGTTTATAAAATATTTTCATTTTAATTTTATCAATTATATTCCCATTTTAAAAAACACTTTATTTTCCTTATTGTAATTATTATTATTTATTGACCATAGATTACAATATAATATAATTTCCCATAAACTTAAATTTACATAAAAGCATCTATATTTGTTTATTTATTAAAAGTACCTTCTTAACTTAATTTTATTTTAATACAAAAACTAACCAAAGAACTAATCAAACAATATCAACCTCAATAATGCAAATGCCAAACAATACCTGACCACTAAGCATGATCGGAAAGCAAGACCACCACAACAATGATTGACTATCATGCCCATACTGACAACACTGACCAGGTGCAAAATCAGATACTCATCCTCTTCAAGGATGATGGCTAAGCTAGGGGACCATACATTATCTCAGTTCAATAGTTTCCATTAGTTTTAAGGCACACTCAGACCTGTCAATTCAGGTGGAGTCGATGCCTGATTCCTGCAACCTGCAGCACACAACACAGTCTATGCACAAGTATAATAAATATCAAATGGTCACAGAGTGAAAGATAATCACAATCTTGTCGAATGCTCATGAATGAGTGGTACAACATTGTCTCTTTTCATGCCACACAAAATTAGATCATCTTATAATACAAAATTAATCGCATAAAAATCAATTCTAACATATGACAATCATAGTAAAATCAACATCATAATCACCTGAATGTAAAAAAATGTCAGAGCATATAAATTATCAGTGTGTAACAAGGATTAATGATAAAACATACTAACTATCATATGAAACCATGCATAAGCATAATTAGGAATGTCATCACATGAATGTAGTATCTACCAACATCATATAATGTACAACATCAACTGTCTAACATACCCTAAGTATTCCTATTATTTTACCTTCATCTTCATGCTCATTAGCCCGACCACCTACACATCCAAGGTGAGAATGAAGGGGTACTACATTATGATCCTGGAGGATTTATAGACAAATTAAGAAGAACCAAGGGGAAGAGTAGATATGGACATGCATACATTGAAAAGGATACCTAATAAGGAGATACCAACACAAAATAGAAAGAATTATCAAAGAGAGAAGATGGATGGGTATTCAATTGGTAGAGAGAAAAAGAGCCATGCTAGACCCAAATATAAAGGGGCTTATCCTAAAAACAAGAATCTAATTAAGGAGATGAATTTTCTCATGGATCATATTGATACCCCTGTAGTGATGCTTGAGGGTCATGTATGAAAAGAACTAGAGAAACAAGAGAAATAGGATTAAAAAAATCCATCACCCATGCTATTTGATGTTGATAGCTTTGCTAGGTCAGAGATGCCACCTCTAGAAGTGATTCCTAAACATCAAAAAGAATAGAAAGGGGAAGACTCTTTGGAAATTATAGAAAAAAAATATGTTAGACATGTGCCACCAATTGTCTTAGCAATAGAGGTTCAAGAAAGGAAAAATTTGGAGATCATGCAAGCCCAAGTTGAATCCCACCCTTTAGTTGATTATTTGGTCACAAAATTTTCTAGAGAATTTGTGCCTCCAAAGAATACTATAATATTGTAGGTAGGATCTCCTAGTAGAGAAAGTAGCAAAAGTTCAAGCCCTCCTTAATCCCCATCCCTAATGGAGTGGATTTTTTATGCAACGTATATAAAATATGTAAGGTGTTGGTTCCCAAAACCATAGGGCCACAATCCTCTAGGTCAAGGGTGTCACCAAGAAGGTGAGAAAGAGGCTCATCCAATGATTAAGGATGGTTAAGGCCAACTGATAAGAGTGGGTATGATCTCCTACAATTCAAGCTTAGACAGACCCATGAGGGTATTCCTAGAGGTATAAAATGAGACACAAATAAATAATCATAGCCATACCAACGTACACTTAACCACTATATTTTTCACTAGGCCAAGACAAATTCGCTACATAAACCTCTAATTAAGTTGATCACTACATCCTGTAGATGTACCAACAAATGATAAGAACATGATGATATCCCTTGAGATGAATCCACTTAACCTCCCTTAAGTAATTTATAGGGTGTAGGCATGCAAGAACATGCTCATATAATGATTTAAATAGTTTTAAATTGCATAAGATTAATCCCTGGTTATAATACTAAATCATGAACAACATGAGAAACCTACTCTAACCCTACTCCTACTCCTATAACTACCTAGGACATAGAATGAAATATGAAAGATGTTTGATCCTTCACTAATATGGACTGATGCCTACTCCATTGGGAAACAGAGTCATAAGCAATAAAGGGAAAGGAGACACACCCAATAAAACATCAACAAAATTAGATGTGCATTTACATACATATTGAAGATTAAATTTCATATAGTGGACATACTTAGTAATCCTAGAATAAGAATTACAATATCCATTTGTAACAAAAAATGACCAATATAAAAGCTTTATATTACATTAGATACTATCACACATACATCAAATCTTAGTTACAATTACACCAACAAATGTGTTGAAGGAAAAATACATAGTTGTACGACTATACATTCCCCTCAATCACTACAAATTGCCATGCAGGAAAATGTGCATTATAATTCCTTTCTATGCTATACCAGATGCAATTCTTCATTTGTAGCCCAGACATAACTTCATTTGATGTGCTAGAACAATCTTGAGGCAATTACAAACTAGGAAATTGGCTCAGCAACCAACAACAATAACATCTTCTTTCATGAATATATAGCATTTCATTTCTACTGCTATAGTTTGGACAGGAATCATCTACCCCACCTACCTCTATACTTGTTGCATTAAACCATACCTACCTCCAACCTACTTGTTCTAGGCGTTAATGGCATTCTAATCCATAGGCAAACATTCAGACTAGATAATCCATGAAAATGTGTTTAAAACATGTTATTAGCACTAAGAAATGCCTTGTCTAAGTTTTGGGACCTGTAGACACCTAAAATTGACCACTTTATCCCAAAACAAGTCCTTATCCCCTACATTGACCACTTTATCCTTAGACCATCCTAATTATCCCTGAATGATCCTAAATTATCCTAATCATGGTTAATTATCCTCTTATTATCCTAATTTTATCCATTTATGTAATTATCTCGATTATCAAGACTTGATCCCTAAATATCCTTCATTATCCCTAATTTTCCCCTAATCCTAAATCATTATTCCTAAGTCCTAGATCATTTCCCTAAGTCATAAATCCCCTTTCCCACACATGATTTAATTAATTTTATTAATTAAATCCCTCTCAAACTACTAAAAATAAATAAAAGAAATTAAAATTCTTTTATTTCACCCTAACTAATTCAGAACCATCTCCCAAAAATATTAAAAATTAAATAATAATCCAAATTATCCTCCACCTTTGATCTTGCAACCAACTCAACCAACTTAATCTTGGCCATCGATCCTCCTTCCTAGTGACCATCTATAAATTGACTTAATCAGGAGCCATTTCGATCAACGATCATCCAAGTAACGTCATGCTATTGAATTGAGAAACCACAATTAACATTTGAGCACATCCACCCTCATGGTGCAATAGGAATCAAACTATGGGTAATCTTGTTTTGTTTATTCATTTGTGTTTTAGTTTCTATTCTTAATCGGAGGTCACATTTGATATAGATTTGAGGTTTTCACATTCTGTTTAAAATCTATGTTTTGATCTATATTTCGTGTGTACATTTTGGTGAACCTGACGTGAACATGTCCTTTCTTAATCGATCATTTTGCAAGTGTTTTGGTTGAGTTCATGCAGGTTGGTGGTGCATTTTTTGATGAGTCTTGGAGGTTGACTTTCGCAAGCGTCTTCCTGGCCTAAAATTGATCCCACCGTTGATTCCAGAGCAGCTCACAGAAGAATATTGACATATAGCACTCTATATTTTGGAAAAGTTGTAAATTTTTCAAAAAAAAAAAAATTTGGCCGCTAGGCCCCTTGTACCACGTTTGTATCATACAATCTACATCATTTATGGTGTTTTCTTGATTGCTTTTTACCCGTGTAATGCATTTACTCTATGGTTTTGTGCTATTTCTACAAGTATCCAAGGGAGTATATCAAAGTCTATTCGAATATTTATCCTTAGCCTCTTTGTATGACCATATCATACAACATATAGCGTAATGTTCTATGCAGATTATGATTATGTTCATTTTTTTCTCATTGTACATTGAGAAAAGTATATATTTGCTTGGTACTACTTTTGTCCATTGTGTAAAGAATTCATCCTCGGCCCATTAATCTTTTTTTTGTGATCTGTAGGTCTGGTTCATTTACAGGATAATTTGTAAGTAGTTAGACTCAATTCGTTGTATAACTTATGGATGTTGCATTTTTTACCAATAGTTTGTGGGTAGCAAGTAGCCCTAATGGTTATTGTAATTGTTGATCTATTACAAATCTTTAATCCATTGTTTTGTTTGAAAACTTTATCTAATAGCTCTTAGCACGTAACTGTTTGTCAACACCAATCGCGATTGTCTTTACTTTCACTAGTGTTGGCAAGTTAAACTCATGATTAACAGTTTATATGAAGGTTTTTAGCTATTAATATGTAGTTATCATGATCTGTGTAGCCCTAATTTTTAATGTTAACTATTGCTTGGGGCTATGATAGTTAGAGCTTCCCAACTGGACTATGACCCACGTATTTTGTTTTTGTTTGCATTGGATTGCAAAGTTTATTGTCAATGTTTAGATCAAAGGTTTTCACTCACATTTCCATCAGCCTTTTTTGCCATCATTCGACAGTTTAATTTGTTAATAACTGCTATTAAGCTCTTCAAGTTTTTGGTGTTTATTGTTGAGCTTGGCCATGACACCAGCATTCAGCAAAGATTGTTTAAATTTTTTTTTTTTTTTTTAAAGATAATGTGCCTGGTAAACTTTTTAACGTGACCGGCGACGCTGGTGCAACACGCCCTCCAGCTCCACGCGAATACTTTTGCCCGGAGCAATGAACCGGTGAGGCCACAACTGGGGGACCTCATCCCCTAGGAAGAACACTTCAAACCCGCGAGCTTATTGGCCCAGCGAAGGCGTAAAGCCTTGCGAGCTCATTGGCCCAGCGGGGGTTTGAACTCTGGTGGCCGCCACTACATCCTAAGCGACTTAGCCACCGAACCATGCCATCATCGGCAAAGATTGTTTAAATTTCAAACAACAATTTTTAATATTTAAAACATAGTTTGCAAACCCTTTAATCTACACCTGCTAATTAGAGTTTTAACTGTTGATTTTTATGATCAGAATTAAAGCAATCAGAAAATGCAACACAATAAACAATGAACACAACAAGATACCCTCGGAAACCCTCCAACTTGAGGGGAAAAACCCAGCAACAATATATCTCTTATATATTGAATGATAAGAACAATAAGCTGCTTTACAATGGCCAAATCTAAGGCCTATAGGTATGGCTTCACTTCTTAAAGCACAATGAATAAGTTCACACTTGATAAATCTGATTTGCTCTTGAAATAACTTGATCTGCTCCGTAGAAGTCTGCTCTACCTTGTGAATTATGCTTGTGATTGAATATATTCGAATGTGTATCTTGAACAATGAGGAAGCATTATATATACAAGTGAGAAGAAAGAGATGCATCTCTTCAATCTCCATCTCGGCGTCCACCAAAAGTCATGTCTTCAAAGTTGGGCTAGAAATGGGAGCCTGACGCTGCTCCTCCAACATCAACACTACTAGTTTATTTTTCTAGTTTGGCCAACATATAACTGCTAGGGTTTTGTATAAATGTCACGTGTTAACTTTAAGCTTTTGTGTGGTTGAAACATTAATTTTATCATTTGCATATTAGTTATAATTGTGAATCTTTTTTGTTTAAGACAATTATTGTAATGTTTCTCATCGGTAAGCTTAAGTTTATCGTTAGCCATTGTTTATAGCCATAAACCTTTAACCACATATTGAGCATTCACCATTTATATTTCTTCAAATCAAGTACCAGTTTCTTTTGTCATTCTCAAATCAAGTGCCAGTCTCATTTGTCCTAATTGTTTTTGGTGTCAGTGATATCTGTGTGAATATGTTTATGCAAAATAAGCTTTAACCGTCAAGTTGTCAAACCTTCTCATGTTGTAATGTGCCAATGCTCCGTTACATGTTGTCAATTGTCTTCAAATATACCAGATTAAATCTAAGTAGTTTTGGTTGCTATTTATGAAGAGTATTGTTGCACATAGAAGACAATGAGGAGAGATGACTCTAATAACCAAAATGCAAAAGGTGTTGAATTTTATACAAGCATTATCTATCAGTTCATTCTATCCATTTGACTGTTGGCTATAACTATTCTTTCCTTTAATCGTTGATTCTTAGCATTTCAAAAATAACAGTTTCGTGATCCATTGGTCACCGAATTCTATTTTTTCTCTTTATCATTGTGTAGCTTCTTTGTTCGCAGGTCTAAAATCTCTCCACTTTTGCGTATTGTAAAAATTGAGTTTTCAGGGGCTCAAGGTTCATCTCCTATATTTTTTTTAAGGATGCAAATTTTTTTTAAAAAAATGAAAATGTAAGTCTAAACTTGGTGTTTTGGCCTTGATTACCATAATATTGCTCTGGGTTGATGTGTTTATGAAAGGTCACATAATCAAAATAGAGATTGATAGTATGATAAAAAGAATCTCCTAATTGCACAGCATAGCCAAAAATAGAGATTCACATTATGATAAACCAAATTTGTTAATCTGTTTAGAGAGAGATCATGTGATTGAGAGGGTCGCATGAAAATTTCATGGTAAATCATGGCATGAACAAATCTGGGGCATTTGACATTTTATTTTTTGTCACAGGTTATAAAATTTAGGACAATTAATTGGTAGCTACTTTCCAAAGGCAGCATCGGCTCCTTAAACAATCACATATGTTTATTGATTGGTGGTTGAATAATCTTTTCACAGTTTTTAATTGATTGTGTAATTTTTGTGCCGTAAGTTTTGAAAGTTTTTGTTATCATTGTATCTGTGATAAATAATCATCGTTTGTTGTTTAGGTCACAATTTTAGTTTGGAGTGAATAATTAAATGTTATTCATTTTTATTAGTTTCATTGTTTTGACTAACATTTAATTTCTTGCTTCTGGCATTGTTAC
Source organism: Cunninghamia lanceolata (assembly GCA_027924645.1). Classification (NCBI taxonomy): domain Eukaryota; kingdom Viridiplantae; phylum Streptophyta; class Pinopsida; order Cupressales; family Cupressaceae; genus Cunninghamia; species Cunninghamia lanceolata. The sequence continues at coordinate 107,392 of BSBN01000181.1, forward strand.
AACTAACAAACAAGGTGCCAACATTCAGGGTTATAAAACTTTCGTAGACTCCTGCTAACCACCTGCCAACCTAATTGTCAGTTTGGCCACAATTTAAAGGCTTCCAAGTTAAGATCTCATTGCCATTTGGTGTTATCCTTTAACAAAAACTATGGTTTTAAATTCTATTGCTAATGATCATTGTTACCATGGCCTGTGGTTGTTAGACTTTCCTATCAATGTTAATAATAACGTTATAGTTTTTTTTAACTGACAGATCTTAACATCAAGTAGTGCATGTGAACAGAATGACATTTGATTCCTAGTGGTTTTTCCTAATAATTAGTTTAGCACAAGTCGCCAGGGATAACAATAACATTAAACTTAATTTTAACCACCTTGGGAGTGTGTGTGTATGGTTTATTATGAGCAGTTATTATTAAGGGTTTTTGAATTTATTGCTTAAGGCTTAATGTTTCTGATTATCATGAATGCCAATAATATAAAACATTAACCATTTTGATCAAGGCCAGGTAACCTACCTACATTGTCATTAAACTTTGGCATTTAGTTTCAAACACTTGGTGATCTTAACTCCACCAAGAAAACAATTTGCATGTGAACACTTTTTGACCAAATTGTTGATAGAGCTAGCCACCAAAGTGTCCATTTTCAGCCCTTGGAGGTTGTTTTGTTCAAGCAATCATAACTTGTTTGTTTTTCATCATTTTTTTATAATTTTATAGGCATTGGAAAGCCAGTTCAGTCCTCTACATAGCAGTACATACCTTTTCTCCAGATTATGTCCAGATTTGTAGGTATATTCCCCTAAAATCATCCTTTCATTTTGAAACATCAAATAGCCATAACTTTTGTGTACAAGCTCTGGTTTCAGCAAGGTTTTTTTAAAATTGCATAGAAGTCCTGAATAATCCATTAGTGATATCATTTTTTGTTGTGCTTTAATATTTTGTTTGGTTTTTGCAGGATTTCTTATTTTTCACTAATGTTGTTCTTGCAGCTTCTCGTTAGTCCAAGACATAAAATTTTGCAAACTGCTAACTATTTTCTGTAGCACCATAGTCAAAGACTTAATTTTGTCCACTAGTTTAGTTGCACTAAATTAAAGTAGTTGGGAAAGAACTTGTTTTCTGTGTTTTTAGAGTCTTGATTGGACGTATGTTCTTGTTAGAACCCAAGGATATACTAAGAGGGGGGTGAATCAGTATATCACTAAACTTATTTCAGTTTAACATCAATAATCAAAACTTCTAACTACTTTAACTAGAAGATCAGGAAATTAAACCAATTAAAGCACAACACATAAGTACACAGCCACAATACCAGATTTATGTGGAAAGCCCAAGGAGGGAAAAACTACAGTGAGCAAGCTGCTTAGATCTACTGTCCAAATCCAGCCTCACAAATAAAGATAAAATAGGATTATAATATTATTTATGGGCTACAACCCAAAGGAAGTTGCAACTTCCAGAAATATAATGCAATGACACTTATAGAATGAGGCTACAACCTCTGGATGTTACATTCAATAGATCTTACTGAACAAACCACCTCCACATCATCTGCACACTTCACTTTGTCACAAAACTTCACTTTCAGCAAACACTATTGCCTCCAACACACCTTCACAAACATTCTCACATCTGCTCACACATCTTTGCATACTCTCACACTATCAGACATTCCTCAACAAACAAGATCTTTCATTTATACCTTCAGCAAATTCCAAATTCCTTCTCCCATGTCATCCAAGATGAAACGTACAAGGCCACTTCAATTTGACATCCAAAAGATGTATAAAATCAATGCGGTTCAAGCCAAGTGATAACCAGGACCTATCCTTCATTAACATATCTTCCCAAGTAGGTACGCACTTCAAATCATTTGGCAGGAACACTAAAAGCACATGGAGTCAGCCCAACAAACACTCATCCTTTTGCCCAAAAGCGGTACCGGAGGGATCAATTAACATCATATGGATCATCACACAAGCACCATAATACTTACACAAACATTCTCAACAATCCTTCCATTGAAATATATGATTTATTTCTGGCACAAACAAATAGAAACTAAGCCTGGTATCATAAATAAATACTGAACACATAGTCTTGAGAGGGAGCATTGAAAAACCATCTTGTGGTGCACTTCAGCAACTGAAACCTGAATTGAATCATCCAACTGAATATCTTAACTCATCTTCCAAACATCAAAGCCAAAAGATAAACTACGACGAAATGTGGTCGCTTCTTCTATCTTCTCCAAACAACCCTAGTCAATAGCAAGATGTGTCTTTGTTCTGCTGACCCTGAAGAACCTCTATGGTACACCTTAGCGGTTAAAACTTGAATATTATCATCTTCTTATCTATAAATGATAAACCTTCAAACCGCAAGACCTCAACTTCAACAATGAAGAAATGTGGATCATTTACCGAATGCATCCTAACTGCAACAACTCTGAATAATTGTCTTCACTCTGCGAGCTCTAAAAACTTTTGTGTTAATCTCCAAGCTTTGAAAATAGGAATATACAACCTTCACATATGTCCTTGACAAACTCCCAAACCACAAGGTTGTACCACCATGTGCAAAGGAATGTGGAGCATTCTCCTAAGCTTATTCTGTGCAAACTCCAGTGCCTTGGACAACTAACGCAATGCATTTCCTCCAAAAATGATGAATACAATATTTTCCATATCAGAGACTTCATTCTCAACTTCATACAACAAAAAAGTATTTTCTCAAAGTAAGAATCTTCATGTTAGCACACCTTTTGTCTATGCAACTTAGGAGATATTGATGACATTCATTACCTTGCCCTTCTCATCACAACTTCTCATATCTATCTTCTTTTGTCTTCTTCTCTAATTACATTGCCACAAACTTCCTTTATCATTACCTCTTGTCTCACATTGTTGACATCAATGACAACACAAGTGCAACAGTTCTCCCCTCGCACTCTTAAGTGATCTTGGGGATCAATAGTTCGTCATTTTCTTTTTTGTTATTTGTTCAATCCTAGGGTGCTATCTCACATATGCTCTCTTTACATTTCTTACGATCTTGGAGATTAAAAATGAATAGTATTCCTCCCCTTTAGGAGGCTTGCTAGGGGATTTCATCACCCTTAGGGATGACCTCAACCACGTGTTCCGACGAGGTATATAAAGAAGGGAGTGAAATTTGTACCTTAATGGTGAACCTAATAAGTCCAAATTGATCCCTGAGAACCTTGGTCCTATTAGTGTAGGTTTTTTATTCCTTATCATAAGGTTTTTTCTATATGTTTATTTAAGCTTGCTTAGGTTAATAAAGTGGGTTAATTAGGTGAGTGGATTATGAGGTGTCGCCATACTAAAAGGGAGCAACCATTAGCTATCTTGGGAAGATACTTTGTTATCTTTAGACTGATAGATGGTTGCTTCCTATTGGTCCATGTTGCCATCTTCACCCTCTCTCCATTCTATAAAACTCACTACTTAGCTTGTAATTTCATTCTATATTGGAGATAGTTGTATGATGTCATTTTGTCATATGAGTATTTCACATCAATCTCTTAGTATCGTTGTTATGCTATTTCAATTGCATTTGCATTTGTAGTATTTGTTTCTAACTCTTTCAATTGATTATGGGTTATAATTTGATTTACGGATTCTAACATAGTATTAGAGCAAGTTTTGTATGATTAGATTCTTTGTAGAGATCTTGCAAAATCTTGTATGCTCTTCTCTTGCATTTTCAAATGATTTGGAGAATCAGAAAGGATTTATGAAGATCCAGTAATCTTGTTTTTGCATGTATGAGATCTGGGTGATTGCAACATCTTCGGCTAGTTTGGCAACATTTTTCACTATTCCGTTGCATCTGAGAGTCTCTTGAAAGTCATTTTTGGCTTTTGTTTCACTCATTTTGGAGATCGTTGGTCATAGCTGCAAATAAGAGTTTTGAAGGTCAAAGATGACAATTGGCTTCCATATTTTGTGTTTTAATCAATCTTGCAAGTTACAGCATTCTTTTGCTTGTCTTAGGTGGTTGATTCAACCTTTATATGTTGTTTTTTGTTGATGGGATCAATTTTTCTTGCTAAAGACATTTTTTTACATTAGATTCACATCTTCTGTACATCAAAAAGAAAAATGCCTTTTGGGTTTTATTCACAGCATTGGAAAACCATCTAGGTATCTATTAGTTTTTGCATGTAGCTTATATATTTTGTAAAAACCAAATTAGAAAGTTCCAGCAGACCCCCTCTCCATTAACAGTTGTAGATTTGAAGGCAATTTTCAAAGGCTCTATTCTATCTCATACCGGCTCCATTCCTCAAGCATTTTTTTATTTGGGCTATTTTTTTGTTCTCTTTGCACTAGTGTGAACATTGTTTGATTTTGATGCATAGAATTTCTAGAAATTACAAATTCTTAATTGTGACACTGCACAGTTCTCATTTTGGGAACTTCGAAGAAGCATAACTTTTGCATACAATCTCGAATCGAGGTGATTCTTTTTTTGAAAGTGCATTTCTTTCATGTACTTTGTAGTAGTGCTGTTTATTTCACTTGGTACTGTGCCAAAGTAGTATTTTCAGCATATGCTCTTTTGAGGAGTTGTAATAGCATTGAGATCAAGTCCACTTAGTATTTCTTGTTTGTGGCAATTGTAATCGCACTAAATATAGTGTCAAATCATATTTTCTTGGGGGGTTCTTAATTGATTGAGTGAAAAGGGGGGTGTCTTGTGTGTTCTTTCTTTCCTACACAACAACAACAATCTATTTCTACAATAAAGATGGATCAATTAATAGTTCCTATTCTAACACCCTAAAACTACTATGAGTGGAAGTCCAAGATGGCTATCCAACTTAAAAAGTTAGGACTATTTAGACTAACTATGGGTTTGGAAATTGAACCAACCTTAATTGCAGAAAGGCCTAAATTTCATAACAGACTAGATGAAGATTTTGGAACTTTATGTATGTCTGTATCTCCTGATCTTCTTTATCATGTTGAATCTGCTACAACACCAAATGATGTATGGACTACTTTGGAAAATCTCTTTGGCAAAGAAGATGAATTTAGGGGACATCAATTGGAGAATGAGCTAATAGGGTTAAATCCATGTAGTTTGATACAATACAAGACTTATCCACAAAGCTAAAGGCCATTAGATTATAGTTGAAATAATGTGCAATTGATAAGAAAGACACACAATTGATCTTAAGTATTCTTTCTAAGCTTGGTCCTAACTACTCAGTGTTTGTTTCTACATTTTATGCCACTAGTAGTGCTTTCGGGCTACCTACAAAATACCTTCTCTAGATGAATTTGTTGTTGAACTCACTAAACAATAGGATAAATTGGTTCACATGGGCACTGTTAAGCCTTCTAAGTCTCATGCCTTGGCTGCAAATCAAAGCCCTAAAGATCAAAAAGGTAATGACAAGCAAAATAAGAAACAAAGGATTAAGGAGAGAACAAACAAGGTCCAAAACAAGCTACAACCAATGTAGCTCTTGAGTCTTCCTCTAAAGACAACAAGTCTAAAAAGGAGAAGACAAAGTGTTCCTTTTGTAAGAAATCTGGTCATGATGAGCATAAATGTTTGAAAAATCAAAAAGCTCATCCCACTTATCTTCTTGAGAAGAATAATATCAAAGTGTCAGATTCAGCTAAGCAATATTCTTTAGAATCTTCAAAGGACACGAAAAATAGTAAGGGGAAGGACAAGGCCCTTGTTGCAGTTGCTTCACCGCCATATAGTTGGGTAATTGATTTAGGTGCTTCTCACCACATGGCCAATACAAAGGAAAGTTTCTCATCCTTGGAGTCATATTCTGTGCCTGATATTCTTATGGGTAATGATACACCAGAAGTTCTTGGGAGAGGGTCTATTGATGTTGGTGACAGGACATTCTGCCATGTTCTTTATGTGCCTTCTTTGTCAACTAATCTCCTATTTGTCTACTAGATTACCCATACAGGTTCCAGCAAGAGAGTTGGATTTACTGTAAAAGCCCTCAAACCATCACAAAAGTAAAATGAAGTAAATAATCCACTTAAATACAACATCATAAGAAATGAAAGTAAAATGATGTAAATAATCCGCAAAAGATAAAAAGGTGTAATTATTCTACTTAATTACATTACAAAAGATGAAAAGGTGTAATTAATTCGCTTAATTACAATATTGTAAGTAAAAGATAAGTCTCATAAATAAGAATTAATAAAGTCAATAAATCTTCTCAAAATAGAAACCTCATAAATAAGAATCCATAAGAATCATTAAATCTTGCAAAAGATAATCTCATCAATATAAACCAAATAAAGTAATTAAATCTTACAACTCATGTGCTCATTCTAGGTAAAAGCACTATAAATCATACATAAAGTCCTTTGACAATCATGCCATAATAATCCAATAATCATGTTCAACAAGAATAAATGTTCAATCAATACGCTCATCAATTTCATGAACCAAGTGGTCCTCCACCTGCGAGTCGAGAGACAGGAACATGGCCCAAGTGCTTTTCCACCCAACCATGAAGCAATTACACTTCCCCGGATCCCTTTATGAAATGAAGGAAACCCAACCCTGCACGAAATCTCTAGCTACTTAGAAACAACTCATAGGAGGGAATACCCAATGAAACCCTGGTGTCTGAATGTGCAATTCTAAATAATGAAATGCAGATTGTCTCACAACATGATGTGGTAGAGATATATATAAATAAGTTTTCTAGACAAAATAAACATCTTTTTCAATGTCATCTCGTTTAGATCTAAAACTTTAATCATAGTAACGTGGTTCAATTCCTAAAAAGAGGAAAAACTATCTCTGATAATCCACATTCAGCATCCTAGCCTAGAAAGTAACCCAATAACATTCCTAGATAAAAATCTACCTTCTTTCCCCAAGAAGTAAATAAGAAAGTAAATAAATAATATCAATGAATAAAGATCCAAAATCACCTATGACCATCTCTAAATCCCTTTCCCATGCATTAATAAAGAAATCACACTTTTTGATCAAGCAGTAATGAAGAACATCATAAAGCAATATAGATTTTGTAATCTGATTATATTTTCAATTCATATTTTCATGGTTAAATAGATTGTAGAAACTAATGATTTTACTTCATATCCAAATACTATTTCATAATTCAAGCAATAAAATCAAATGATAAGGTTTGACTACTCCACTCTCATACAATGGGGTTTCATGCATACTTATGTTAAATACTAGTTCTATCTTTCCTCAAGAGCAATAAATAGAATAAAGCAAATCAATGTTCTCGTATAAATCATTTCAAATCCCTTTTCCAAAACTCTAATCAAGGAAACACACTTTCCAAGCAATAATCCATCTTTTGTTCATACAATTGCATCCATAAGTTTGTCAAATTTATATAATTTCTAATCCGTATTTCACCATATATTAGTCATTCTAAGTTATTAACCCATCATACTATCATATTTATGGCAGGAACTATCTCAGTCCATTTATCTATATCATGAAAATGAGTTTATATAACATTCAGACCTTGCTGTCATTTCTGTGACAAGAAGTCCAGAATCAAGGGAATAGTCTTCCTGACGTAGTTATGACAGGGACTATAACTGAATAAAATAAAATATAGGAAAGAGTTTATATTCTTCTTACTATTATTCATAACTAATGTTTAAAATATGTTTAGACATCTTGAGTCAAATAAAGAAATAAGTTTACTATTATCTAGTTTATGAGATTATTATTTTCAGTTTATTTGATCATGAAGCACGGGTCGATTTCCAAAAGGACTAATTCTAATCAGCATATAGAAGATAACAATCATCAGATTTACGTTAGACAAAAATAATATCACTAAGTTTGGGGATTTATCCATGGTTTCAAATAGTCAAATAATTATCAAGGAGAGGCAATTATCATATCTTCAAACCAGAATAAAATGATCAATAGATAGTGAATAGAAAAGTAGTCCAACTTATTATCACTGTCATGGTTGACAAGCTTGGCAGCAGGAGGATTAAGGAAGTCGCTTCAGATTCTAAAGAATTTAATAACCTATCTAGGCAGAGGTCAATGCCATAGAGACAGTTAACAACAAACAAGTCTGGAGGCTGGCGACAGTAAATACATACTATGGTTGGTTTTTTAGAGGATCAGTTTCTCAGTCTAGACGCCATGTTTTTTAAGACTGGTGGCAATATATCATGAGGAACAGTTGTAATTAGAAATAGCAATGCAGACCTGAGTCATTAACATGTAAAACTAATTTGAGGAAACCTGACGTCCATATCAAGAGGTCGATGTCTGGTGATGAGGGAAATAACAACAAAACACAGGTAGTTTCCTACAAGCAAGCCAATGCCAAAGACAAGAAAGAGGTTGTTCCAAATGCACAAAACGTAGATAAATTGGCTGGTGACAAGAACGGATTGTAGGCTAGAAAGGTATATTCGCAGGCCAAAGTAAAGAATAAATATTTAAAAACCCAACATGTAGATTTAATCCATTATTTATTTTATTACAACTATGATATAGAAAAATACCCAATTAGTCAATGCCAAAGAGGCTGATTCTAACTATAGATGCTAGTCTCTCTACTGCTTCTTGTTGTTGTTCCAGTTCTACTGCAACGTGGTTTTTCTCTGCTATTTCCTTTGTTTCTATGCCCTCTAATCACTCCAAAGAATAATGGTTTTTCTTTTAATTTTTCTCTGTATTCTCTTCACAAAAACTCCCTTTCTTTTATTTCCAAAACTGCCCTATATTTGGCGTTCAGCATTTAGGTTTAAAAAAATTGAAGATTTTGATAACTGGTCCATACTCCAGTTTGCATGAGATTTTTCCATTTAAAAAGGCTCACAAATTCCTTTTTAAAATAGAATAAATAACTTATTTAAATTTTTAACATTTGCATGACCGTAACTTATTTTAATTTTAGATTTCTAAATATAATAATACTATTATTAATACAATTTATCTATTTTTTTAATAAAACACAATTACTTAATCAACTCAAGAAGCATTTAAATAATAATAATAATATTATATATCCATCTATTTAAACATAGTTGTTTTAAATCTAAAATAGATATTATTTTTCAAACAAAATATGAAAACACTTATTATTAAATAAAAATACATCATTTAAAAAAACACTGGACCTTAATATTTATAATTAAATCATGCATTTGAAAATGATTTTCTTAATAATTAAAAACACTATAATTTTCTAAATATCAAATCATCAATCGCAATTATTATCCACACAATGATGCATAAAAACAAGTCATTCTGCAATATGAGACTATGTGAGTGTGTGATTGCATCAGAGTTAACCATCCCATCAATTCTTGCCAAGTGGCTAGAACACCTCTACCTCAACCATGTTCTCATCTTCGATAAGTACCTACATTCATTCGCACTCAACTAGACGTCAATAGGTTAGTTCCCCAAAATATACCTGAAGAAAAACATTATAATCACATTGATAATATTTAATATTTAAATCATCTTTCCAATTTATATATAACTTCATGATAATTACCTTTACACACGTGGAACTTACTCAAAGTAAAATAACCATAGTAAATGTTTACTAATCTAGAATAATTATATGGCCACAAATATGAGATGTGACATCCTTCCCCACTTGGAAGAGATATCATCCTAATGTCATATTACATAAATCAAAAGAATAATGTATCAAGCTACCATCAAAATTGTATCAAAGTATCGTAGAACAAAAACAATAACTCAAAGTATCATTAAGGTATCATCAATTCTATCAAAGCATACTAATGTCCTTTACATCCTCCCATGTGGCACCACCCACCAAACTATTGGTCCTACTCGACCTTATACAAAACAATCTCTCAATTTTGCATTTAACATTGCGTCCATCAAATAAATCCAAGTATAATCAATCAATCAATTCACATGGCACAACTGCCAATTCAATGTCTAATCTATCACATGGTACAACTACCACTCAATTACATTTATTCTAGCATAAGAGTAACAATCACATCTTTAATGCACACCAAGAAGGCATAAATCAATAGACATGAATCAATCATCACAATGCACATGCAATCCAATGGTAACACAATATAATATCAAAAGATTAGTCTCCAACAAACATTGGTCAAGATCTCCAACAACAAGACAAAACTCCCAAGGTGCACCAACTAGGTCATATCCACTTAGTGTGCAACAACTCCTTTAAAACTATACCACTCATATCATTCTTATCAATGGAATCCATTTCCTCTTTCATTACTTGCAACCAAACTTTATTTCAACCTGATCTACAATTCAAAATTTTTGAAAAAAAAACTCTTCTTTGTATTCCTCATGCTTTTGCACAAAATAATTCAACTTCTATACTATTCTCTACACTTGGCTATTCACTATATTCGGTGGTTTTGTTTCTGTTATTCAATTCTTTTACTTTACCTTAATACCTAAGACTTTCATACTTAGTCCCCAAAACTGACTCAATGGGCTCCTTGATTCCTGATCCATGCTTACCCAAACCTTCACCTATATATTCAATTTTATTCCATATTTTCAAACCAATGTTATCATCCAAACAACTAGTTATGATAGCAGATTCATCATCATTTTCATCCTCACATTCTTCAGTAAACTACCAAGTGATTGATCATAAGATCATAAATCATTTATGTCACATGAAACTTCACAAACTGATGACTTAATTTTTTCTTTTTACATGCTGTAAACAATTATTTTAACTCATCATTTTGATCTTTCTATTTAAATTTTCTCCTTCTAGGTTCTTCAATTTTTCTTGCAACTATTCATTCCTTAATCAACTTCAACTCTTCTTTCACCAATTTTTTTTCCAAAAGGTCATTTCCACAAAAAATTTCATACTTTTCCCTTCCTAACTCCTTTATTCTTTCCATATATTCTATATTACTCCTTTTTAACATTCCACAATTCTTTATTAACTTTTTTCTGATTCTTCTATCAAAATTTCCTTTTAACCCTATAAACCTTTAACTTCATACAAAATTTCAACTTACTTCAAGTGTTCCATAGTGATACCAAAATCCATTTCAAAACTTCCTCAACACTTTAACAATGTTGATACATCTAACAACAATTAATGAACTCCATCCACCAAAGCTCTTAGTAACACACTTGCTACGAAACAATATATTCTCTACATCCTACTCCCTTACACAACCTATTAGAGGCCCATCATGGACATGATAGAAAACATAACATGATACATGACCAATAGTTTTAAAACATTCAAGCATAGCCGCCACTAATAGATAAATAAATAAATTTTGAAGTATAGAAAAATTCAATTCTAACAATAAGGCATAAAAATGCATGCAACTTCAACAGTAAATCCAACATGACCATCAAGGTCACAAGATAAGTAAATATCAAATTTTGATGGCTATACCTTTTCATAAATAAAAAATAAAATTTTCAATGATGGTCTTTACAACATTTAGATAAATTATCAAAGTCAAAAAGATAAATATCAAATTCAAAAGTTTCACATTACATGAACTATGTGACTAATTCTAGCCACTAGAGAGGGAGTACGATGCTACACTATGCTTGGATCCAAACTAGGGTGAGTTAAGAGAACACACTCAATTGCACAAGCAACCTAGTCCTCTAAGATTCCAAACACTTCTATATTTCAAGATCATTTCCACACAACATCACTCAAGATACCTGTTAACAAAGATTGCATTTTGACTCAGGAAATCACAATCAAACTGAAGAATGCCCAACCCTGCTCGAAGGGCTTCACAAATGGCAAGGTGATATCTGGTGTGTGCCTGTTAACATACATGCATCCCTAACTTGAATGCAGCATCTCATTAACAGGATATGGCAGGGAATTAAATACACAAAATGGATTAACAGAGTGTAGGTTTTGAAACGAAAACCTACTTCCCTATATCCCCATATTCGGTACCTGTCCTGGAAGGTAACTTCCCAAAAGCATAGAAAGAAAAAATAGTAATTCTCCTTACAAACACAAATTTAAAGCAGAATAAAACATTCATACAGTCATATACTTGCAAATATTCAACAACCAATATTTAAGTTAGGACAAAATTAGGTTCACAAACCAAGATATCACAACACACCATTCTTTCCTACAAGCAACGGTTATCATTTCTTTCCTTAAACTTTAATGAGGCAATGTGATACTATTTTTCTTATAACCACATAATGATTCCATATTCATAATCATGCTCTCAATAAAATAATGCAATATGCTTTTCAAGCAAGCATTAACTAGAAGGCAAAATAAAATAAGTCAAACATATGAGCCAACATCCTATTTCTCATACTAATGCATAACCCTAAAAGAAGAAAAGAACCTAGTTCATTCATACTTAATAATAATCATCAAGGTCTATCTAACCTCATAAAAAGAAGGCACATGTTATTCACAGTAGGCCAACACACAAGGACCCACACAATCTCGATCAAACTAAGCAACACACACTCAGAGCTCCCAATGCTGGAACCATGCTCTAATACAAAATGTAAAAGCCCTCAAACCATCACAAAAGTAAAACGTAGTAAAATGAAGTAAATAATCCACTTAAATGCATCATAAGAAACGAAAGTAAAATGATGTAATTAATCCGCTTAATTACAATATCACAAGTAAAAGATTAGTCTCATAAATAAGATTCAATAAAGTCAATAAATCTTCTCAAAAGAGAAACCTCATAAATAAGAATCCATAAGAATCATTAAATCTTGCAAAAGATAATCTCATCAATATAAACCAAATAAAGTCATTAAATCTTACAACTCCCGTGCTCATTCCAGGTAAAAGCACTATAAAATCATACACAAAGTCCTTTAACAATCATGCCATAATACATCCAATAATCATGTTCAACAAGAATAAATGAATCAATACGCTCATCAGTCACACGAACCAAGTGGTCCTCCACCTACAAGTTGAGAGACAGGAACATGGCCCAGGTACTTTTCCACCCAACCATGAAGCAATTACACTTCCTCGGATCCCTTCATGAAATGAAGGAAACCTAGCCCTGCACAAAATGTCTAGCTACCTGGAAACAACTAGTAGGAGGGAACACCTGATGCAACCTTGGTGTCTAAATGTGCAATTCTAAATAATGAAATGCATATTGTCTCACAACAAGATGTGGTAGAGATATATATAAATAAGTTTGCTAGACAAAATAAACATCTTTTTTAATGTCAGCTCATTTAGATCTAAACCTTTAAACATAGTAGCCTAGTTCAATTCCTGAAAAGAGGAAAAACCATCTTTGATAATCCACATTCAGCATCTTAGCCTAGAAAGTAACCCAATAACATTCCTAGATAAAAATCTACCTTCTTTCCCCAAGAAGTAAATAAGCAAGTAAATAAATAAAATCAATGAATAAAGATCCAAAATCACCTATGACCATCTCTAAATTCCTTTCCCATGCATCAATAAAGAAAGCACACTTTTCGATCAAGCAGTAATGAAGAACATCATAAAGTAATATAGATTTTGTAATCTGATTATATTCTCAATTTGTATTTCCATGGTTAAATAGATTGTAGAAACTAATGATTTTACTTCATATCCAAATACTATTTCATAATTCAAGCAATAAAATTAAATGATGAGGTTTGACTACTCCACTCTCATCCAATGAGGTTTCATGCATACTTATGTTAAATATTAGTTCTATCTTTCCTTAAGAGCAATAAATATCGAATAAAGCAAATCAATGTTCTCCTATAAATCATTTCAAATACGTTTTCCAAAACTCTAATCAAGGAAACACACTTTCCAAGCAATAATCCATCTTTTGTTCATACAATTGCCTCCATAAGTTTGTCAAATTTATATAATTTCTAATCCATATTTTAGTCATATTTCACCATATGATAGTCATTCTAAGTTATTAACCCATCATATTGTCATATCTATGGTAGGAACTATCTCAGTCCATTTATCTATATAATGAAAATGAATTTATATAACATTCAGACCTTGCTGTCATTTCTATAACAAGAAGTCTAGAATCAAGGGAACAATCTTCTTGACGTGGTTGTGACAGGGACTGTAACTGAATAAAATAAAATATAGGACAGAGTTTATATTCTTCTTACTGTTATTCATAACTAATGTTTAAAATATGTTTAGATAGTTTGAGTCAAATAAAGAAATAAGTTTACTATTATCTAGTTTATGAGATTATTATTTTCATTTTATTTGATCATGAAGCACAGGTTGATTTCCTAAAGGACTAATTCTAATCAGCATATAGAAGATAACATTCAACAGATTTACGTTTGATAGAAAATAATATCACTAAGTTTGGGGATTTATCCATGGTTTCAGATAGCCAAAGAATTATCAATGAGAGGCGATTATCATATCTTAAAACCAGAATAAAATGATCTACATATGGTGAATAGAAAAGCGGTCCAACTTATTATCACTACTATGGTTGATAAGCTTGGCGGTAGGAGGATTATGAAAGTCGCTTCAGATTCTAAAGAATTTAATAACCTATCTAGGCAGAGGTCGATGCCATAGAGAGAGTTAACAACAAACAAGTTTGGAGAATGGCGACAGTAAATACATACAATGGTTGGCGGTTTAGAGGATCGGTTTTTAAGTCTAGACACCATGTTTTTTGAAGATTGGTGGCAGTATATCATGAGGAACGGTTGTAATTAGAAATAGAAATGCAGACCTGAGTCATTAACATGTAAAACTAATTTGAGGAAAGATGACATCCATATCAGGAGGTCGATGCCTAATGATGAGGGAAATAACAACAAAACACAGGCAGTCTCCTACAGGCAAGCCAATGCCAAAGACAAGAAAGAGGTTATTCCAAACACATGAAACATAGATAAGCTAGATGGTGATAGGAATGGATTGCGAGCTAGAAAGATATATTTGTAGGCTAAAGTAAAGAATAAATAAAAACCTAACATGCAGATTTAATCCATTATTTATTTTATTACAACTATGATATGGAAAAATCCCCAATTATTTAGTGCCAAAGAGGTTGATTCTTACTGTAGATGCTAGTCTCTCTACTGCTTCCTGTTGTTGTTCCAGTTCTACTACAACTTGGTTCTTCTTTGTTATTTCCTCTGTTTCTCTGTCCTCTAATCACTCTAAATAATAATAGTTTTTCTTTTAATTTTTCTCTGTATTCTCTTCACAAAAACTCCCTTTCTTTTATTTCCAAAATTGCCCTATATTTGGCATCCAGCATTTAGGTTTAAAAAAATTTGAAGATTTTGATAACTAGTCCATACTCCAATTTGCAAGAGATTTTTCTATTTAAAAAGGCTCACAAATTCCTTTCTAAAATAGAATAAATAACTTATTTAAATTTATGTCATTTGCATGACCGTAACTTATTTTAATTTTAGATTTCTAAATATAATAATTCTATTATTAATACAATTTATCTATATTTTTAATAAAACACAATTACTTAATTGACTCAAGAAGCATTTAAATAATAATAATAATATTACATATCCATCTATTTAAACATAGTTGTTTTAAATCTAAAATAGATATTATTTTTCAAACAAAATATGAAAACACTTATTATTAAATAAAATTACATCATTTTAAAAAAACACCATTTTAAATATAATCAAAAGGACTTTAATATTTATAATTAAATCATGCATTTGAAAAGGATTTTCCTAACAATTAAAAACACAATAATTTTCTAAATATCAAATCATCAATCACAATTATTATCCACACAATGATACATAAAAATAAGTCATTCAAAATGCAATATGAGACTACGTGAGTGTGTGATTGCATCAGAGTTAACCATCCCATCAGTTCTTTCCAAGTGGCTAGAACACCTCTACCTCAACCATGTTCTCGTCTTCGACGAGTACCTACATTCATTCGCACTCAACTCAATGTCAATAAGTTAGTTCCCCAAAACATAGCCAAAGTAAAACATTATAATCACATTGATAATATTTAATATTTAAATCAACTTTCCAATTTACGTAAATATAAGTTCATGATAATTACCTTTACACACGTGGAACTTACTCAAAGTAAAATAACCATATTAAATGTTTGCTAATCTAGAATAATTATATGGTCCATAAAAATGAGACGTGACATCCTTCCCCACTTGAAAGAGACATCGTCCCGATGTCTTATTACATAAATCAAAAGAATAATGTATCAATCTACCATCAACAATGTATCAAAGTATCTTAGAACAAAAACAATAACTCAAAAATTCATTAAGGTATCATCAATTCTATCAAAGCATACTAATGTCCTTTTGCATCCTCCCATGTGGCACCATCCACCAAACTATTGGTCCTACTCAACCTTATACAAAATAATCTCTCAATTTCGCATTTAACATTGCGTCCATCAAATAAATCCAAGTATAATCAATCAATCAATTCACATGGTACAACTAACAATTCAATGTCTAATCCATCACATGGTACAACTACCACTCAATTACATTTATTCTAGCATAAGAGAAACAATCAAATCTTTAATGCACACCAAGAAGGCATAAATCAATAGACACGAATCAATCATCACAATGCACATGCAATTGTATGGTAACACAATATAATATCAAAAGATCAGTCTCCAACAAACATTGGTCAAGATCTCCAACAACAAGACAAAACTCCCAAGGTGCACCAACTAGGTCATATCCACTTAGTGTGCAACAACTCCTCTGAAACTATACCTCTCATATCATTCCTATCAATGGAATCCATTTCCTCTTTCATTACTTGTAACCAAACTTTATTTCAACCTGATCTACAATTCAAATTTTTTGAAAAAAACTCTTCTTTTTATTCCTTTTGCTTGTGCACAAAAATAATTCAACTTCTTCAATTTCTTTACTATTCTCTACACTTAGCTATTCACTATATTTAGTGTTTTTTTTTTTGTTGTTCAATTCTTTTCATTTACCTTGATACCTGAGACTTTCATACTTAGTCCCCACAACTGACTCAATGGGCTCTTTGATTCCTTGCCCATGCTTACCCAAACCTTTCCCTATATATTCAATTTTCTTCCAGATTTTCAAACCAACATTATCATCCAAACAACTAGCTATGATAGCAGATTCATCATCATTTTCATCCTCACATTCTTCAGCGAACTACCAAGTGATTGATCATAAGATCATAAATCATTTATGTCACATGAGACTTCACAAACTAACGACTTGATTTTTCCTTTTGGCATGCTGCAAAAAATTATTTTAACTCATCATTTTGATCTTTCTATTTAAATTTTCTCATTCTAGGTTCTTCAATGTTTCTTGTAATTATTCATTCCTTAAACAACTTCAACTCTTCTTTGACCAATTGTTTTTCCAAAAGGTCATTTCCACAAAAAATTTCATACCTTTCCCTTCGTAACTCCTTTATTCTTTCCATATATTCTATATTACTCCTTTTCTTTTTGGTGCATAAAAAAGGATATTTTATATATTTATATTAAAATTCAAAAATTACATGGGGGTTGCTATAGCTAGATTACCAGTAGAAACTTTTTGAGTACTATCCCTGGTTGACCATGCAGGGTCTTGAGAAATACAGAAAGGCCACGTAGGGCCAGGGTGAACCAAAATTGGCCCTAATGTCCTCTATGTCCCATCTATGTAGCAGAGATATCTATCTACCTTTCTAGCAAGTTGAGAGCATAAACTTGAAAACCTTTATACATAGCCAAAATTTTACCAAAAGAAGGGCCAACAGAGTCACATAAGATTCAATTCCTGTGCGAAAACTTGGAAAGACTGTACCCATTCAAATTGTCCATTCACCACCTCCATATGCAACATCTTTTTGAGGAAGGAGACTACTTTTTCCACCCTATCTATGTGTTCCAGCAACACCATGCCTTTCATGTCAAGGATAAAAGGAAAGACTTTTACCACTTTGCCATGATCCTGAGGTAGAAGAATTTATTTTGAGTGAGAAACCCCAATCCCTGTGAAAACTGCACTCAGAATCTTCTTGAGACCACCTAGGAGATCGGCTTTGAAGAGCATAGAGATTAACACTCTAGCTTCAGCCTTGGGAACCCTTGCGTCCAACAGTGAAGCAAGGAATCTTGAGGAGATGCTAGTGTCTACTCTGTATGCTTCTCCTGAGTCCATGAACCTGCTCCCCATAATGATTTTGACCACTGCCAGGGTGAGATCATCGTGGAGACACAAGACTCTCTTCAATCTTTGATCAGTAATCTCACCTTTAAAGGCCATTTGTCTCACTGAACTTTCCAACTGAATTGGAGTATCTACTCCCAAATTCACCATGCCTTCAATTGCAATGCGAGATATGAATCTTGAACTACTTTCCATTGAAGCCTAGGGTAAATCTCAGGTTGAGCTCTTCGAGAGGAAGGGAAAGAGAATGAGGGTTTGCATGAGAATGAGAAAACAAAATGGCACTAGAAAGTTCTCAATGCCAATGTCTTGTCGAAGATTCTAGAAGCGAATTATAGATTTGCAATTCTCTCCGCAGGGTATTCAATGATGATGGTAAGTCTTGGCTAAGTCTGGCCTTCCTCGTGTGAGGCTAAGTTTAAAATGTTTGCAACCCTATTAAATAATTTTTTTCTTGCATTGAAGATTAAATCACTCGGTTCTATGATGACTTGGATATCATTCAATTTTCAATGAAATTGACCCTTCCACTTGTTATATGTGGATAGGGTGCCTGCCCTTCTGCCTATAATATCTAGTTATTAGATTTTCCAAATTCTTTTAACCTTATCCCATCAGTTCCATGATTGGACAAAATATCTGCTTCAGAATTAGCTTCTCTATAGATATAAGAGATTGTCACCATTTCACATTTATCCATCATACTCAGGGCTATTTCTAGTTTGGCAGCCAAATTCTAATTAATCATTTTGTGGGAGCAAAGAGCGTTGATCACTAATATGGAATCTCCTTCAATCGCCACTTTTTGGAGCTTTGACTCAAGGTAGATTCTTAATCCAAGAATCAACGCTTCCAACTCTGTTGAATTGTTTGTGCAAATTAGCAAAGGCTTTGCTAATTGGCCTATACATCTGCTATTCCAATCTTTAATTATATAGCCTACTCTAGAAATACCCAGGTTGCCACGAGAAGCACCATCAAAGTTTAGTTTATACCAATCAAATTTTGGAGGAGACCATTTGGCATTTTTTCTCTTTCTTTCCATTCTCTCTCCCCCTTTCCCACATATGGAGGGAGTGATTAAACCATGTCAATTCTACCTCATCTTTGCATCCCATTCAGTAAAGACTAAATTTGATTTAGTTATATCCCCCAATTTAGAATTTATTAGTTCAACTATACATGCTTCTATCTTGTTCTGGAGAGACTGAATAGGCATTTCCTTATCTTGAAAGAGTCTCATGTTTCTTTCTTTCCACAGTTCCCAAATGAGCAAGGAGGGGCTGGAAGTCCATAGACTATGAAACAAATCCTTTTTGTAAAGGCTTGGCCATCCCAAAAGCCAATCTAAAAGAGAGTTAGGGATCGCTGTCTTCCATTGGAGCTTGTCTAGTAACTAGTTCTAGCATCTTTGGGAGAAAGGGCATCTTAAGAAAAGGTGGTCTCCATTCTCCTCAGCTTCCTTGCATAAGCAACATCTGGATGGGCCTTGAAAACCAAATTTAGCAAATCTATTTTCCATTAGAACTCGACCCTGTGAAGCCATCCATAAGAAAGTTCCTACCTTGGGTAGGCAATCTGAGTTCCAACATAAATCTCTTGGAAGTTTTTCTTCATAGCACTGGGCCTTAGAGAGTTTTCTGTAACCATCTTTGACCCTATAATCTTCAGATGGGGAAGCAACCCAACGAAGAATGTCTTGCCCCTCTCTGAAGCAAATTGTCCGTTCCAACATCATCCTAGCATACAAGTCTACTTCCCTTTGGTTTAGTCACAAGTTTTGTGGACTTTTCCAATGAAATGAAGGTATTCCATCCTAGGCGTTAGAAATGAGATAGTCTCTTACCTTATCCCCCCATGTCTGTTTTGTTACCCTTTTAATGTTTTCCAGCTCTTCTCTATCTGACAGCTTTGGGTACCCCTTCCATGAGTCTTCCTAGAAATTTTTTGCCCTTCCATTTCTCACTTCCCATGATAAATAGTATGTTATCAAGTCCCTGCAACTCTGGATATAGTTCCAGATTCTGGACCCTTTTGGTAGCGATCTTGATGTGAAGATGCTATCCTCACCATTGTCTAAGTATTTCTCCTTTATCACTTTGACCCATTTTAAATCTTGTTTGGAGTAAATGGCCCATACTAGCTTCGCCCCAAGAGCCTTATTCTGCATTAGGAGGTTTTTCAACCCTGTTCCATCCCTTATTTTGCTCTCACATATTTGTTTCCATTTGATCAAAGGATATTTGAATTGGTCTGAGGAACCTTGCTAGAAGACGTTTTTCATTTTCTTGTTAAGTTCCTTGCTTGCACTAATTGAGAGAGGGAGACATGAAATCAAATATGTGGGTAATGCTGATATTACTGACTTGAGGTTGGTTAGATGACCAACCCATGAAATCCATCTATTTTTCCATGAAGTTGTTTTGTTGCTTACCTTTTCAATCAGACTATCCCAAATGTTTCCTAGTCAAATACCTTTGGCCAAAGGGATGCCAAGATACCTGCATGGAAGAGTTCCCTTCTTGAAGTCAAGTATTCTCGATATCTGAGCTTCCAATCTGGCATGAGTATTGAAGAAGACTTCCAATTTTTCCAAACTAACTTCTTAACCTGAAGCTAAAGAGTATTTGTTAAGGATTTCCTTGAAGTGTTGTGCTTCTCTTTTCTGTTCTTTACTAAAGAGCATGGTATCATCTTCAAACTTCTGATGGGTGGCTTCAAGGATTCCACTAGTGATTTGTATTCCTGACACTTTTTCTGTACGCCATGCATTAGTGATTGATCTTCCAAGAGCCTCTGCCATTAAGATGAAAAGAAAGGGCAAAATGGGATCGCCTTGTCTTAAACCATGGGATGCATTGAAGAAGCCTTCTGGGGACCCATTCACAAGCACCGAGTATCTTGGACAAGTAATCCAATTGAATATCTAGTCCAACCATTTTCTATTGAATCCAAATCTTTCCAATACCTTGAAAAGGAAGTGCCAGTTGACTCGATCATATGCTTTCTTGATATCTAACTTGATTAGAATGGCTTGTTTATTTTTTCTTTGGATTGAATGGATGGCTTCCTGTGCTATAATAACACCATCAAGAATCAACCTATCGGGCACAAAGCCCATCTATTCTTTTGATATGATATCCAAAAGTATGATCTTATGTCTATTTGCCATTGTTTTTGCAAAAAATTTATAAAATGTATTACATAGAGCAATGGCTCTGTATTCATCTAGGGATTCAGGTTTCTCCTTTTTTGATATAAGAACTATGGAGGTGTTGTTTCTCTCCTTGAGAATCTAGCCTAAGTTCTTGGATTCTTCGAGAGCCTCAGTGATGCCCTTACTTATAATGTGCCAGTACTTTTGAAATAATCCCACTGGAAAGCCATCTAGACCCAGTGCCTTGTCCAGGTGAAGCTGAAAGAGAGCTATCTTGACTTCTTCTTTGGTGAATTTACTATTTAACATATCATTCTAGGCATCCATGAGTAGGCTTGGAATGCATTCCAAAATATTCCTCTAGGCTAAAAGGTTGGAGCCATTCCAGTCATTCAAAAGATTTTTATAATATTCCACCACTGCTTGTTTAACATCTTCTACCTTGTCCAGAGTTCTTCCATCATTGGTTTTAATACTGGAAATTCTGTTGATTTCTCTTTGATTTTTTGTTGATTGTGAAAAAAATTGTATTCTTGTCCCCTGATCTAAGCCACACTTCCCTTAACTTCTGTCTCCAGAAGATTTCCTCCTTTGCCAGTAGATCATTCATTTTTTGCATGAGTTCTTTCTCTTCAGTGTAGCTTTAGTTGTCCATCCCTTGCTCAATGGTTTTTTTCGAGAGATTTTTGAAGGTTACTTCACACTTCTACTTTTCCTCAAAAATGTTTCGAAATTTTCTTTGTTCCAACTTTTAAAATTTTATTTCATTATTTTTAGTTTTGCAGCAATGCCAAACTTTTTCGATCCATTTGGTTGGCAAGCTTCCCACCAGTATTTTATCAAATTAAAAAAGCTTTGTCCTTGAACCAGATGTTCTCAAATTTAAAGGGACATCTGATAGGGCCCCTTTCCCCTACAATATCCAAACTTACTAGATAATGACCTAATCTAGAGATAAGGAGAATCTGGCAATCTAAAGTGTAGGAAAACAAGTGAAGTTCTCCTTTGAGGAAAAACCTGTCTAGCTTTTCAACTATGTTGCAAAAACCTAGCCTCCTATTTGTCCAATTGAATTCTCCACCTATCTGAATGTCATATAACATATTTCTCTCTACAAAGCTTTCAAAATCTATCTGAGATTGTAGTTTTCTCCCAATACCACCTTTCTTGTCTGAAGATTTTAAAATTGCATTGAAGTCCCCTCCCAAAATACAGAATTCAAATGCAGGGTGACTACAAATTTTGTCCAATTCACTCCATACCATTCTTTTTTTAATACAATTGTTTGGTCCATAAACATTCACTAGTAAAAAACTTAAATCTAAGGCAAGACTTCTTACCTTACATGCTATCCAATGTTTGCTTGAGGTTGTTTCTTCTAGAATAATCGATTGAGGCTTCCAAAGAACCGGCAGTCTACCTGAGGCTCCATTAGAATTGACTCCTGTCATTTTCCACATCTTCAATTTCAGGCCCAAATTGGTCTTCTCTTGTTCTCCTAGTTTTGTTTCTTGCAGCAGACAAATATCGGGCTAAATATTGATCAAGTGATGCCTTAAGAGGCATCATTTGTTAGGGGCATTAAGGCCCCTAACAATCCAAGATATGATCTTCATTATTGTTTAGGAAGGGAGTCTCCCTTCCCTACTTTGAGCATTGAGTTAATCTTCAATTGGCCAGTAGCCTCTCCATCCCATTTCAGTTTTTCCCTATTTGGGATTCTGCCTTTGCCCCTGTGGTCTCCACAATCTGGGGAGGTTTTGGTGGATTCTTTGGTCCCAAATCCTAGCTTTCCATGATCTAGATTTGGTTGGAGGGGTGTGTTCAACACACTACTTGGGATTTCCTCTTTTTCAAATGAAGGATTAGAATCTAGATTCTCTAAATCCTGATCACCTAGCCAATCTTCACATTCGTCGTTTTCCATGTTAAGGTCTCTATTTTTGGCTACCCTTGCCAAATCTGCCAGTTCATTTCCCACATCTATGAGAGAATCTAAGTCTTCTTTTTGCACCTTGTTCCCTAGCATTCCAATAGCTTCAGATAATTTCTGGTCCAATGATGTTACCCTTTCTTTGTTGCCCAGAGTATCAACTACTTTTGATTCGGCTTACAATTCCATTTCTTTGTGTTGCATTTGATCCGTAGGATTTGAATGCTAGTCTTGGATTTCTGGGTTCAAAACATGTCGATTTGAAGATTGAGAAGTTTTGCTCTACTCCAAATTTTTTGGATTCCCCTTAGGACTTATCCAACCCAATGTTTTCACCAAACGATCCATAGTGATGGAATTTGGAATAATGGTTTATGTCCAGACCCCAAGTTCAGAGGTTGTCTTGATCTCCTTTAAGATTTCTCTGTTAGGATATTAACAATGCAGATCCTTACATGCATTCTAGTCCCTTCATGGTTAGATCTTTTTTCTACGCACAAGTATATACCCAATCCGTTACCTATTTCTTCCAAAAATTTTGGATCCCAATATTCCAAAAGAAGGTTGGGGAGAGCATACCAGTCTTGAACTGATTCCATTTGATGCAGTGTTGGGTTGAAACCCACTTTCCATCAACAAATGTAGAATCTGCAACCATCCATGATCCATACCTTGCTTTCTATTTCATTCCTAATTTCTGGTGAGGGGCAGTTTACCACAAAGAAATCATTTGCTAACAGTTTGAATTCCAACTCCTTGCCCCACTTTCCACCCCACCATGTTTTGAGACCTTCCCAATTTAGGTTTTTACCATACCATTTGACCATCAATGCTAAATTTTCCAACTTCACAATCTGCTTCTGGATTCTTTCTAGATTTAGCTCTATAGTTCTATTGTTTTCCTCCGACTGATTGGTGATGTCCTCTTTGGTTATTCAAAAGTTGTGATGTCTAAAGTGAGGGTTTTTCCCTTCGAATCTGCCTTTCTAACCACCCCCTAGGGTTTCATTTGCTTCTTTGCAGGCCGTCATGGTTCCTATGAAAATTAAAATTGTTTTACCCTTGCCCCTAATTTCTTGGTCTTTGAAATCCATGATTTTGATATCGTCCTCTGAAAATTTTATTTCTAGGGTTTCACCATGGTTCATCTGCTACCTGTTGTTTGATTCTTTTCACTGGAATGTCTAATTCTACTTCTTTCACCCATCTTCCTAGAAGCCAAATGCCTTCAACATCTATTGGACATTCCCCTCTCTCACCTCTTCTTCGCTTCTACTCTGCTCCATGTCGTGCCATTTTTTTTTCAAGATTTGTTTTTTATATTACTCCTTTTTAACATTGAACAATTCTTTATTAACTTTTTCTAATTCTTCTATCAAAATTTCCTTTTCACCCTATAAACCTTTAACTTCATACAAAATTTCAACTTACTTCAAGTGTTCTATAGTGATACCAAAATCCATTTCAGAACTTCCTCAACACTTCAACAATGTTAATACATCTAACAACAATTAATGAAGTCCATCCACCAAATCTCTTAGTAACACGCTCGCTATGAAACAGTATGTTCTCCGCATCCTACTCCCTTACACAACCTATCAGAGGCCCGTCATGGACATGATAGAAAACATAACATGATACATGACCAATAGTTTTAAAACATTCAAGAATAGCCACCACTAATAGATAAGTAAATCAATTCTGAAGTATAGAAAAATTCAATTCTAACAATAAGCCATAAAAATGCGTGCAACTTCAATAGTAAATCCAACATGACCATCAAGTTCACAAGATAAGTAAATATCAAATTTTGATGGCTATACTTTTCATAAATAAAAAATAAAATTTTCAATGATGGTCTTCACAACATTTAGAGAAATTATCAAAGTCAAAAAGATAAATATCAAATTCAAAATTTTCACATTACATGAACTATGTGACTAATTCTAGCCACTAGAGAGGAAGTATGATGCTACACTACACCTAGAACCAAATTGGGGCAAGTTAAGAGAACACACTCAATTGTAAAAGCAACCTGGTCCTCTAAGATTACAAACACTTCTATATCCTAAGATCATTTCCACACAACATCACTCAAGATACCTGGCAACAAAGATTACATTTTGACTAAGGAAATCACAATCAAACTGAAGAGTGCCCAACCCTGCTCGAAGGACCTCACAAACAGCAGGGTTGAATCTGGTGTGTGCTTGTTAACATACATGCATCCCTAAATTGAATGCAACATCTCATTAACAGGATATGGCAGGGAATTAAATACACAAAACTGATTAACGATGTGTAGGTTTTGAAAAGAAAACCTACTTCCCTGTTTCCACATATTTGACACCTATCCTGGAAGGCAACTTCCTAAAAGCATAGAAAGCAAAAATAACCATTCTCCTTTCAAACACAAATTTACGGTAGAATAAAACATTCATACAGTCATATACTTGTAAATATTCAACAACCAAGATTTAAGTTAGGACAAAATTAGGTTCACAAACCAAGATATTGTTAGATTTAGGGCAGACAACTCAGAGGGGGGGTGAATCAGTTGTACAAAACTTTCTTCCAATTAAACACTTAATTCCACTTTGTAATTCAGTAGCATAATGATAAATCAATCATGGAAAGATAATGCATTAAATCAAGAGCAGAAACACATTAACACTTAAGACACCAAGATTTTGACGTGGAAAACCCAGTTAAGGGAAAAACCACGAGGTGATTAACCCAAGAAAGTATTCTCTATTAGAAGAATAGAAAGAATAAAATGGTACATGCCAATTAGGGCTCACTGCCCGAGCACACTGCTCACAAGAGGCCCACTGCCTACAAGAGACACATTGTCTACAGAATGATAAGTATCACATACTTGAACTAGAGAATAGCATCTTCACCATGCTTGAATCAGTTCCATTTAGGCCCAATACTTCTATTCTGCCTTTCGCTTTCATCCTCACTTACCACACTCTTATCTCCACTAGATGCATTTCAAATGACTTTACAATCCCTTATTTATACAAGACATCAACTTAGGAATAATCATCTAACTCAGCAAACAACTACAAGAACATCCGCATGATGTGTAACTCATCTGGTCAGCCAGTCTTAGGAAGAACACCATCATCTGGAAGTAATTCTTCAATTGCAAGCTTAAACTCCAATGCAGACCACCAACATAAACTAGACATGATCCAAAGACCTCCACAAGCTTGCCTGAATCACCAAGAACATCCACACTACATCTTCTTACTGAAATCCTTCTCTCCTTCATCTGGAACCTCAAGAACACAGTGTGTCATCACTGTCACAAAGGAATAGATGCTTGCAGACCTCCAGACCATGAACCAATTGAGTTGACACTTCACAAGGACTTCCTAAACACTCCACCAAATCCGTAGAACAAGACAATGCATTTCCAGATCTCACTGGACCTGTCTGTATCACTCTATCACCTCTGAACACTTGCTGGAAACGGTTTTACTTGAACGGCCACAACTTCTTTAGATCTTCCTACAGACCACTGAAATCTTTACTGGATCACCTTAAGAGACATATCTACAAACCCTTTGAACCGCAACCTCTGATAGTCATCTTAGATAGGATATTTAGCTCACTATCTTCATTGTTCCCAATTAGGACTAATTTTCTCAATATCCTCAGCATACACCTCATCCAATCCTTATCATCAATGCAACAAGAGTATGTTGACATCAATGACAACACCGGTTAGGCCCATACTTACAAAAATCTCCCCCTTTGTCATTGATTGGAATATATGATGTGAAAAACTGTTTTAACCATCAAGACAAAAACTTCTCCTCACTGTCACAACTCCCCCTATCAGCAAAAACCATTCACATGTCTTCTCTTCCTTTCCTGCTCCCCCTTTGATCAGCAACCACTTGTTTTTCACATGTCTTCTCTCCCCCTTTGACATCAATGACAAATGGTGCATACTTGCAATTCCACCACTTCAGAATCATACCAGCTGCTCCCCCTTAGTAGCAGCTCCCCATCATCAATCTAGACCACAAGATATGACTGTGATATCCACCAGACTGATGCACATCAGTGCACCTTAGTTCATCACTAGAGGGGCAATAACCCCTAACTTCTCCCTGAGATACTCAAAAGAGTCCTTAGGTAGAGGTTTAGTAAAGATATCTGCAATCTGATCCTTGGAAGGCACAAACTCCAATCTGACTTCATTCTTGTTCACTTGCTCTCTCAAAAAGTGAAACTTGATGGATATGTGTTTAGTCTTTGAATGCAACATTGAATTGTTAGATATATTTATTGTACTTGAATTATCACAGAAGATTGTGATAGGCTCCTCATACTCCACTCTTATGTTTCTTAGCATTTGCTTCATCCACAAAACTTGAGTGCAATTACCTGCTGCTACAATATATTCTGCTTCTACAGTGGACAAAGATATTGCCTCTTGTTTCTTTCTCAGCCAAGAAACCAATCTCTTCCCCAAAAGAATGCTCCACCACTGGTACTCTTCCAGTCATCCACATCTCCCGCCCAATCCACATCTGTATATGCATGAAGAGAGAAATCATGATCTCTGGGATACCACAATCCATACTCAACTATCCCTTTTAGATATCTTAAAATCCTCTTGATTGCCATGACATGAGATTCTCTAGGATCAGCTTGAAATCTAGCAACAAGACCAACAACATTCATAATGTCAAGTCTAGTTTGAGTGAGATACAACAATACTCCAATCATTGACCTGTACTTTTTATGATCAGCCTTAGGAGAGTCATCATCTTTGCTTAATTTACATCCGGTTGCCATGGGAGTGTTCATTGGTTTTGAGTCTTCCATCCCAAATTTCTTCAACAATTTTTTCACATATTTGGTCTGAGAAATGAAGATTCCTTTCTTTGTTTGAATGATTTGTAGACCCAAGAAGAAATTCATTTCCCCAAGCATGGACATCTTAAATTCACTTTTCATTTGATTTGCAAAAGTTTTACACATACTATCTCTTCCTCCAAAAATGATATCATCAACAAACACTTCAACAATCAAGATGTTTTCATGATCAATTTTGAAATACAAATTAATGTCAGCAGTACCTTTATTGAAACCAATCTTCAAAAGATGTTTAGCCAATCTTTCATAGGTCAAGCTCTTGGGGATTGCTTCAGTCCATACAGTGCTTTCTTCAACTTGCAGACCATATCACCATGATCAGACAATTGAAATCCATCCGATTGCTCAATGTATACTTCTTCTTCCAAGTCAGCATTCAGGAAGGAAGACTTGACATCTATCTGATATACTTTGAAATCTTTGAAAGTAGTAAAAGCAAGAAATAGTTTGACTACTTCAATTCTTGCCACCAAAGCAAAAGTTTCTTCAAAATCAACTCCTTCTATGTGAGAATAACCCTTGCAGACCAATCTGGCTTTATTTCCGATTACTTCACCAACTTCATTCAGTTTGTTCCGAAAGACCCATTTGGTTCCAATCACATTCGTGTTTCTAGGTCTAGGAACAAGATCCCAAGTGTGATTTTTCTCAATTTGCATCAGCTCTTCCTCCATTGCTTTAGTCTAGTTTTCATCATTGCAAGATTCATTCACTGTCTTAGGTTCAATCTTGGAAATTAGACAATACTCTTCTGAATCTTGAGCAATCCTTCTTCTTGTTTGTACACCTTTACTTTTATCACCTATGATCTAATCTTCAGAGTGGTTCAGTCTTACATACCTAGGAACTTTGGGAGTTTCTTGCACATCTGATTCTTGATTAGGCTCATTAAAACTCATCTATTCTTCCTGATTTACCGGATCAGTTTGAATCTAAATTTCAGAAGGGGCTTGGGCTCCTTGAATCAGAACACCATTCTGATCATCTTCATCATATTCATAAAACCTTGAGGGTTTTTCAATTCCTTCATCACTTCTAGCATCAAACTTGCCTAGATCTTCATCTCTTTTAATGTAACATTTGCTACCAAAGACTCTGAAATACCTCACAGTAGGAATGATGCCAAACCAAAGTTTATAAGGAGTCTTACCAGTATTGCTTCTGATTTGTACTCAATTGAGAGTATAGACTGCAGTGCTGACAGCTTCTCTCCAATAGATCTGAGGAACATTTGCTTCCATCATCATTGTCCTAGATGCTTCCTGGATGGTCCGGTTCTTTCTCTCCACTGATCCATTCTAATGTGGAGTCCTAGGAGCAGACAACTGTCTCTTTATTCCATGTTTCTCACAGAATTCTATGAACTCATCAGATGTGAATTCTTCACCTCTATCAGACCTCAGACATTTTAATTTTAATCTAGTTTCATTCTCTACCATAGCCTTGAATATTTTGAATTTCTCAAGAGCTTCTGATTTCTCTTTCAGAAAAGTTACCCACATCATTCGGGAGTAGTCATCAATTAATAACATGAAGTATATATCACCATGCACACTTCTGATTCTTGTTGGACCACATAAATTAGTATGAACTAAGTCTAATAATCAGGTAGAAGATTGTTCCTTGCTTTTGAATGAGACTCTATTTTGTTTACCCAACTGACATTCTTTGCATAAACTATTTGTAGGTTTCACCAATTTTGGAAGATCTCTTACAACCTGAGTATTGCTTATCTTAATGATATTATCAAAATTCACATGACACATCCTCCTATGTCATAACCAACTCTGATCAATTTGCACAAATAGACAACTTTTACCAGTACCAACTAAATGGAAGATATTACCTTTTATTTGAGTACCGGATGCAATCTCTGTTCTTGACCTTTCAAAGATCTTGCATTTTCCATTCTTGAATTAGAGATCATAGCCTTTGTCCACCAACTGTCCAACACTGAGAAGGTTGTGCTTCAATCCTTCAACATACAGTACATTACTAGTTTTGTTCCTTCCATCAAAAGAAATAGTTCCTCTACCTCTAATTCTACTAGCAGAATTATGACCAAACTTTACCACTCCTCCTTCATACCTTTCCAAATCTATGAACTTATTTTTGTCACCTGTCATATGGTGAGAGCATCCACTGTCAATGACCCAATCATCCTTTTCTTCAACTTGGGCAGCCAGAGCTCTTTCTACAACTTTATGATTTACAGATTCAGAGGGCATTGGTTCTTCTTCCTTGATGACAATAAAAACCCAATCACTTTCGACTTTGTTTCTTGTCTCTAATTCATCATCTGTTACTCCTTCATTATCATATTCTTCATGAACATAGTAACAATTCTTTTGGAACCTTGATCTGTTAGGATTTGGCCTTGAAAATATTTCTAGACATCTTGAGGCAAAATGACCAATCTTTTGCAGTTAAAACACTTAAAAGGCAATTTTCCTTCATACTTATCAGATCCTCTTGGCAGTCTTTTTGCAATAAGGGCTTCAAGTTGAGCAGTTTCTACTTCTTCTTCTTCTAGGTCTTTTTTTGCCTTTTCATACCATGATAGTTTCCTTGAAGAGTTCTCTCCCAAATCAAACCTTTGTTTACCTTTTATAGAGGCATTGGCTTTGAACTGAGAACTTTGCCAACAATCTCATCTTCATCCAAGACTCCACCGGCACATCTAATGCCACAAACAAGCTCATTTACTCTTGGCATAAAAGTAGTGATATTTTCATCTTCTCTCATCTTTAGATTTTCAAATTTCCCTTTCAAACTCTGTAACATTGCACATTTAACATACTTGTCTCCTTCATGCAAAAGTTCTAGTTTTTCCCAAATCTCAAAAGTAGTTTGTAGGTCAACAACATTTGAAAGCTCTGAATCAGACAAGGCACTTAGAAGAGCTTCTTTAGTCTACAGATTATTTTCAGCATCTGTGATTTCATTTGGGGATTTCGGGCCACCCTGTGGAGGAGTATACTTCGTTGAAGCCATGGTCTAGTACTACATTCCCATACATTGCAAGTGACATTTCATGTGACTTTTCCAGAGATTAAAATTGGTTCCTTCAAACTTCAGACTATCCTTCTTGTAGGACGACATCTTGGATCTTCTCAAATGGCTAAGCTCTTTTAGAGGAACTTAGCTCTGATACCAATTGTTAGATTTAGGGCAGACAACTGAGGGGGGGGTGAATCAGTTGTACAAAACTTTCTTCCAATTAAACACTTAATTCCACTTTGTAATTCAGTAGCATAATGATAAATCAATCATGGAAACATAATGCATTAAATCAAGAGCAGAAACACATCAACACACAAGACACCAAGATTTTGACATGGAAAACTCAGTGAAGGGAAAAACCACGAGGTGATTAACCCAAGAAAGTATTCTCTATTAGAAGAATAGAAAGAACAAAATGGTACATGCCAATTAGGGCTCACTTCCTGAGCACACTGCTCACAAGAGGCCCACTACCTACAAGAGACACACTATCTACAGAATGATAAGCATCACATACTTAGACTAGAGAATAGCATCTTCACCATGCTTGAATCAGTTCCATTTAGGCCCAATACTTATGTGCTACCTTTTGCTCTCCTCCTCACTTACCACACTCTTATCTCCACTAGATGTATTGAAATGACTTTACAATCCCTTATTTATACAAGACATCGACTTAGGAATAATCATCTAAGTCGGCAAACAACTACAAGAACATCCGCAGGATGTGTAACTCATCTAGTCAGCCAGTCTTAGGAAGAACACCATCATCCAGAAGTAATTCTTCAATTGTGAGCTTAAACTCCAATGCGGACCACCAACATGAACTAGAAATGATCCAAAGACCTCCACAAGCTTGCCTGAATCACCAAGAACATCCACACTACATCTTCTTACTGAAATCCTTCTCTCCATCTGGAACCTTAAGAACACAGTCTGTCATCACTGTCACAAAGGAATAGATGTTTGCGAACCTCCAAACCATGAACCAATCGAGTTGACACTTCACAAGGACTTCCTAAACACTCCACCAAATCTACAGAATAGGATAATGCATTTTCGGATCTCACCGGACCTATCTGTATCACTCTGTCACCTCTGAATGCCTGCCAAAACTAGTTTTACTTGAGCAGCCACAACTTCTTCAGATCTTCCTATGGACCTCTAAAATCTTTACTAGATCACCTTAAGACACATATCTACAAACCCTTTGAACCGTAACCTCTGATAGTTATCTTAGCTAGGATATTTAGCTCACTGTCTTCACTATTCCTGATTAGGACTAATTTTCTCAATATCCTCAGCATATAACTCATCCGATCCTTAACATCAATGCAACAGGAGTATGTTGACATCAATGACAACACCGGTTAGGCCCATACTTGCAACAGATATCACAACACACCATTCTTTCCTATAAGAAATGGTTATCATTTTTTCACTAAACTTCAATGAGGCAATGTAATACTATTTTTCTTATAACCACATAATGATTCCATATTCATAATCATGCTCTCAATAAAACAATTCAATATGCTTTTCAAGCAAGCATTCACTAGAAGGAAAAATAAAATAAGTCAAACATATGATCCAACATCCTCTTTCTCATACTAATGCATAACCCTAAAAGAAGAAAAGAAACTAGTTCATTCACACTCAATAACAATCATTACGGTCTATCTAACCTCGTAAAAAGAAGGCACATGCTATTCACAGTAGGCCAACACACAAGCTCGATCAAACTAAGCAACACACACACCCAAAGCTCCAATGCTGGAACCGTTCTGTGATACCAAATGTAAAAGCCCTCAAACCATCAGAAAAGTAAAACAAAGTAAAATGAAGTAAATAATCCACTTAAATACAACATCATAAGAAATGAAAGTAAAATGATGTAATTAATCCGCAAAAGCTAAAAAGGTGTAATTAATCTACATAATTACAATAAAAAAAATGAAAAGGTGCAATTAATCCACTTAATTACAATATCGCAAGTAAAAGATAAGTCTCATAAATAAGATTCAATAAAGTCAATAAATCTTCTCAAAAGAGAAACCTCATAAATAAGAATCCATAAGAATCATTAAATCTTGCAAAATATAATCTCATAAATACAAACCAAATAAAGTCATTAAATCTTACAACTCACATGCTCATTCCAGGTAAAAGAACTATAAAATCATACACAAAGTCCTTTGACAATCATACCATAATACATTCAATAATCTTGTTCAACAAGAATAAATGAATCAACACACTCATCAGTCGCACGAACCAAGTGGTCCTCCATCTATGAGCCGAGAGACGGGAACATGGCCCAAGTGATTTTCCACCCAACCATGAAGCAATTACACTTCCCCGGATCCCTTCATGAAACAAAGGAAATCCAGCCCTACATGAAATTTCTAGCTACCTGGAAACAACTGGCAGGAGGGAACACTTGATGCAACCTTGGTGTCTAAATGTGCAATTCTAAATAATGAAATGTAAATTGTCTCACAACAGGATGTGGCAGAGATATATATAAATAATTTTTCTAGACAAAATAAACATCTTTTTCAATGTCATCTTGTTTAGATCTGAACATTTAAACATAGAAACCTGGTTCAATTCTCAAAAAGAGGAAAAGCCATCTCTGATAATCCACATTCGGCATCCTAGCCCAGAAAGTAACCCAATAACATTCCTAAATAAAAATATACCTTCTTTCCACAAAAAGTAAATAAATAAAATCAATGAATAAAGATCCAAAATCACCTATGACCATCCCTAAATCCCTTTCCCATGCATCAATAAAGAAAGCACACTTTTCGATCAAGCAGTAATGAAGAACATCATAAAGCAATATAGATTTTGTAATCTGATTATATTCTCAATTTGTATTTCCATGGTTAAATAGATTGTAGAAACTAATGATTTTACTTCATATCCAAATACTATTTCATAATTCAAGCAATAAAATTAAATGATGAGGTTTTACTACTCCACTCTCATACAATGAGGTTTCATGCATACTTATGTTAAATAGTAGTTCTATCTTTCCTCAAGAGAAATAAATAGAATAAAGTAAATCAATGTTTTCCTATAAATCATTTCAAATCGCTTTTCCAAAACTCTAATCAAGGAAACACACTTTCCAAGCAATAATCCATCTTTTGTTCATACAATTGCATCCATAAGTTTGTCAAATTTATATAAATTCTAATCCATATTTCACCATATAATAGTCATTCTAAGTTATTAACCCATCATATTGTCATATATGTGGTAGGAACTATCTCAGTCCATTTATCTATAAAATTAAAATGAGCTTATATAACATTCAGACCTTGATGTCATTTCTTTGACAGGAAGTCCAGAATCAAGGGAACAATCTTCCTGACACAGTTGTGACAAGGATTGTAACTGAATAAAATAAAATACAGGATAGAGTATATATTCTTCTTACTGTTATTCATAACTAATGTTTAAAATATGTTTAGACAACTTGAGTCAAATAAAGAAATAAGTTTACTATTATCTAGTTTATGAGATTATTATTTTCAGTTTATTTGATTATTATTTTCAGTTTATTTACCTTTGACAGAAAATAATATCACTAAGTTTGGGGATTTATCCATGGTTTCGGATAGTCAAAGAATTATCAAGGAGAGGTAATTATCATATCTTAAAACAAGAATAAAATGATCAACAGATAGTGAATAGAAAAGCAGTCTAATTTATTATCACTACCGTGGTTGATAAGCTTGGCAGCAGGAGGATTAATGAAGTCACTTTTGATTCTAAAGAATTTAATAACTTATCTAGGTAGAGGTCGATGCCATAGAGAGAGTTAACAACAAACAATTCTGGAGGCTGGTGACAGTAAATAAATACTATAGTTGGCGGTTTAGAGGATCAGTTTCTCAGTCTAGACGCCATGTTTTTGAAGACTAGCGGTAGTATATCACAAGGAATGGTTATAATTAGAAATAGCAACGCAGACCTGAGTCATTAACATGTAAAACTAATTTGAGGAAACTTGACGTCCATATCAGGAGGTCGATGCCTGGTGACGAGGGAAATAACAACAAAACATAGGTAGTTTCCTATAGGCAATCCAACACCAAAGACAAGAAAGAGGTTGTTCCAAACACATGAAACATAGATAAGCTAACTTGCAATAGGAATGGAAGCTAGAAAGTTATATTTGTATGCCAAAGTAAAGAATAAATAAAAAACCAACATGCAGCTTTAATCCATTATTTATTTTATTACAACTATGATATAGAAAAATACCCAATTATTTAGTGCCAAAGAGGCAGATTCTTACTATAGATGCTAGTCTCTCTACTGTTTCCTGTTGTCATTCCATTTCTGCTGCAACATGGTTCTACTCTTCTATTTCCTCTGTTTCTCTACCCTTTAATCACTCCAAAGAATAATGGTTTTTTTTTAATTTCTCTCTGTATTCTCTTCACAAAAACTCCCTTTCTTTTATTTCCAAAATTGTCCTATATTTGGTGTTCAGCATTTAGGTTTTAAAAAATTGAAGATTTTGATAACTAGTCCATACTCCAGTTTGCATGAGATTTTTCCATTTAAAAAGGCTCACAAATTCCTTTTTAAAATAGAATAAATAACTTATTTAAACTTCTGTCATTTGCATGACCGTAACTTATTTTAATTTTAGATTTCTAAATATAATAATACTATTATTAATACAATTTATCTATTTTTTTAATAAAACACAATTACTTAATCAACTCAAGAAGCATTTAAATAATAATAATATTATTATATATCCATCTATTTAAACATAGTTGTTTTAAATCTAAAATAGATATTATTTTTCAAACAAAATATGAAAACACTTATTATTAAATAAAAATACATCATTTAAAAAACACCATTTTAAATATAATCAAAAGGACCTTAATATTTATAATTAAATCATGCATTTGAAAAAGATTTTCCAAACAATTAAAAACACAATAATTTTCTAAATATCAAATCATTAATCGCAATTATTATCTACACAATGATTCATAAAAATAAGTCATTCAAAATGCAATATGAGACTATGTGAGTGTGTGATTGCATCAGAGTTAACCATCCCATCAGTTCTTGCCAAGTGGCTAGAACACCTCTAACTCAACCATGTTCTCATTTTTTACGAGTACCTACATTCATTCCCACTCAACTCGACGTCAATAGGTTAGTTCCCCAAAACATAGCCAAAGCAAAACATTATAATCACATTGATAATATTTAATATTTAAATCAACTTTCCAATTTATACAAATATAACTTCATGATAATTACCTTTACACACGTGGAACTTACTCAAAGTAAAATAACCTTAGTAAATGTTTGCTAATCTAGAATAATTATATGGTCCATAAAAATGAGATGTGACATCCTTCCCCACTTGGAAGAAACACCGTCCCAATGTCTTATTACATAAATCAAAAGAATAATGTATCAATCTACCATCAACAATGTATCAAAGTATCTTAGAACAAAAACAATAACTCAAAGTATCATTAAGGTATCATCAATTCTATTAAACCATACTAATGTCATTTTTCATCCTCTCGTGTGGCACCATCCACCAAACTATTGGTCCAACTCAACCTTATACAAAACAATCTCTCAATTTTGTATTTAACATTGCATCCATCAAAAAAATCCAAGCATAAACAATCAATCAATTCACATGGCACAACTACCAATTCAATGTCTAATCCATCACATTGTACAACTACCACTCAATTACATTTATTCTAGCATAAGAATAATAATCACATCTTTAATGCCCACCAAGAAGGCATAAATCAATAGACATGAATCAATCATCACAATGCACATGCAATTGTATGGTAACACAATATAATATCAAAAGATTAGTCTCCAACAAACATTGGTCGAGATCTCCAACAATAAGATAAAACTCCCAAGGTGCACCAACTAGGTCATATCCACTTAGTGTGAAACAACTCCTCTAAAACTATACCTCTCATATCATTCCTATCAATGGAATCCATTTCCTCTTTCATTACTTGCAACCAAACTTTATTTCAACCTGATCTACAAATCAATTTTTTTGAAAAAAAACTCTTCTTTTTATTCCTCATGCTTTTGCACAAAAATAATTCAACTTCTTCAATTTCTTTACTATTCTCTGCACTTAGCTATTCACTATATTTAGTGGTTTTTTTTTGTTGTTCAATTCTTTTCATTTACCTTGATACCTGAGACTTTCATACTTAGTCCCCACAACTGACTCAATGGGCTTTTTGATTCCTTGCCCATGCTTACCCAAACCTTTCCCTATATATTCAATTTTCTTCCAGATTTTCAAACCAACATTATCATCCAAACAACTAGCTATGATAGCAGATTCATCATCATTTTCATCCTCACATTCTTCAGTGAACTATCGAGTGATTGATCATAAGATCATAAATCATTTATGTCACATGAGACTTCACAAACTGACAACTTGATTTTCCCTTTTGGCATGCTGCAAACAATTATTTTAACTCATCATTTTGATCTTTCTATTTAAATTTTCTCCTTCTAGGTTCTTCAATTTTTCTTGTAATTATTCATTCCTTAAACAATTTCAAC
This sequence comes from Cunninghamia lanceolata, assembly GCA_027924645.1. Lineage (NCBI taxonomy): Eukaryota > Viridiplantae > Streptophyta > Pinopsida > Cupressales > Cupressaceae > Cunninghamia > Cunninghamia lanceolata. The sequence continues at coordinate 145,198 of BSBN01000181.1, forward strand.
TCTTCTTTGACCAATTCTTTTTCCAAAAGGTCATTTGCACAAAAATTTTCATACTTTCCCTTCCTAACTCCTTTATTCTTTCCATATATTCTATATTACTCCTTTTTTACATTCAACAATTCTTTATTAACCTTTTCCAATTCTTCTATCAAAATTTCCTTTTCATCCTATAAACCTTTAAATTCATACAAACTTTCAATTTACTTCAAGTGTTCCATAGTGATACCAAAATCCATTTCAGAACTTCTTCAACAATTCAACAATGTTAATACATCTAACAACAGTTAATGAACTCCATCCACCAAAGCTCTTAGTAACATACTCACTACGAAACAATATATTCTCCACATCCTACTCCCTTACACAACCTATCAGAGGCCCATCATGGACATGATAGAAACATAACATGATACATGACCAACAATTTTAAAACATTCAAGCATAGACACCACTAATAGATAAATAAATAAATTTTGAAGTATAGAAAAATTCAATTCCAACAATAAGGCATAAAAATGTGCGCAACTTCAACAGTAAACCCAACATGACCATCAAGGTCGCAAGATAACTAAATATCAAATTTTGATGGCTATACTTTTTCATAAATAAAAAATAAAATTTTCAATGATGGTGTTTACAACATTTAGAGAAATTATCAAAGTCAAAAAGATAAATATCAAATTCAAAAGTTTCACATTACATGAACTATGTGACTAATTCTAGCCACTAGAGAGGGAGTACGATGCTACACTATGCCTGGATCCAAATTGGAGAAAGTTAAGAGAACACACTTAATCACACAAGCAACCTAGTCCTCTAAGATTCCAAACACATATCCTAAGATCATTTCCACACAACATCACTCAAGATACCTGGCAACAAAGATTACATTCTGACTCAGGAAATCACAATCAAACTGAAGAATGCCCAACCCTACTCGAAGGACCTCACAAACGGCAGGGTGGAATCTGGTGCGTGCATGTTAACATAAATGCATCCCTAACTTGAATGCAGTATCTCATTAATAGGATATGGTAGGGAATTAAATACACAAAACTGATTAATGGTGTGTAGGTTTTGAAAAGAAAACCTACTTCCCTATTCCCCATATTTGACACCTGTCCTGGAAGGCAACTTCCCAAAAGCATAGAAAACAAAAATAATAGTTCTCCTTTCAAACACAAATTTACAAACGAATAAAACATTCATGCAATCATATACTTGCAAATATTCAACAACCAAGATTTAAGTTAGGACAGCATTAGGTTCACAAACCAAGATATCACAACACACCATTGTTTCCTACAAGCAACGATTATCATTTCTTTCCTTAAACTTCAATGAGGCAATGTAATACTATTTTTCTTATCACCACATAATGATTCCATATTCATAATCATGCTCTCAATAAAACAATGCAATATTCTTTTCAAGCAAGCATTCACCAAAAGTGAAAATAAAATGAGTCAAACATATGATCCAACATCGTCTTTCTCATACTAATGCATAACCCTAAAAGAAGAAAAGAACCTAGTTCATTCATACTCAATAACAATCATCAGGGTCTATCTAACCCTGTAAAAAGAAGGCACATGCTATTCACAGTAGGCCAACACACAAGGACTGTCACGTCTCAGACTTTCACATATACCTGATTTGGTTAAATACATGAAAACCATTGAACTACTTGAGGATAAATTGCTAGAAATGTATTACTGGTTTAAGATTCAATTGATTCGGCTATATTTTGGGACTAATCTATTGATAGTGCTATGAGAGTGTTTGAATGCGGGTCTTGTCAAAGGACAAGAGCATGGCTCGGGTAGGAAGGCCCTAGCTATTTGGCAACAATTGTCGGATTTTATCCGGTGTAACACACACACTCACATAGATTGCATTATGTTTTCAATGAATGTTGCATTGCATGTTGTTTCAATGAATGTTGAATGATTTCTCCTTGTTTGATTTTATCTTCATCATGCTTGCCACGAGTCGAAGTTCAATGCCTGTCTTAGTAAAGTAATGAGTTAGTATTGCAAGTTGATCTAGACAAATATATGGTATTAAAACATTCTTCAGAAGACAAATAGAATATACCTGTTTTTATTTTATTTTATGTAAATATATAATGACTTATTAAAAATTGTGACTAAATTATGCAAATGGTATGTATATGTATTTAAAGAAATATTAAAGAGTTAATCTCAATAAGGAATTATATGATAAATAATATATATATATATATATATATAAAGTTTTGAATTGAATAATAATCTAACATCTACCAAATCGAACGAATGTCTTCATGCAAAACAAATGCTTATTTATAATATTAGATCAAAGACTAAATAAGGATATACTGGAATAAACATAGCTATTTTATTTTAATAAAAAAAATAGTTTGGGTTCTAAATTGGAGATCTTAATGCGTTACATGCAAATAAAATAAAGAATAAGGAGATTTGTATTTTGCATGCAGAAAAAGCCGCTAGAATAATTTAGGTTTTATAAGAGTAAAAAAAGGAAAAGAAATCTTTTTAAAACATCTGAGGACGGTCAGGAAGGACGGAGGACAGTGCAGGAAGGGAGAGAAATTATGGAGCTCGGTTTAGTCTCTAAGCTTTAGGTTCTTCTCTATTATATATACATACCTCTTTATCTTTCTATTGCTTCAGTTTTAAGACTTTCTATTGAATGCCTATATGTAAAAAAATTGGCAACTTGTGTGGTTGATCTGCATTCTAGTATCAGTCTTTTTCTTTTCTATACCTGATTCTTTAGTAATGAAACTATTATCTCTCATATCTGGCCTTTTCTTTCATAGTAGCGGCCAATGAATTAGTAGCAACTAGCGCCCTCCCTTATTGATGGATCTAACCCTTTTCAACGTGTTGATTGACTCCCTAAATACCTTTTTGAGGAAATAAGATTCTTCATTACTTAAATGTGGATCTTGATTTCATCTTCAAATTTATTTTAGCGCTTCTTAAAATGTAGCATGCTTCTAATTATGTCGCCTTGCTGGCAAAAGCCATGGTTATTGGCATTTTACCTATCTATGCTTTGTTTAAGCTTCAAAACTTTGTTGGTAAGTCATTTTCGCATTAAGATCTATTAGTCCAAGAGTTACCTCCTTCTAGAATAGTCAAGCATTCATATAAACTGTTGGATGACATAACCGACCTATAGGTGTTCGGATGGCTCTCATAATTGAGCCTATTAAGATATAGTTGCTTCTATAATCAATTTTTCTTCTCAGGATGCTTATCTCTATTTTTGCTTGGCTTAGTATTTGAATTTTTACAAATCTTGTCTGAAGGATAAGTGTCTGGGATCTCATCCATAGATTCACATATCTATGGCATTGTTTTAGTCTATAAATGATGCACCTTCTAATATTCACCAATTATGACCATAGGAAAATCTCCAACCTATTTTTTTTTCCTTCTCTAAACTGAATAAAAAGTGAGAGGCCGGGGATAAATGTCTAAGAAGTCATGAAATGCCGATCCCCTCGGGTAATTATTTTTCTTCTTGGCCTCCAATAGCTGTAGCTGTAAGGATCTAGTGACCCTAAAAGATATATCACGTTTCATTTTGTTGAAATTAGGACAGACAACTGAGAGGGGGGGTGAATCAGTTGTCACAAAACTTTATCTTTTGCTGCATTTAATCTTCTTTACCACTAATTAACATATTAATGATATAACCTTGAAAGCATGAATCAACAACACATAAGAAGAAACACAATCAACACACATAACACCAGAATTTTTACGTGGAAACCCAGTTAAGGGAAAAACCATGGTGGAGGTTAAACCACAAGATTTATTCTCTATTAAAAGAATAGAAAAATGGGAAGGCACTTGCCTTCGAACGCAGTGCCTACGAAAATATTCACATGGTTAACACTGAAAGGTTGAACTGAGAAATAGCATCTTCTCTATGCCAAGGTTCAGTTCCATTGAAGCTCACAACACCTTTGCTTTTCCCCCAAACACTTCTTCGCTACCTCCACATCTTCACACACATTCACTACATTTACACGACTTCATTATGTTGGCATTTCTTCTGAATCAGCATTAGGGTTTGCCACTTCTAATGCACGGGCAGATTCAGGCCAACTGAATACAGGAGGTTGCGTGAGCTCCTCCCCTTCACTTCTGGTTCTGCCGCACCAAGGGGGGTATCCCTATAACTTAAGATGTAACCTTGACTAGCTCAAAGATAGAAAGATCTAACTTGACAACAACAGGCAGAATACTCTCATGTATGGACCAAGATCTGCATGATAGATCACAAGGCTGGCAACATTCTTGGACATGATGTCTGGTTGGGTATGAGAGTATGCAGGGGGTTCCTAATCCTACTCCTACAACTAACAGGTGGAGGTATGAAATGTTTTGACATGAATTTGGATGCAAAGCTGGACATGGTGTATAACACAAGAACACAGCATGATTGGTGCCTATCCAGGGCTTGGAGTCGGTAGACATACACCTGTGAATGATCAGCATGAATAGCTAAAACTGGATTTTAGGGGGATACACATGATATCTGCCTTACAGATATCTCCCAATATAGAGTGTTGAGCTATCTCTACTTATGGCATCCCTACTGCAGTATACCCTTCCCAATGTTCAACCTGAAAACAGTTTAATCTGCCCCTTGAGCAGAGGTTAAAAGATCAGACATTCAACATAGGAATTCTATGCTCTAGAATCTAAACATAAGCAAATATCCAGATCCAGAAGAAGAATACATGCAATACTGGAGACAGAATTAACACAACACATGCTAAGATAGCATTACTCATATAAGATCAACCATGAAACCAGTGGATTCATGCCAAGTCCTACAACAGGAGATACATAAACTCACAAGATCAAGCTGTACAGAGCAACCAGATCAGCTGGTTTTGGATTACAGAGCCAAAAATCCACAACTTTCAACAACCTTGAATGAAAAACATCGTCTGCATTATATAGCAGGAGGATGTATTCAGCATTAACTACCAGGTTTGACCAAAACTCCCGCCAGATATACAGTATCATAGAAATGGCGCTCAAACATTAACGCAGCAGGTAGGGGAGGAGACAGGAAGATTTTTTGAGCCCTGTGCCACTGCCTTGGGATCCAGATCTTCAATCAAGTACTACATCCGTCCACGCCATCGCCCATACCTCTGCAACAATCGCCATTGATGGCGCACCAACCCGCGGCCTCGGGAAGAACATTAGACAGTTAATCGCAACCACTTCCCGCCGAGATTCATCATCATGATATTTCGAAAATGCAGGATAACATTATCCCACATGCACCCCGCAGCAACCTCCTTAACACTTTATATACTAGGTCATGAGCATATATCATGTTGGCGCTTTTGCTCCTGACGACACTAGCATAAGACTTCATCATCATCATCCTCCAGCAGCATGATATCCTGTTGTTCGAAATATCACCCTGACGTCATCATGATATTTGAAATATAACCTTCATGATAATCGGCACAACCTGATCCATCGGAGGAATATCCTCCTGCTGAGCTTAAACCAAAAGTCTGGCCGATGAACATCCTGATGACGTCATCATCATATCTTGCTGACGTCATCATCATATCTGCCTACTGCGCACCTCCTCATATCCGGATGACGTCATCATCATGTTTGCAAATATCGGGAGATCTCCTCAAGATGATCAGCGTTAGAAATATGACCCCCCCGGGACCTCGATGACATCATCATCATATTAACATCAGGATGATATTCGGAAGACAACCGGATATTTGGAAATATCATCCTGATGTGCAAATATCATGTTGCACTATAGCTCCTCTGTAAGATTGGGGCGATAGATGAATATGATGATGCTCGAAAAGATCACCCCCTCTAGATAGCGCACGAAGCTGGCAGGCGGATATCTCCTTGATATCAGCATCATCATGATGCTGGAACAAACACACTCGAGTGATATGAAAATATCACCCCTCCTTCAGAAATATCATGATGCAGATAGGCAGAAAGAAAGATATCACCCTGATATACGGATGACGTCAGCATCATCAGGATGAGAAACAACGAACAAGAGGTGATACAACATCATCAGGATGATATTGACTAAGATCATCCTGACGTTCAAAATATGATGACCCTAGTGAATATCGGGTCGCACTTAGAACTCTTCAACATCATCATCAGGATGATCATAACCAAGATCACCCGATGATAGAAATATCACCCCGGCGAGATATCATGATGCAGATAATATGATGACGCCCGCAAGCAACACGGTGATAACTGGAAATATGATGATGATGACGACCCTTAGGAAAAAGCAAGTCAGGTCGAACAACTCAAAGAATAACCCCTTCAGAATATCAGGGCAACATCATCATCATGTTCGCGCAAGGTGATAAATGGAAGATCACCGGAGACTTTGAAGAATCACCCTCGCAAGCAGATCAGGGCGCACTGTAGCTCGTCAGCATCATCAGGATAAAAACCAAACATCACCCGATAATAAAATATGATGATGACGATGAGAAACCGGTCGACGGAGAACATGATGATGACGACCCTCCTCGAAACAAACATGATGATGATGACCTCCTCCTCTGGAAAATATGATGATGCAGCTGAAAAAACACTGAGGAGGTCCAACACTTGGAGCATTTTTTTTTTTGGATACTTAGGGAGAGTGCCTGAATGAAAATTGCTCAGAAAACTACCAGTCAATTCAGGCACTAACACATTACACTTATTAATACATGACATTGACTTTGGAATGAACATCAAAGTCAGCCTTACAATCATCTATCTAGAATATTCTCCAAGATAGGCATTACAAGAAATTACAATCACATGACTTGACTTGATACAAAATGCTACATGCAAACCACTACACTGTCATCCAAACATAGATGGTACTCAAATCTTCCTCAAACAACATGCCATGCTCCATAGAACTTCTCTTAGATCATCTGCAACATGCACAAAGCATCCGGTCAGCCAAGACTGGAAAGAACAGCAACACCCAAGGAGAAATCTTCAACTACGAGCTCAATCCTCAATGTGGACCACCAACACAATAGGCACATGATCCAATGACCTCCACAAGCACAATGAAATCAACAAGAACAACCACACCACCTCAAATCACTAGAATCACTTGCATCTTCCTTCAGGAACTTAAGAACACCAACTGTCATGACTGTCACACTAGAGAGATTGCTTACGGACCTCCAAACCACGAACCACTTGAGTTGAGGATACACACCAACATCCCAAACATACCTCTAGAACTGCAGACCATAATATTCCAAAGCAGAGTAATCCGGACCAAATTCCTATCACTCTGTTACCTCTGAACAACTACAAAACCTGGTTCTACTCAGATGACCATAACTTCACCAATCCTCCATGCGTACCTCTCAAATCTTAACTGGAGCAAATTTAGACAATCCTCTACAAAACCCTTTAGTCTGCAAACTCTGATCTTCATCTCAATGGGACTGAACTGCACTATCTTCACTGTTTCTGACAAAGAGATATGTTGACATCAATGACAACACATCATAGGTACATATTTGCAACAATCTCTCCCTTTGTCATTGATGGCAACATATGATGTGAAAAACTGATTCAACCATCAAGACAAGGACTTCTCCCCCTTTCTCTTATCACACCTGCAACCACTTTCTTCACTGCTCCCCCATTCACATGACTTCTCTCCCCCTTTGACATCAATGGAAAAGGGCACATATTTGTAATCATCTGAGTAGAATCCCCCTGAGTAGCATCCCCTCAACACCAATCCAAATCACAAGATATGACTATGAGTTCCATCAGACTGATGAACACTAGTGCACCTTAGTTCTGAACAGGAGGGGTAATAACCCCTAGCTTCTCTCTGAGATACTCAAAAGAGTCCTTAGGTAGAGGCTTAGTGAAGATATCTATAATCTGATCCTTTGAAGAAACAAACTCCAATCTGACTTCATTTTCATTTACCTTCTCTCTCAAAAAGTGAAACTTGATGGATATGTGCTTTGTCTTTGAATGTAACACCAGATTCTTTGAGATGTTTATTGCACTTGAATTATCACAGAAGATTGTAACAGGCTCTTCAAACACAATTCTGATATTCTTCAACATTTGCTTCATCCACAAAACTTGAGTACAATTACTTGCTATTGCTATATACTCTATCTCTGCAGTAGATAGAGATATTACCTCTTTCTTTTTGCTCAACCAAGAAACCAATCTCTTTCCCAAGAAAAATGCACCACCACTAGTACTCTTCTTGTCATCCACATCTCATGTCCAATCAGCATCTGTATATGCATGAAGAGTGAAATCATCATCCTTAGGATACCATAAGCCATAATCATATGTCCCCTTTGGATATCTAAAAATTCTTTTGACTGCTACAACATGAGATTCTCTAGGATCATCTTAAAATCTAGCAACAAGGCCAACTGCATTGATAATATCAGGTCTAGTTTGAGTCAGATAAAGCAGTCCTCCATTCATTGATCTATACCTTTTCTGATCTGCCTTAAGGGAATCATCATCTTTACTCAACTTGCATCCAGTTATCATAGGAGTACTCACTAGTTTTGAATCCTCAATTCCAAACTTTTTCAACAACTCTTTCACATACTTAGATTGAGATATGAAGATGCCCTTATCTAACTGAATGATTTGTAGACCTAAGAAGAAATTCATTTCACCAAGCATGGACATCTCAAATTCACTTTACATCTAATCAGTAATTTTTTTGCACATGCTCTCATTTCCACCAAAGATGATATCATCAACAAATACCTCAACAATCAAGATGTGTTCATGATCAATTTTGAAATAAAGACTACTGTCAGTTGTGCCTTTGCTAAAACCTAACTTTAGTAGATACTTATATAATCTTGTATACCAGGCTCTTGGGGCTTGTTTAAGTCTATACAATGCTTTCCTCAATCTGCAGAACATATCTTCTTGATTAGACAACTGGAATCCTTCTGATTTCTCAATGTAGACTTCTTCTTGCAACTCTCCATTCAAGAATGCTGACTTGACATCCATCTAGTAAACTCTAAAATCTTTGTAAGCAGAAAAGATAAGAAATAATCTGACTACTTCGATTCTTGCCACTGGAGCAAAAGTTTCTTCAAAATCAATTCCCTCTACTTGAGAATATCCTTTGCACACCAATCTTGCTTTGTTTCTCACAACTTCACCATCTTTATTCAATTTATTCTGAAAGACCCATTTAGCTCTAATTACATTTTTATTTTCAAGTCTAGGAACAAGATCCCAAGTATGATTCTTTTCAATTTGCATTAATTCTTCTTCCATTTCTTTTACCCAACTTTCATCATTACAAGCTTCATTCACTAATTTTGGTTCAATCTTTGAAATCAAACAATACTCCACCTGTTCTTCAGAAATTCTTCTTCTAGTTTGAACACCTTTATTTTTATCTCCTATGATCTGATCTTTAGAATGATTCAACCTTACATACCTGGGAGTTTTGGGATTTTCTTGAACTTTTGATTCTTGAACTTGTTCCTCAACATTTGCACTAGCTTCTTGAGTCACTAGATTCTCTGAAGCAATCTGAATCAGAGTTTGAGTCTGAACTTGTTTTCCTTTATTTAGACTTTCATTTTGATCATCTGATTCATATCCACAAGACTTGGAAGGCCTCTCCTTGCTTTTGTCAACCTTGACATTAGCACTTTCAACAATCCTTTTCAATCTCTTGTTAAAGCACCGGTATGCCTTGCTTTGGTTAGAATAACCCAGAAATATTCCTTCATCACATCTTGCATCAAACTTGCCTAGATCTTCATCTCTCTTGATATAGCATTTACTACCAAAAATTTTGAAATATTTCACAATAGGAGCATGACCAAACCACAGTTCATAAGGTGTTTTACTAGTATTACCTTTAATCTACACCCGGTTAAGAGTGTAGATAGCAGTACTCATAGCCTCTCTCCAATAGACATGTGGAACATTTACCTCCATCATCATGGTTCTAGCAGCCTCTTGAATAGTCTGGTTCTTCCTTTCCACAACTCCATTCTACTGAGGAGTCCTAGGAGTAGATAATTGTCTTCTTATTCCATGCTTTTCACAAAATGCATTAAACTTACTGAAGGTAAACTCTCCACCTCTGTTAGATCTCAGACACTTTATCTTCACACCAATCTCATTCTCCACCCTAGCCTTGAACACCTTGAATCTATCAAGAGCCTCTAATTTCTCTCTCAAGAAAGTGACCCACATCATCTGAGAGTAATCATCAATCAGCAACATAAAGTATCTGTCTTCTTGCAAACTCCTAACTCTGGAAGAACCACACAAATCAGTGTGCACAAGTTCCAACAATCCACTTGAAAAGTGTTCTTTACTTTTGAATGTAGCTCTACTCTGTTTGCCCAACTGACATTCCTTACACATGCTATTAGCAGGTTTCACAAGCTTTGGAAGATCTTTCACAGCCTGAATAGTACTTATCTTGACAATGTTATCAAAGTTTACATGACACATTCTTCTATTCCATAACCAACTCTGATCAATCTAAGTAATGAAACAAATTTTACTAGTACCACTTAAATGAAATATATTACCTCTAGTTTGTGTACCAGATGCAATCTTAGTTCCATAGCTTTCCAAAATTCTGCATCTTCCATCCTTGAATCAGAGATCATACCCTTTGTCAACCAGTTGTCCAACACTGAGAAGATTATGCTTCAACCCTTCTACATAAAAACATCATTAGTGTTATTCTTACCATCAAAAGAGATGGATCCTCTGCCACGGATTCTACCAGCTGAATTATCTCCAAACTTCACAATCCCACCTTCATATCTTTCCAAACTTATAAACTTACTTTTATCACCAGTCATATGATGAGAACATCCACTGTCAATCACCCATTCATCTTTTTCTTCAACCTGAGCAGCCGAGGCACTTTTCACATTCACACAATTAGCAAATTCAGTAGGCACCAGTGTTGCAAGTATGAGGTAAACCAATGTTGTCATTGATGTCAACATACTCATATTGCATTGACAAGACGGATTGGATGAGCAGTGTGCTGAGGATATTGAGAAAATTAGCCTCAGTCAGGAACAGTGAAGAACAGTGATGAGAAAAAGGCAAATGTACTGTATAGGATGAGAACCGGAGGATGCAGATTCAAGGGTCTGTAGATATGAGTCTTGAGATGCTTCAGTTAAGATTTCAGAGGTCCGCATGAAGATCTGAAGGAGTTGTGGCTGTCGTTATGGAACTGGTTCCGGCAAGTGTTCAGAGGTGACAAAGGATCACAGAAAGGTCCGGTGAGGTCCGGAATTGTATTATCCTAATCTGCGGATTGGAAGGAGTGTTTGGGATGTCCTTGTGATGTGTCATCCTGATTTGTGTATGATTTGGAGGTCTGGAAGTACCTTTTACATTATGACAGTGGCGACAGACTGTGTTCTTGAAGTTCCGGATGAGGAAGACAAGAGATTCCAGTAAGTAAAGGAAGTGCGGATGTATCCGGTCATTCAGGCAGGCTTGTGAAGGTTTTTGGATCGTGTTGAGGTTGTGTTGTTGATCCGCATTGGTAGTAGAGCCCAGAATTGAAGATATTCTTCCGGATGAAGTTCTTGTTCAGACTAGCCGACCGGATGAGTTGATCATCCTGTGAATGTTCTTGTGGTGGCCGACCGGATGTGTTATTCATCTTGCGGATGTTCTTATGGTTGTTTGCTGACTTAGATGTTTGTTCCTAAGTTGATGTCTTGTATAAATAACGGTTTGTGAGTTCATTTCGAAGTGTGGATGGAGTGGAAGAGTGTGGGATAGCGAAGAGAGGTGCAAAAGACAGAGCAGAGGTTTTGGGCTTAAATGGAACTGATCCGGACATAGTAGAGATGTCATTCTCCAGTTCAAGATTGTGATTTTTATCACTTTGTAGACAGTGTGTCTCCTTGTAGGCAGTGTGCCTCTTTGTGAGCAGTGTGCTCGGGCAGTGAGCCCTAATTGGCATGTGCCATTCATTCTTCTTTATTCTTCTAACAGAGAATAATTCTTGGGTTAATCACCCCGTGGTTTTTCCCTTAACCGGGTTTTCCACGTCAAAATCTTGGTGTTCAATGTGTTGATTTCATCTGCTCTGAGTTTATTCATTATGCTTTCATAGATGGTTAATTGATATGCTGTTAACTAACAAAGAACAATCAAGTGTTTAAAGTAAGAGCAAGTTTTATACAACTGATTCACCCCCCCTCTCAGTTGTATGCCCTAGATCCAACAATTGGTATCAGAGCCACGTTCCTCTGAAAGGAGCTTAACCGCTTGAGGAGATCCAGGATGTCGTCATACAAGAAGGATAGTCTGAAGTTCGATGGAACCAACTTCACTCTCTGGAAAGGTCACATGAAGTGTCACTTGGAATGTATGGGAAAAGCATACTTGGCTATGGTCTCAAAACCATATGTACCTCCACAAGGTGGTCCGACAACTCAGAATGAGATTACAGATGCTGAAAATAATTTGCGGACCAAGGAAGCCCTACTAAGCACATTGAATGATTCAGATCTCTCAAATGTTATTGACCTACCAACTGCATATGAGATCCTGACTAAACTGGAACTTCTGTATGAAGGAGATGAGTTTGTCAAAAGTGCAAGGTTGCAAAGTCTGAAAGGGAAATTTGAAAGATTGAAGATGAGAGATGATGAAAACATCACTACCTTTATGCCAAGAGTGAATGAGCTGGTATGTGGAATTAGAAATGCTGGTGGAACTCTAGATGAAAATGAGATTGTCTGCAAAATCCTAAGATCCCTTCCTGCTGCCTACAAAATCAAGGTTGCTGCCATTGATGAATTCAGAGCCCACACAACTGTCACAAGAGAACAACTGGCTGGCAAACTAGCTGCATTTGAAATGACTGAGTTTGGAGATGATCCTCCCAAGACTGAATCTGCTTTCAAAGCCAGTGCCTATGTGAAAGGCAAACAGAGATTTGATCCGGGAGAAAACTCATCAAGGAAAATGTCATGGTATGATCAAGCAAGAAGAGACATGGAAGAAGAAGAAGTAGAAACAGCTCAACTTGAAGCCCTCATTGTAAAGAGACTGCCAAGAGGATCCGGTAAGTATGAAGGAAAACTACCCTTTAAGTGTTTCAACTGCAATAAGATTGGTCATTTTGCTTCAAGATGTCCGGAAAGATCTGCAAGGTCTAATACTAACAGACAAAGGTTTCAAAAGAATTGTTATTATGTTCATGAAGAAGATGACAATGAAGGAGTAACAGATGATGAATCAGAACTAGGAAGCAAATCCGGAAATGAGTGGGTGTTTATTGCCATCAAGGAAGAAGATTCAATACTCTCTGAATCTGTCAATCACAAAGTTGTTGAAAAAGCTTTCGCTGCTCAAGTGGAAGAAAAGGATGATTGGGTTATTGACAGTGGATGTTCTCACCATATGACTGGTGACAAGAATAAGTTTTTAGATTTGGAAAGGTATGAAGGAGGAATGGTAAAGTTTGGTGACAATTCTACTGGCAGAATCAGAGGCAGGGGAACTATTTCCCTTGATGGAAAGAGCAAAACAGGTAACGTACTATATGTTGAAGGATTGAAGCACAATCTTCTCAGTGTTGGTCAGTTAGTGGACAAAGGCTATGATCTCCGGTTCAAGAATGGAAAATGCAGAATCTTTACAAGCTCCGGAACTGAAATTGCATCCAGTACTCAGACAAAAGGTAATATCTTTCATCTGGTTGGTTCAAATAAAAGTTGTTTGTTTGTTCAAATTGATCAGAGTTGGTTATGGCATAGAAGAATGTGTCATGTAAATTTTGATAACATCATCAAGATAAGCAATACTCAGGCTGTAAGAGATCTTCCAAAATTGATGAAACCTACAAATAGTTTGTGCAAAGAATGTCAGCTAGGTAAACAAAGCAGAGTCTCTTTCAAAAGCCAAGATCAGTCTTCTACTAGATTGTTGGAATTAGTACATACTGATCTCTGTGGTCTGACAAGAATCAAGAGTCTGCAAGGTGATAGATATTTCATGTTGTTAATTGATGATCATTCCCAGATGATGTGGGTTACCTTTCTAAAAGAAAAATCAGAAGCATTTGAGAAGTTCAAAATCTTCAAAGCTATGGTAGAGAATCAAACCGGATTGAAACTAAAGTGTCTAAGGTCTGATAGAGGTGGTGAATTTACATCTGGTGAGTTCATTGACTTTTGTGAGAAGCAGGGTATAAGGAGACAATTGTCTACTCCTAGGACTCCACAGCAGAATGGAGTAGTTGAGAGAAAGAACCGGACCATCCAGGAAGCTGCCAGGACAATGATGTTGGAAGCAAATGTTCCTCAAATGTTTTGGAAAGAAGCTATCAGCACTGCAGTCTACACTCTCAATCGAGTTCAAATCAGAAACAACACCGGTAAGACCCCCTATGAACTCTGGTTTGGCATCACTCCTACTGTGAAATATTTCAGAGTATTTGGTAGCAAGTGTTATATTAAAAGAGATGAAGATCTAGGAAAGTTTGATGCTAGAAGTGATGAAGGAATTTTCTTGGGTTACTCCAATCAAAGCAAAGCATACCGGTGTTACAATAAGAGATTGAGGAAGATGATAGAAAGCACCAATGTGAAAGTTGATGAAGGAATTAAGAAGCCTTCAAGATTTTATGAGTTTGATGAAGATGACCAAGACAGTGTTCAAGGAACTCAATCCTCTCCGGTGAGACAGAGTCAGCCTGATCCGGTAAATCAGGAAGAAGAGATAGGTTTGAATGAGCCTGATCAAGAAGCAGCAGTGTAGGATACTCCCAAAATTCCAAGGTATGTAAGACTGAACCACTCTGAAGATCAGATCATAGGTGACAGAAGCAAAGGTGTACAAACTAGAAGGAATGTTGCTCAAAATCAGGATGAATGTTGTCTGATTTCAAAGATTGAACCTAAAACAATAAATGAAGCCTGCAATGATGAAAACTGGACCAAAGCAATGGAAGATGAATTGATGCAAATTGAGAAAAATCATACTTGGGATCTTGTTCCCAGACCTAGAGACAGGAATGTAATTGGAACCAAGTGGGTCTTCCAGAACAAACTAAATGAAGCTGGTGAAGTAATCAGAAACAAAGCTAGATTGGTCTGCAAAGGCTACTCTCAAATAGAAGGAATTGACTTTGAAGAGACTTTTGCTCCGGTGGCAAGAATTGAAGCAGTCAGATTACTTCTTGCATTTGCTGCCTTCAAAGACTTCAAGGTATATCAGATGGATGTCAAGTCTGCCTTCCTAAATGGTGATCTGGAAGAAGAAGTCTACATTGAACAACCGGATGGATTTCAATTGTCTGATAATGATGATATGGTCTGCAAGTTGAAGAAAGCATTGTATGGACTAAAGCAAGCCCCAAGAGCATGGTATGAAAGGTTGGATAAGCATCTTGTGCAGATTGGATTCAACAAAGGTACTGCTAACAGTAACTTATATTTCAAAATTGTTCATGAAAACATTTTGATTGTTGAAGTATTTGTGGATGATATCATTTTTGGAGGAAGAGATAGTATGTGCAAAACTTTTGCAAATCAGATGAAAAGTGAGTTTGAAATGTCTATGCTTGGTGAAATGAATTTCTTCTTGGGTCTGCAAATTACTCAAACAAAGAAAGGAATCTTCATTTCTCAGACCAAATATGTGAAAGAATTGTTAAGGAAATTTGGTATGGAAGACTCAAAGCCAATGAACACTCCTATGGCAACCGGATGTAAGTTAAGCAAAGATGATGATTTTCCAAAGGCAGATCAGACAAAGTATAGATCAATGATTGGTGGATTGTTGTATCTCACTCAAACTAGACCAGATATAATGCAGGCTGTTGGTCTTGTGGCAAGATTCTAGGCTGATCCTAGAGAATCTCATGTTATGGCAATCAAAAGAATTTTTAGGTACTTGAAAGGAACAGTTGAGTATGGTCTATGGTACCCTAGAGATCTGGATTTCTCTCTTCATGCTTACACAGATGCAGATTGGGCAGGAGATGTGGATGACCGGAAGAGCACTAGTGGTGGAGCATTCTTTTTGGGGAAGAGATTGGTTTCTTGGTTAAGCAAGAAACAAGATGCAATATCTCTGTCTACAACTGAAGCAGAATACATTGCAGCAGCAGGTAGTTGCACTCAAATCTTATGGATGAAGCAGATGCTAAGAGACATTAAAGTTGAATATGAGGAGCCTATCACAATTTTCTGTGATAATTCAAGTGCAATTAATATTTCTAAGAATCCGGTATTGCATTCTAAGACTAAGCACATATCTATCAAGTTTCACTTCTTGAGAGAACAAGTGAACAAGGAAGAAGTTAGATTGGAGTATGTTCCCTCCAAGGATCAGATTGCAGATATCTTTACTAAACCTCTTCCCAAGGACTCTTTTGAATATCTCTGGGACAAGTTAGGGGTCATGGCCCCTCCGGTGATGAACTAGGATGCACTGATGTGCATCAGTTCGGTGGATATCACAGTCATATCTTGTGATCCGGATTGATGATGGGGAGCTGCTACTAAGGGGGAGCAGCTGGTATGATTCTGATGTATGAGAATTGCAAGTATGAGCCCTTTGCCATTGATGTCAAAGGGGGAGAGAAGACATGTGAAAAACAAGTGGTTGATGATCAAAGGGGGAGCAGTAAAGGAAGAGAAGACATGTGAAAAGTTGTTGTTGATAGGGGGAGCTGTGACAGAAAGGAGAAGTTCTTGTCTTGATGGTTTTTCACATCATATGTTGCCATCAATGACAAAGGGGGAGATTGTTGCAAGTATGAGGTAAACCAGTGTTGTCATTGATGTCAACATACTCATATTGCATTGACAAGACGGATTGGATAAGCAGTGTGCTGAGGATATTGAGAAAATTAGCCTCAGTCAGGAACAGTGAAGAACAGTGATGAGAAAAAGGCAAATGTACTGTATAGGATGAGAACCGGAGGATGCAGATTCAAGGGTCTGTAGATATGAGTCTTGAGATTCTTTAGTTAAGATTTCAGAGGTCCGCATGAAGATCTGAAGGAGTTGTGGCTGTCGTTATGGAACCGGTTCCGGCAAGTGTTCAGAGGTGACAAAGGATCACAGAAAGGTCCGGTGAGGTCCGGAATTGTATTATCCTAATCTGCGGATTGGAAGGAGTGTTTGGGATGTCCTTGTGATGTGTCATCCTGATTTGTGTATGATTTGGAGGTCTGGAAGTACCTTTTACATTATGACAGTGGCGACAGACTGTGTTCTTGAAGTTCCGGATGAGGAAGACAAGAGATTCCAGTAAGTAAAGGAAGTGCGGATGTATCCGGTCATTCAGGCAGGCTTGTGAAGGTTTTTGGATCATTTTGAGGTTGTGTTGTTGATCCGCATTGGTAGTAGAGCCCAGAATTGAAGATATTCTTCCGGATGAAGTTCTTGTTCAGACTAGCCGACCGGATGAGTTGATCATCCTGTGAATGTTCTTGTGGTGGCCGACCGGATGTGTTATTCATCTTGCGGATGTTCTTATGGTTGTTTGCCGACTTAGATGTTTGTTCCTAAGTTGATGTCTTGTATAAATAACAGTTTGTGAGTTCATTTCGAAGTGTGGATGGAGTGGAAGAGTGTGGGATAGCGAAGAGAGGTGCGAAAGACAGAGCAGAAGTTTTTGGCTTAAATGGAACTAATCCGGACATAGTAGAGATGTCATTCTCCAGTTCAAGATTGTGATTTTTATCACTTTGTAGACAGTGTGTCTCCTTGTAGGCAGTGTGCCTCTTTGTGAGCAGTGTGCTCGGGCAGTGAGCCCTAATTGGCATGTGCCATTCATTCTTCTTTATTCTTCTAACAGAGAATAATTCTTGGGTTAATCACCCCGTGGTTTTTCCCTTAACCGGGTTTTCCACGTCAAAATCTTGGTGTTTAATGTGTTGATGTTCATCTGCTCTGAGTTTATGCATTATGCTTTCATAGATGGTTAATTGATATGCTGTTAACTAACAAAGAACAATCAAGTGTTTAAAGTAAGAGCAAGTTTTATACAACTGATTCACCCCCCCCTCTCAGTTGTATGCCCTAGATCCAACAACCAGATCTTCTTCTTTGATAGCAATGAACACCCATGCATTTCCAGAGGTACTTCCCATATCAGATTCATCATCTATGACTCCTTCATTAGAAGCTTCTTGGAGATAGTAGCATTTCTTCTGAACCCTAGGTCTGTTAGGGTTTGGCTTTGAAACCCTCTCTGGACATCTTGAAGCAAAATGACCAATCTTATTGCAAGAAAAACATTTGAAAGGCAACTTTCCTTCATACTTACCAGATCCTCTTGGTAATCTTTTGGCAATAAGGGCTTCAAGTTCCTTCCTTGCCTTCTCATATCTAGTTAGTCTTCTTGAAGAGCTTTCACCTAGATCAAATATTTGCTTTCCAAAAACACTGGCCTTAAATGCAGATTTTGATTTAGGAAGAGAATCACCAAACTCACTCATTTCAAATGTTGAAAGCTTGCCAACCAACTAATCCCTTGTAACATCTGTCACAATCCTGATCTCCTCAATAGCCACAACTTTGTGCTTGTATGAAGCAGGGAAGGATCTGAGCACCTTGCCAACAATCTCTGATTCTTCCAGTTTTCCACCAGCACACATGATACTACACACAAGTTCATTCACCTTCTGCATGTAGGAAGTGATGTTTTCATCTTCACCCATCCTCAAACATTCGTATCTACCCTTCAGGCTCTGTAGCTTAGCACATTTGACAAATGCATCACCTTCATACAGAGTTTCCAACTTCTTCTAGATTTCATGAGCAGTTTGCAACTCCAAGACATTTGTCATTTATGTGTCAGTCAAAGCACTCAACAATGCTTCCTTAGCCCGAATGTTATTTTCAGCTTCTTTGATTTGATCTAAAGTTGTAGGACCATTCTGCGGAGGAGTATACTTATTCTTAGTTATCAACCAATAAGGATCACCCATCCATTGCAAATGACACTCCATGCGATTCTTCCAAAGAGAGTAATTTGTTCCATCAAATCTCAGATTTTCCTTCTTGTATGTCAACATCTTGGATCTCCTCAAGTGGTCAAGCTTCTTTTAGAGGAACTGGCTCTGATACCAATTGTTGAAATTAGGGCAGACAACTGAGAGGGGGAGTGAATCAATTGTCACAAAACTTTATCTTTTGTTACATTTAATCTTCTTTACCACTTATTAATAGATTAATGATATAACCATGAAAGCATGAATCAACAACACATAAGCAGAAACACAATCAACATACATAACACCAGGATTTTTACATTGAAACCTAGTTAAGGGAAAAACCACGATGGGGGTTAACCCATAAGATTTATTCTATGTTAAAGAATAGAAAAATGGGAAGGCACTTGCCTTCAGGCGCACTGCCCAGAGCTCACTACTCAAAGGAAGCTCATTGCCTACAAAAATATTCACATGGTTAACACTGAAAGGTTGAACTGAGAAACAACATCTTCTCCATGCCAATGTTCAATTCCATTGAAGCTCACAACACCTCTGCTTTGCCCCCAAACACTTCTTTGCTACCTCCACATCTTTGCACACATTTTCCACATTTACACAACTTCATTACACTTATTTATACATGACATCGTCTATGGAATGAACATCAAAGTCAGCCTTACAATCATCTATCTAGAACATTCTCCAAGATAGGCATTACAAGCAATTACAATCACACGACTTGACTTGATACAAAATGCTACATGCAAACCACTACACTATTGGCCAAACATAGATGGGATCAAATCTTCCTTGAACAACACGCCACGCTCCATAGAACTTCTCTTAGATCATCCGCAACATGCACAAAGCATCCGATCGGCCAAGACTAGAAATAATAGCAACACCCAAGGAGAAATCTTCAACTATGAGCTCAATCCTTAATGCAAGCCACCAACACAATAGCCACATGATCCAAAGACCTCCACAAGCACAATGAAATGAACAAGAACAACCGCACCACCACAAATCACCAAAATCACTTGCATCTTCATACGGGAACTTAAGAACACCAACTTTCATGACTATCACACTAGAGAGATTGCTTGCGGACCTCCAAACCACGAACCACTTGAGTTGAGGATACACACCAACATCCCAAACATACCTCTAGAACTCCAAACCATAATATTCCAATGCGGAGCAATCAGGGCTAAATTCCTATCACTCTATTACCTCTAAACAACTGCGAAATCCAGTTCTACTCAGATGGCCATAACTTCACCAATCCTCCATGCAGACCTCTCAAATCTTAACTAGAGTAACTTTAGACAATCCTCTACAAAACCCTTTAGTCTACAGACTCTGACCCTTGTCTCATTGGGATTGAACTACACTGTCTTCACTGTTTTTGACAAAGAGATATGTTGACATCAATGACAACACATCATAGGCACATATTTGCAACACATTTCCATTTAGGATCCTTTATATTTTTTTTTTAGTAATCAGGAATGTACCCTGAGTTTAGAGGTCTATGATTCCAAGAATGCCTTTCAAATTTTGGTGAAGCACTGAATAAGCAAAAGATTTTGTTTACCTTCACTGCCATCCATTTCAGCTTGAAAGAATATTATGATCATCTTTGTGCGTGAATTGTTTTAGGCATAAAAATGAATGGTTTATACCTTATAATGTACAATCATATAAAATAGGGATGAAGTCTAAGAATCGTATCTATTCCTTGAACAAAGGAGTGTAAAAGCTAACTTAATTAAATCATACTAATCTAATAACCTGTAGTTTGAATGTTAGGAGACAATTATGAGTGTTTACTATAGCAGGGATGCTATAAATAGAGTTTTTTATTGTTTTAGGAACTATTCATGTACTAGTTAATACTAATAAGTTGAATAGTCCTAGTAGAGAATGGTTATTGTCCTAAATTGCTAGATTTTATAAATGTCCTTTAACCTAGGGTATTTGGATTATAAAATATTGAAAATGGATAACTTTCTTAAATCAAATCTATTAAATGGAAAGGAGTTGAGTCAATTTTTTTTTATGTTTGCATCTATATCCTTGCATGATTCAAATGAGTTAGATTTCTATCATAAATAGTGTTTTGAAAAGAAATGGCTTTCGTACTTCTATGTTTGCCTTTTATCAACTATTGCAATTTAACAACTCTTCAAACCAAACCTTTATAGTTGAACAAATGTCTCTATTTCTTTCATCCTAAGATTATTAACGATATCGAGTAAAAATGAAGGTGCATAGCTTAAACAACTTATATCTCTATTCTCATGAATACGTGGTAGGAGTATATTTTCTTTTCTCTTCTTCCGCAAACTATATTTTTGAAAGCAAATAGTTACTTGGGATAATCCATGTTACATTATTCATTTGAGAAAGATTGTCTTCCAGGACAGGTGTTAAGAATGGAATAACAGGGAAGTAGGTTTTCTTTTTCAAAACTTACACACCATATTATCAGTTAATGCTTTGGCCAAAGTGACTGTGATGTTGAAATAGACATATGCACCATTGTATGAAATGGTTTGATTGCCTAGTGATTATATTTATTTTTCCCTGCCATATCATGTTGATGAGATGTTGCATTCATGTTAGAAATGCATGTAGATTGATAGGCACACACTAGATTCCACCCTGCACTTGTTTACAGGTTGCTAGGCCCTTCGAGCAGGGTTGAGCATCCTTCAGTTTGAAGGATATCAGGGAAGTGCAAGCTTCGTGGTTGCACGGAAAAACCACATGAACCATGTTCTTGTCCTTCGACGTAGCAGATGGCCAAATGGTCGATGGCAGTCAAGGATCGATTATTTGATTTATTTGGCATTTGTTGACAGTTATACTTCTTCATGTAACTCAAAATGATTTGCAAGGTGTTATGCCATTATTAAAACTTGTAAAATTATTTGATTTGGAAAAACGTTGTAATTGACTTCAAAACAATGTAATGAAACTAGATTTGATTTCAACATTATGAATGGAATCTTGCATTGACATTATAAGTTACTATTATCTCTTCTTCATGATAATGTTGTAGTTACTTTACTTTACTTTACTTACTCACTTGATGTTAATGTGGGTTTTACTTTAGTAATTATGTTGAAAAAAATTTAGTACTTTACAAGGACCCACACAAGCTCGATCAAACTGAGCAACACACACACCCAAAGCTCCCAATGCTAGAACCACACTCTAATACAAAATTTAAAAGCCCTTAAACCATCACAAAAGTAAAACAAAGTAAAATAAAGTAAATAATCCACTTAAATACAACATCATAAGAAACGAAAGTAAAATGATGTAATTAATCCGCAAAAGATAAAAAGGTGTAATTAATCTGCATAATTACAATACAAAAGATGAAAAGGTGTAATTAATCTTCTTAATTATAATATCACAAGTAAAAGATAAGTCTCATAAATAAGATTCAATAAAGTCAATAAATCTTCTCAAAAGAGAAACCTCATAAATAAGAATCCATAAGAATCATTGAATCTTGCAAAAGATAATCTCATCAATATAAACCAAATAAAGTCATTAAATCTTACAATTCGCATACTCATTCTAGGTAAAAGCACTATAAAATCATACACAAAGTCCTTTGACAATCATGCCATAATACATCCAATAATCATGTTCAACAAGAATAAATGAATCAATATGCTCATCAATCACACAAACCAAGTGGTCCTCCACCTACGATCTGAGAGATGGGAACATGGCCCATTTGTTTTTCCACCCAACCATGAAGCAATTACACTTCCCTGGATCCCTTCATGAAATGAAGGAAACCTAGCCCTGCACGAAATGTCTAGCTACCTAGAAACAACTGGCATGAGGGAACACTTGATGCAACCCTGGCATCTAAATGTGCAATTCTAAATAACAAAATGCAGATTGTCTCACAATAGGATGTGGTAGAGATATATATAAATAAGTTTTCTAGACAAAAAAACATCTTTTTCAATGTTAGCTCATTTAGATCTAAACCTTTAAACATAGGAACCTAGTTCAATTCCCAAAGAGAGGAAAAGCCATCTCTGATAATCCACATTTGGCATCCTAGCCTAGAAGGTAACCCAATAACATTCCTAGATAAAAATCTACCTTCTTTCCCCAAGAAGTAAATAAGCAAGTAAATAAATAAAATCAATGAATAAAGATCCAAAATCACCTATGACCATCTCTAAATCCCTTTCTCATGCATTAATAAAGAAAGCACACTTTTTGATCAAGCAGTAATGAAGAACATCATAAAGCAATATAGATTTTGTAATCTGATTATATTCTCAATTCGTATTTCCATGGTTAAATAGATTGTAGAAACTAGTGATTTTACTTTATAGCCAAATACTATTTCATAATTCAAGCAATAAAATCAAATGATGAGGTTTGACTACTCCACTCTCATACAATGAGGTTTCATGCATACTTATGTTAAATATTAGATCTATCTTTCCTCAAGAGCAATAAATAGAATAAAGCAAATCAATGTTCTTCTATAAATCATTTCAAATCCCTTTTCCAAAACTCTAATCAAGCAAACACACTTTCCAAGCAATAATCCATCTTTTGCTCATACAATTGCATCCATAAGTTTGTCAAATTTATATAATTTCTAATCCATATTTCAGTCATATTTCACCATATAATAGTCATTAAAAGTTATTAACCCATCATACTATCATATCTGTGGCAGGAACTATCTCATTCCATTTATCTATATAATGAAAATGAGTTTATATAACATTCTGACCTTGCTATCATTTCTATGACAGGAAGTCCAGAATCAAGGGAACAGTCTTCCTAACGCAGTTGCGATAGGGACTATAACTGAATAAAATAAAATATAGGACAGAGTTTATATTCTTCTTACTATTATTCATAACTAATGTTAAAAATATGTTTAGACAACAAGTCAAATAAAGAAATAAGTTTACTATTATCTAGTTTATGAGATTATTATTTTTAGTTTATTTGATCATGAAGCACAGGTCGATTTCCTAAAGTACTAATTCTAATTAGCATACAAAAGATAACATTCATCAGATTTATGTTTGACAAAAAATAATATCACTAAGTTTGGGGATTTATCCATGGTTTCAGATAGTCAAAGAATTATCAAGGAGAGGAGATTAGCATATCTTAAAACTAGAATAAAATGATCAACAGATAGTGAATAGAAAAGGAGTCCAACTTATTATCACTGTCGTGATTGATAAGCTTGGCGGTACGAGGATTAAGGAAGTCACTTCAAATTCTAAAGAATTTAATAACCTATCTAGGCAGAGGTCGATACCATAGAGAGAGTTAACAGCAAACAAGTCTGGAGGTTGGCGGTAGTAAATACATACTATGGTTGGCAGTTTAGAGGATCAGTGTCTCAATCTAGACATCATGTTTTTAAAGACTGGCGGTAGTATTCATGAGGAATGGTTGTAATTAGAAATAGCAATGCAGACCTGAGTCATTAACATGTAAAACTAATTTGAGGAAACCTGACGTCCATATCAGGAGGTCGATGCCTGGTGACGAGGGAAATAACAACAAAACACAGGCAGTTTCCTACAGGCAAGCCAATGCCAAAGACAAGAAAGAGGTTGTTCCAAACGCACGAAACATAGATAAGATGGATGGCGATAGGAACGGATTGTGGGCCAAAAAGGTATATTCATATGCTAAAGTAAAGAATAAATAAAAACCTAACATGCAGATTTAATCCATTATTTATTTTATTACAACTATGATACGGAAAAATACCCAATTATTCAGTGCCAAAGAGGTCGATTCTTACTATAGATGCTAGTCTCTCTACTGCTTCCTGTTGTCATTCCAGTTCTGCTACAACTTGGTTCTTCTCTGCTATTTCCTCTATTTCTCTACCCTCTAGTCGTTCCAAATAATAATGGTTTTTCTTTTAATTTCTCTCTGTATTCTCTTCACAAAAATGTCCTTTCTTTTATTTCCAAAACTGCCCTATATTTGGCATCCAGCATTTAGGTTTTAAAATAATTGAAGATTTTGATAATTGGTCCATACTCTAGTTTGCAAGAGATTTTTCTATTTAAAAAGGCTCACAAATTCCTTTTTAAAATAGAATAAATAACTTATTTAAATTTGTCATTTGCATGACCATAACTTATTTTAATTTTAGATTTCTAAATATAATAATACTATTATTAATACAATTTATCTATTTTTTTTTAATAAAACACAATTACTTAATCAACTCAAGAAGCATTTAAATAATAATAATAATATTATATATCCATCTATTTAAACATAGTTGTTTTAAATCTAAAATAGATATTATTTTTCAAACAAAATATGAAAACACTTATTAATAAATAAAAATACATCATTTAAAAAACAACATTTTAAATATAATCGAAAGGACCTTAATATTTATAATTAAATCATGCATTTGAAAAGGATTTTCCTAACAATTAAAAACACAATAATTTTCTAAATATCAAATCATCAATCGCAATTATTATCCACACAATGATGCATAAAAATAAGTCATTCAAAATGCAATATGAGACTATGTGAGTGTGTGATTGCATTAGAGTTAACCATCCCATCAGTTCTTGCCAAGTGGCTAGAACACCTCTACCTCAACCATTATCTCATCTTCGATGAGTACCTACATTCATTTGCACTCAACTTGACGTCAATAGGTTAGTTCCCCAAAACATAGCTGAAGCAAAACATTATAATCACATTGATAATATTTAATATTTAAATCAACTTTCCAATTTATGCAAATATAACTTCATGATAATTACCTTTACACACGTGAAACTTACTAAAAGTAAAATAACCATAGTAAATGTTTGCTAATATAGAATAATTATATGGTCCATAAAAATGAGATGTGACATTTACACCTGACTTAGTGGTTATCAGTGATCTGCATAGTGGGTCTACAGTTGTTGTAGGAAAAGTTAATAATTGTTCATGGCTCTATCACTTTTCTCATTTTGTTCCTAATTCTCCTTCACTTGCATTGCTCACTCACTTAGATGAGGTGATTCATTTGTGGCATCAATAGTTTGGCCACTTGAACTATCACTACTTGTAGCATCTTAGTTAGCATGACATGGTTACAGGGTTGCCTTCTAGATTCGGTTTTATGATGGAGTTTGTCAAGGCTGCATCCTTGGAAAGCATCTTGAAGAAAAATTTGATAAAGGCAAAGCATGGAGAAACACATAGCTCTTGGAGTTAGTACATAGTGATTTGGCTGGCCCATTTCAGCATCCTTCATTCAATAGAGCTAGATATGTATTGACCTTCATTGATGATCTTTCCTGATACACATTTGTATACTTTCTCAAACAAAAGTCTGAAGTCTTTAAGTCTTTTTAGGACTTCAAAGCTTTTACAGAGAAACAATCTAGGAAAGTTGTCAAGATTCTGTGCACTGATAATGGCAGGGAATATGTCAACCAGAGGTTTGAGTAGTTTTGTGCTTCAGAGGGCATTTATCTTCAGCACAAAGTTCCCTATAGTCTACAACAAAATAGAGTTGCAAAATGAAAGAATCGGTCATTGAAGGAAATTTCCAATTGCATGATTCACTCCAAATCATTGGCACCTTAGTATTGGGCAAAGGCCATCAACAATGCGTGTTATATCCAAAACTAGGTTCCTCACTGAGTTGTGAAGGAGGTAACTCCTTTTCAAGATTGCACCAGTCAGAAACACACATTCAAGTGTTGAATGCATAAGACAACTAAGAGGGGGGTGAATCAGTTGTAGCTTAAAGTTGTAAAACCCTCACACACATTTAAATCTACATAGATTCAATTAGCCCTTAGATTGTTTTGATGATTAAGCATGAAAGCAAACAAAAACTGAATCAAACCAACATCAAACACAAGAGAACACCAGATTTACATGGAAAACCTAAGAAGGAAAAAACCACGATGAGGATTAGCTCACAATATAATGTAGTATCAACACTAAATTACAAAAGGCTCACTACTAGAGGGGCTCATTGCCCAAATGGCTCACTACCCAGAAGAAAGGCTCACTACCCACAAAGAAAGAGATAGAAGAGGTGGCTCACTACCAGAGTTAAACTATTATAATTTTATCTAACATATGCAAGGAGTATAGTTCTAATGAATCTCAAAATACAGAACCAATATTCCCCACAACACCAACATCACCTCCGCAGCATCACTGAAGAATAGTAGACACCTTCTTCTCACTACATCCAGTAATCTAACACATGAAAGCTTGTACTACACCACACATTCAACCTTACTATTACTCACATCACACCCATCACGCGCACACTCTCAATCACAATCCCTTGACACTCATTTATACTGTCTTCAACTTTGTGAACATTCTCCAAGGTCAGCAAATCACCTTAACCCAGAAAATTTAAATTAGGTCTGGACCTAAACATTCCTGTGATGGAAAGGAATGAAGGTAGACCACAACACACCTTAGGTCAGACCTAAATTCATCCAAGCATGCCACTTCACACTTTCACAATCACCCAAGAACCTTCGCAATTAGTCTAAACACCCAAGGTCAACCAAACCTATGTTAACACAATGAACTTTTAAGTTCACGCTTCCTCAAACCCAACAATGTCTTGTGGGCCACATGTAAGGCTTCAACACAATCTAGAGTATTCCACAAACATCCTAAAATATCCTAAAATCTAACAAATTACTCTGCAACAACTTTCACCTATCGCACAACCTTATCCTATTTATCCAGCATGCTTAACTATCTCTGTCATACACTGTATCTCTAGAAATCAACTTCTGGAGCACCAAACCACAAACAACTTCAATAGAAGAAAGATATAAACCTTATAAGTACAATTCCAGAACTACAAGACCTGAAACCACTTTGTGGAGAAATGTGGAGCAAAGACATTTCTCCTAGACACCTCTGTAACACTCATAAACACAGTCCACACTAGTGAACACAACTTCCTCTGTACAATGAACAAGAACACCAAATTCATAATATAACATCTCTTAACAACTCTAAACAACATATCCAAACCGCAAAATCAGATCTTCAACATAGAGGAAATGGGGAGCCAAACCAAAATGTTATTTTGTAAACCAAAATGCCACTTCAACACACTATTTCCTTTAATAATCAAATTTTCTCAAAAGCACTTGGAAACCAACCAATAGAAACATATTCTTAACATCTTCAGCACCTCTTCAAAATAGCCAAATCATCTTTAGCAAAGCAACTCAACCATATATACCATTGCAACAACCTCATCTCAGAGACAATATCCACTCAACACTAACTAGTCAAACTCTTGCCCCACAAGCAACTCACACAAATGACACAGTTGACACCAATGACAACACAAGCTTGATGACATCAATGATAACACCAACTACACATAATACACATACTTGTAACAATCTCCCCCTTTTTCATTGATGGCAACACATAATATGAAAAACCATCAATACACCAGCATCCTCAATACTATGCTTCACAGTAATTAGTTCCTTTCTCTTTCTCTCCTCCTCAAATTTCTATTCTCTTCTTGACAACTAACTCACTACTTTCTATCCTTTTTCACATTGCTCTCTCTCCCCCTTTGACATCAATGGCAAAGGGATGCACATCTCTCTTTCAATCTTACCTTTTAGACAACTGCTCAAACTTGTACCTGCTTATTACTGCTCTACAATATCATTTCTTTTATTGCTCTGCATACTTCCCCTTAGAATAAACCAACATTAGAACTTACTCCCCCTGACTTCAACAACCATCATGACCACTACCTACTCCCCCTGAGAGGTAGCCTCCAACATCAGTTCAGAATAAGGAATGAAACTTGAAATCCACTGGACTGATGCATCTCCTTATGCATCTAGTTCAAAGAAGGAGGGACAATAACCCCTAACTTCTCTCAGAGATACCCAAATCTATCCTTAGGATGAGCCTTGGTGAATATATCAGCAACCTAATCCTTTGTAGGCACATACTCAAGCTTCACTTCATTCTATGCAACCTTCTCTCTTAGAAAGTGATATCGGATTGATATATGTTTTGTCCTTGAATGCATCACTGGATTCTTTGAAATGTTAATAGCACTTGTATTATCACAGAAGATAGGAATAGGTTCATAATCTACCACTCTAATATCCTTTAAGGTTTACCTCATCCACAACACATGTATGCAGCAAGATTCTGATGCAATGTATTATGCCTCTGTAGTAGATAGAGATATTGAATCCTACTTCTTACTTAACCAAGACACTAGTCTACTTCCAAGAAAGAATGCACCACCACTTGTACTTTTCCTATCATCTACACAACCAGTCCAATCTGCATCTGTGTAAGCACTTAGAGAAAAATCATTATCTTTTGGATACCACAAGCCATGATCTGGAGTGCCCTTTAAATATCTAAATATCTTCTTCACTGCTGCAACATGTGACTCTCTAGGATCTTCTTAAAATCTAGCCACAAGAAAAACTACATGCATAACATCCGGTCTAGTAGTAGTTAAGTATAACAATCCTCCAATCATTGACCTATACCTACTCTAATCAGCCTTAGGAGATTCACCATTCTTTCTAATCTTGCAACCAGTTGTCATAGGGGTACATATTATTTTAGATTCTTCCATTCCAAACTTCTTTAACAAATCCTTGACATACTTTGATTGTGAAATGAAAATACCTCTATCTGTCTGATTGATCTGTAGCCCAAGGAAGAAGTTCATTTCTCCACACATTGACATCTCAAATTCCTTCTACATCTCATCTGCAAAACTCTTACACATATCTTCATTTCCTCCAAAGATTATGTCATCCACATATACTTCCACAATCATAATTTGATCTTCTCCTACTTTGATGTACAGATTGCTATCTGCAGAACCTTTGCTAAAACCTTGTTGTAATAAGTACCTATCTAACCTTGCATACCAAGCTCTGAGGGCTTTCTTCAATCCATATAGTGTCTTCTTCAACCTGCAGACCATATCCAATTTATCTAATAACTGAAATCCATACGGTTCTTCTATGTATACTTCTTCTTCCAACTCATCATTCAAGAAAGCAGACTTCACATCCATTTGATATACTTTGAAATCCTTATGTGTTACAAAAGCCAAAAACATTTTGATGGCCTCCATTCTTGCCACCGGAGCATAAGTTTCCTCATAGTCTATTCCTTCTACTTGTGAGTAACCTTTACACACAAGTCTTGCCTTATTTCTTACCACTTCTTCATTCTCATTCAGTTTGTTCCAAAATACCCACTTAGTTCCAATAACATTCTTGTTTGCTAGTCTTGGGACAAGTTCCCAAGTCTAATTCTTTTCAATTTGCATTAGTTCTTCTTCCATAGTCTTGATCCAATACTCATCCTTGCATGCTTTAATCATTGTTTTAGGTTCAACTTTAGAGAGTAAACATAGATTTACCTATTCTTCAATAGATTTCCTTCTTGTTAGCACACATTTGTTCTTGTCACCACTGATTTGATCTTTAGAATGATGATTCTGCACATACTTGGGAGTTTTAGGAGTCTTTTCTAGAGCTTCTTCTTCTTCAATGTGTACTTCATTTTCATCAACATTGATGGGCTTTGTAATCTTTGGTAGATCTCTCATAGTTTGAACTAAACTTATCCTTACCAGGCTATCAAAATTGATGTGACACAATCTTCTATGTCATAGCCAACTTTCACTAATCTAAGTCATGAAGCAATAACCATCACCACCTTTGAGATGATAAACATTTCCATTTGTCCTCTTTCCAGCAGCTATCACAGTTCTAGAATCTTTTCTAATCTCACAACCACCATCCTGAAACACAAGATTATATCCTTTGCTACATATTTGTCCAACACTCAATAGGTTGTGCTTTAAACCCTTAACATAAAGAACATCATCAGTATTATGCTTGCCATCAAAACTAATTGAGCCTCTTCCACATATCTTAGCAGTTGTATTATCACCAAATCTAACTAGTCCTCCATCATATTTTTCAAGTTTAACAAACTTTTATCACCGGTCATATGATTTGAGCATCCAATGTCAATAACCTAATGGTTCTTTTCCTGTCTGGTATGAAAAGTAGATATCAAAATACCTTCAGTATTAGGACTTACCTCTGGAGCCTTTCCTTCACACACTTCTTAGAGTTAGTAGAAACAACGTCATCCTTTAAAGCTATGAATAGACATTCATTATCCTCTTCATTTTCATAATCAGATTCATCATCAGATATACTTACATCTTCTCTAACATAGTAGCTTTTCTTAGGCACTCTACTTTTGCTCTCTCTATTCTTACTTCTCAAAATTCTTTCTGGACATCTTGAAGCATAATGACCAATCATACCACAATTGAAACACTTGAAAGGCAACTTACCACTTTACTTACCAGTACCCAATTTTATTCTCTCACGAAGTTAGCTTCCACATCATCAGAATCCTCGTGATCTGATTCCACAGACTTCTTAGATTTGCCATCCTTGAAGGCAGTCTCAACCTTTGCACTACTTGTACCAAATTCCCTCATTTCAAAAGCAGTTAATGTGCCAAGTAGCTGATCTTTGCTAAATTGATTCAAATTTTGTAATTCTTCAATAGTAGAAACCTTATGACTGTAAGCCTTAGGAAGAATTCTGAGTACCTTCAATACCACTTCTTTTTTATCAATATTTCCACCAAGTCCTTTGATGCCATTGACAAATTCATCTACCTTCTGTAAGTAGCTTGTAATGTTTTCATCTTCAAACATCTGCATGGTCTCAAACATGAGCTTCAAGTTCTGCATTTTAGCTTGCTTGACCTTATCATCTCCTTCATGAATACTTTTTAACTTTTTCCAGATTTCATTCGCAGTTTTCAAATCCATAACTTTCACCAATTCAGAATTAGAAAGACCGCTTAAAAGAGCATACCTTGCTTTACCATTGGTTTCAAAAGCCTTGATCTCATTTGTAGTACTTGGACCATTATCCAAAATTGTGTATTCAGTCTCAACAGCCTCCTAGATCTCATAACCAAGAGAAATCAGATAACCTTCCATCCTTATTTTCTAGAATGCATAATTTGTTCCATCGAACTGGGGAACATACTTCTTGTGCACCATCCCAGATCTACCTTAAGCGGTTAAGCTCTATTCTAAGGAACTTGACTCTAATACCAATTGTTGAATGCATAAGACAATTGAGAGGGGGGTGAATCAGTTGTAGCTTAAAGTTTCAAAACCCTCACACACATTTAGATCTACATAGATTCAATTCACCCTTAGATTGTTATGATGATTAAGCATGAAAGCAAACAAAAACTGAATCAAACCAACATCAAACACAAGAGAACACCAGATTTACGTGGAAAACCCAAGAAGGGAAAAACCACGGTGAGGATTAGCTCATAATATAATGTAGTATCAACACCAAATTACAAAAGGCTCACTACTAGAGGAGCTCACTGCTGAGAAGAAAGGCTCACTTCCCAGAAAGAAAGAAATAGAAGAGGTGGCTCACTGCCAGAGTTGAACTGTTAAAATTGCATCTAACATATGCACGGAGTATAGTTCCAATGAAGTTCAAAATACAAAACCAATATTCACCACAACACCAACATCACCTTCGCAACATCACTGAAGAATAGTAGACACCTTCTGCTCACTGCATCTAGTAATCTAACACATGAAATCTTGTACTACACCACACATTCAACCACACTGTTACTCACATCACATGCACACTATCAATCATGATCCCTTGACACTCATTTATATTGTCTTCAACCTTGAGAATATTCTCCAAGATTAGAAAATCACCTTAACCTAGAAAATTTAAATTAGGTCTAAACCTAAACATTCCCACGATGGAAAGGAATGAAGGCAGACCACAACATACCTTAGCTCAGACCTAAATTCATACAAGCATGCCACTTCACACTTTCACAATCACTGAAGCACCTCCGTAATTAGTGTAAACACCCAAGGTCGGCCAAACTTGTGTTAAAACAATGAACTTTTAAGTGCACGCTTCCTCAAACCCAACGATGTCTTGTGAACCACATGTAAGGCTTCAACACAATCTAGAGTATTCCATCAGTATCCTGAAACATCCTAAAATCCAACAAATTCCTCTGCAACAACTTTCACCTACCACACAACCTTATCATGTTTATCCAACATGCTTAACTATCTCTGTCATACACTGTATCTCTAGAAATCAACTTCTGGAGCACCAAACCACAAATAACTTCAATAGAAGAAAGATATAAACCTTATAAGTACAATTCTAGAACTGCAAGACCTGAAACCACTTTGCAAAGAAATGTGGAGCAAAGACATTTCTCCTAGACACCTCTGCAACACTCAAAAACATAGTCCACACACTGGTGAACACAACTTCCTCTACACAATGAACCAGAACACCAAATTTAGAATATAACATCTCTTAACAACTCTGAACAACATATCCAAACCGCAAAGTCAGATCTTCAACATAGAGGAAATGCAAATCAAAACCAAAATGCCACTTCAACACACTGTTTCCTTTAATAATCATTTTTTCTCAAAATCACTTAGAAACCAACCAACAAAAACATATTCTTAACATCTTCAGCACCTCTTCAAAACAACCAAATCATATTCAGCAAAGCAACTCAACCAAATATAGCATTGCAACAACCTCATCTTAGAGATAATATCCACTCAACACTAACTACTCAAACTCTTGTCCCACAAGTAACTCACACAAATG
Source organism: Cunninghamia lanceolata (assembly GCA_027924645.1). Classification (NCBI taxonomy): domain Eukaryota; kingdom Viridiplantae; phylum Streptophyta; class Pinopsida; order Cupressales; family Cupressaceae; genus Cunninghamia; species Cunninghamia lanceolata. The sequence goes on from BSBN01000181.1 coordinate 179,013, forward strand.
ACACAGTTGACACCAATGACAACACAAGCTTATTGACATTAATGACAACATCGACTACACATACTTACAACATCAAGCACTTCAAAGTGTTTGGGTCTCCTACATGGGCCCACATTCAAGTAGAGAAACGCAAGGCTATAGATCCATAGAGCAGGCCTTGCATATTTGTTGGGTATATAGATGGTGTCAAAGGCTACAGAGTACTCTACCCTACCACACATGAGATCTTCATTGAGAGGAGTGTTCATTTTGAGGAGGATACTTCTTCTACCACTTCTCCATCCTTCATTCCCATGGAGACACTATGACTTCATGATGATAGTTCTTCATAGGATCTTAATCCTCCTAATCCTGATGAGGAGTCTTCTTCCTCCACTTCAGATGGTGATGGTGAGGATTTATCTTCCTCCTCTCTTAGTCATCATTCAAATGATGTTTATTCTCCTTAGATTCTCCTAATTCTCCTACCACTATGCCTCTTTAGGCTCATCAAACTTTGGAGTTAGCAGGTGATTGGGTTGGTGATCCTTTAAATGCTAGAAGAACAAGGTCACAATTCGAGTAGGCTCCTTGTCTCTTCTTTGTTTCAGCTTCTAATCCACAATCCTTTAGGGAAGCTTCTAGTGTCCCCAAGTGGGATGCTACTATGCAGGAAGAGTTCAATTCCTTGGAGAGGAACCACACTTGGGATTTAGTCCCACTTCCTAAGGGAAAAAAACTTGTTAGATGCAAGTGGATCTATCAAATAAAATTTGCTATAGATGGGTCGGTCAATAAACTTAAGGCTCACCTGGTTGCAAAAGGATTCTCCCAGGTTCCTAGGATTGACTACTCTGAGACTTTTGTGCTAGTTGCCAAGATGAATTCAATTTGACTTGTCATTGCCATTATTGCAGCCCATTGCTAGGAAGTTCATCAGATGGATGTGAAGAGTACTTTTCTTCATGGTGACCTTCAGGAAGAGATATATATGGAGTAGCCATAGGGGTTCATCCAGGATCCCTTGCTTGTTTGTCACCTTTGGAAGTCTCTCTATGGCCTTAAACAAGCCCCTTGGGCTTGGTATGCCAAGATAGACTCCTTCCTTCTATCAGTTGGGTTCACTCAATGCCATTCTGATCCGAACGTCTACATTTTGCAGCAGGATGATACTCTCACTTTCCTTGTGCTTTATGTTGATGACTTGTTGATTATATGGAGTTCCTCATCCACCATCAAGGCAGTGAAAATTGCCCTTCATGATCAGTTTATGATGTCTGACTTGGGTCTTCTTCACTACTTCTTGGGAATTGAGATCACACAGTCTTTGGCTAGTATCTTTCTTTCTCATCCCAGGTATGCACTTGATATGCTCTCCTAATTTCACATGCCTAACTATAAGTCTATGTTGACTCCATTTCTGTCAGGGGTCAAACTTGAGGCTTCTTGTTCTTCACCTTTGGTGGATTCTACCTTGTATCGCCAATTGGTTGGGAGTCTCATATACTTGCCTCACATGAGGCCCAATATTTCATATGTTGTGGGCCTAGTCTCCAGGTTCATGTAGAAGCCACATGATCTGCACTAGAAAGAAACTAAGAGGATTCTTCACTATGTATAGGGCACTCAAACTTATGGGATTCATTATGCAATGGGTGTGGATATTGACTTGGTGGGATACATAGATTCAAATTGGGTGAGCGATTCTCAGGATTACAATCAGCTTCAGGGTATTGCTTCTCTCTTGGTTCTAGTTAAATTTCTTGGTCAAGAAAGAAGCATCTTGCTATTATTCTTTCATCTACAAAGGATGAGTATTGAGGAGTAGTTAATGTTGCTACTAAGGCCATTTGGCTTCAGCACATTCTCACTAAGTTTGGTATTCCCTTCCGGAAGCCTACAGTCATCTTTTGTGATAACCAGAGTGTGATATAGATCTCTCACAATTTGATCCATCATTAGCAGACCAAACATATTGAGATTCACATGCACTACATTCAGGAGTTGATTCATGAGCAGGTCCTTAATCTTCAGTATTGTCTGACATCAAATCAGACTGTAGACATCTTCACCAAACCCTTCACTAAGAGAAAGTTCATTCATTTGTGATCTTTTCTTGGGGTACAGTAAGTGTCCTCCTTTTGAGGGGGCTTCTTAGTTCCTTCTTTCCTTCTCTCTCTATTATGGGGGGCATACTCTCTTTTGTGGGGGGGATACTTCTCTTTTGGAGGGATTTCCATGTACATGGGTACCTCATCAACCTTCATTTTTCGGCACCCATCTCTTTACCCACCTAAACTATGCTTAAGGGGGGTGTTAGTGTAGGTTTTTTATTCCTTATCATAAGGTTTTTCCTACATGTTTATTTAAGTTTTCTTAGGTTAATAAAGTGGGTTAAATAGGTGAGTAGATTATGAGGTGTCACAATACTATAAGGGAACAACCATTAGCTATCTTGGGAAGATACTGTTCTATCTTTAGACCAATAGATGGTTGCTTCCTATTGGTCCATGTTGCCACCTCCACCCTCTCTCCATTCTATATAAACTCACTACCTAGCTCGTAATTCCATTTGATATTGGAGATAGTTATTTGATGCTATTTTTCCATTCGAGCATTTCACATCAATCTCTTGGTATCGTTGTTATGCTGTTTCAATTGCTTTTACATTTACAATATTTATTTCTAACTCTTTCAATTGATTATGGGTTATAATCTAATTTAGAGATTCTAACAGGTCTGCCGAGACTTGGTTTGGTGACGTTTGTGGCTCATCGTTGTGGAATCTTGTTCACGATTTGGGCCCCACCTACCTTGTGTATATAGGAGACTCCTTAAAAGCCTTTTCAAGGCTAGATTAAGACCTTTAGTCATCATATCTTGTGGAACACCACTAGATTAGGAGGGAAAGATTCTCACACGTACTGTTATACTTGAGATAGGGGCTCTTTGGGTAGGACAAAAGTATCCAAGGTAAGGGGTGTATGGTGTTCTAGGACCATATATTCCCTATCTATCCAAGCTATAACATTTTGGTATTAATGGAGGTGGGAATCTCTTCTCTGTTTTGAGTTGGGGTTGACCCACGACCATTTCATGTGATCCACAAGATATGTCACACCTACTTGACTAATTTTAGGTTTGTGATCAAGTGTTTAGTGTGTCTTCTTTGTGTGAAACTAGTGAAAGCCAATAAGCCTTTGTCACCTTGAAACGTCAGTCAGCCATCGTGTCTTTTTGTTTGTTAACATCTCTTATCAATTCACTATTAATCAAATTCTTGCAAGAAAATCCTTGCACACATCCAAATCATAGGCTTGTAATTGAACTCAATGATCCAACTTTACATATATCATGATTGAACCCTCTTTGCAACAAAACCAAAATCTTCCCAAGTCTTTTTATCCAAGTCATCATTTTATACCCATCTTGTGTGGAGTCCATCTTAGTCTCAATACCAAATCTACCAAGTCCAAACTTGTACCCTAGCTCCTCATTACATCCAAAATACATTGGCAATCCTTCATCGTGCACAATAGGGATCCTTGGTTTGAAAATTTTATCATGCAAAGCAGAACTCCTAGTCCTACAACTATCAATAAAGCCCATGTCAAGTCCAAAATCACAATCAAAGGTGGTACTCAACTTGTTGATGATGATGATGATAATCTTGTGGATCATGATGAATATCTTGATAACAATAGCAATGATGATGAGATGATTGATCACAACCTTACCACACTCATAAAAGAGCATTGCATTCAAAAGCCTATCAACACTAGCTACCATACCACTTTCAAACCTTTAGCTAGTGAGTGTCTTGATTCTAGTTATCATGCCAATCCTAAAATTTGGTCTAGTGACCCTCCTTATGTTACCTTCAATAAGGGAAGCATTAGTTTAGAACAAGGTCCTTATGTCCAGTCCATGTTTTTGTTATGTACGGAAAAGATGAAAAATGAAGACTAGCATGCACACTAGATCAAACCCTCTTCCACAATAACATTCAAGGACAAAACCGAGCCAAATCACTACCAAATGGAGGTGGATTTAGCTACAGATTTTGTACTCAAGAGTGCTATTGAAAGATCTGATTTAATCAAAACTTTTATCAAACCCTTGGTCAATCAATGCACTAAACCTTATATTTGCAAAGATTTGATCATAACATGAGATGTACAGTAGATAATCAAAAACCAATTTCACAAGAGTGATTAGGAAGATGTCAAAACTTGTTTCCTAGAAGCTGGAATGTCAGAGGACAATTTTAAAGGTGCCTAAGTCCTCAATTGTGGAATTTATGGAAACTATAAACTAGAGAAATGATGTACAGACTGTCCTGATTCTAGATCTGATGTTAGCTAAGGCAGAAGGACAATTTCAAAAGCGCGCAAGTCTTCTATAGAGGAATATTCCCAAAATGTTGTCAGATCCTAAAACCTTTTTCCTTGCTCAGTCTTCATCTGTCTTCACTTTTTTGGATCTCATACCTGTAACCTACACAGAAAAGAAAAGGGGTTTGGGGGTTATGGTGTTTAGGGACTTGCCTCAGTCAAATCTTGGGATAGCATTCAAGCTTCCCAACACTATTATTTGATAGAGAGTGCGTGCCCTTGTAGGACAGAGGCTAAACACAAATCAATATGATGAAATAAAATGGTAATGAACACAAATGATATCACCTATGTGATGAAACTCTTAGGAGAATGAATGGCCTTTGACTCATAAGGAGAGATAGATGATAACTTTGAAAACCTGCAACAACACACAATTACAATACAAATCTACTCTAGAATCACAATGAATGCTTTGAATGCTCTTTACTCCAATACTTCAAGTTAGATATTGCCATCTGGGTTAATAATGAATTCAAAAACACACTTATATATGCTTTCTTGCTAACATTCAGCAAATTAACCAAAAGAGCCAACAAGGAGAAACCTTTTTAAAGGTCTTATGCTGACATACATTTAAATTTGCCCTGACCAATCAAGGAGGGCTTGGGCACGGGCATCCAAGTCCAAGGCACCTTTTTGGTCTGGTGTAAGGTAGATTATGGGCCCCTAGTTCCCAATTTGCATTGGTTTCAAGGGATTTGCATCAGGATGAATATTTAGGATGTATAATGTAATCACAGGGACCTAGGAGCTAAACAAGGAGGTAAAAAGGCAAGTGTCCATTTTTTACTCCATAACATTTAGCCCCCACTTTATTGTGTGTATGATCTTATGATCAGTACATGCATTAAAGTACAACCAAAGCATATCAAACACATCAAACACTAGAGTGAAGACACACCCTAAGTTTGGAAGACCATTTCTAGCCCCCAAGCTTAGGCAAACATAAAAACGCACTTGATAGTCACACAAAACATAGTGAATATAGTAGGGAAGCACGCAATACATGGAGAAGACAATGAAGCACGTAATACATGGAGAAAACATGAATACAGTCATGTAATACACAGAGAAGACATGATTAAACAATTATATATATAACCCCAACTAGGCGATGGGGGGATCTCATCACTACGCGTCACCTCTAAAACACATAAAACATGCAAGGAAGACACACAAAATATATAAGTGTCATAGAGTATGTCATTGACACACTATACGTCTTATACACAACAAACATAGGTGATAGGAAGGAGCTCATCACTACACTCCACTATCTAAGACATGCCAAACACACCTGACGGTTGAGCTATGCTACCACAACTGCCAAAGATATGCTTAAGGGTGAATAACTCAAGATCCAACCCTGCTCTGCAAAGGACTTTCAAAAGGATGTGCAACTACTCAAGAGAAGACACAATCCTTCCTTCCACAAAAGGGCTTTCAAAATGCAACCCCACCTACATCTACAAATACCTTAGGGTGAAAAGGAAGCATGCATAAAGTATACAACCCTACATGCATCGTGCAGATGCCTTACAGTGAAAAGGAGGTATACGCAAAACAAAAAAAGTACATAACCCCACCTGCATCTGCAAATGCCTTATGGTGAAAAGGAAGCATACACAAACATGCTTTATCAACAATATCTAAAATATCCAAGCATTAACCACAATATATGCCCCCACCTTAAAGTGGTTGATCCCGCTTGCTAGTATCAAACACATTTAAGGTAAAGTTGAAAACATACAAAGGAACAAGATATTTCACAAATCCCATGCCCCAAAGGTGACATGTGCTTATGATCGCCGAATGTTCGCAACAAACACACATGTTAGTATCAAATTCTAATCATCAACAATATTCATTCATAGAAATAAGGTAACATACCACATAAACAAACCAAGGCTACACTTACAAGTTTGGAACCGAGTATAGCTATTAGGTTATATTTCAGGTATCTCAGAACTGAGTGTAGCGACAAGGTGATACATAAAACATTCCAAAGTGCCTAGAAACATATTAGAGTATTGCAAAGGATTGTTACAAGAATCTTCACAATACAGCACAAGATCACACCACAACACAAGGTGATTCTACTAGTCAAGCATCAGTAACAGATCAACCACATCTTCATATATGGACTAGGTCCATTTTTATTCTTGTTATAGAGACACACGATCCTTATCAATATTTATTTTTTATCATCATCCACTGACTAGTAGAGCCACAAAAGAATGAAAACATGAAATATGAGAGAGGAGACAAAGGTGACTTAGGTATACAATGTGGGAGGATGCCCCCAAGACATCCTCCACAACATTATGCCCCTAAGGCACCACACACAACAATTGCAACAAGAGAGAGAAAGGAATAGAAGAATAGAGAAACACATAGAAGAATTATCAAAACAAGAGTGGTCTCCTTGTATCCTTGACCTTACAAGAGTATCAAGGGTCATCCAAGGAGACCTAAACAACATTTATCACAATATGGGGGAACATAACACAACACATAAAAGGAGGCCACACATGAGAGAAAATCAAAGAGGTGCTACATCAAAGGTGGTTGAATGGGTGAGAAATACTTACCTGTAAGAAGATGAACTGCACTAGCAGTTGTCTTTGAGAAATCATCTTCCTCCCAATCTTGAATTTGATTTGAAATAGGTACATAGGGTACTATGGCCCAACTTGAGTCTTCTTCCTTTAATTCTTTTGTTTTTTCCATATCATTCAGTGGGATGTTCTCTTCCTATGGAGACATCTTTCAAGCTAATGCCTATTGCTTTCTTCTTATTTCCCTTGCATTCATGTTTCTTCTTGTCCTATTAGTTATATTACCCAAGGGAGAGTCTTTGTCTACCACCAATGACACATGATTTATCACATTCTTAGACATTTCTGAAGAGGAAGCCGATACAAAATTGATCTTTTGTGATGAGATTCTTCATTCTTTAAGGTTGTCTCCCAATCCTTGTAAGGATGTCAGAGGAGGAACCTTGGCAAAAATTCCTTTACCTCTTGGTCGAGGGGATTCCTTTAGTTCGAGCTGCTCTTCACTCTCTATTTGTTTGGTAAGAGGAATTGTAGCCTCAGGGGACTGAGAGGGTCGAGGAGAATTCTTGACATGTGATAGTTGAGCTATTTGCTTTGCCTTATATTTTTTATATGCCAGGAAAAAATGATCTTCTCTTGGTTGATTTAGTTCAATAGGTTGTGGCCAAAAGTAGTCCAAGTTGAAGTTTCCATGATTGACCAAATGTTTCCATCCACTATGGTGGACAACATGCCCTCATCCTTGATGAGAGAACTTTAAGAATTTAAGAATGGTGGAAGGGACCGCTCTCATGGACTTAAGCCAAGGATGGCCTAACTTCACATGAAATAGGTCTGAGGTGGGAATGATGACAAATGGTTGACAAATGGTTGTTCTAGGGATTTTTCCACTACCTTAATCAAAAGTGTTATTTTTCCAATATCTAGGAGGAAATAACCATTATGTGCCTTGATCATTATATTCGTTGAATTGTAAGTGTCGTGTGTCAAATCATGCATGTATTAGAGTTCTTCGACCTTATCACAATTGTCAAACAATTAGGATCGATAAGGACTCCTCTTGTAGGATTCCCACTTATTCTTGTTGTAATGTAAAGAGGGTCGTCAATGTCTCTAATTGTGGCCTCATGTGGAGTGAATGATATGAAAGTTTCATGTGCCTTCCTTTTCTTATTTTATTAGGGAGGAACCATACCACCCTTGTTTTGATTGGATGCCATGTATGTGAAACTTTTGAACAACAAGGCACTAGCTTGAGGAAACCGAGTTTCTAAATCTTTTTGTAAAGATCAAGAACACACAAGTGTCACTACAAACCAAGTGATTCCAATGTTAAAGTACTACATACAAAGGCAAGTATAGATCTCTTTAGGAGTGTTTTGCAAAATGTGAAAGAAGTGTTATATACTTATGTTGAAATACACAATGTGTAATTGCAAATATAAGAATTTTGAATTCTAAGATATGTAATGATGCAAGAATATCATATCCAATTAGATTTGATGACTATTTAATACAACCAATATGATAATGCAAGAGAATTTATGAAACCCTCATGCAAAATTTTGATCAAAATGCAAGCTTTTTAAGGCCTACAAATGTACTTTTCCAAGATTGTGCAACATTTTCAAATGGATATTGATGAATATTCAATGAAATCAATGTAAGATCTGAATTTAACTATCAGCAAGATGCAAATGCTCGAAGCTACAGGTTCACCAAAATGTTATGTATAGAAAAGGTGAATGATGAATACTAGCATGTACACTAGATCAAACCCTCTTCCACAATAACATTCAAGGACAAAACCAAGCCAAATCACTACCAATGGAGGTGGACATAGCTATAGATTTTGTACTCAAAAGTGCTATGGAAAGATCTGATTTAATCAAACCTTTTATCAAACCCTAGGTTAATCAATGCACTAAACCCTAGATTTACAAAGATCTTATCATAACAAGAGATGTACAACAGATAATCAGAAACCAAATTGACAAGAGTGATTAGGGATATGGTAGAATCTATGTCCCAGAAGCTAGAATGTCAAAGGATGATTTCAAAGGTTCCCAAGTCCTCAACTGTGGAATTTATGGAAACTATAAACTAGAGAAATGATGTACAAACTATCTTGATTCCAGATCTAATGTTATCTAAGGTAGAAGGACAATTTCAAAAGAACCCAAGTCTTCTACAGAGGAATATTCTTGAAATGCTATCAGATCTTGAAACCCTTTTCCTTTCTTAGTCTTCCTATGTCTTCACTTTTCTAGATCTCATACTTGTAATCTGCACACAAGAAGAAAAGGGGTTTGGGGTTTATGGTGTTTAGGGACTTGCCTTAGTCAAATCTCAGTATGTCATTCAAGCTTCCCAACATTGTTGTTTGATAGAGAGTGTGTTCCCTTGTAGGGCAGAGGCTAAACACAAATCAATATGATGAAATCAAATAATAATGAACACAAATGATATCACCTATGTGATGAAACCCTTAAGAGAATGAATGCCCTTCAACTCATAAGGAGAGATAGATGATAACTTCAAAAACTTGCAACAACACACAATGACAATACAAATCTTCTCTAGAATCACAATGAATGCTTTGAATGCTCTTTACTCCAATGCTTATCTCCATTTGGGTTCATAATGGATTCAAAAATAGAATTATATATGCTTTCCCACTAACATTCATCAAATTAACCAAAAGAGCTGACAAGGAGAAACCTTTTTAAAGGTCTTATGCCGACATACATTTAAATTTTCCTTGACCAATCAAGGAGGACTTGGGTGCGGGCGCCCAAGTCCTAAGGTACCTTTTTGGTCTGGGGTAAGGTAAAGTATGGGCCCCTAGTTCCCAATTTGCATTGGTTTTGGGGGATTTTGTTATTGGGATGAATATTTAGGATGTATAATGTAATCAAGGGGACCTAGGAGCTAAATAAGGAGTTAAAAAGGTAAGTGTCCACTTTTTACTCTATAATAGTTTCCAGATCCAACCTCATTTGCATACTCCATATCTTCCAAATCATCCTATGTAAATCCCTCATCCTCATCCTTATTCCCTAGCTCACCCCATCAACCCAACGATCCATCCATTCAAAACATGAATTTACAATCCAAATCTACTACACCCAAATCATCCTTTTCAGATTTCCTCCGAGGACTATTAGAAAAGGAAGAAACTAAAACTAGAAAGCCCTATTGAAGGCACATGACAACTGAGAGAGGGGGTGAATCAGTTGTATCAAAAACATCAAACTCTCATAAACATAATCACATGCATATTAGTTCACTTAAACCCTTAATCTGTTATGAAGTTTAAACATGAAAAGCATATTACTTAAACACATCAACACCATGCACAAGAGAACACTAGATTTTTACGTGAAAACCCTAAAAGGGAAAAACCATGATGAGGATTAGCTCACAATATAATGTAGTAACAATACTGAATTATAAAGGCTCACTGCCATAGAGAGAATGCTCACTGCAGGGGACTCACTGTCTAGGTGGACTCACTACCCACTGAGAAAGAAAGAAATAAGAAAAGAATGGCTCACTGCCAAACTTTGAACTGATATAGTTGCATCTAACCTATGCATGGAGTTTAGAGTCAATGAAGTTTGTTATACTCCACAACATACACAACATCTTCGCTGCATCACCAAAAATTGTAGACACCTTCTGTTCACTGCATCTGGTAGCCTAATACATGAAATCCCTTGCTACCCTGATCAAATTCACATCACAACATCATATACCCCATTCACACACCTATATCCATGAATCCTTAACACTTATTTATACCATCATTACCTTTGAAACAATATTCAAGGTCAAAAACACAATCTCCAAGGTTGACAAACACACAATTTTTGAATTAGGTTTGGACCTAAACATTCCACGGCACAAGGGAATGAAGGAAAACCACTCTGTGCCTTATCTTAGACCCAAATCTATCTAGGCATGCTAAACAACACTCACATAATCATCAAATCAACTCCCCAATCAGCGCAAAGATTCAAGGTCAGCCAAATAGTGTAAACATAAGGAACTCTTGATCAAATGCTTCCACAATCACAACCATAACTTGTGGATCATACACAAGGCTTTAACACAATCTAGAAACATCCACAAATGTCTTGAAGTCACTTGGAAACCAACAAATTCAACCTCAACAACTTTCACGTGAACACAACACTGCCAAACTCTGCCACACAATAAATTGCTTTCCAGAGCACCAAAACACAAGCCTTTTGGAAGGAAGATAGGTAAGATCCTTATGAACACATATCTAGAACTGCAGCACCTGAAACCTTTTTGTGGAGGAATGCAGAGAAAAATACTTTCTCCCAGATACTTCTGTACAACTCAGAAACACTATCAAATATTGTATAACTTTCACTGCACAGCAATCTGGAGCACCAAAAATTATAGATGCAAAAACTCAAACAACACTCTGTAAGTCAGAAGATTTCTTCAACACACTATTTCTAGTACTAATCAAATTTTCTCAAAAGAACTTGGAAACTCAATATCAGAAGTATTTTCTTAACATCTTCAACACTTCAACACAACAACCAAACTACCTTTAAGAATACAACTTAATCAAACAACAACTTCATCAAAAGAAACAGTTGACACCAATGACAATAAAAGCATGTTGACATCAATGACAACACCAATTAGCACTTACTTGCAACAAGCCCCACATCAATAAGCATACCTATGCCAAAATTAAAGAGTCTCCTAGTAGCATGCCTATCCAACAAATAACACCATGTGTTCTAAAGCCAAGTAACATACCCATTCATGAGCAAGTGTCATCATGTGAAGATTTTTCAATCCCAAGTCTTTTAAGTGTGAACAAGAGCCTTTTAGTGTCATGCCTATCTATCCAACACCATCATGTAATTCTATGCCCATCCAATCTATGCAAGAGTCTCATGTTAACAATGAACCATTATCACTACCTATCAAGCCTATTCAAGAGTCATTTACCATAAGCCTGAGTTATGATCCAAATCCTATCAAACCTATCCTAGAAACCTCTATGTTCGTCCAAACTCAAGAGCTATGTCAAGAAGCCAATCTAAAGCATGATCAAACATGTACTCAACTAAATCAAGATCAAGTTAATCAAGAGACTCAAGCTCAAGTTATCTGTTTTATCCAAGAATAAACTAGCCAAGCCACTCCCATTTATGGTCATGATCCTAACTATGATCTAGAAAACCAAGTTGATCCTCTCCTTGAACTTTATGATATTCATGATCAAGAATGCCAAAATAATCTTATCACATATCCAACTAGCCCTATCAAATATCTAACTACAACATCCATATCCTATGATGAAACACTTTGTCCCTAAGGCAACATAGACAATCAAACAAATCACTTGGATCATATTACAATGGATCCCAATAAGCATAGTTGCAATCAAGATCCTACTTACATCAAGCATGAAGAAACACAAGTCATAATGGATATCATTGAGCATTCAAATGATCAAGGAATGGCAATAACAAATAATGATCATAAAACTTCAAGTGTACACAATGATCAAGGTACAAAGAGTCTACATGATGAGCCAGTACCGGAAGCCCATCAAATAGGATCTACTATAATTATTAATACAAATTTACTCACAGAAGAGACGATAGCAAATTCTAACTACTCTCAGCAAAATATTGAGGACCTTACATCATGTTTCAAAGACAACAAGCATCCTATCATGAACAAGATATGTCAAAGTATGGATTATCTTGGAAAAGGATTGGGCCTTTTTGAACAAGGAATCCTAGAACCTATCCCAATCTACATTGGACATAGTCTAAGTATCGGCATAAAATTATCTAAGGAATCTACTGGTGTTAATGACACTTCCAAGATTGCTAAGTAAACCTCATCCAATGAGAGCATGGAGATAGGGATCATTTGTAGCCCTTGCACTAAAATTATTGTCAATAATCTCTACAATCCTTCCACTTCCACTTCCACCATCACTTGTTTTCCACCTCTTCCACTCGTTGATCAGGATCAACAAAATCATAGTGCGTACAAAGTAAAAGCTTCAAATCAATGTCAAAAGCATATGAAGTCAACAATCAAGGAAAACATATCAAAGCAATATGGGTCCCAAAACAAAATAGACCAAGCATGTCAAATAAAGTAAATCTTCCAAATACCATGAGCTATCATCGCTATCAAAATCAAAACACATGCCTTGCCTATAACAGGTGCCTACCACCTTATAATCTATACAAAAGCATTGATCCTAATTGCTATCCTAGTTCCACATCTACACATCATAATGCTAAATCCAAATTTTATAATCCACTAGTGCAATTGTGGTGAGTCAAAAATATGTCAAAGCCATCTACATCGCCAACTTATCCATCCAAACCAAATATATCACAATCACCTAAGCTTACATCCACCATCCCCTATCCAAAATCATGTCTAAAACCCAAGAAATCCAACTCCCAAATCCGTCATGTTGTGGCAGCAATGCTTCACTGTAAGGGCTCTAATGATTCCCTGTCGAAATGTAATCATTTGGACAAGGCCAACTTAGTTATCGACGAAGATCACAAAAACATCAAAAGATTGTACATGAAGGCTTTAATCCTCACAAAGTAGTTACTTCAAGCACGACATTATTGGCATGTTATGACAGTTGCATCTACATCAACCATCTCAAATAGATACGGATAGATGAAGACTCTTTGAGTATCAAGTTATTAGTGTTATCCAATCAGCATAGCAAAAAAAAATTCAAAAAAAAAAAAAAATTTAAATTAAAATAGTAAAGAGAAATCATTTGTCCAATGGTGAAAACCATTTCCATGGTGCCTTGAATAAGTACCATGATGAAAACCCATTTGTGGGAATCACGTGTAAGTCGATCGTCGATGAAAATTATACTTGGGGGCAAGTCATCTCATCTATCTCATACCAGCATATCTCTTACCTATCATCCTAACTGATCATATCCATATTTCCTTTCTCTCATTCCCCTTCCTCATTCTTCCTACTCAACTTGGATCTTGATAATAACATTGATCTTGATAATAACATTGATCTTGATAAGGATTGAGGCATGATTTTGATACATGCTTTGATAAATTCTTGACATAGCCAATCGTTTTGCAACATAATCACCAACCATCTTGTTATATCCTATGCAATTCACTATATCCTTTAGTCCAATATCCTAAATGACATTTGCAGAGTAGGGGCATGTTATTCATATGCAAAATAGTCCTTGGAGGTTGGGTCATCCCACAATAATGGGTTACACTTTTGGGCCAAACTTGACATTGAAATCAACATTTTGAACTAAATCTTCACTTTCTGACACCTATAGCCGCTAACCGTCAGGAATTTGAAGTTGATGTGAACTAGTGATTTTTGAGATTTTGTTTGTAGATTCTAAATATATTTTTTTAAAAAAATTTGGAGTTAAATTGTAAAAAATTGTGTCTCCTTTGATAACTAGTTTTTAATAGTAAACAACATTTTTTTAAAGTGATGTGTATTCTGTCGCACATATTTTTTTTCTACAAAGGATAAAATTCTAATTCTTTTGAATTTAGATTGGTAACACCGATATCTAGAGGATGCATTTGGTTTCATAATGTTTTATTGAATTTTTTTTTAAAATAAGTTTTGAAGTCAAACCAATTATAATTTAGACATAGGTGTATTCTGTCCAACATAACTTTTTTGGTATCTGTTACTAATTTTTTGTTCACACTAAAATTAGTTTGACCTAAGTGCAGTTGTTCAAAAGGAATAAAAGAAAACTTTGGAGTTAAGCATTTATTGAATAGTTGATATCTTGATAGAACAGAAATGGACTTCAGTTGACAAGATAACCCATCAGTCTAATCAAGACTGATGAATCATTATGACAAGAGAATCAGGTGGTCAAGGTATCAGTCATTCAAGAAATACATTTGTTTTAACATGGTGTTATCTTTCAGGAGTTATAAGATAGATTGATTATTCAGTTAATCAAATTTGAAAGGAAGAAAGAAAGATATTTGTTTAAACTATTATTTCATGTCATGTTTTGAACATACATTCAATATCTATTACTTTATTCTATGCATTGATTGAAAAGAGATACACATACATCAAGTGCATAAGATAAATTAACTGATTATGTTTAAAAGAGGTGTTCAAATGTGTCCCACACAAGCCATGGGAGTAACTAGACTAAGCAATTGTAGAAATGTAAGCTATACATCTGAATGATAAAAGAAATGAAGTGAACACATGATAAAAATAAACATCCATCATTGCCTGAACAAGAAGGTTGTCTTGTTGGTGTTGGTCTTCATTCTTCACCTTCAGCTCCTATCATCAGTTGAACCTGCAAAAAATTGGGGACAGTCCTGTTAGAGCTCCAGATGTTTAAAGTTATCATATGCCTTTATCAAGCAGATATATCTACTTATCACATCATGCATTGCATATGAAAGATTAGATCAGATAAGTGCTACAAATCAAAAAAAATCATGAAGAAGATCAATCAATACCTTCAGGTATATTTGTATGCTAACTTGTTTGTTCACTGTGCAAGTATAGGAAAAGTAATGTTGCTTATTTGAAGACAAATAAACATGTGGATTAAATGTGGCTCCCACAAGGGTCGAGCCCAGCATGTTCCTTTCTTATTCATTTGAAAGAATATCAGATAGAAAAAAGGCATGATGCACTTTTTCAAAGAGTTACTATGTATTGGAGCAATCAACTTGCAAGGGAGGTGCAGTCATTGAAAGGTATTCTTCTTAATTTCTATCATAATTAGAAGTATCTTTCTGTTGTCCACACATATATCATAAATGTGACAACTATCATAAGACAACAATAACAGCCTTCATGAAGACTACATAGTCTTGTCTTCTTTCTTCACCAAGTATATCAATGTTATAGTTCAGGCTACTAGCAGCAGTATCTATACAGTACAGTCACAAGGAAAATCATGTTCAGCTCACTAAATAGTAGATAGAAAGATAACTCTCAGGATAGAATCACACTCATAAACAATGTGATAATAGCAGGGTCTCAACAAGAGTATCATGATCAGCAAAGACAGTCTTATGGGTGCAGCTAACAAGGAGGAACGGTCACCAGTCATATGCCTTATGTCTAGAAGTACAAAAACAATAATGCCACATTCAAGTCCAAATGAACATGGTCATGCCATACACAGAAAAAGACTACTTCAAGCACACAAGAGGGCCCCCTCATGAAAGAAAGAACACATCATGTAACAAATGCAGTCAATCATCCCTGAGACAGTGAACATTCATCATTGTATTCATTTTGCCACTGCTCCCATTTGTAGTTATATCAAGAAATGTAGACCATTATACATACTGAACAAACAAAGAAGAGGTAGAGTCAAAGGTCTAAGTTGGAGGAGCATCCAGGCATATTATGATAGTTAGGACAATCATGAAGACATGAGCCATAGTTCCATGATACAATTTAAGATAGCAATGCCTTTAAGTGAGGAGACAAAGAAAAAGAGAGGCAGCCATACCTTAATCACCAACGAAGATAGTCATTAGAGACAGTTTTAGAGGTATCAAAACAACATAGGTCCCAAATGAGAAGATATAGTGCAAGCCATATTTTGACAAAAGTAGAAGACAGTTATGAAAGAAAAAGTCCAAGAGCCAAGGTAGACTATAGAACAGCAATACAATAATAAGTGCCATGACAGAGATCAAGAGGTAGTGGGACGGCCTGCCAAGAGGTGTGACATTCATTACACTTACCCTTGTCACAGTGACCAAGAATAGTGATGCATAATTACACAAAGCATGACATGTTAAGAGGCATACATGAAGGTAAAATGCAGCTACAAGTAACAAGTAGGACAGTCATACAAATAAAGAGCAATCAATATGGAACAATCACATTTTATGGTAAAGAAGATTATGTAGAAAGAGCATCATAAGTATAGCTACCTTAATGAATAGAGATACTAGGATACATTATGTCCTCATATTAGCAGCTAAGAATAATCAGGATGGAGCAGTTAACATCAAAAATGAAAGAGAAAACATTAAATATAATAGGCTGAAACCATTCCATGAGACAAAAGAGCAGTCTTAAATACTGTAATAGCACAAATATTTACCACTTTTTGTTGTGAATGAGGTGTAAAAGACACAGTGATCAAGTAACAGACCTTTCTTTCTGCTCAAAATCCTTATCATATATTCCAAGCCTCAGGTTGAATAAAACAGAAGAAGAATATCAAGAAAAGAAAGGCATAATTGTTATGGCCATGCATAGAAAGTAATTTTCTTCTTCAAGAAAATGTAAACCCTCATGTATATTTCAAAAACCCTTATCATCAAAGTGGAAGCTACAATATAAAAGGAAAAGTAGATGACAGATATGAAGATAAATAGTGCTTACAGAAGAAGTAATTTTTTAAAGGAAACCTCAAACCCTCGAGTATGCTTTCAAACCCTTGTTGTTTCAAAGTATGTAGAGAAAGAGAAGAAAAATATAGGTGAAAGAAACATACAGTGTTATAGTCGTGGCCAGCTGGGCCTTTTTTCTCTAAAAATTTCAAAAGACTGTATATTTTTCAAAACCCTTATCATAGTATATGAAAGTAAACTCAGAGAGAACAAGAACCAGTGCAAGAGGAGATGTTCTTTCTACAAGAGGCTGCATTTTCCTTTCATGGGTCAAGTTCTATTAATGGAGAACAATTACAAGAGTTTCATGTTTTTATTGGTTTTTACTATTTTGGCCATGGCCTGGAGGCAACTTCTTTTCAAATTTTATAAACCCACATGATCTTTATTCAAAACCCTTATTATATATTGAGAAATACACAATCAAAAGCTTGAATGGTGTAAGTTAGAAGAAGACATTACCTTGTTTGTTGCAGAGACAAAGAAAAATGGCCTTACAGACCGCGAGCATGTCATTCTTTGAGCTCAAGAACCAATTGTCATGGGGACAAAATACCGAGAACAAAGTACATGTAGTGAGAAAATAGAACATGGGAGTAAATACAAAGGAAAAAGTACTAGGAATCCTCATAGCCATGGTTTGTATGCCATTAGAGCAACAAAAACTCAAGAATAAAATGCTCCAAACCGTCATAAAAATGATTACCTTCAGCTCCTTGTCAGATTTTTGAAGAAAAACCATAAAGAAACTTCAAGAAATTGCTGAAGTTTTGGCGAGGGTCTCAAACCCTAACCTCCATGGCGGCTCAAGAGGAGCACAAAGGAAGCAAACTAAGGAATAAAAGAAAATTGTAGGGTTCAAGTGTTTTTTTTTTGCTGCCCTATCTTGAATGATGAGTTTTTTTACTTATCTTTTAAAATAAATCTTGTCATTCAAATGATGCCTGTGGTCAAGACATCTAAAGTCTTGAAAACCTAATAATGTCACAAGTCAAAAATCACATGATTCGAAGGTTAAAAGATATAATATGACTTGAAGGTGCTAAGGCATGAAGTGAGGTTAAGGTCAAACATAAGGAGAATATTAAAGAAGTAATGTATAAGAGTATGATGGGAGTTATAAGGTGAAGATACATTTGATGCATATTGATATAATGTGTAGGAGTAATAGGGTGTTTGTTATCATGTTATGATGAGAGATAAAAAAGATGCATGAAGGCATACACTATGCATGGAGATATATATAAGGGTGATATTATTTTCTCCTTAGTGCATGTGGAGTGATAAGGGATATTGTTCATGCCTAAGTGTTTTTTCATTGTATTTGGAGTAATAAGGGTATTATTTTTTCCCTAAAGGCATATTGGCATGCAAGAGGGTATTTTTCTCTCACAAGGAATTATAAGGATTGTATTTATCTCTAAGTCCTATTTTTTGCTAAAATCATGCAAATTAGGCATATGTATTTGGAGTGATAAGGAGTTAGTTTTTTATGCATGATTTTACAAATACATTAATTGTAAATAAATAATAAAGTAATATTTTCCAAATTACTTTATTATTTTTCACAAATTGTAAAGTCAAATTAGAACAAGTTGTAACCAATAATAGAGTAATTATTCTAATTACTTTATTATTTACTCACAATCAATTTTGCTAAAGCAAAATCATGCAAATTGATAGTCGAGTTAGAGGTTCTTGCATGATTTAACAAGTATTTTTAGGGTTCTTGGTCAACTTTTTGGTCAATCATATGGAGAGGCCCAAATTAGAGCTATTTTTGCTCAAATTGTGGCAATTTGAGCCCCTATTTTTAAGGATTTTTGAGGTTGCTCGTGAGAGACTATTTTTAGAGGTAGTTAGCTGCAAGTTCATATTTTTGCATGTCTCTTAGTGAGAGCAAACCTATATATTGTAAAGAAAAAGTTTTTTTTTGCAAGTTCTTGCCTTTTTGCTCTTATACACTTTGAGAGAAGAAGGTTTTGTAGCTCAATTTTTACAGTTTTATTGAGAGATCAGCAGGTTATAGTTTCCATTTTTGTCTCCTTCGCCATTTTTCCTTTGTTCTTTTGAAATCAAATAGTCACCTTTTCATTTAATGCAAATTGTATGAAGTGATTTGATGAAGTTTTACTGTGTTTAATCATTAAACCTTTAAAATTATTGTCTCACTTTTGCTTGGAGTATTAAGCATATTATTATTACAGGTCTTAGGTTGTGTTCATGAAAGTTATCCTTTTTATGTTGTGAGAAAATCCATTTTCCTTCATAGAAAGCTTGTTTTCAAGCCTCCCTTAAAATCACTTTTGTGATATTTATGCCAAGATTGGATTGTGTGAGTCAAATTTTTGAGTTGTATTGTGAACTAGATTGCATATTTTTACCCATTTTAGGTGCATCACCTAATTTTCATAGTTTTCAATTCCTTATCATTTCCTTCTTCCCCTTTTCCAAAAAATAGAAAAATCATACATTTCAATAGAATATTTTAAGGGAACTAGCCCACAATCTGGAGGTCTAATTTCATTATAGGGCACCCACAACCTGAAATTAGTCCCATGTTACACAAAATTGTAGAATTTTCTTAGTCTTAAATACGGGTGCAATTCCCAATGATAACAGTATCAAAATTCATTTTTTTTTGTTGGAATAAGGACATCAATACCTAGAGGACATGTAATTTTTAGAATTTTTTTCTCTATTTTCCTACTTTTTCATATGTGTGAAACAAAGACCTTGATGTTCATTGAAAAACCTACATTCACAAGAAATAAAAAATAAATATAATAATCAAATTAAATATATTTAAAATTATACTTTTTGGGAAGCTTATAATAAGGACTACATACTTACAAAACATAAATTTTAAATGAATTCATTTGATCCCCCAAAAGGTAAATCAAAAGTGATTTTTTATCAATATTTTGATAGGTGTAGAGGAGACTCCATTATAGGTATGGTTTAAAACTAGCGGGGTTCTATCCAAGGGGGTTTGAATCTAAGGGGGTTTGATCAAACCCTCTTCAATAAAAATCCTTTAAATGGAACATTTCAAGGCTCAAATCATTATATTTTCTAAAAATATGTGATTTTAGCAAAAATCAAGATGTCCCAAAAAGTGTAACCCATTATTGTGGCAACACCTGGTTATATCCTATATCCTTCCATTCATCTTTCTTATCACTAATCCCTTCACCCATCCATCTCTCAGAAATCCTCTATTCCATTCATTATCTTCTAAATCATCATCCAATCCCATAAACTCATCAGCCTAGATCAAACAACTTTTCCCATCCTTGTTTCTACACTTAGTGCTCCCTTGTCACTAGTTATCATATGGAGACCACAATCCTATCTAGATGAAATCCACTCCTCATTCACTGTAATCCAGTGCAATCCCATTGAAGGCCATCCAATGCAACATCAATCCATAGAAATTCATTGCAGTCATCCAGAGAAATTCAAGCAAAGTCTCATCCGTGCAATAATCCCAATCTTGATAAGCAATCCTAATCCATACAAACCTTGCCAAGAAATCTCTTCTATCATCCTCAAGCATCCATTGATTGTGTTCCCAACCTTGCTACAAATCTTAATCAACTTCATCCAAATGAATCCAATCATCATCATTGGGATATATTGTTCCCAATCCTCATGTTGTTCTTGGGCTATATTGTTCCCACATCAACAACACTATCATCATCATCAATCCAATCATCAATTGTTAGCTTGACTAGGGGTAGCATTGTGTTTGTCTTTATCTTTGAATCATTTCTGTGCATGCTTTCTTGCTTTACTTGTGTGTGTTATTATTTTGTCTTGCATATGTATCAGTCCTTACAACATACCTGCCACAACGTCATCATGGTCTTTCATATCATGGTGCCAGCGACATATGCTTGCTTGTGACTTTACTCCATTATGCATTTGACACATCATCAATTTAATCTTTATATCATGGTGCATAACTTTAGGTGCTATATCAAACATCAGGTTGCTCATACTAACTTAGCATGACTCGATCCCTTTTCTCCATCATTTTTTTCTATCTCGTAGCCTTTTCTTCACTTTCCATCCATTTCGAGAGCCTACCCATCCCGCCTATCTTCTCAAGAGGGCATCATCCCATCCTCCTTTCTCCTTTTTATATGCCCCGTCCTTCCTTTTTCCACCATCTATATTTTATTCTTCTTTGACACGACAGTACTTTGCAACACTGTATCAAAGAGGGGCAAATGTAGACACCTAAAATTGACCACTTTATCCCAAAACAAGTCCTGATCCCCTACATCAACCACTTTATCCTTATACCATCCTAATTATCCTCAAGTCATCCTAAATTATCCTAATCATGGTTAATTATCTTCTTATTGTCCTAATTTTATCCATTTATCCAATTATCTTGATTATCAGGACCTTACCCCTAAGGATCCCTCATTATCCCCAATTTTCTCCTAATCCTAAATCATTATTCCTAAGTCCTAAATCATTTCCCTAAGTCATAAATCTCCTTTCCCACACATGATTTAATTAATTTTATTAATCAAATCCCTCTAAAACTACTAAAATGAATAAAAGAAATTAAAATTCTTTTATTTCACCCTGACTAATTCATAACCATCTCCCAAAATATTAAAAATTAAATATAATCCAAAAAATCCTCCACCTTTGATCTTGCAACCAACTCAACCAACTTAATCCTAGCCATCGATCTCTCATCGAATCCTCACCATCAATCCTCCTTCCTGGAGGTCTATAAATTGACTTAATCAAGAGCTATTATGATCAATGATCATTTGAGAAATGTCATGCTATCGAATCGAGAAAACACAATTAACATTTGAGCACATCTAGCCTCGTGGTGCAACAAGAATCAAACTATGGGTAATTTTTTTTTGCTTATTCATTTGTGTTTTGGTTTCTATCCTTAATTAGAGGTCACATTTGATATAGATTTGAGGTATTTGTGTTGTGTTTAAAATCATTGTTTTGATCTATATTTCGTGTGTACAATACCCTAGAGATCTAGAAATGTGGGAGAGGAATGGTCGTCACATTTCTTCTCTACCCTATTCCAATGCCATGTTGACAACTCGATACCTTCCCATGATTGACTTGTGGTCTCCAATCTCAAACCTGTGAGGTTCAAAGTACAAATGCATAGGAATACATGCATGATCTTGGTTCTTACTCTTGCAAATTGTAGAACCCCTTAATTAAAACAAAATCTAGGTCTTTACAAAAACATGGTGGAATTAGAAGGCAATGTAACACAAAAGTGAAAACAAAGGTCTCATTCGAAGACAGGAGATATAAAATAGATGATACCTTAGCATAAGAGATAGAGAAGTAATTTGAGAAATTCAACAACTTCCTTTTGCAATTTTTAGGCTAGGATTTCATTGGAGTCCTACTATTTCAAGGGTTTTCCTTGTGCTACATATGTAATGAGATCTCACTTATCATGAATGTAAAGAAAATATTTTGAATATTGTCAATTCATTGTGTTCAAACCCTCTTATCATGCATGAGAATAGTGTATGATGGTATTGACTTCATGTGATTGAGATTCTCCTTGAAGATAGCACTAGCTCTTTCTTTAGTTGTGCAACTATAGTTGAGAAGGAGCTTGGTCAATGTTTAATTCATCTTGTAGCACAAAGTTCATTCTTAGAACCCTGACTCTTTTGTGTTTTCTTTATCAGTTGTAAGAATTAAATGTAGTTTTGTTTTGTTGTTGTTAGTTTATGTATGCACTATGTTCATTAAATTAGATTTCATTGGATTTATTTAGTTACATATTCATGTATTGTAACCAAGCATCAACCCCTCAAACTAAGCTTAACTTGACCTACAAATATAATTGGAGACATTCTTGTCAAGCCTCTTATTAAACAATATTCCATCTTCCCTAAGTCATTCTGCAAAGTTGAAAACTAGAAACCTAGAGACCTTAGGGATATCACTAGTCTCCTTTTAAAAGAGGAATCATACCCTTGATTCCTAAGTGTTAGGCTCATGCCATTTCACCACCCAACACACTATCTTGCAATAAGGGAAAGTGCCATCACTTAATACATTCAAACCCAAAAGAGGGTTCAAAAAAATAGAAAACCCTCCTTTCCCTTTTGTGTGCTTTGAATAAAATACAATTGCATTAGGCCAAATAATCTTACAAGCACCATCTCAACAAAAAACACCCAATTTAACCTCTTGCAACAAAACACAATCTAAACTAATCCTAGATCTCTGTAGGGATTTAACCAAATTTTCCTATCATGGACCTTAATGCCTCTCACATTCTAACTTAGTATTTTCATCAAGGCATGACAAAGAAAGATAGGACTACTAACTAGGGGGCAAATTATTTCCCCAACTATTCATCTTTTCAAAATAAGAGTTGAGAGCATTGTTCTTCTTTTGTTTCTTGAAAAAAACCTTTTTTTAATTAAAAATTGGAATGCATACCCAATTTTTTGAAATTAGGGATAGCCAATAGCTATCGCATGTTATCTCCATGTTCTAGGGATGACAATGGGGAGGTGGGTATGGGGCTACGAGGTGGGGACATGTCCTCATGTATTCTTGCAAAATAGAATTAGTTGCATTGCAACATTTGCTAAACAATATGCTATTTGGTTTACAAACCTCCTTTGATATCTTATCTTAGTGTCCTTGAATTGAGAAAGCCAACTTATAAGTTTTTGAATAATACCATGCATTTGCCAATTGGTCTAGTTGTGATTTTGGTAGCTCATAGATTGAAGTTGTGTTGGGAATTAAGGTGTCTCAACCTTTGCAAATTCTTAGTTTATATTTGTTTGTATATTTATTTATTGGCCTATATTGTATTTATTCTTGCACATCATATTTTGTCATTTAGTGTGAGGTGGCATGGTGACATGTCATCCTACTTGTCATATGATTTGGTTGGTCAAATCAACATATGAGAATGTAGGCATCCCATTTGAGGTGGTACTAATATGCTATGTGTCAGCATCTTGAGGTATGTGGAAGGAGTTATTGCATATGACAGAATCTATGACATGTAAGAGCCAGAATTAGAGATTCCTATGACAAGTGAAGACAAGGGTCAGAGAGTATCTTTTCATGAGAGGAAGGCATCATTGAGCGCCCAAGTTTGACTATGACATGTTGTAAGAGGAATATGATATTATTAGTCTTGTATGATGGATTCTCTTACAGCAGTAAATGTTGTTATGTATGGCAGATTCTATGATAGTTGTAAGATGTGTAAGAGCATCTATCATAGCCTATTCTTGGTTGGAGTGCTCCACATTTGGAAAGTCAAACTTGCATGTTATGATAGTTGAATGGAGGTTGCTTGCATATTGTACAAGTGTCCCAAGGCATTGGATTTTCACAATGAGGCCAAGTTCGATGCCTACCTCTAGAAGCTTCCCATGTTGGCCTTGTAAACTCTATAAATGTAGGTGCTTGGATTTGGAGTTATATAGTTGATTTACAGGTATTGTTATGCTACCAAAATTGCTCCAGAACTAACATCTTGAATACTCTTGAAAGAACTTGCATTGCAAGTGTATTGTAATCACCATTAGATTTGATAATACATTGTGCAAGTTTTGGAGTGTTGGGTTTTTCACCCATAAGGGTTTTCCCCACATATATCTTATGTCTCTTGCATTCTACTTCTTCTTGTATGTTGTTTAATCTCTCTGTTATATGTTTCACATATCTATAACTGTAAGGATCTAAAAATATGCATACTATTCCCCTCATTAGTTCGGTGTAGGAAGCATTTTTGCATACCTTGCTTCCTTTCTATTGGTATCAGAGATTGATCACCTTTGGTCCTAGTTGTTGGGTAGGATTTTTTTGTACTAATCTTCGATTGAGTGGGAGCTTGTGCAAAGTATTTTGTGATCTTGTTGCAGGAAGGAATTGGAAGGCACATTCAGAAGGATAGACTTGGAGAATTTTAATGGCAGTAATTTTGAGTTGTGGAAACTCAAAATGGAGGACATGCTTATGGATCGAGATCTATGGGAAGATATATATGGCCAATAGAAATGGATCAAGCAGGCTGGGATCTCAAATATAAAAAAGCTAAGGGTCTTGTGAGACTCTATCTAGTTGACTTTGTCTTGTTAAATATCCATGAAGAGAAGACTGTGAAAGACCTTTGGAAGAAGCTTGGAGATGTTTATCAGTTTAAATCCCTGGTGAACAATTTATTCCTGTGGAAGAAGTTGTATTCTCTGAGGATGGAAGATGGAGGATCTATTGTAGATCATTTGAATGCCTTTAACATGCTGGTTGCTCAGTTGACTTCCGTTGGTGTGAAGATGAAGGAGGAGGATCATTACATGACCTTGCTTTGTTCTTTTCTAGACTCATGGGACCACCTTCTCATGGTCATTGGGAGCACTACTACCACCTTCAAGATGGATGAAGTGGTTTCTTCATTGTTGTTTGAAGAGATGAGAAGAAAGTCTTCTGAGTCAGCTAAGGAGGCTCTTGTGGTTCGTGGTAGATCCAAAGATAAAGGGAAGAAGAAGGAGAAGAAAGTAGAAAAGGATAGATCCAAATCCTATGGGAGATCTAAGTCTCCTGGAAAGTCCAAGGCACTATGTTGGAACTATGGCAAATCTAGGCACTTCCAAAAGGAGTGTAAGGAGGAGAAGAAGAAAAAGAAGAACTCTGATTCAGATTTTGACAAATCTCAAGATGATGGTGATGCTTTTGTTGCTACCTTGGCCACCCATGCATCAGAAGATGTGTGGTTGATAAACTCTGGTGCTGCTTTCCACATAACCTCACATCAAGGTTGGTTTACAAAGTATGAAGATTTCAATGGTGGAAAGGTGTACCTGGGTGATGACTCTCACCTGAAGATTGTTAGCCATGGAAGAGTCTTGATCTGATTCCCTGATGGACGAGTAAAGTGGATCAATGGTGTTCTGCATATCCCTAGTTTAGCATGAAACCTTCTTTCTATAAGTAAGTTGAATGATGTCGATGTGCAAGTTGTCTTCTCGAATGGAGGATGCAAGATGACAAGAGGAGTTATGGCGCTTGCTAAGGGTACTCAGAGAAGTACTTTGTTTTAGCTAGATGAGTGCACTATTCAGTGAAATAGTTCTTATGTTTTAAAGAAAATAGCTTCGAATTCTTCATCCTCACCATTGAAACCAATAGCAAAGAAGTGTGTTGCATCAACTTTTGATGGTTGTGCTTTCTGGGTACCTAAGGGTGCTAATGCATTGGAAATGAAACTTCCTACTAAGAAGACAATATTGTGGCATGAGAGACTTGGTCACATAGGTGAGAAGGGTCTTAGATCCCTGAAAAACAAAAACCTCATCGAGGGGTTAAATTATTGTAGTCTTGAGTTTGATTTATGCAAACACTGTGTATATGGAAAGCAAAACTATGTTTAATTTTACTCTAGTTCTCACAAGTCTTTTTGGGTGTTGGATCTTATTCATTCTGATGTGTTTGGTCATGTGAATGTTCCTTCAATTTCTAAATGTTTATATTTTGTATCATTTATTGATGACTACAGTAGAAGGACATGGGTTAATTTCCTCAGAAGCAAATCTAAATTTTTTAGTCGGTTCAAAGAGTTTAAAGCTTTTGTTGAGAATCAGACTGGTAAAAAGATTAAGTGTTTGAGAACTAACAATGGTGGTGAGTTTTGTTCAGCAGATTTTGAGAAGCTTTGTAAATAACATGGGATTGAAAGACATACGACAACTCCATACACCCCTTAGTAAAATGGAGTTGCAGAGAGGATGAACAGGATGTTGATGGAGAGGGCTAGGAGTATGCTTAGTGGAGCTAGCCTTGAACAGAAGTTTTGAGCTGAAGCTATAGCCACTGCCTGCTACCTGGTCAACAGGTCTCCTACTTCAGCACTTGTTGAAAAGACACCCATGGAGGTGTGGTCTGGTAAGAAGCCTTCTTTGAGACATCTTCGTGTTTTTGGTTGTGAGGCATATGCACATGTGCCTAAGGAGAAGAGGTCAAAATTGGAAAACAAGGTTGTTAAGTGTATCTTCATTGACTATAGTGTCGGTGTGAATGGGTACAAGCTTTGGGGTCCTATGGCCAAGAAAGTCTTGTATAGTAGAAGTAACTCCTTCTCCTATTGTTCTACAGCCAAAAGAAAAGGAAAAGAAAGAGGATGTGGTTCAGTTTCCTACTACCCTTGAGAAGACTAAACCAAAAGACCCTATTGGAACTGATGATGAGGAGAGCTCTAGCAGCTCTGAAAGTTTAGAAGAAGAAAAAGAACCTCCACCTCAGCTTGTGAGGAGGCCTACACAGATTAGGAGGTAACTTGAGAGGTTTGGTTATTCATTGCTTGATTCTAGTTGTGATTTTTCCTTGATTTCTAACACTGATGAGCCTAGAACTATAAAAGAGGCTATGGGTATGAAAGATGTAGGTTCTTAGAAGGAGGCCATGGAATAGGAGATGGCTTCTTTGGAAAAGAATAAAACTTGGAACTTGATGCCTTTGCCTGAAGGACAAAAACCCGTTGGGTGTAAATAGGTGTTCAAAAAGAAATTTGGTGCAGATAGTAGTGTTGAGAGATATAAGGCCAGATTGGTTGTGAAGGGGTATTGTCAGGTGGAGGGAATTGATTATGGTGAGATTTTCTCTCCCGTTGCAAAGCTGACATCTATTCAGTTCCTATTATCTCTTGCAACAACATATGATTTAGAAGTGGAACAAATGGATGTGAAGCAGCATTCCTTCATGGTGACTTGGAGGAGGAAATCTATATGTCATAGCCAGAGCACTACATGGTGAAAGGTAAATAAAATCTGATTTGCAAGTTAAAGAAGTCTTTGTATGGTTTGAAACAGTCTCCTAGGATGTGGTACCAAAAGTTTGATGTTTTTGTGTTGAGTATTGGATTTCTGAGATTGAAATCAGATAATTGTGTTTATTACAAGTTTGACAATGATCACATTCTCATTATTGCACTATATGTTGATGATATGTTGCTAATTGGGAATGGTAAAAGTTTGATTTCTGATTTGAAGTCTCAATTATCAGCATAGTTTGAAATGAAAATCTACGGGTAGCCAGGTACATTCTAGGGATGGAGATCAAAAAAGATAGGGCAAACATAAAACTTTTGTTAGGCTAAAGTAAGTATGTTAACACTGTGTTGGATAGATTCAGTATGGTGGATTGCAAACCTTTGACTGTTCTTGTTATGATGAGGACAACGTTATCTGTTGGAGATTGTCCCCACGTATATCTTGTGTCTCTTGCATTCTACTTCTTGTATGTTGTTTAATCTCTCTGTTATATGTTTCACATATCTGTAACTGTAAGGATCTAAAAATTTGCATACTATTCCCCTCATTAGTTCAGTGTAGGAAGTGTTTCCGCGTACCTTGCTTCCTTTCAAGTTGGTGAAGAACAATATTTGAGCCCCGTCATTAATGATCTTCTCTATCAAAAAATATAAGGTGAGATGCATTCCTAATTCAAAGGCCACTAGCTCAACCATATTCTTTGTTTGGGGGCTACAAGAGAGCTCTAAGAGGTTCTATTGATTTCAATTATCCCTAATTTTCCTATGTTATGCTTGGAAGCTCTATTAAATTTAATATAATTCACCTTGTAGAAGTAGGGATCCAATTTTTACATAGGTCTTACAAAAAAATGATAAGAAGATTAGTGTCCAATGATTCCCTTATTTTAAGAAATTATCAAGAACCATTGAGAATTGACATAGCAAAGCCATCCCAGATGTCGGCAGTATAAGTGTGGATTGTGATCATCAACTAGTTCTTGATTCTTTAGACCATCACTTCCCTAGAACTAGAACTATTTTCAAAAATGTGATTGTTATGTTCTTACCCATAGGTACAATATTATGAAAACCAAATCCATTCTAGGGATGACTTTCAAATTGGCATCTAGCCTTCATACTAACATTGTTGCCCAATTCCTTCCCAAATGTTGTTTACATTGTGTAGCCCTGTGAGAAAGAAGCACAATCTTGCCATCTTTTTTTAGCAAGAGTGAATTGGAGAAAGAGGTGGGTAGTTGTTTTTCACTTGCTTGGACAATCAATAAAGTCATTGAGGTTCCTAAAACCCCCACTACCCCTTAATTAATCATGCATAAGGATCGTGTTTCAAATTATCAACCAAAGAAAGCATTTGATTATAGGTCACCCAAGGGTATTCCTTAATGTTCTCATTTCTCTTGAGTAGGGTTGGGGTGGAAAGCTTAAGGAGAGCCTCAAATGCAAAAGTATTAGTACATTCGCTAGAGTTTTAGTGTGTCCTTTAACTTTGATTTTGAGTAGGTAATTTGTAAACAAGTTCGTGCTGAAGAATATCTCTCATTGGCACAATTGTTGATCAAAGAATTTTTTAAGTTTGATTTTGGTTGTCCATGTCCATGGCGGTAGGCTTACTACCAAATTAGAGCAATAGTTAGTTATTTTATGTAATCTTTGTGACTAAATATGCATTTTTTCAATTTTGGAGTTGAGGCATGGCATTTGTACTATCCTACAGAAGTGGGTAGTATGGTCATTAGCAATTTTCCATGTAATCCTTCATTTAGGTTTTACAAACCTTGTTTGACATGTGTAGCTATGTGTGATAAACTACCCTTCCAAGTGCCACTAGCAATCATAACTTTTCATTCAACTATATTTTTGTCTAAAAATTTGGCACCAAATAGTTGTTTGTGAAATGAGTCTATCCAGGCACATTTCATTGCTAGCACAAAGCTAAGGAGGCTTGGATGTTTTTTATTTAATCTGCTATAGTGTTTGGGTGGCATAATTTGTGAGTACACAACATGAGGATATTTGAATTTCATATCTATGCCTTGCTAATTAAAATTCTTTGCACCTAAATGAGATTCCTTTTAAATACCTTTGGGAGTGAGAAGAGGGAAAAGGTTCATGAAATAGAATGGTACACAAAACACATAGCAATCCTATGGGAAACCACAAAAGGAAAAGTGGTTAGTAAGATCGGTAATTGGATCATGCAATTTCAATCAATGTATTTAGATGTTACTATTACAAGATTATTTTCATACATCCAGAAACATGTCAGTTTGAAAAAATTGGCCTTTGGGGGGCAAACAGAACACAACTAAGAAAAGGATTAGCTTTTTATATATGAAGAATAGACAACTAAGAAGAACCATTGGGAACTTTACATTCTCTTTCCTCTTCAAAAATAAAAATGTGTTTCTTAAATTAGGATAAATCAAGATATCATATCTCACAACTTTCATACTACCAAAATGGTGTTTATTGTCTTTATACTCATATAAAGACAATGAAGAACAAGTATCCCAATGTTGTCCATCTTTACCATTTGCCAATTCAACCTTAAATGAATCAGGGACTTCCTACTTTGGAATAGGAATGGGTTTGACCAAAAGTGATATAAACACAAAAATTTCAATTGGACTAAATTGAAATAGCTAAAATTAAGTGAACAACTATGTAATCTCCATAGATCTTTTGAAAAGGTAAGAAGGACCATAACTTAATTTTAAATTCATATTTAATATACTTGGGAAAGTATTTGAAAATAAAAAACATAAAGGTAAACCATGATGAAATCAAAATTCAGATTAGATAGAACACATCAAGAAGACTAGAAAAGGGAACTAAGACTATGTCTAACTATTCCATTTAATACTTAGCATCAAAGTAAATAGAAGGAAGAAATCTATGAGAGGAAGAGATTTTAAGAGAACCCCAAATGCCTAATTGCTAAAAGTATTAGCATTATAATCATATTTAAGATGATATGAGAAATTATTCTTATCGCTTTAACCAACAAGAAAAGGCATGTCAGGCAATGTGTCTTACAAACTCATAAACAAAAAGGAGATATGAGCACAAGCTTCAAATATATTTCATACAAATTCAAAGTTGAAGATTAATAGAAAGAGTTCAATAGATGCACTGTATAGGATTATCATGATTGGAAAAAAAGTCTAAAGAATGAAACAATGGAAGCAACTAAAAATAACTTTAAAGAGAAATTCAAAATTGATTTTGAACTTCAACTCTATACCCTTTTCTCTACAAAAAGAGAATAAATAAAGACATGTTTTCCACTTGAAAGATTCCATAAAGTACTAAATGTGCACCTATAAATTGTGTACATTTGTTTTTGCAATGAGGGCTATTGGAGTTGTCAAGTAGTCTAATTGTCAATAGGTACTATGGTGACATTCCATGGCCCTATGCCAATAGCATACTCTTTTATGTAGTCAAAGTAACCAACTGAAGTTAATTTCCAAAAATGACTATGCCGTGAGATTTATCAACATTTACTATGAAAATAATGTATTTTAAGTTTGATACAATAAGAATGGTCTTCATCACGTGATAATGGGTAGAATCAGTAGAATGTGATGTTAGAACTTATTTATGAATAGGAAAGATGGTCCAAGGGCAACTATGAGAAGTGAAGCAGCTTGCAATCATTTGCAAAGGTGGCAGTGGGAGTTAAGAGTCTAGGATATAGGGTGTTTATGTGCTTGGTTTCTATTGTTTGATGAATGTATTTTTGTGAAATATGGCATCCCCATAGATATCCCATATGGGAATGCAAAAAAAGGTGGGAGGAGTAAGGGGAAGGAATGGGTTCTGGAGAAAAATATGAAGCAAAGAAAGAAGCATGTATCTAGCAAGGGAATGGTAGTCAATTTTATGGCATTTGTAGAGAAGGAAATCAAAAACCCAGAGCTTCATCACTAGGTGGTTAGGATCTAGTAGCTTGCTAAGGACATGGATGGGGCATCATGTGTTGTGATTCATTTGGCTACAGTAAATATTTTGCATGACACTGGGCACACGTGAGGAAGGAGTGTTTTTTATGCAGCCTCAAACTTTGTCTTGTGCTTCACTATTGTCAAATGTGGTTGGTTCATAACTTATTCATGATGATTTTGAAGACGTGGTTCATAAATCTAAGGTATATTTTACTTGCCTTCTTGATCACTTACATGCTACTAAGAAGAGGTCATTAGGATTTTAATGGAAGACC
The DNA here is from genome assembly GCA_027924645.1 of Cunninghamia lanceolata. Classification (NCBI taxonomy): domain Eukaryota; kingdom Viridiplantae; phylum Streptophyta; class Pinopsida; order Cupressales; family Cupressaceae; genus Cunninghamia; species Cunninghamia lanceolata. Next base: position 211,436 of record BSBN01000181.1, read on the forward strand.
AGAGCAATATACATTAACAATTATGATGCAGATTTAAATACACAAAAATAACAATGAATAATAACACAGATTTAATATGGTTCACCCAATGTGGGCTACATCCATAGAAACAACCATCCAATATTTTATTATCTAGTAAATCAAATTGAATTACAACCAGCAACCTTGCATCTCAATATCATTGCTATGCTACATGAAATACATTACAATCTCATTCACACCCCATGACCTTTCACATTCTCCAGCTGCTCATTTATCAAGCCTCTTTAGTGCTTAACAAAGTCAGTATTTCCATGTCGGCCAATAACAAACTAATTGTCGATGCCTTTATTAAATATTAGGCATTTTTTGCTTCGGGGGCACTACCCCCAATAACCCCCACTAGGGGCATTACCCCCAGACCCCACCGTGGGCTTCACCCCTAGGTCCCCACTGGGGGGATTGATGAGCACTAGATTACTGAGAGAGGGGGTGAATCAATTAAAATAAAACTTTAACTTTTCTTCTTAACCACAGATTATTTAATTTAGATCTAACAATCAATGCATAGAGACAACACAAGATTTTACGTGGAAACCCTTGCGGGAAAAAAACCATGGAAAAATATTGCTTATATATATTATCTTCTTCTTTTGGTGGGCTCCAACCTACAATGCTTACAATACTTTATCATGAGCTACAACTCACAAGAGACTTCAATCTCCAATCACAGAATCACAAGCATCAACCTTTACAAACACTGAGCTCCAACTCAGCAAGAGGCTCCAACCTCTATCCAATAGGCTCCAACCTATTTATCCTTTCTTAGCTGATATAAATGATTCCTTCCACAAAACTGATCCAAACACTCTTCCTTCATGAATCTAAAATTCATCAACTTAATACACACTTATATATCTTGCTTTCAATCACAACTATATCTTCTTTTATATCTTTTCTTTATTGCACAAATATATCCTCAATATCTTCTCAATATAAATCTGATTCACACTTCATAATTTTGCTCTTCCTTCTTCTCTATATTCAGAAAATATTCATTTTATTGCTTATCTACAACTGAACAAAATAATCTCTACTTATACCTTGCAATAGATGTGTCTTTATCCAATAGATATGTCTCTTTGCTACTCCTAAACAAATCACATCCTGTAAAGTGTGGGAATCTCACATACTAAAAATAGTATTCCAAAAAAGCAATGCTCATTCCAAATAAGGAAAGTAAATCATTTACAATAATCAAATATCCATAGTTGCATAAAATAGCAAGTTTCCAATAATGAAGTATAATTTCCATACACTAAAGAGTGTTACATTTCCATTTACATACACCAAAAAGGGTATTACAATACATCTGTTTCAATGTTTTTGATTATATAAGTCGCCAAAAGCCAGGGGCTAAACCCTTACATTAAGACAAAAATAGACCACAGAGGCTCAAGCACAAAAAGAGCCACAAGACCACTACAGCATAACCAGCATAAACATCCTATAGACAGTAGATAGAAAGTAGCAGAAGATAGACAACATAAAAAGAAATAGAACTAAGGAGATACATTCTCCCATCCTTTAGCCAGAAATTCAACAAATTCATCCAGTTTTTTGAATTTCTCCTCCTTCTCTTCATTAGCATGAGTCCCAAGATCCTGTAACAGAGAGAGGTTAAGCAACGCCATATAACTGAGAATGCTTCTTATGAACTCTCCCATAGAAGAAACCTTCTACTCCAGATCCTCCACATGACCCCTCAGGATAGCAAGCTCATGTCTGTGGTCATCCCCTTCTCTAGTCTTGTCACTAGCCTCCTCAACGATCATCCTCTCCCCTTTGCCAACATTGTCCATAGGATCACCGTCAGTACCTCCTGAATCATCAACATGTTTCCTTTCATTCTTACTCGCTTGATCTTCAGAGATCTCTTGAACCTTAAAATCTTTAGAATTCAGTTGATCATCCCCCTACATGGAGGCATTAGAAGAACTTTCATAGTAGTCAATCAGCTTAGCTTGCGGCACAGGCTTACCAGCAATCCTACCTGACCTCCTAACCCCAGAAGAGAAACCCTCCTTTTCTTTTGCAGACAAATTAGGTTTATTTTTATTACTAGGTCCCATAGGGTCACTGCTCAAATTTTTAGGGGTCCCCACAGTGTCCCCCACAATATCATCCTCCAACTCCCTGATTTTCCTCTTCTTGATTTTCACACTCCCTTTAGAAGCTGGAGTATGAGTAACCTTCACCGTGGTGGTCTCCTCAGTGGTCATAGAAAAATAAACCCCTTTCATTTTATGAGAAGCAGGGGAAGGGCAAGGTTCTTCAGAAACGGCAGTATCATCAAGGTTGGCAAAAACCTCACCACTATGAGTCTGGATAGGCTTAGGTGGCTCCAAAGCAAGATGGAAATTGTATAAATAGATGATAAGACCTTGGTGCAAAGGGATAGGCTTTTTGGAAGGTTTCTTATCCATCTTAGCTTTAGCCCTAAAAACTGAGTGTTTAAGAGACGACAATAAATAGAAAGGGAAACTAATAAGAGCATTCCGCCTAAAATGATTAAGCAAAGGAAGGTGGTAATTATAAAACCTGGTAAACTCACCCTCCAAAGTGAAGTATTTCATGAGGAGGAAGCACATTTCATCCCACGGCTCTGGCAGCTTGGCCTGTTTAAACCCTCCCTGGTAGGGAACAAGTTCTTCTCCTTCCCCCAAAAATAACTTCTAGTTTGAATGATCTACCACTTTTTCCTTCCTTTGCAACTTAGTCCCCTTAGTAGATAGACCAGTCGCCATGGCAATTACTTGCTCAGAGATCTCAAAACTAATTCTCCCAACAGTAACTCTGCGATTTTGCTAGGACTAGGCAAATTGCACAAACAAATTCTCATCAAATCCATTAAGGCATTCCAAAAAAGGGTTGATTCCACCTTCCTTGCAGTAATGCTAGACCACAACGTTATCCTTGAATTTGCAGCAAGAAATTAGCTCTGTGCAAATCTTGTCTCCTCCCATTTTCATCTTTCTCTCAAAAACACAGAACACACAAAGCCAGGAATTTGCAGAGTGATTGCGAAAGGTATTTGAAATAGCTTGAGAAGGAATAATGATAATGAGACTGCACAGGTTATCATTAATTAGGAACACCTTCCTAAAAAATAATTGAAGCCAGCCCTTCCCATGCTCGAGCATAATAATCATAAATTTCCTATGATTACCATATAACCAACTCGCCTTAATGCGAGTGATTAATAATGTTGAAATGACATTAAACAAAGAAGTACAATATGCCTATACTTCAAAATATATGTCAGCAGCGCCCAAAGAAGCTAACTGAACAAGCTGTCACCCTCTGTATGATGAGTCATCCTTGACAAGTCATTTCTTTTTGAATCAATTCCCTTATCTTTATAGGAATGTTTTTAAATTGGCACCAACATCGCCAATTTGAAAATTGATGACCATAATCAGCAAGGGCATCAGCAACCCCATTCCTCTCTCTATATATATGAGAGATTTTAACTCTAGAGATCCTCTACACAAGGATTTGGATATCAACTATAATGTCCTTGAGTTTCCACCCACATGTTGACACCTTAGTAATTGCATCAATGATCAGTTTAGAATCCCCGTGGATATGCAACTACGGAATGTCAAGTGAGATAGCCAATTTCACCCCCCATAAAAGAGTAGAGGCTTTAGCATAATTATTTCTTTGAAAACCTATCCCACCAACATAGGCAGCAACCAGCCTCCCTTTGTCATCCCTGATAATCCCACCACCACTAGCCTTACCATCATACTTAGAAGCTCCATCAAAGTTACGTTTAAAGCAATGGGACCTCGGAGGAATCCATCTGGTATTTAATCTCTAAACCTATTTGGAGTTATCATATGTCAGGATTTGGTTTAAAATTCTCCAATTGATTGCAATTTGTTCTTCCACTTGAGTAAGTGGTTTGTCAGCAGTTTTGATGTGGGAGCTAACCACACTTTCAATGATGATCTTAGAAAAATATTGGAAGACTTGAGAGGAATCCTTGACAGCTTCCCTAAATATTATGTTATTTCATTCCTTCCATAATGTCTAACCAAGACAGGGAAGAGTTTGGTTCCGAATCTCTACAAGCCAAGGATGAGAGAAAGTAGGGCACCAATTAGCAATGACTTCCCTGATATCAGGATTACAAACCCATTGAATGCCGAAGTTCCTTAAAATAGTACTCCAAATTTCCCTAGCAAAATCACAGTGAAGAATTAAATGAGAAACAGTTTCCTCCTTCTCAAGGCATAGGAAACACCTATTCACCAGAGTGAATCCCCTCTGCAAATTATATTGAGTTAAAATTTTGTTATGAATAGTAGCCCACCAAAACATATTAATTTTAGGAATAAGCTTATGATTCCAAACTTTCCTCCAAAGCTCATTTTTATGAACATCAAGGATCAATAGATGGTAAGCAGAGTTAATAGAAAAATGACCTCTCTTATCTGGCCACCAATACAACTCATATTCCCTAGTAAAGAGAAGAATTCTGACACCCAACAACATTTGTTGAATAGAACTCATCCTAGGGATAAACTCAGGACATTGAGCACAACAATCAAGAAGATTTTTCCAGAGTCTGATACCATTCTCACTATGGATATAATGGTAAACTTTAGATCCAAAAAATTGTTTGGCAATACCAGCAACAATTCCATAATCTCCCTGAGCATCAAGGGCCTTATCATCAACCCAGATGTCCTCCCAGAAGTTTATAGAATGACCATTCCCCAGTTTCCATCTAAGCCCTTGTTTAAGTAAGCTTCTAGACTTCAGCATTTTATTCCAAATAATAGAGTTCTGAGGAAGCCTCTCTTGATAAAGGAAACTAAGATTGTCAGTTCCATGTAAATACTTAGCTTGCATGATGGCCACCCATTCTTTATGACTATGGACCAAATGTTACAAGTACAAGTGATTGCATCAAATACATCAATGAAAAGAATTATACATTTTACAGATTGGCTATGCAAAGCCATACAAGAATAATACAATGAAATATATCCATAATGAATCATATAGCATAAGAATCTCTGTCCTCAACCACCATGACCCCACTGGTCTTCTGCAAGCCGAGGCCAAGAGTGTGGTTAAGGTGCTTTTTCCACCCAACCATGAAGTACTGCACTTTCTCAGGTTTCTTCCTAACATGAAGAAAGCATCGACCCTGCACGAGGAGCCTATGAAACTGGAACGGTAAAGGCAGGAGGGAATCTCTCGATGCCTACCTAATGCCTGTATGCATTCCTAATCTAGAATGACATAACTCTCACATGCAGGATGTGACAGAGACATATATAACATAAATCTAGGCTTTTTCTATCCGTCTATTTCAATGGTATAGTAGCTTGGCCAAGCAATAAAAATAAAAGTGGTAATTTAGAAAAAGTAAATTATTGTCTCTAGGAGCCCACATTCGGCATCCTGTCTTAGAAGTAATTACACAAAAAGAATAATCTTTCACATAATCCAAACGAGTTGTTTGTTTCAGTTAAAAGTGTTTTCCAACAATGTGTTCTTTTAAAAGATATATAATTTTACCCTAAGTTACATCATCACTCTCATTTTGCACATTTTTGGCCTAAGTTTGTACTACCAGTGATCTATATTAATCTGTCCAAAAAAAGAAGTTTACTAACTTTTGCCGTATAATTGAACTGTTTGACAAAATGAATCTTACTAAGTCACTACTGGTATATTTTCATTTCCATGGTTTTGTTATAATCATACAAGATAATGTTTTGTTTTGGAAATGAGAAATCATAGATCTATTTTCCCATCTTTGTTTGGTTTTAAATGCACTAATAATTTCATACAACAATTATAGAGATTGACCCATACAATGAATTACTCATGTTGTCACAGCAATATAATATTAAAATATAGTATTAGAATATATATATATATATATATATATATATATTAATAATATGGTAATATATATATATATGAATATATATATATATATATATTAATAATATGGTAATATATATATATATATATATTACCATATTATTACTCAATGATCAAAAACATGGATCAACTGGTAAAACAAATCTACTATTAAAAGCCTTGATCAGCATTCAGATAAAAATCAAGATTCAATCAATAATCGTTATATATATATATGCATATTACCATATTGTTATTCAATGATCAAAAACATACATTGATTGGTAAAACAAATCTACTATTAAAATCCTTGATCAACATTCAGATAAAAATCAAGATTCAATCAATAATCGTTATATATATCATAACATCTACACAGCTCCAATTATTAGGCAACGAATAGAAAATGCATTTCAGACTCACAAAAATTGCAGCAATAGCAAGCGAAATGCAAACTAGATTTTAAATTGAAAGTTTCAAATCTTTAAAAGAAAAAGTGAAGGGAGAATGTTTGGACCGACGGTCCCATATGGGGTCGTAGTCCCATTTGGGGACTACGGCACCATATGGGTTGTCGATGTGGTTGGGCAGTGCCCTTCCCATGACTTCTTGCCATCTAACAAAAATTTAATATATTTTTTTTATATATAAATTATTTCCAATTTAAAATGTAAAACAACGATTTCCCCAATTTGCTGGGAAATTTGGTAATTGAAATTTATATTTTATAAGGATATGTATATATAATATATACATAGTAAAAGAATGTTATATATATATATATATATATATATTACATAGTCAATGAAATATAGTATAAATATAATAATTATATATACTCGAGGAGCAGCGATAATATTTACAATTTTAATAGTAATATTTACACAGAACAGAGATTGATCATTTATTCACACAAATGGAGATAATGGCATTGTGGATTTGCATAAAAACTTGGTAAACGCTATCCGATTGTTGACTCTCTTCCTATTCTTCTTTCCCTTTTCACCCTTCTTCTTTCTGCTTTGCCCAAACCCCCAATTCTTCTATCTCTCTTTTTAGTTTTTTAGATTGAAAGTTGTAAATGATTGTTGTATTGAGAGAATGAGAGTTTTAATCTCTTTTATCATTTGCTTTCTTTTTTCTATTTTTATTTTTCTTTGTTTTTGTATTTTATTTTCTAAATTTAAGTTCTTTTTTTTCTATTTTTCTAATTTTCTATTGTTTTCTTTCTCATTGTTTTGTTTTCTAAATCTTGCTTTCTTTTCTATGATTTATTTCTAACTTATCAATAAAACTAATATTTAATAACAAACATGATTTATTAGTTTGCATCACAATTATCTATAAAATAATAAAAATTCTAATTTTGAATATAAATCAATAAATAAATTAAAGCTATTTCTTTTTTTTTATGAGCATTAATATTAACCACCAATTAATTAAATAACCAACTATAAATTAAGAAGCAATATAATATAATTAATTAATGCAATTCTAATGCAACTATATGCATCTAAGTGTCAGTGTGTAAAAGAGAGACCACTCCATCCTAATCCTACCAGGTATCTAGCCTCCTCTACCTTAACCACACCCTTGTCTTTGACAACCTGCAACTCATGAAAACTCAGATTTCCCATTAATAGGTTGGTGTCCAAATAGCCAAAGCATAGCTGAAGCACTATAATTTATCATTCCAAAATAACATTTTCTATATTGCATCATTTCGAAATAAAATAATATTCATTACATTTCCTCTTTTCCAAGATAAAATAATCATTTACTTATTTCATCTCTCCAAATAAAATAATATTTATTCAACCACACATAATTTTCCATAAAATAATTCCACATATAGTAAGTTCAGAAAGCATCAATGTCTAAGATGTGGCATCCTTCCCCACTTGGAAGAGACATCATCTCGATGTCTTATTACAAAACATCTACAAAAAAAAAGTTTTATACATCTAGTATCAATAATATAATAAAAGTCATCATATGCAGAAATAAAAGTATGCTAAAATCTCAGATGTGGGAATGATCTATCAATATCCTCTGCATTCTCTTAGGTGGCACTATCCACCAAATACTAGTCCCACTAGACCGTATACTGCACAACATTACAGTTCCACAACTTAATGTTGTGTCTCTCCAAAATCTTGGTGGGCTCCACTAGCACCACCCCTCGATCCTGAACCTGCAATTCACGCAAGTCAAGAATATGAGAAGCAGCCGGATGGTATGGCTTAAACATAGTTCTAAACATGGAAGACATAATGTATACGGGATAGAGCAAGTGGTAGAGCAAGCCTATATGCAACCAGGTTGATAACTTCCAAGACATCAAAAGGCCTAACATATCTAGGGGCAAGCTTAGATCCCTTTCCAAATGAGATTGAACTCTTCTACACTCAAACCATCAAGAAGACCTTATCTCCCATTGAAAATTGTCTAAAGGTTTTGTTCCTATCTACAAAGCTCTTCTGACGATCTGAAGCTTCCTTCAACTTTTCCTTAATTAGCTTCATATGATCCTTCATCTCTCTCAACATTTCTGGCCCAATGACAATCATGTCTTCCACCTTATCCCAACTGATAGGTGTACAACATTTGTGGCCATACAAAGCCTTGAAAGGTGCCATTCCTAGGGAGGCATGATATGAATTATTGTAAGCAAATTCCACTAAGGGTAGGTACTCCTCCCACTTATGTTGTTGGTCCATGCAATGCATTCGAAGGAGATCCTCTACTACCTAATTCACCCTCTCTGTCTGACCATCAGTCTGAGGATGATAAGCTAAACTAAAGTTCAATTTTGTTCCAAAGAAGCATACAATGTAGTCCAGAATCTAGAAGTCATTTGAGTGTCCCGATCAGAGATGATTGTTTCTGGCACTTTGTGCAACCGAAAAATTTCCTACACAAACTTTTTCACTAAAACCAATAATCCATCCTTAAGATTCCCAGGAATGAAGTGAGCTACTTTTGTCAATTTATCAACAACAAACAAGATGACATCATATTGGGTCTTGGTCATAGGCAAGCCCTGAATGAAATCTATAGTGATTACCTACCATTTATATTCCAGCACCCTATGTGGGTATAAAAGTCATGCCGGATGTACATGCTCAAGCTTAACTCGCTGGCATTCCAAACATTGGGCTACAAAAGTAGTAACATCCCTCCTAAGTCCTGGCCAGAAATACAATGGTCTGAGTCCCTCTATCATTTTTGTTACACCGGGGTGCCCTGAATAAGGTGCATTATGAAATTCTTCTAGCACTAGTTCTCTCAACTCTGCTGAGTTAGGGACATGCATCCATCCCTGATATCTTAAGAGTCCATCAGACTCAAACATGTATCCATCAAATCTATGATCTAAAGGATCCTGCTCTAGGGCTTGTTTCACCCTATCATAATGCTTATCTCCCGGTAATGCTTGAATCACCTATTGTCTAAAATTTGACCTTATAGTGACCATAGCTGCAAGATGTCTCCTCCTGCTTAGGGCATCTGCAACTCTATTTTCTTTTCCTTTTATATACTCAATGCCAAAATCATACTCGCTCAAAAACTCCAACCATCTTCTTTGTCGAGCATTTAGGTTGGGCTAAGTGAATATGTATTGTAGTCCCAAATGATTTGTTTTCAGCTCGAATGGCTTCCCCAAAAGATAGTGCCTCCACATTTGAAGGGCATGCACTATGGCAGCTAACTCCAAATCATGTGGTGCATAGTTCAGTTCATGCTACTTCAATTTCCTAGATTCGTATGCTACCACTTGTTCGTCCTGCATAAGAACTGCTCCTACACCCTCTCCTAAAGCATCTGTTATCACTGTGAAGTGCCCATTTGGATCTGACAAAATTAGGATAGGTGCAAAAGTAAGTTTCTCCTTTAAAAGTTGAAAGTCATGCTCACACTTATCATTCAAATTTATTTCCCTTTCTTTGGAGTGCAGTGATGGGTGCTGCAATTGTTGAGAACCCCTTGACAAATTTTCTTTAATATCCAACAAGCCCCATAAAGCTCTGAACTTCTAATACATTTTGTGATGCTAGCCACTCCATGATCACCTTGATCTTATCTAGGTCCACTACTATCCCCTCAGCTAAAATAACATGGCCCAAATAGTGCACCTTAGTCTAGTAAAAAGTGCATTTTGACATCTTCCCAAAAAGCTTATGATCCCTCAAACGCTGCAACACTATTCTCAGGTGTTTGTCATGCTCTTCTTCTAATTTGGAGTATATCAAAATATCATCCAGAAAAACTAATACAAAGTCATCCAGGCAATCTTGAAAGATGTTGTTCATCAAATTCATAAAAGTTGTCGAGGCATTGGTTAGCCCAAACGGCAACACCGTGAACTCATAATGCCCGTATCTAGTCCTGAATGCAGTCTTGGAAATATCTTCATCTTTTATCCTTAGCTGGTGGTATCCCAATCTCAGATCGATCTTTGAGAATACCTTAGCTCCTTTCATCTAGTCAAACAATTCATCTATTCTAGGAAGCAGATATTTATTTTTGATGGTGGCCTTGTTTAGCATTCTATAATCAATACACAACCTCAAGGTACCATCTTTCTTCTTCACAAATATGACAGGTGCTCCCCATGGAGACACACTTGGCCTTATAAATCCCTGGTTAAGTAACTCTTGCAACTACGCCTTTAGCTCATACAATTCAGTGGTGTTCATCCTGTATGGTGCCTTTGATTGAGGCTCAGTTCCTGGTAATAAATCAATCAAGAAATCAAATTCCTGTTTAGGTGGTAACTCCATTAGTTCATCAGGAAATACATCTTGAAATTCCTTCAGAATGGGATGGTCATTAGCTGATGACTTCAATTTATCAAGGTTCCTGACCTTTACTATATAAATAGCAAACCCTTTCCTGTTAGCCTTTTTCAACTGTATGACAGAGATCTTCCCGAGTTCTAAGGGTCTTTTTAAACCATGAATCTCAACTCAGTTACCCTAATCATCTAAGCATTTCATTTTTTTCTCTTCACAATCTACAATGGACTTATGCTTAGTAAGCCCATTTATCCCCAGAATTACGTCATATGACCCTAGGGGTGCCACATACAAGTTAACTTGTGTCTCAAAACTAGGAAGTCAAGTTTGCTGTAGGAAAGACAATGCTCTACCGTTTTCTCTACCTGGTTTCCGTATTTGACCTTCCATGAGTTAGCCATATATCCCGGTTTAACTGACAACTTAGAAATAACATTTGGATCTACAAAAAACTCAGTAGCTCCAGTATGAATTAAAATCAAAACAGGGCGTCCAAAAAGCTTACCCGTACACTGGATTGGAGTAGCCTGGAAATCAGCCTGGCAATTATCTACCGCTACATGGATGTGATTCTAATTTCTATTTTTCTGATTATTCCCCCTCTGAGGACACATGCTGACATAATACTCACCACTACATGTGTAACAACCACCGTGGGGTGCTCTGGGTCTGTCTGAAGCATCTCTCCTATTATTGTTGTTATTATTGTTATAATTGGCCCTCTTGTTATTCTTCCTTTTTTGTGGTCTTGAGAATTGTTTCCCCTCTTGAGATTTCTGATCTGTCAGTTATTGTTATTGCCTTATTATTCTAATTCTGATTACTATTATTCTGGTTGTTTCCTTGAAATTTCTTATTACCATACTTGGCATCCCTACTCTTTTTGTAGTTTGCAACCTGTTGTAATTTCTATTCCTGCTTGATTGCTTTTTCAAAAACCTCATCCATGGTGGAAGGGTTATGAATGTCTACATCAGCTCTAGTCTGAGGCCTAAGCCCCATGATAAATTTGTGAATCTAAAACCTCTCATCAAGCTGGTACTAAGGCACGTACTTGAGCAAGTCAAAAAATTTCTCCCAATATTGAGTTATCGTCATTCACCCTTGGGTGAGATTCTAGAATTCGGTCATCTTCTTGTCGAAATATAGTTGTGGTAGCCACCTTTTCCTGAATAACTACATAAATTGCTCCCAAGTTACCTCACCGGGAAACAGCCGCTTCTTGGCCTTTTCATTATCCCACCAAGTTGCAGCCTCACCAATGAGTTGATACAATCCCCATATAGCCTTAGTCTCATTAGACAAATTTTGTAGGGAAAAATATTTCTCCATCTTAATTATCCAGGATTCTACCCCGTCCCTGATTGACTTGCCATCAAATTTTGGTGGGGTGACCTTTCTAAGGTCCTTACCCAACTCTTTAGCCACTTTCTCCTACTTACTTGGGTTTCTCTCAGTCTAAGGGTTTTCTTCATTTGTTTCATTTCTATTGCCCTCATTTCCACCTGAGTTCAGCCTTGATTGGCCTGTTTGAATTTCCTGTTCCAAACTATCCATCCTAGCCCCTTGTCAATTCAACAGGGCTAGGATCTGATCCAATCTATCATTTAGATCACCTCAAGATCCTCCTCCACGTTGGTAAGTGAATCTAGTATCCATCTGGATTACTCTATACACAATGCATTATAGTGTAATTAGGCGTAGGTCCTAGAGTTTAACCTAATGCTTTGATACCAAATGTAAAGTGCGGGAATCTCATATTCTAAAAATAGTATTCCAAAAAGTAATGCTCATTCCAAATAAGGAAATTAAATCATTTACAATAATCAAATATACATAGTTGCATAAAATACCAAGTTTCCAATAATGAAGTACAATTTCCATACACTAAAGAGTGTTACATTTCCATTTACATATACCAAAAAGGGTGTTACAATACATCTATTTTCAATGTTACAAGTACAAGTGATTGTATCAAATACATCAATGAAAAGAATTATACATTTTATAGATTGTCTATGCAAAGCCATACAAGAATAATACAATGAAATATATCCATAATGAATCATATAGCATAAGAATCTCTATCCTCAACCGCCATGACCCCAATGGTCTTCCGCAAGCCAAGGCCAAGAGTGTGCTTAAGACACTTTTTCCACCCAACCACGAAGTACTACACTTCCCCGGGTTTCTTCCTAACTCAAAGAAAAGCATCGAACCTGCATGAGGAGCCTAGCAACCTGGAATGGTAAAGGTAGGAGGGAATCTCTCGATGCGTTCCTGATGCCTGTATGCATTCCTAATCTAGAATGACATAACTCTCGCATGTAGGATGTGGCAGAGACATATATAACATAAATCTAGGCTTTTTCTATCCATCTATTTCAATGGTATAGTAGCTTGGCCAAGCAATAAAAACAAAAGTGGTAATTTAGAAAAAGTAAATTACCATCTCTGGGACCCTACATTCAGCATCCTGTCCCAGAAGTAATTACACTAAAAGAATAATCTTTCACATAATCCAATCGAGTTGTTTGTTTCAATTAAAAGTGTTTGCCAACAATGTGTTCTTTCAAAAGATATATAAGTTTACCCTAAGTTACATCATCACTCTCATTTTGCACATTTTTGGCCTAAGTTTGTACTACTAATGATCTATATTAATCTGTCCAAAAAAAGAAGTCGTTTACTAACTTTTTTTGTATAATTTAACTGTTTGACAAAATGAATCTTACGAAGTCACTGTTGGTATATTTTCATTTCCATGGTTTTTTTATAATCATACAGGCTAATGTTTTGTTTTGAAAATGAGAAATCATAGATCTATTTTCCCATCTTTGTTTGGTTTTAAATGAACTGATAATTCCATACAACAATTACAGAGATTGACCCATACAGTGAATTACTCATGTTGTCACAGCAGTATAATATTAAAATACAGTATTAGAATATATATATCCATATATATATATATATATATATATATATTACCATATTGTTATTCAATGATCAAAAACATGGATCGACTGGTAAAACAAATCTACTGTTAAAAGCCTTGATCAGCATTCAGATAAAAATCAAGATTCAATCAATAATCGTTATATGTGTGTGTGTATGTGTGTGTGTGTATATATATATATATATAACACCCGGCTCCAAATATCAGGCAATGAATAGAAAATGCATTGCAGACTTACAAAAATTGCAGCGATAACAAGCAGAATGTAGACTAGATTTTAAATTGAAAGTTTCAAATCTTTTTAAAAAAAGTGAAGGGAGAACGTTTGGACCGATGGTCCCATATGGGGTTGCAATCCCCTTTGGGGACTACGGTACCATATGGGTTGCCATTGTGGTTGGGCAGCGCCCTTCCCATAAGCCGTAAGGCCTATGGGAAGGTCATTGCCTTCCCACGGCTTCTTGTCGTCTAACAAAAATTTAATATTTTTTTATATATAAATTCTTTCCAATTTAAAATGTAAAACAGTGATTCCCTAATTCGTTGGGAAATTTGGTAATTGAAATTTATATTTTATAAGGATATGTATATATAATATATACATAGCAAAAGAACGTAAAATATATATATATATATATATACATTACACAGTCAATGAAATACAATATAAATATAATAATTATATATACTCGAGGAGGAGCAATAACATTTACAGTTTTGTAATAAAAATAAAAACCAATACAAGTTATTTGATAACAATAACAGTAATATAGTAATATTAAATTTTATTTTATAATAATACAGATATGTATATATGTGTATCATCAGCATATACTGATAGCAGAAAATAAGTTTATATGTATTTATCACTGATTATAATATCATGATATAATGTCAATAATTTGTATTTTACACAGAATAGAGATTGATCATTTATTCACACAAATGGAGATAATGGCATTATGGATTTGAATAAAAACCTGGTAAACGCTATCTGATTGTTGACTCTCTCCCTGTTCTTCTTTCCTTTTTCACCCTTCTTTCCGTTTTGCCCAAACCCCCAATTCTTCTGTCTCTCTTTTTCATTTTTCAGATTGAAAGTTGTGAATGATTGTTGTGTTGAGAGAATGAGAGTTTTAATCTCTTTTATTATTTTCTTTCTTTTTCTATTTTTATTTTGCTTTGTTTTTGTGTTTTATTTTCTAAATTTAAGTTCTTTTTTTTCTATTTTTTCTAATTTTCTACTATTTTCTTTCTCATTGTTTTATTTTCTAAATATTGCTTTCTTTCTATGATTTATTTCTAATTTATTAATAAAACTAATATTTAATAACAAACATAATTTATTAGTTTGCATCACAACTATCTATAAAATAATAAAAATTCTAATTTTGAATATAAATCAATAAATAAATTAAATCTATTTCTTTTATTTTTTTCTATGAGCATTAATATTAACCACCAATTAATTAAATAACCAACTATAAAATAAGAAGCAATATAATATAATTAATTAATGCAACTATATGCATCTAAGTGTCAATGTGTGAGAGAGAGACCACTCCATCCTAACCCTGCCAGGTAGCTAGCCTCCTCTACCTTAACCACACCCTTGTCTTTGACAATCTGTAACTTATAAAAATTCAAATTTCCCATTAATAGGTTAGTGTTCAAATAGCCGAAGCATAGCCAAAGCACTATAATTTATCATTCCAAAATAACATTTTATATATTGCATCATTTTGAAATAAAATAATATTCATTACATTTCCTTTTTTCCAAAATAAAATAATCATTTACTTATTTCAACCCAACTATGAATACAACTTATCTTTTCTACACTACTCCCCCTTGCTCTAACTCTCCCCCTTTGACATCAATGGCAAAGGGTCTTCCATCTATCTCTAACTTTCTCTTCCATGGAGCTACAAAATGATGTTGTGGGTAGCTCCCCCTGAATCTATACTTCCTTTCAATGACTAGATGAGAGTGATACTACTCCCAACTTTTCCCTTAAGTACTCAAATGTGTCTTTTGGAAGTGGCTTGGTAAATATGTTTGCAATCTACTCCTTTGACTAAAAGCTTACTCTTGTTTATTTACCCAACTAGCATTCTCTACAAATGATATTTGTTAGTTTTGATATCATCGACTTATCTCTCATGGCTTCTCTTTGACTAACTTTGACAAGTTTGTCAAAATTTAGATGTCCCAATCTTCTATGCCATAACCAACTCTCATCTTCTCTTCCTATGCAACATTTTTCTCCTTAATATCACTTAGAATATACAAGTTATTTTCTACACAACTGGCTTTTGCAACTCTTCTCCCTTCCATGCTAATCTCACAGCTGTCAACATTGAATGTACGGGTGTGCCCTTGGTCACATAGTTGGCTCACACTCAATAGATTATACTTAAGCCCTTCTACATACAACACATTTTCAGTCCTTGTCCTTCCATTCTCCAAACTGAGAGATCCCCTTCCGAAGATTCTTGTTGATGCATTATATCCAAACTTTATCGTTCCACCATTAACCCTCTTTAGAGTGATGAACTTACTCCTATCATCGGTCATATGTCTCGAACACCCACTATCAATGTACCATTAATCATCTTCATTTCTGGCATTAGAGCGGTTTGAACTATCATTGATTTCTCTTTCTTCTTCCATGTCTTAGGACCTTCATTCTTCTATTCTACCTCCTTGTTTAGCTTAGAAGGTTCCATGAAGTTGCTTCTACATAGTCTCACCGAATGTCCCAAGTTGTTGCATTTGTGGCATATAATGCTTGGATTCAGAAGTGGAGAAAATGAGTTGACACTTCTATTTGTCATCTCGAATCTTCCCATCTTGTCTCCTGTAGGGTTAGCTCTAGCATATGCACTATATTTCATAGTTCTATGCCTATAATTATTTCTAGCATTTTACCAACAATCTATTGCTTTATGCCCAAATTGATTGCAAAAGAAACAATAGCCAAGGAAAGAATGATAGAACATGTTTGTACTTACCTGCCTTCATGGGAGAGGTTGTCTAAATGTGTTATTCATAGTTTTCCATTGATTTTCCTCTCTTTTGTTCCCTTCATTTTTGTTGGATCCTTGTACAACTTGTGAATATGTTTTTGGATCTTCCTTTTCTTCTTTAATCAGCTCATCCCTTTTTGAACTTTGTCCTTCTTCATATCTGATCCCACTCTTATCACATGTGGGCTTTTGAGCATTTATAATTTCCTCCAAATTTTCTAAACTTTTCACATTCTTCAATTCTCAGTTCAATTGTGTTATGTTGGAAAGAGACACTATGTGGCTTCATGAGTGTTGTCATTGATGGCAACAAAGTTTATCCCACACATCTACAGCACATAATAGGTCTTTACCGGAAGTCAGATTGAAGAGTGTTTTGGTCCGGTGAGTAAAAACAGAGCATGCAGCAAGGTCCAACAATTAGGTCTGGATCTCTCAGAGGATGTATCTCAGATAAGTGCAGACTTGGGGAAGTCAAGAAGAGTACCATAACTACTACATTCCAGAGATTGAGCCTCCGGTGATAAAAAAGTGAAAAGATATGAGCATCTAAGTGTTGGGTTCTTGATAGGCAGAGTAGACTGAGAAAGAACTAACCGGCAGAGCATCAAACCTTAATCCGGATGAGAAATTGATGGTGACCAAGCTTCTTGAGGGATCATTCATGGTTGGCTGACATGATTGATGACTTCTATAACTATCTTTTTGATATGCATCACTTAGTAAGCATGGATTTAGCCGATAGACCAAAGTTTGGGAAATCCTTGAGTATTCTGGATGCCGACTAGAAGGATGTTGAAATCCTTGATGCAGATATATATACCAGATGGATTTCAGTATGAAGGTGTGTGTGGTGTGTTGTGAAGTGTGAAGAAAAGTAGAGAGAAGTGTGGAAGCAGCAATATAGGTCTGGTATGTGACAGAATAGCAGCACTAAAGCAGAGGAAGAATGAAGTGTAGTAGATCAGTATATTGAGCCTAACTGGAACTGAACCTCAGCATATGTGGATGCTTCTCATCAGTTCAAATACTTGGTTACTTTCTATAAACTATTGTAGGTAGTGAGCCTCTTGTGATCAGTGTGCTTGGGCAGTGATCCCTAATTAGCAAGTGCCATTTTGTACTTCTTATTCTTTTAACAGAGAATACAATCTTGGGTTAGTCACCTCATGGTTTTTCCTTTAACAGGATTTTCCACGTAAAAATCCTTGTGTTATGTGTGTTGATTTATTTTCTGCTCTCATGTTCATGTATGCTTATATGTTTTGATACTGCACTAATTATTAAAAAAGAAAAGAAAGTCAAATAATTAAGATAACTGATTCACCCCCCTCTTAGTTATCAACAATTGGTATCAGAGATAAGTTCCTCTAATCAGAGCCTAACAGCTTGAGGAAGATCTAGGAATCTCAATGGATATGTATGGTATGAGGGAACAACTTCAGTCTACCCTAGATGATCTTGAGCAATCTCACTCTGAAGTCAATAACCTAAGGGAAAGACTCAAACAAGCTGATGACTTCATAAATGAACTCAAAGAAAAATTGAGTATCTCTGTGAAAAAGAGAAAGGAGCTTCTTCAACAATTAGCAAGTCAAAGTGAAGCCAATGATACTAATGAAGATCTGAATGAGAAAAAAAAGTTATGTGAGAAGCTTTCAAAAGAGGTCATTATGGTGAGACATGAAATGGAATCAGGGGTTATGAAATTCACTCAAGAGATTGAGGAGAAAAGAAAAATTAAAGATAATCTAAAGCAATCTCTCAAGGAGAAGTTAGAAGACTGCCACAAAATAGATAGAATAATCAGGTATCTAGAATCTGATCTTCAAGAAGCTAGAGATAATGAAGAACAACTTGAAATTAGATAGACTCTCTTAAAAGGGATCTTCAAACAGCAAATGAATACAAAGAAAAATTCAAGGTAAGCTCTGCTCAAATTGAAGGTCTTCTTGAAAGCCAAAAGAAGGTATATGACAAGCATGGCTTGGGATATGAAAAAGGTGAAAGCTCTGAATCTGGTCAAAAGAACTCTAGATCAGGAAATCCAAGGTACATGCCTAGAAGACCTCCGGTAAGACAACCAAATGCTCAAAGATATCCATCCTTCAATGGATACTGCTACAATTGCAATAACTTTGGTCATACAGCAAATCAATGCAGAAGAAGAAGGAATCAGACTAATTCATCCTTCTCCGGACAGTGTTTTAACTGCAAAAGGTATGGTCACAAATCTCATGAATGTAGAAATATGCAAATAAACAACTCATTCAATGGTAGATGCTTTGCATGCAATAGAATGGGGCATATGGTTAATCAATGTAGATTAAGAGGATACCAGTCAAATATGCAAAGAAATGTTGTTTGCTACAATTGTAATAGATCCGGTCATATTGCTAAATTCTGCAGAAGTAAGAATCAGGACAAAAAGGGTCTGGTGCATCATAATCAAAATCAAGACAAAGGAAAAGGAATAGTGAATGCAGATGAAATTCAAAGGGAGATGAACAAGATTTGGGTGAAGAGAAGTACAAAAAATGTTGGAGATGGATCCGCACCAGAATCTGGTGTTGATATTCCTTCCAAAAACTAAATAGAGAGCTCTGGCTTAGGGGGAATCTCAAAAGAAAATAAATTCCCCCAGCCAGTCAATTGATGCCTGAAATTGGCACATGGAAAGTTGCGGATTAAAAGGGCTCTCAAAGAAACATCTAAATAACCCTTGGTCAAAATATGAAAGACCTGCAATGAGTTTGAAAAGGTTAATCATCCCAGATTAATCCAGTTTGACAGTCATCCGGCAAAAGCAGGTTTTTCACAGTTAGATCTTGTATGATTCAAAATTGCAATATTTGGATTTGTGGTTAGATGGAATGATTGGAGAAAGGGAGATACATTGTAAGTTATAATTCTAAGTGCATCTCAACGATCTGGAAAGATCTCTCTCAGAACAAGGAGAACAAGGCAACCAGAATGACTTAAGTTGTGCATTTATTACAAAATGGAATTAGGGTTTGCGCAGAAATAAAAGGGTTCTTTTGTTCATCATTTGCACATTTGCATTCGAGAAGAAGAAAGAAGGAGCTCTGCAACAAGATTGCTTCAACCCTCTTAAGGATCAACTGTAGAATTCGATTCAACCAGCGATCTTTTCAGCTCCTATTGTGAACCCTAGAATCGTAAAAAGGTATTTCTGCTCTTGAATATCTCTCTCTAAATCTTTTGAAAGATGGCTACTCCAAATATTGTTAAGATCACTGATAGGCCACGCCATAAGTTCAAGAAACATTCTTACAAATCCCTAGAAGTTGATCCCCTAGGCGCATTCTCTAGCATTTTGCATGGGGTTCTACACATAGAAGATGTTAGGGTATACATTCACGCCAACATTGAGGAATCCAAGATGATGGATATCTATCACAAGGAACTAATAGATGAATCATTTGAACTTAAACCCCAATACAAGGCCTTCCAAGATAAGCATTTTAGACATTGCATCCATTTCCCCTATTTTGCAGAAGATGAATGGGTCCGGTATGTTCTTAGTAGAATACATGATAACTTCGTATGGTTGTTGAAGCCCTTCAAGATAACCAAGGATGCAATTAGGGCGGTAACCGAACTGCACTCATCCAGTGGGTTGCCTACTCTCAAATCTGTCAAGAATCAGATAGTAAGTGAGGCTACCAGATCAAAGTTTGACAAGAGAGCAATGACAATAGAACATATCATAGATCTGGATATCAAATTTACCTCTATGATCATTGGCTACAAAATATACCACTCCAGCAGGGAGAATTCAGTATCTGGAACTGCTATATACACTGCATATCAGATGCTAAGGGAAAATGTAGACTATGATCTATGCAAGCTTTTCATGAGCCAACTACTAGAAAACCTACAAAAGATCAAGAAGGACAAGAAGAACTCAGTCAAGTATGGTGGGCTAATACTATGTTTATTCTTTTACTTTATGAATGAGCTACCTAGATCAAGTGGCTGGGTATGGAAGAATGACAGACCGGTTGTCATACAAATCAGAGATTATATGTATGGGCTTGGTGATGCCAAGGCACAAAGTATAGCACTCTAGGGTTACTTCAAAAACTTCCAAGGCATGATGCAAGCCAGAGAGAGAATCCCCCAATCTCTAGTTGAAAAATACAAGGATACAGTGTGCTTCATGGTAGACACTAATCAATGCCTAATAGAAGCAGTGGAACCCAGAATAGTCTGGATTATGCCAATGGGCTATGAGGTAGATGAGAAAATTTTGGAGCTACATGTTCAACACGTACTAAGTCAACCAAAGGACCCTGAGGCAGAAAGGTTTGGAACCTTCCAAGAGTTGAGTATAAAAGTTCATGTTGAACTGAGACAGCCTGAGATCAAGAGAAAAGTGAGAAGGGAAGTAGAAGAAGTTGCCAAGAGATATGTGATGTCAAAGGAGGTAGTTGATGCCAACAAAGAGAAGGTAGAAAGGGCAGAGAAAGAAAGGCAAGAAGTAGAAAAAGAAAGTGCTCCAATGCAAGCCCCCTCCCAGACTAGATCCTCAAAGAGCCTGCACCTGCCACTACTAAGAGCCCAAAAGCCTCAAAACTGGAAGCAAAGACATCCAAAAAAGGAGAAAAGAGAACAAAGACAAAGGCCACAAGGTCATACATAAGTCAAAAGGATGATGAAGAGACAGAGAGTGATGAGGAGGTCAAGAAAATGAAGAAGAAAAAGAAAACATCCATGGAATCCTCTATCGATAAACATACAGAAGAAAAGGTAGAAGAATTTTTTGAAAGACCTACTCTTTCCATTGATGATGTCATCAAGGTAGTCACTATGGATGGAAATCTGTAACCAATGACAGAAGTCTATGATGAATATAGTGAAGTTGACCAAAATATCTTGCAAGATGCTACAGTCAGGTATCTAAACATCTATAATAAAGCATTCATTGAAATCATATCTCTAATTCCCAAAAGCCTAGAGAAGGAACTTGAAATGAGAAAGAACAATGCTAAGGCAAAGTACCTAGAGATCTGGGAATAGATAGCTATTCAACTCTATCCTTCCATCACTCCAAAACAAATGAACATGATCTTCAAAGATTGCAAGGATGAGTTCCGAAGCAAAGCCAGAATGAACAAGCTTATGCTCGGAGAGACTGATCAGGTGGCAAAAGAGACGGAAGAGATCCTCCAGAATGCATATTAAAGATTCAATCTTCTATTATAGAGGACATAAGTGATGAACCTTCTGCCATGGATGTCGAAGGATCAAGTGCATCAAAGGAAGATTCTACTGAGAAAATTACAGAAGAGTCAAAGGAGATAGCTGAGGAGAAGACTAAGGACTTGGATTCCTCTGTTCCAGAAGAGGAAGTCCATGAAGAAGTAAACATCTCTCTTCCAGATCCCCCAGCAGACTTCGAAACTAAAGGAGAAGAAAGAAAAGAAGAGAAAATTAGTTAAGGAGAAGACGTAAAGGGAGATCAAATAGATAAGATACCGGATGACAGTTCTGAAGTGGGAAAAGAAAAGAAGACTCTATCTCTGGCAAGAGACACTGTAGAAGTAGTTAAAGACTTCCTGACCAAGGAAATGATAGAATTAGATGAACCGGAGCTATTTCAAGGACCACTCAATTTTGACTCTCTCTCTGGTTCAGACAATGAAGGTAGCATCTTTTTCTCAAGCCAAAGCAAAAGAAAAGCTTCTAAAGTCTCACATGGAAGACTGTGAGCTGATAGAGATTACATCCGATGTGTTGGAGAAGATCATGCCATCCTTCCAGAAGGATCTTTCAGCCTCTTCATCTGGTAACTTGAAATCTCTTGTTAATTCTATTAGCACACATTTTGATTCTTTGGAGAAGTCAGCAGAAGAGAAAGTCTAGAAAGAGTTTTTGGGAAAGAGATTCTCTGAAGTACATGGACTTATAGAAAATGATAGGAGAAATTTGGATATTGGGATAAAGAGCCTAGAAAATGCTCTTAAAGATGGTGGAGATTTATATTAATTTTGTCTATCTTGGTCCACAGTGACAACAGACATTGCCAAGAAGGTGGAAGAACAAGAGAGTAAACTATCAACTTTATCTCAAAATTTTGATCCTCTCACCTCTTCCATAATAAATCAAGAGTGTTAGACTATTGCCACTATTAATGAAATAAAGAGGCTTGAAAAGGAGAAGAAGAATAGAGTAAGCAGGCTAAGTGAACTAAGAGGGATAATTATCCCTAAGTTAGAGGCAATGCATGAGGCCCTAACTGATGCTCAGACCACAGCCCGGACCAATGATCCGTCAGACTTAAAAAGGGCAGAAGCTTTTGCATTTTTGTTAAGTGGCCACATATCAATTTTGGACAGGATGAAGCAGAGTTGGGCGACAGAAGTTGTACAGTTGAAGAATACTTTTGCGAACATACTTAAGTTTATGTAAGTATAACTTGTATATATACAGCTATGTATAGGCTACTTTTAGCAAATTTTGGTGTGCGGATTTCACCCTTTGCCATTGATGTCAAAGGGGGAGTGAGGAGTAGTGAAAAATGTGGAATCCAGCTAAGGGGGAGCTCCAGTAAAAGTGTACATAAGATAGAGCATCAGCCAAGGGGGAGTTTATTATAACACTTAGTCATTTTTCACTAAGTGTTGCCATCAATGCCAAAGGGGGAGATTGTTGGCAAGAGACACTGTGTGGCTTTATGAGTGTTGTATTGATGGAAACAAAGTTTGTCCCACACATCCGCAGCATATAATAGGTCTTTACCGGAAGTCAGATTGAAGAGTGTTTTGGTCCGGTGAGCAAAAATAGAGCATGCAGCAAGGTCTGACAATCAAGTCCAGATCTCTCAAAGGATGTATCTCAGATAAGTACGGACTTGGGGAAGTCAAGAGGAGTACCATAACTGCTACATTCCAAAGATTGAGCCTTCGGTGATAAAAGAGTGAAAAGATATGAGCATCTAAGTGTTGGGTTCTTGACAGGCAGAGTAGACTGAGAAAGAACTAACCGGCAGAGCATCAAACCTTAATCCGGATGAGAAATTGATGGTGATCAAGCTTCTTGAGGGATCATCATGGTTGACCAACATGATTGATAACTTTTATAACTATCTTTTTGATATGCATCACTTAGTAAGCATGGAATCAGCCGACAAACCAAAGTTTGGGAAATTCTTGAGTATTCCGAATGCCTACTAGAAGGATGTTGAAATCTTTGATGCGGATATATATCCCAAATGGATTTCGGTATGAAGGTGTGTGTGGTGTGTTGTGAACTGCGAAGAAAAGCAGAGAGAATTATGGAAGTAGCAATACAGGTCTGGTATGTGATAGAACAGCAGCACTAAAGCAGAGGAAGAATGAAGTGTAGTAGATTAGTATATTGAGCCTAACCAGAACTAAACCTCAGCATATGTGGATGCTTCTCATTAGTTCAAATACCTAGTTACTTTCTATAAACTATTATAGGTAGTGAGCCTCTTGTGAGTAGTGTGCTCAGACAGTGAGCCCTAATTGGCAAGTGCCATTTTGTACTTCTTATTCTTTTAACAGAGAATACAATCTTGGGTTAGTCACCCCGTGGTTTTTCCCTTAACAAGGTTTTCCACGTAAAAATCCTTGTGTTATGTGTGTTGATTTATTTTCTACTCTCATGTTCATGTATGCTTATATGTTTTGATATTGCACTAATTATTAAAGAAGAAAAGAAAGTCAAATAATTAAGATAATTGATTCACCCCCCCTCTCAGTTATCATCATGTTATGGTCTTTTCCAACTCCTTTCTTAGAGACACAATCTTAGCTTCCAATTTCTCACAATTTTCTTCCTTTTCTTTAATCTGGTTTTTCATTCCTTCTTCAATCTTCTTTGCTTCTTCACATTGAACTTTTAGGTCTTGGATTGTTCTCTTAGTTTCTTCCTCAATTTTCTTTGCTTCCTCATATTGTACTTTCGTATCCTTAATCATTTTTAGCTTCTTCAAGGGCTTGTGAAACCTTATCCTTGGAGTCAATCTCTTCTTGAACTTTTGATCTCAAATCTAATTTTTTTCTTTTGAGGGAATGAACCTCTTCATATGTAAGGTGAATTTCTTCCAAAAGGTGCACCTCTTCATCATCTTTTTCAATGTCCTTTTTATCTTCCTTTTGACTATCGTCTTGAATCTCTATTGCCATAAACATTATTTCTTCTTGATCACCATAAAATTCGTCATCACTTTCTTCCATCCTATCATCATATTCATTTGAGTAAAGGCTCTTCTTTTGCCTTTGAAATTTATTCCTTCTCTCAAATTGATTTTGATTGTAGTCCTTATTCCTTCTCTTGAATTGATCTTGATTGTAATTTCCCCTTGGTGGTTAATAACCTCTTCCCTTGTTCATGCTATAGTTTTTATCATAGTCATCATTCTCCATCTTTCCCTGCAGACACCTAGAAGCAAAATGTCCAAATTTTCCACAACTATAACAAATTTTAGAAGACATACCTGGATACTTACATGTGCCTCTCTTCATCCTCCTCATGAAGTGAGCTTCTTCTTCGTTTATCTCGCTAAGTTTGTCATTAGGTTCATATACCCTGTCCTTTCCTGTTTGAGCTACCTTGAAAGCTACCTCTCTCTTTGATGGTTTATCTTCAATCCTCATTTCATAGGCAGTTAGAGTGCCATGCAAAACATACTTGGTCAATTTATCCAAGTCTTTCATTTCTTCAATTGCAGAGATTTTAGAATCAAACCTTTTAGGTAAAGATCTTAATATCTTTTGTACAATAGTTACTTCCTCGATCATTTCACCAAGTCCCACCATGGTGTTAACAATTTCATCAACTTGAAGAAAATAGTCGACTATGTTCTCTTCTTCTCTCATTTTGAGGCTTCCAAATCTTGCCTTGTGAGTTTGAAGCTTAGTCTATTTCACTTTGTCATCCCCTTCATAAATACTTTTTCTCTTATTCCATATTTTCTTTGCAATTTTGTAATGCATCACCTTTATAAATTTAGTCTCTGACAATCCACATAATATGGCGTTCATAGCTTTTGAATTGTTCTCACTTTCTCTTTTAGCATCTTTGTTCGTAAGACGAGTAGTAGGTATAATATATCTATCTTCCATAGATTGTCAAATATCATACCCCAAAGCACTAAGATATGTCTTCATTCTTGTGCTCTAGATTGCATAATTTGTTCCATCAAACAATGGTGCCCTATTTGATGAGAATCCATGATGCTCTTGTTTGGCCATTTGTGCTCTCATCAAATCTACCTTCTAGTTGTTAGGCTAACTTTGAAGGAACCTGCTCTGATACCAATTGATGAGCACTAGATTACTGAGAGGGGGTGAATAAGTATAAAATAAAACTCTAACTTTTCTTCTTAGCCACATATTATTCAATTTAGATCTAACAATCAATGCACAGAGACAACACAAGATTTTACATGGAAACCCTTGAGGGAAAAAAAACCACGGCAAAATATTGATTATATATATTATCTTCTTCTTTTGGTAGGTTCCAACCTACAATGCTTACAATACTTTATCATGAGCTACAACTCACATGAGACTTCAAAATCCAATCACAGAATCACAGGCCTCAACCTTTTACAAACACTAAGCTCCAACTCAGCAAGAGGCTCCAGCCTCTATCCAATAGGCTCCAACGTCTATCCAATAGGCTCCAACCTAGTTATCCTTTCTTGGCTGATATAAATGATTCCTTCCACAAAATTGATCCAATCACTCTTCCTTCAAGAATCTGAAATTTATCAACTTAATACACACTTATATATCTTTCTCTCAATCACAACTATATCTTCTTTTATATCTTTTCTTTATTGCACAAATATATCCTCAATATCTTCTCAATATAAATCTGATTCACACTTCATAATTTTTCTCTTCCTTCTTCTAGATATTCAGAAAATATTCATTTTATTGCTTATCTACAACTAAACAAAATAACTTCTACTTATACCTTGCAATAGATGTGTCTTTATCCAATAGATATGTCTCTTTTCTACTCCTAAACAAATCACATCCCTTCTATAAGCAAATCGTTGCCTTTAACACATGTTTTTGTCTTCATTCAAATTTGTCTTATGCTCTTTGTCCTCTAGCAGATTTTGTCCTGATGTGGAGTGCTCCTTAAAACATATATAAATCGCTCCTTAACACAACATTTTCTTTTTTCCTTTGTCTTATACTCAGCACACTTAAATCAATAAATACTAATCATTGATCCTCAAAGTTGCATCACCAATATATGTTGTTCCTTTATACAAAATGTATCATATATGGTTGTTATTCCTTCTCTAAAATCGTTGATCATAGACTTCATAAAATCGTTGCATGTCCTTTACAAATTTTGCACCATACACAAGATGTAATCATTATACTAATAACAATGATGGGGGGTATTACAATGTCTTCAAGTCTTCTTTTTATACAAACCTTGTCTCTCATCTTCACGGGAGTCGGCCTCTAATACTTATCTCCCCAATGTTTAAATCTTTAATTTAAACATAGCGTGTGATGGATGTAACTATAATCATATCAGGTCACTCATATTATAATGGGAAACTCAATGATCTCCTTAATTACACAGTTCCTTTGACATCAATGACAACACATTCCAACAAACCAACTATCGATGCCTTTATTAAATATTAGGATTTTTTTTTGCTTCGGGATGCTGCCCCCAGCAACCCCCGCTAGGGGCATTGCTCCCAAACCCCCACCGTGGGCTCTGCCCCACTGGGAGGATGGTCCCCCAGACCTCGTAGGAGGGGCTACACCCCCCTACACTCCCTCATTAATTATTTTGGGAGGAAACTGTGGCTAACAAAGTCATCCAATCTAAGTGTTGCATGAACCTTGTAGTTGCTGCATGAACCCTGCATCCCCACAACATGAATAGTCACCACATTCTAACAGAGGTAACAATGTTTGCATCATTATGTGGAGGAGATAGTGAAAGGTTTGAAGGTGATTATGCTCACCAATGCAATCCCAACTTTGTAAGAGTGTTACAACAATGAAGACTCAAACAATGTGGTCGTGGTGGCTCCACTAGATAAGGTAGTCTTGTGTATAAAATCTAAAGGTGTTGTGATGGGGTACTCAGGGCCTGCATAATTTGCCCCAACCTCCATTTTAAGACTTGAAAAACTTGTGTTTCTCTATTTTGGTTTGGTGGGCAGTCTATTTTTGTGATAGCTTGTAGTCAAGATGTTGCAATGATATAAATATATGGGGTGGATTTATATGGTTTTGTTCTATAAATGTTTTAGTATGTAGTCAAGATGCCACAAAAATATAATGCTATTGGGTGGGATTGTATGGTTTTTTTCTATGATGTAGTAGACTTCTCTTATCCATTATGGTTGACCTCTCATCGGTTTGGCAACCAATTTTGTGGTTTTAGACTAGTTAATGTTGTGGACTTGGTCATTGTAGTGACACCAACATGTGGAGTTTTGTTGCTCCTTTTTGTTCTTCGACTCCTAGACCTTCCAAGTTTATTAACAAGAAAAAAGAATGGTCTTGATATTTGAAGTTCTATATAAAAATTGTAATATTGAGTTACTACAAATTTTTATAAATATATTTTACACAAACATCTAATAAAAAAATTGATCTTGAATTATTCACCTAGGTTTTTAGCCCATAACGTAACATTCTTGAATAACTACAAGAAAATCATGATCAAACACACATTTTCCAAGCTTTTGTTGCAAGTATGTGCAGTCGGTGTTGTCATTGATGTCATTGATGTCAACATGCTTATGTTGTCATTGGTGTCAACTATGTCTACTGATGAAATTTTTGTTCTTTGATTGAGTCTGGTGTAGGAGCATCCCTTGTTCAAGAGCAATCTTGCATCAACCAAAATTATTTGCATTTTAGTTCACTTCTTTTCATTTTCTAGTTTAGTTCAGTTAGTAGCAGTTTTAGTATTTTGGTCTGCATTCTACTGTAGTTTCATTTCAAACCTTGTGGAGCTAGACTTAGCATCTAGACACATTCATGCACATCATATCCAAATCTCAGATCATTTGGATTAGGTACTGGCAATATATCACTATCAGAAGATCGACTATTTTCTCAGAACAGAGCACCCTGACAGTCTCAGACAATCAGCTAAAGGAGAAGAATTGCGGAGCATTTTACAACTTGTAGAGCTAAATGACACATCATTCAATGTTGTTTGGATTGTGATCAAACTTCCCTAAGATCCACACACCATTCCATTCATTTACGGAGGAGTTCTACATGATTAGGTCCGACCTATCCATGTACATATGTTACAGCTCTTCAATGGAGTTTGTGATCTTCCTTGGCTGACACAAAAAGACCTTATGTTCTAAAGATGATATATATTGATGTAATAAATGCCTAGGAAAGTAGCTGATCATTAGTTCATAGTTGATAGTTTAAATTTCTGGCAAATGAGCTTCAAAGCTATATCTTGTGCATATTTTGTAACTGTGAAGTTAGGCCTATGAGCCCTAATTGTAAGATCGCATGTTGCTAGCCAATTTATATTTGAATTCTATGATATACTGAATGACTAAATCTGCATTTGATTTATATCTTTGAGTTGTTTCTATTATGTTTACTCTAGCTGCATAGCCTGGACAATTCACTTTGTGGACCCTCCTATCTGTGACTGCACCAAGTGGTATCAAAGTGAAAGTTTGAATCTTTGGGAGCGAATTGAGCAAAGTTGGTGAAGAAATTTTGTAAGATCTTGTTGTGAATAGATTACTGAATTTGAGGCAGGTTACTTATATTGCAACCAAGTGCCAATTGTGAGGTAGTTGTCACCTTGTAGCCGATCATTAAATTTGAGGCAGTTACACTTGATCCTAGGAAGAATGCTACCGAGGAGAATACTTGTTGTTGGTACTATGGCTAGAAGAATGGATGAGATGATGGAAATGATGAAAGCGATGCGAGTTCGCTTGGATGTTATTGAAGAGGATCGAAGAATAGGACTTACATCTCAACCTAATGTTGAAAGTGATGATGATGAAGAATTTCAATCCACTGATCAAAATGAAGTAACCCTAGGAAGAGAAGAAGAAGAATCAAATCAAGTCAATATTTTGCAAGCTATTTCAAAGATTAGAAAAATACCTAGAGTTGATGTACCGAATTATACTAGCAATTTGAATCTGGAGGAGCTGATTGATTGGATAAATGACCTAGAAGAATACTTTGAGTACGAAGAAATTGAAGATCTAGAGAAGGTGAAATTTGTAAAGATAAAATTGAAAGGACATGCTGCTATATGGTGGAAAGAAGTACAATTGGATAGAAATAGAAGAGGAAAAGAAAAGATTACAAAGTGGGACAGAATGGTGACAAAATTGAAGAATCAGTTTATATCTGCTGACTATGAGTTGGAACTATTGAAGAGATTACAGAACCTGAGACAAAAGGAGGAATCTGTGAAGGAGTACACTAAAGAATTTTGTAAGATGATCATAAGGATAGGACATAGTGAAGCAAGCAAGGAGAAAGTAGATAGATACATCAATGGACTAAGATTGAACATTCAAGAAGAACTAAGTTTGGTGAGAATGACATCTTTGGAAGAAGTATACTAGTTTGCCCTAAAAGTTGAAGAGAAGTTAAACAAGAGGCATGATTTGAGATAGAGAGGTAGAGGAGATAAATTTTAGAGAGGTAGAGCATTTTTCAGAGGGGAGAGATCATATGCGGAGTAGAATAGATAAGAGAATACATTCAGGAAGGAAGACAGAGATAACAATACATACCGGAGAAATGTGTCTAGAACTTTCTACCGTAGAGGAAACCCTAGTCCATACCAGAGTGAAGGATACAGAAGAGAAGGAAGAGGACCTGATAGGAGAACATTTAAAGGAACTTATTTCAAGTGTGGAAGTGAAGGACATAGAGTATTTGAATGTAATCAAGGGAGCACAAGCAAGAGAATAGAGAACGGTGGAAGAGCAGCCTATGTAGAAGAAGAACCTATTGGATCATCGAGTTCAATTGGTAAACCTAAGAAATGAGAATCACTTGTCATGAGGAGAGCACTATTTCAAGCAGAGACAAATGAGGAACCATTGCAAAGGAAAAGCTTGTTCAGGACTAGATGTAAATCAGGAATTAAATGTTGTAAGTTTGTAATTGATAGTGGTAGTTTAGATAACCTAGTTTCAGAGGAGATGGTGACTAAGTTGAAGTTGGAAAGATTGAAACACCCTAAGCCATATCAAATAGCATGGATTCAGGATGATCATAAGGTACTAGTGAGTGAACAATGTTTGGTTAAATTTCATATTGGATCTTATCATGATGAAGTATTGTGTGATATTATGCCTATGGATGTATGTCATATTTTGTTGGGTAGACCATGGCAATATGATAGAAAATCTAGACATGATGGGAGAAAGAATACATATACTATAACATCAAATGGAAAGAGAATTACCTTGATTCCTTTGGAAGATGATACTAAAAGTGAAGTATGTGGCAATGCTAGAATCTGTTTGGTAGATGGAAGGAAATTTATGGATGGTTTGAGACATGAGAATATGTGTTATGCTTTGATCCCTAAGAAGCCTAAAAATCTAAAGACTGAAGAATCACAACTGGAGAAGATAACTAAGTTGCTAATAGAGTATCATATCAGATAATGTACTTGAAGGATTGCCACCAATCAAGAGTATCAATCATCACATGGATCTTATACCGGGAGCTAGTTTGCCTAACAAAGCAGTACACAGAATGACACCAACAAAGAATGAAGAATTGAATAGACAGATACATGAGTTGTTGAGGAAAGGTTTGATCAGAGAAATTTTGAGTCCTTGTGCAGTACCTACAATGTTAGCACTAAAGAAGGATGGAGAATGGAGAATGTGTACAGACTCTAGACCAATTAACAAGATCGCAGTTAAGTATAGATTCCCTTTACCTAGGATGGATGATATTATGGATTGTTTGAGTGGAGCAAAATATTTTACAAAGATAGACTTGAAAATTGGATATCATCATATCAGAATCAGAGAAGGAGATGAATGGAAGACTACTTGTAAGACAAATGAAGGATTGTATGTGTGGTTAGTGATGCCTTTTGGATTGACAAATGCACTGAGTACTTTCATGAGATTGATGAATGAAGTTTTGAAGAAATTCTTGGGTAAGTTTGTTATTGTATATTTGGATGATATTATGATTTTTAGTAAGAGAAAGGAAGAACATTTGTGGCAGCTGAGACAAATATTGCAGAGACTAAGAGAAGAGAAATTATTGATAAACATTAAGAAGTGTAGTTTCATGAAGGAAGAATTGGTATACTTGGGATTTGTGATTTCTGCAGAAGGATTGAAGATGGACCCTAACAAAGTAAGAGCAATTGTTGAATGGCCTACACTAGAGAGCATTGGAGAAGTTAGATCATTTCATGGATTATCTAGTTTCTACTGGAAGTTCATCAGAAATTTTAGTTCAATATGTAATCCTATGATAGAGACAATGAGAGGTGACAGGAAAGACTTTAAGTGGGCATCAGGAGCAGATAAAAACTTTAAATTGTTGAAATAGAAAGTGATAGAACAACCTGTGTTGGCATTACTCGATTTCAATAAGGTACTTCAAGTAAACTATGATGCAATTGGAAATGTAATAGGAGCAGTGTTAAGTCAAGAAGGTAGACCTGTAGCATATTTCAGTGAGAAGTTGAATGATGCAAGGAGAATATATTTAGTTTATGATCAAGAGTTCTATGCCATAATTCAAGCCTTGAAGAAGTGGAGACATTATTTGTTTCCTACGGAGTTTGTGTTGTATACAGATCATCAAGCTTTGTAATATTTGAATAGTCAAGGAAAGTTGAATCAGACACATATGAGATGGGTAGAGTTCATGTAGAGTTATACTTTTGTGTTGAAGCATAGGAGTGGAAAATCAAACAAAGTTGCAGATGCATTGAGTAGGAGAAGGAACTTGCTGACAGAGATGAGAGTTCAAGTATTAGGATTTGAAGAATTGAAGAACATATATGAAGAAGATCTAGATTTTGTAGAACCTTGGAAAGCATGTAAAGAACCTGTTGTGATAGATAGGAGTAAGTGGTTGGACTATTTCATTTAGGAGGATATGTTGTTCAAAGGAATCCAGTTATGAATACCTAGGATTTCAATGAGAGATAATTTGATCAAAGAGAAACACAGTGGTGGATTAGTAGGACATTTTGGTATTGATAAGACAGTGGCCTTGGTAAGTGAAAATTACTTTTGTCCTCAGATACATAAGGATGTTAGGAAATTTGTACAGAGTTGTAGAGTTTGTCAAGTTGCAAAAGGGAGTAGTTAGAATACTGGTTTGTACAAATCTTTGCCAGTACTGGAGAGACCTTGGGAAGACATAAGCATGGATTTCATAATGGGATTACTGAAGACACAGAGAGGACATGATTCAATATTTGTAGTGGTAGATAGATTTTCAAAGATGGCACATTTCATACCTTGTAAGAAGACAACTGATGCAGTACATGTAGCTGACCTATTTTTCAAGGAGATTGTGAGATTGCATGGATTACCTCAGAGCATAATTTCAGACAGAGATAAAAGATTTCTTGGATACTTCTGGAAGACACTTTGGAAGAATATGAAGATAGATTTGAAGTTTAGTTTAGCATTTCATCCACAAACTAGTGGACAGACAGAAGTAGTAAATAGGAGTTTGGGAAACTTATTGAGATGCTTGGTTCGAGAGAAGACAGGAAATTAGGACTTGATTCTATCACAAGCAGAGTTTGCATATAATAATTCAGTGGATAGGAGTACCAGAAGAACACCATTTGAGATTGTGATAGGAACTAACCCTAGAGGAGTAGCAGAATTGGGAGAGATCAGTATGGAAAATAAGAGGAGTGTAGAAGCAGAAGAATTTGCAGGACACATGGAGACAGTGCATAATCAAGTTAAGAAGCATTTGGAGGAGATGAACAATAAGTATAAGGAGCAAGTAGATGAGAAGAGGAGGCACAAAGAATTTTCAGTGGGAGATGAAGTGATGGTATACTTGAGAAAAGAAAGATTTCCAGTTGGGACATATAAAAAGTTGAAGATGAAAAAGTTTGGACCATGTAGGATACTCAAGAAGTTTGATTTAGGAAATGCATATGAAGTAGAGCTACCGAAGACATTGGGTATATCACCTATTTTCAACATTATAGACTTATATCAGTATCATGAAGTAGAGTTTAGTGACAGCATTGATGAAGACTTGAAGAAGAAGTTACCACAACAAGTACTAGATCAGATTGAAGACATTTTGGATAGTAGAATTGGACACAACACTAGAGGAAGGCAATACAAATAATATCTTGTGAAGTGGAAAGGCAGACCGAAAGAAGATTCATCATGGATTTCTTAGGTTGAGGTGGACCATCTTGGGTTTCTTCTAGCCCCAGTAAAGTGAGGGATTCACTTTTTCAATAACCCCAGATATCTAATGCAGGAGCATTCCTGGTTCAAGAGCAATCTTGCATCAACCAAAAATATTTACATTTTAGTTTGTTTCTTTTCATTTTCTAGTTCAATTTAGTCAGTAGCAGTTTCAATATTTTGGTCCGCATTCTACTAGAGTTTCATTTCAGACCTTGCAGAGCTGGACTTGGCATCTAGACACATTCATGCACATCATATTCAAATCTTAGATCATTTGGATCAGGTACTGGCAAGCTATCACTATCAGAAGATCAATTGTTTTCTCATAATAGAGCACCCTAACAGTTTCAGACAATCAGCTAAAGGAGAAAACTTGTAGAGCATTTTATGACTTGCAAAGATAAATGACACAACATTCAATGTTGTTTGGATTGTGGCCGACCTTTCCTAAGATCTGCACACCATTCCATTCATTTGTGGAGGAGTTCTACATGATTAGGTCTAACCTATTTGTGTACACACATTACAGCTCTTCATTGGAGTTTGTGATCTTCCTTGGCTAACGCAGAAGCATCTTATGTTCTAGAGATGATATATATTGATGTAATAGATGTCTAGGAAAGTAGTTGATATTAGTTCATAGTTGATAGTTTGAATTTCTAGCGAAGGAGATTCAAAGCTATTTCTTGTGCATATTCTGTAACTGTGAAGTCAAGCCTATGAGCCCTAATTGTAAGCCCACATGTTGCCGGCCAATTTGTATTTGAATTCTATGATATACTAAATGACTGAATCTATATTTGCTTTATATCTTCAAGTTGTTTCCATTGTGTTTACTCTAGTTTCACAGCTTGGACAGTTCACTTTGTGGACCATCCTATTCATGATTGCACCAGAGTTGCTTTGGTTGAAGATAATTTGGTTTCCTTGAAGAAGTGTTGAAGATGTTAGGAATATGTTTCTGATGGTTGGTCTCCAAATGCTTTTGAGAAAATTTGATTAATAAAGGAAACAATGTAGTGAGGTGGCATTTTGACGTACAAAGTAGTGTTCCAGTTTTGCTCTGCATTTACCCTATATTGAAGATCTATCTTTGCAGTTTGGATACGTTGTTAAGAGATGTTCAGAGATGTTATATACCAAATTTGGTGGTCCAGTTCATTGTGAAAAGAAAGTTGTGTTCACCAATGTGTGGACTGTGTTTCAGAGATTTATAGAGGTGTCTAGGAGAAATGTCTTTGCTCCGTATTTCTCCACAATGTGGCTTTTGGTCTTGCGGTTCTAGAGGCATACTTATAAGGCTCCTATCTTTCTCCAGTCAAGGTTGTTCGTGATTTAGTGCTCCAAAAGAGGACTTATCAAGTTGCAGTGTATGACAGAGACATTTGAGTTTGCTGAGTAAATAGGATAAGGTTGTCCGGTAGGTGAAAGTTGTTGTGGAGAAATTTGTTGGATTTCAGGAAGTTTCAAGATGTTTGTGGAATACTCTAGATTGTGTTGAAACCTTGCATGTGGACCAAAAGTCATATTTGGGTTTCAAGAAGTGTGTATTTAAAAGATCATGATATTAACACAGGTTTGGCTGACCTTGAGTGTTTACACTAATTGCAAATTTGCTTTGGTGATTGTGAAAGTGTGGAGCAACATGCTTGGATGAATTTAGGTCCAAGCTAAGATGTGTTGTGGTCCGCCTTCATTCCTTTCCACCAGGAATGTTTAGGTCCAGACCTAATTTGAATCTTCTAGGTTAAATTGATTTGTCAACCTTGGAGAATGTTCTCAAGGTTGAAGACGGTATAAATGAGTGTCAAGGGATTATGATTGAGTGCGCATGTGATGGATGTGATGTGGATAACAAAGTGGTTGAATGTGTGGTGCAGTACAAGCCTTCATGTGTTAGACTACTAGATGTTGTGAATAGAAGGTGTCTACTATTCCTCGATGATGCTGTAAAGATGATGTTGATGTTGTGGTGAATATTGAGTTTCATTGGAACTGTACTCCTTGCATATGTTAGATGCAATTATAACAGTTCATCTCTGGCAGTGAGCCATCTCTTCTCCATCTTTCTTTCAGGGCAGTGAGCCTTTTGTAATTCTATGTTATTACTACTTTATATTGTGAGCTAATCCTCACCATGGTTTTTCCCTTCTTAGGTTTTCCACGTAAAATATGGTGTTGTCTTGTGTATGGTGTAGTTATGATTCAGTTTCTGTTATTTGCTTTGCATGCTTAATCATCATAACAAGTTTAAGGGTTAATTGAATTAATGTGGCTCTATATGTGTATGAGGGTTTTGAAATTATAAGATACAACTGATTCAACCCCCCCCCCTCTCAGTTGTCTTGTGCATTCAATAGCTTTATACCATAGTGTTGGACATGAAGCTTTTTGTACAACTAGAGCAGGGAAAATTAAATCATAAGGGTGAACAAACTTCAAAAGAGAGTTCTGGCCAAAAACTCAATTATGTGCATGTGATTCAACAATGAGGGTTGTTGGAGTTGTAGTATAATTTTTCTATAGCTACTATGGTGTCCTTCCATGACCCTATGCCAATAACATACTCTTTTATGTAGTTAAGATATCTGTCTGAAGTAATTTCCCAAAATGACTACAAATCCCATGAGATTTATCAATATTTACTATGAAGTTAATGCATATTTTAAAGTTTTAGAAATACTTTTCAAATAAAATTCCAAGAAAAAAAATTGATCTTGAATTATTCACCTAGGTTTTCATTCCATGATGTAACATTCTTGAATAGCTATAGGATAATCATGATTCAACACACATTTTTCAAGCTTTATACCATAGTGTTGGATATAAAGCTTCTTGAGCAACTAGAAAAAGAAGTGATTAAATTATAAGAGAAAACAAGCTTCAAAAGAGAGTTCCAACCAAATATCACATTTATAATCTTTGAGCTATTGTTGAGGAGGTGTGACAATAATCTTCTAAAATCTTTTTTTTGTGTGTGGTCTTTAGGAAGGCTTCCCATTGTACCCAAACACTTGTTCTAGAGGTTGGTTATATGAAAATCTCATAGAACTTCATTATTGCTATAATGAGGCTTTATATGATAGTTTTGGTTTGTAGACAACTAAAATTGACCATTTCTTACGACATTGCCTTTTTACATCACCTTGTGACCTATTTTATTCTAAGACCCTTTCATGACCACTTCCATCATTTCCATTAGTTAAATAAATTACATTTATTTGAATTAGTTGAAGGAACATGGGAATTAAATAAATAGAATTTATTTAATTTAACTAGAAGTGATAAATTAGTTAAAAGGGATTATCCATTCACTTTATTTCCTCTCTATCTATAAATTAAACTTCCATTTTCATTTCAAACCTTTACACTTTCTCATCAAATTTCGTGCACACATTCATATCATATTATTCTCTATCATTTTAATAGCAGAGTTATGTTGGTTGTGTGAGCAGCCCACAATACATCCATAAGACAAATCAATGGAGCTTCAGTGCACTCCATTATGTCCTATCATAAGTCTGATTTTATGCAAGGTTTGAAGGTATATTTGCATTGTTTATCTTTATGTTATTGTCTTGCATGATTTTAAGGGTTTCATTTTGGCATGCCTAGTATTTTAACCCTATTTTTTGCAAGATTTTTTAGGCTTTTGTTGTAGGCTTTGAAAGAATTTTGAGAAAAAATTTGGAGGTCACCTATTGCAGAAGCCTTCCTACGCCAAATCTGATATCACCATTGAGCCTAGGAGGACTCGCAAGTGAAAAATGACATAAAATACGCCTATTTTTTGTTACTATGAATTTTTTTGTTTAGGCCCCCTCATAGACCTGTGGCGTATGGATCCATACAAACCCGTACGACCTACACAGGGGCTTTCACGCTCTAAAATTTTTAAAAATAATATAAAATAAAAAAACAAAAACCCTTCCCCCATGCCACCCCTTTCCCTGCCACTCCCTACCCTTCTGCGTTCCCCAAACCCCCACGCCTCCGCTTCCCCCACTCCCGCCCCACCCACCTCCCCACTCTGCCTCTGCTCCTACCCTGGCCACTCCTCCCTACCCCCTGTACACTCCCAAGCCTCCACTCACCAGACTATTGCAAATTCACTTACCAAAGAAGAGATCATTGAAACTACTAATGCATTGTCTGCAACACCACTTGTCAAAGATCATTTTTTTCTCACTAATCTAGTCACTTAGTTTAATCTAGGGGGATAGTAATTAAACATTGTTTGCTTTGTCTTTGGATTTTGAAAAGGGTGTATGCTCTCTCCTCACACCTTTTGGTGACATTGGAGATCAAAAACCCCTTCATTATACCTTTGTTTATTTGTTCAATCCTAGGGGCATTATCTCACGTATGCTCTCCCCTTGTGCTTTGTGTGAGCCTAGGGATCAAAAGTGAATAGTGTTCTTCCCTTTAGGAGGCCTGCTAGGGGATTTCATCACCCCTAGGGATGACCTCAACCACATGTTCTGGTAGGGTATATCAAAGGGGGAGAGTGAAATTTGTACCTTAATCTAGCTACGTAGTCATTAGGATAGCCTTGGGGCCCTGATGATTCTAGACACAAGGTGAGGTGGTGTTTGCTTAATCAATTATGCCACATCCCTTCAACAGGCTAGTGTTCGCGGACTTGGGCCTCATTGTACCTTGTGTATTTGAGAGGGCTCCCCTAGAATATTGTAAAGCCTAGATAAGACTTTTCAGTTGTCATATCCTACCATGCATCACTGCAGTAGGGGGAGAACAGCTCAAGTTATTACCTCCATTGTTTGAGATGAAATAAACTTTGGGTAAAACTTTAGTCTCCAAGGTAAGGGGTGTAAGGTGGTACATGAACTTACATTGCCTATCTATCCAAACAATGGTAAATGGTATCAAGGGGATGGAAATCACCATTATCTAATAGTAGAGATTGAAGTTGCACCTGAGTGAGTCCATGGAATATGACACTCCTACTTGAATAATTCTAGGTTTGTTCATGTGCTTGGTGTGTTTTCCTTGTACAATACATGTAAAAGCCACTTTATCCAGGAAGTAATTCACACCAATTTCCTTGTTAAGTCAAGTCAGCCATTGTCTTTTTATGTTTGTTTTTCTTGCCAAAATCTCAAAATCCAAAAAAAACCAAAATATCTCCAAAAATCCAAAAAATTAATCTTCCAACCAAGTCTAGCATTCATCCTAATCATTCACTTGCATCATAATTACCCATTTAATTATCTTATCCCAATCATCTTTTCATCCAATCCAATCCATTTTACCCTAATCATCCATATGGCACTTGAAGATCCTTATGGCACCCAAAGAATGTTTAACAAACTCAAGATTATATGGAAAGTATCCAATCACTCCTACACCCTCATCCCTACCTCGCATCAACAACCAATCCAACTTATCGATACCCCAAACTTATCAAACATCTACCTTACCTCAAACGTCACAAGTCCAAATTCCTAACCATGTTTCATATTCAACCAAGAACACCATGGATTCTTATACCAAAATGCAACTACAAGCCCTCATCCAAAAACTCATAGCCCAAGAATTACAACCACAACCTTTATCCCATATGTCATCGTCATCAACTTCACACCAACCTATTCCAACCACATATCAAGCTAATCCTACCTCAACCTATCACACTTCTCCCAATATCAACCAATATACATATCAATCCATACCCCAAGATCATCCCACTATTTATATCCAACGACATTCACCTCAAGTTCCTTCACAGCAATAACATGCAAGTCCAAGTTACCCTTTGCACCAAGATCAAGTGTCCTTAAGTCCTCATGCTACCCTTAACAAGGGAAAAACCACTCTAGCTTATGCATCCTAGGGGTATCCTCCATCATCATCCAATCAAATTCCTATCCAAGAGCCTACTAGTCCTAGCCCAACACCACCATGTAATCCCAGCCCATTGGTCCATCAACCTTCTAATCCATCAACTCCTTCATTTCCTTCACCATCATGTTCCTCCAATCCTCTACCAAAAGATGAGGCTAAGATACTTTTAGAACAATTGGTCCAAGCAAATTTGATTGAGCTATCACTGATAAAACCCTTTGGAGATACCCACATTAAACTATATTGGTATAATGAAAACAATTATTGTGTATACCATAGGGTTAGGGGCCATACGACATTCAATTGTTACACACTTAAGAGATTGATCAAAGACCTCAAATTGTGGTAAGATTGTGCTAGATGATCCCAATCCTAATCCATCCAATCCCATTATACCTCCACCTAATCCTAATCATAAGCCTATAACATCCACAATTATTGTCCACCCATTATATTGTCCATCCACCCATACACTTATGAAGGATGTGATCCAATGGCTATTAGCAAGGAATCAACCACATCCTTGTCATCAAATACCTATCCTTGCACTATCCAAGAACCTTCAACCAATATGCGTATTCCTCCAAATCCATCTAATAGTACACAACCCATCAAGCCTCTTGAACATCCAAACACAAGAACTATGTCATGAGCTTAGTCCAAAGCATGTGTAAACACCAACCCCTCATCCTAATCAAAATCTAAACATCCTATCTAATCCCATCCCTGACTCCATTCCATCATATGATCAACCTATCCATAACCTATATCTTTTCTATGATCAAGATAATATCTATGACCAAAACCCTATCCATGAGAAAGAAATCCAAATTCCTCCTATCCATAATTCACTTAATCCCATCCATAATCCCACCACTTCCAACACTAGTCCTATCCATCCTCCAACTAATCTTATCCATCATCCAATAACATCCACTTCCCTTGATGAGATACTTAGTCCCCAAGAAAATATAGATAATCAACTTCTTATTGAGCATAATGTTGATCAAGATCCTCGTGATCCTTCACCATCCTCTATTGATCCCATTCCAAATCCATCATCATATCCTCTTGGATCCAACACCTTCATTCATGGTGGCTCTCTTGTAGGAGATAAACATATTCTATTTGCCATTCCACCCTCCTTATCTAATAATGGACTCGCATCTTGTGTCCTAAACAATAAACATCCCATTGCACATCGCATGCTCGAAAACATGAATTATCATGGAAAAGGCTTAGGCCTTCATGAACAAGGGATTTTGGAGCCCATCCATGTCAAAGTTCCTCCACAATCACATGGCCTTAGCTATACACCCCAAGGAAAACAATCCCAAGATGTTGGTACCACTTCCATGCCTTCTAAATCCACTACTTTCCATCCCAAACCCCATGCATCCCATCGCACCACCAAAACATATGTTGTTATCCCTCCATCATCATACAAATCTCAAAAGCATGTGACCATACACCTTCCTCCATCTACTTTACCTCCACTCCTTCCAACCCAAAATATCCCCATCCTCACATCCCCTTATCTTTTTATCCACAAGTCCACTAATCCCTCCATCCACACATCTTATTCCCTTAAATCCCCTAAAATTCATAATCATGATCAATGAATGCACACATCAACCAAACATGAAGCTATCACAACCCCCATGGGATTCAAAAATAGAAATTTGGATGTCTCCTTACATAAAGAAAAAAATCCTAAAGATCATCATGCCATAGTGCACTAATGCAAAGAATCAAAGCAAAATTCATCCAAAAGGCTACACAAGCCCACGCCTCAAAAATAAAAAGCAAAAACAAAAATGGTATGGGTCCCCAAGAAAAAACACTTAATCCAAATAAAGCATCCACAATTCAAAAATCCCAAAAATCCTATCCCTATCACAAAATTCTACAATTCCTAAGACCATTTGGGTCCCAAAATTACTAAATCGACCATCCCCTAAGCAAACATCTCCATTACTCCCAACTAGGACTCCTTCCATTCAAAAACTTCAAAATCCAATTCGGTGTGTGCAACCATTGGTCTTGGTTCATTTCCATTCCACAACATTCCCACATACCTCCATCTCCCCATCTTCTATCTACTATCCCGCATATTTCCCCCATCATATCCCTATGATCCATGCTTTTGGATAATCCTTTCATCCATAATCCACTATCCATCCACATCATAACCCATCCTTCCCTACATAATCCACTATCTATCTACTCCATCTCCCTCTTAGGCAATCCTCTACCAACATCCATGCATAAAATGGCACTTGACATGATCCCTGTATGATATCCCTCTATAATGGGACATTATCATCTTTCATGGAACTAGACGTTTGAGTCGTCATGCTCTTCCAAATCTCTCTTATCCATATTCCCCTATCCCATCCAAAAAAATTTAAAAAAAATAAAAAATCAAAATAGTAAAGAGAAATCCCTTTGTCCAATGGTGGAAACCACTTCAGTGGCACCTTGGATAAGTACCATGATGAAAACCTGGTAAAAAGGTGTCATGTGTAGATTCCTTGTCTATGTGTCTTACACTTGGAGGCATGTTGTCTCATCTATCCTATCCTATTATTTTCCTCCTATCCTACCATCTTCATCCATCATATCCTCATACTTACCTATGCCATTTACCTATTCACAAACATGTATTCCATTCCTCCTTTTGATCTTGATACAAACATGGGGGCAAAATGTTGAAAAATGCTTTGGACATCTCTTGATCTACCTCGTCCTTTATAACCAATCCTATCATCTTATCGTCATAAGTTTTGTCAGTAAAATCCTAAGCATTACACCTAGAATGGGGCATGTTATTCCTATGCAACATAGTCCTTGGAGATCACATCCTAAACCCCCTTCCTCCATCCATCATGTATCATCCATCCTTCCTATCTTCCTTCCATAATCCTCTTATCCATCTACCCAATCCTTCCTTTATCCTTGCCTTGGCCGGGTTTTCCCTTGTCATTGGTATCTAGCATCTAGGCTATCCAAACTGCAATCCAATGTCATCCCATAATATTCCAAAAATACCAAAAAAAAATCCAAATATCCCAAAAATACCAAATATCCCAAAAATTTCAAAAAAATCAAAACATTCTCAAAATCTAAAAAAATTACATTTTCAAAAAATCTAAAAAAATATAACATTTCCAAAAAACACAAAAAACATGACATATCCTAAAAATACCAAAAAAATCAAATATCCAAAAAAATCCAAGCAATAAAATCCAAATGCAGGTCATCCTTAATTATACCAATCTAGTCAAAGTAATCTAGCCAAATCATCCAATTGCATCCTTGGTTTTGTTCCAATCTTGTTGTCAACCCAATCGATCAATCATCATCATCAATGGGATATATCGTTCCCGTATCCTTGTGTTGATCTAGGGATATATCGTTCACCACAATAACAACACTATCTCAATAAATCAATCAATTATCAATTTACAGCTTGACAAGGGCAATACCTTGTTTGTTTTTTAATCGAGAAGAAACATTCATACAATGCACTATACCTTAACCAAAATCGTCTATCTAGCCACTTTATCAATTGCCACATCATTCGATCTCAAACAAACAATCATCATCTAGCCTCATCTAGGGATTTATCATTCCTGTCATCAGGCACCTATCCAAACATCACTTAAACTCTTTGGCAAGAGATACAATGGTTATTTGACTTGTGTCATCATTTGGTCTTTTGTTTTTAATTTTATCTTTTCTATCTCCTTTTATTTTATCAAAGCCACCTAAAACCATTTATATCTTGGTGTGTTATAATTAACATAGAATGGGGCATAGTGTTTTGCGTGTCTGTTGGATATTCTTATCACTACAGCTAATATTCATATATTATGTCTAGACAAGGTTGTATTATGCTAGGTATAAGGATACTCCTTTAGTTTGCAGTTTCAAGTCCATGCAAAGGATATAAAGTCACTCTGGTTCCTTATACCTTGGTGCATAATATCCTCTTGCTATATCAAATAAGGATTGCTCTACACATTATCCCAACATATCTATATCTTCTCTATCCACTATATCCATTATAACTATAACATATCCATTTCCAAATCCTATTATAGAGCATTCTTCATCTCTCAATCTATCTCTCTTTTGCTATCTATTTCACCTATCTTCTTCAACTTAACAATCCATCCTAACTATCCATTCCTAACCCTTAGCCTTTTCCATCCAACCTCTTTTCATCCATATCTTTTCCATCCCACCTATCCTCTCAAGGGGGCATCCCATCCTTACTTCATTCCTCTTCATCACTCCTTCAAGTGGTTGGGGCATCCTTTTCCCTCCATCCATACCTTTTCTTCTTTGAAATGATGTTACTTCTCTTAGTCACAACATCGTTTCAAAGAGGGGCAAAATGTAGACACTTAAAATTGACCATGTCTTACGATATTATCTTTTGACATCACCTTGTGTCCTATTTTCTTCCAAGTTCATTTCATGACCCCTTCTATTGTTGTTATATGGAGCTTAATCAGACTCAGATGTTAAATTTTCCCCACTTTTATCGGTGTGGTTTCTCCCCAAAATTATTTAATAGGGATTTGGGGGCAGCGCCCCCAAGACGGGGTCATTATTATTTTATAAAGGCGTCAGGAGTTATTTTTCTATTGGCCAACATTAAAAAACCTTATTTTGTAACTGATATAAGTCTTGATAAAAATGGCTAAGGGTTAGGGTTTCCGTTGATATTGTATTGTAGCATTTTGCAGCAGTATTAAGTTGTAAGGATTGCTGGTTGTAATTGGTTCGATTGTTGGATAATAATATTGGACTCTCTGTTGGTGGATGTAGCCTGAGTTTGGGTGAACCACGTTAAA
The DNA here is from genome assembly GCA_027924645.1 of Cunninghamia lanceolata. Classification (NCBI taxonomy): domain Eukaryota; kingdom Viridiplantae; phylum Streptophyta; class Pinopsida; order Cupressales; family Cupressaceae; genus Cunninghamia; species Cunninghamia lanceolata. The sequence continues at coordinate 256,309 of BSBN01000181.1, forward strand.
AATTGTCTCTACTGTTATTATTTTTGTGTATTTTTCATTCCTCTGTTTAATTTTTTTTGCATTTAATTGATATCTTCTACATGTAATTCCTAACAAGTGGTATCAGAGCAGGTTGTGTTTGATTATCGTCTGCAAGAAAGTCTCATGATTAAGTCAGAGCAATGGCAGATGAGGGTAAATTGAATGTAGATAAATTCAATGGGAAGAACTATCAGTTATGGAAGATGCAAATGGAGCATTATCTCTATCAGAAGGATTTATGGAGGTCATTGGAAGGAATAGCTAAGAAACTGGCAGCAATGACTGATGAGGATTGGAATCTTCTGGATAGAAAGGTACTATGAACCATTAGGTTGTGCCTGGCACCATCTGTGGCATTCAATATAATAGAAGCGAAGACAATAGATTAACTGATGAAAGATTCGGCTAAATTGTTTGAAAAACCCTCAGCCTCAAATAAGGTATTTCTCATGAAGTGTTTGTTTAATCTGAAAATGATTAAAGGTGGATCTGTGACCAGTCAGTTAACTTCTATAAAAGTGAAATTTGATGAAGAGGTGAGGGCTCTCTTGGTTTTATGTTCTTTTCTAGAAAGTTGGAATAGCTTGGTAATGGATGTAAGTAACTCTGTCTCTAGTTTAAATATTTTAAAATTTGATGATATTGTTAGTGTTATTCGTAGCGAGGAAATGTGAAGAAAAATCTCAAGAGGGTCCACACCAGGTAGTGTTTTGAATGCAGAAAGTAGGCGCAGATCAAAGGAGAGAGGAAAAGGTTCTGGAGGTCATGGGAAGTCACAAGGAAAATCAAAGGACAAGAGGTTCCAATCCAGAGGATAGAAGGATTGCTGGTACTGTGGGAAACTGGGTCATCTGAAAAAAGATTGCTAGTCTCAGAAGAATAAAGAAGGAAACAAACAAGAAGGCAATAAGAAGGAAAATGTGGTAAGTAATAAATCTGAAGATGATGCTTTGATTCTTTCCCTAGATAATGCTAACGATTCATGGGTTTTAGATTCAGGGGCCCCATTTATGCTATGCCCCATAGAAGTTATTTTATTGATTATGTCCAAGGGGATTTTGGGCTAGTTTATTTGGGAGATAACAAACCTTGTTAGATTGTTAGAAAGAGAATAATCAAGATTAAGTTGCAAAATGGGAATCATTGGCTACTACAAGAGGTAGGGCATGTTCCAAGGCTTAGTAGGAATTTAATTTCAGCAGGGCAGCTAACTGATGAAGGTTGCATAGTTACTTTTAGTGATAAAAATTGGAAGGTTTCAAGACGTGCCTTAATAGTAGGAAAAGGTGTGAAAGTAGGCACCTTATATCTTTGTATAGGTCATATTGTTCCTTCTACTTTAGTTGTTGCAAAGAAGAATCAAATAGGTCCAGGAACAATTGATGTAGGTTCGCAGGAAGAGACTAAAACAATTGCTACAGGTTCTGAGACAACACTATGGCATAACAGACTTGGGCATATGAGTGAAAAAGGTATGAAGGTACATCATTCTAAGAAATTTTTATTAGGTCTAAAATGTATTAATATGGATTTCTATGAAAGTTGTGTGTATGGCAAACAAAAGAGAGTTAGTTTGAAACATTTAAGAAATGGAGAAGCTTGGTTGAGAATGAGACGGGTAAAAGATTAAAATGTCTCAAATCTGACATTGGTGATGAGTATTGCAGCAAAGAATTTGAGGATTATTATTCCTTTAATGGAATTCATAGTTAGAAAATGGTTCCAGGGACTCCACAAGAAAATGGAGTGGCTAAGCGCATGAATAGAACAATGGAGCGTGCAAGAAGCATGAGATTGCATGTTGGGCTGCCTTTAAACATGTGGGGAGAGGTTGTCAATACTTCTATATATTTAATTAACAGAGGTCCTTCAGTTCCTTTGGGCTGTGGTATTCCAGAGGAAGCATGGACAGGTAAGAATGTGAGTTATTCTTTTCCCAAAACCTTCGGATGTGAAGTATTTGCACATGTAGATTCAGAAAATAGAACCAAGATGGATGCAAAATCAAAAAAGTGTATCTTCATTGGATATGGCATTGATGAATTTGGTTATACGCTTTGGGATGTTGAAAATCTAAAAATTGTGAGAAGCAGGGATGTATTCAATGAGAAGGTGTTGTACAAAGATCAGTTGCAGTAGCATGAGAAGAAAGAAAAGGATTATGTGGTGTTGGATGATACTCTAGATAGTGATGTTCCAGTGGTTTCTCATGCTCCGCAATAGCAACAAGAAATACCACAAACTCCAGTGAATGTTAGATGGTCAACAAGGCTAAGTAGACCTCCTAAAAGGTTTTCTCCCTCTTTGTATTCTATTTTGTTAATAGATACTGGTGAATCGGAAGGGTGTGATAAATCTATGCAGGTGGATACAAAGGTTCAGTGGGAGCTTGCAATGAAAGAATAAATGGACTCCTTGCTGAAAAATCAGACTTGGAAATTATGTAAGTTGCCTGCAAGTAAAAAGGCTTTACCAAACAAATGGGTTTATAGGCTGAAAAAGGAAGATGGAGGTAAGAAAGATTTAAATCCAGGTTAGTTGTAAAAGGATTTGCACAGAAAAAGGGCATTGATTTTGATGAGATTTTTTCTCCAATTGTTAAGATGACTTTTATTCATACTGTTTTAAGTATTATGGCTACTGAAGATTTGTATTTGGAATAGCTAGATGTGAAAACTATCTTTCTCCATGGTGATTTGGAGGAGGAGATATATATGGAACAGCCCCAAGAATTTAAGGTCAAAGGTAAGGAGAAACTAGTGTGCAAGTTGAAGAAGAGCTTATATGGCTTGAAACAAGCACCTTGGCAATGGTACTTAAAATTTGATAGTTTTATGGCTGAGCAAGGCTACAGCCGGTGTAATTCTGACCATTGTGTTTATTTTAAGAGGTTGGATAATGATAGCTACATTATTTTATGTTTATATGTTGATGACATGCTTGTAGCAGGGTCTAACATGGATCACATAAGAGAGTTAAAACAATAGTTAGCATAATCATTTGCTATGAAGGATGTGGGGGCAACAAAACAAATCATTGGTATGAAAATTTACAGAGATAGGAAGAACAAAAAATTGACTCTCTCTTAGATTGATTATGTTGAAAAGGTGTTGCAGAGATTCCATATGGAGAATGCAAAAGCTGTCATCACACATTTGCCTAGTCATTTGAAATTGACTAAGGAGATGTGTCCAAAGACACAAGAGGAGGAAGATAAAATGTCCAAGGTACCATATGCTTCAACTGTAAGAAGTTTAATGTACTCCATCGTATGCACAAGACCAGATATTGCACATGTTGTAGGAGTCGCCAATAGGTATATGAGTAATCCTGAATTGGAGCATTGGAATACGGTAAAATAGATTCTCAGATATTTGAGAGGTACATCCAATAAACACTTATGTTTTGGGAGCTCTAATACTAGTTTAATAGGTTATGTAGACTCATATTTGGCAGGGGATATTGATACCAGGCGGAGTACTACAGGTTATGTCTTTACTGTAGGTGGGACAGCAGTGAGTTGGATCTAATGATTGCAAAAGATGGTTGCTTTATCCACCACAGAGGCAAAGTATGTAGCTGCAATAGAGGTAAGAAAGGAGATGATATGGCTGCAATCTTTCATGGAAGAATTGGGCAAACAAAGGCTAATAGTTATTTGTTTACGGACAACTAGAGTGCCATACATCTTGCAAAGAATTCTACCTTGCATTTAAAGACCAAACACATATAGTTGAGGTATCACTTCATTCGATCAATGTTGGATGATGGAAAGTTAAGGATGGAAAAGATACTTACATATAAAAATCTAGTGGATATGTTTACAAAAGCAGTGACAAGGGAGAAGTTGAGCTCCTCTTTAGCTTCGGTTGGTCTTCAAGACTAAAAACAATAAAATTAGAATAGCAGGGTCCAGGGTGTTTATTTCGAGTGGGAGCTACAAGGTCAACGATGTTATGATCAGTCTCCAAGTGGGAGATTATTGTTAAATGGAGCCTAATCAGACTCAGAGGTTAAATTTTTCCCACTTTTATCGACACAGTTTCCCCCCAAAATTATTTAACGGGGTTTGGGGTCAACGCCCCCAAGACAGAGTCATTATTATTTTATAAAGGCATCAAGAGTTATTTTTCTATTGGCTAACATAAAAACCCTATTTTGTAACCAACATAAGTCTTGATAAAAATGACTAAGGGTTAAGGTTTCCATTGATATTGTATTGTAGCATTTTGCAATAGTATTGAGTTGCAAGGATTGTTGGTTGTAATCAGTTCGATTGTTGGATAATAATATTGGACTCTCTATTGGTGGATGTAGCCCAAGTTTGGGTGAACCACATTAAAAATTGTCTCTCGGTGTTATTATTTCTGTGTATTTTGTATTCCTCTATTTAATATTTATTTGCATTTAATTGATATCTTCTACATGCAATTCCTAACATCCATCATTTCCATTAGTTAAATAAATTACATTTATTTAACTAATCCCTTTTAACTAATTTATCCCCTCTAATCAAATTAAATAAATTCTATTTATTTGATTCTCATATCCCTCCAACTAATTTACATAAATAAAATATTTATTTAAATTAGCTCACATGCCACTTGTTTCTCATAATTTAAATAATTTTTTATTATTTAAATTATCCCTCACATCCCTATTTTTAAGCTCATTAATTATGTGTCATAAGCACTTCCTCTCCAAAATCAATTAAAAAATATCATTTCTCCCACTCCCATCCTTATTTTAGTCACATGTCATCCTCATTTATTGTTCGTCATGAGCACTAAAGTTGACTTTCAATCCTAGTCATCCACCTCATCCCTCACCCTTTCATTCCTAGCCATTCACTTTATTCCCTTCTATCTATAAATTAAACTTTCATTTTCATTTCAAACCCTCACACTCTCTCATCAAATTTGTATGCACATCCATATCATATTATTCTCTATCATTTTCATAGCAGAGTTATGCTAGTTGTGTGAGCAACCCACAATACATCCACATGACAAATCAATAGAGGTTGGGTGCACTCCATTCCGTTCTATCAGAAATCTAATTTTATGCAAGGTTTGAAGGTATATTTGCATTGTTTATCTTTATGTTATTGCTTTGCATAATTTTTGGGTTTTCAGGGTTGATCTCATATTTTCCAATTTCTAGAGATTTACTATTGTATTAAGAATAATACTAGAGTCAAACAAGAGCACTCTTTTTCACTAGTTCTCTTTTGGATGAGCTCTTTGGCATTTAGTTTTATAATGACAAGATCCAAGTCATGCTTTCGTAGCACATCAATGCAGAGGATGCTACATCATGTCTTGATTTCCATGCAGGTTTTCATTCTAATGGTGCAATCCTCCTTGTTGACTCTCCCAAGAATTTACCAAGACAAGTGATTCTCTAGCCTAATTTTTTGAGCTTCAAGAATTTATTTTTAACCATAGTAAAATTGAGGTTATGATCTTCAATACCTCTAAATGTTCTCTCTCCAAGTTCTAACTCTCCAACAAAAGAGAACTTGTAGAAATTGCACCATCTTATATACACTTGGGGCTTCAATTACTACTTCATCTCTTAATCTTAAGTCTCATTCCTCATCACAACTTTGTAGAGAGTGTCTCCCTTTCTATTGTGGAATGTTTGTGCTTTCAAACATATTTCTAAGATATCCATACAAAGATGTGTTTTCAACACTATCAAAAAATACATGATGCTTTATGGGTGATGCAGATCAAGGTCCAGGGGCTTTGACAAGCTACTAAACCAAGCAGGAAAATGAACAACACACAACAATGAAATAGAAAACTCTTTATTCATATGCAATAGAAAACATTCAGCAGGAGTACAATGGTCATCATGCATGCCTTGGCCTAAGCCTTACAATCATTCCAATGGTCAAACCAAACTATCCTAGCCTTCCTGTGAAAACCCAAAATAATTTGCCTTCAACCTTGAAATATGCAGAAGGAGCTACAGCAAAAGTCAAAAACTCGCTATGGAGAAGTCAACCTCTTTTAGTGTGAAATTCCTCTACTTATAGGCATTTGAGATGGCCACCACATTCATCACATGAATGGGACATGTGTCAGTCATTAATTAGCTCTTGGATCAGTCGTACAGGTGGTCAAAAACCATTTTGTCACTTTCTGAGTGCTTTCAGGTGGTGTGGTGGGAAAAAGTGACCCATCGTGATATTACAGAAGAAATTGGGTCATCTACATATTGTGAGAAAAACTAGGCCATCTACATAGTGCGGGAAAACTAGGTCAACTACATATTGTGGGGAAAACTGGGTCAACTACATATTATGGAGAAAATTGGGTCTACTGCATATTGCGAGGAAAACTGGGTCATCTACATATTGCGGGGAAGTTAGGGTCTACTGCATATTGCAGGGAATTTAGGGTCTAATGCATATTGTGGGATTTTTGGGTTCTACTACATATTGCGGGATTTCATAGTAAAATTGAGGTTGTGATCTTCAATACCTCTAAATGTTCTCTCTCCAAGTTCTAACTCTCCAACAAAAGAGAACTTGTAGAAATTGCACCATCTTATATACACTTGGGGCTTCAATTACTACTTCATCTCTTAATCTTAAGTCTCATTCCTCATCACAACTTTGTAGAGAGTGTCTCCCTTTCTATTGTGGAATGTTTGTGCTTTCAAACATATTTCTAAGATATCCATACAAAGATGTGTTTTCAACACTATCAAAAAATACATGATGCTTTATGGGTGATGCAGATCAAGGTCCAGGGGCTTTGACAAGCTACTAAACCAAGCAGGAAAATGAACAACACACAACAATGAAATAGAAAACTCTTTATTCATATGCAATAGAAAACATTCAGCAGGAGTACAATGGTCATCATGCATGCCTTGGCCTAAGCCTTACAATCATTCCAATGGTCAAACCAAACTATCCTAGCCTTCATGTGAAAACCCAAAATAATTTGCCTTCAACCTTGAAATATGCAGAAGGAGCTACAGCAAAAGTCAAAAACTCGCTATGGAGAAGTCAACCTCTTTTAGTGTGAAATTCCTCTACTTATAGGCATTTGAGATGGCCACCACATTCATCACATGAATGGGACATGTGTCAGTCATTAATTGGCTCTTGGATCAGTCGTACAGGTGGTCAAAAACCATTTTGTCACTTTCTGAGTGCTTTCAGGTGGTGTGGTGGGAAAAAGTGACCCATCGTGATATTACAGAAGAAATTGGGTCATCTACATATTGTGAGAAAAACTAGGCCATCTACATAGTGCGGGAAAACTGGGTCAACTGCATATTGTGGGGAAAACTGGGTCAACTGCATATTGTGGAGAAAATTAGGTCTACTGCATATTGCGAGGAAAACTGGGTCATCTACATATTGTGGGGAAGTTAGGGTCTACTACATATTGCGGGGAATTTAGGGTCTAATGCATATTGTGGGATTTTTGGGTTCTACTACATATTGCAGGATTTCAAGGCTCTACTGCATATATCCTGTTGCAGACCAAAGTTTTGCATATTATATTGTAGACCAAAGTTCTGCCTAAGCATAACTTGTTCAATTTTGCTTAGAATCTCGACAAACTTAAAATTTTGGACACCCATTTGACTATTTAACAAGATGACATCATCACTTGGATTTGTGGGATTTCAAGGGTCATTTGCATATATCTTGATGGCAGGGAAAGTCCTACATATTCCGTTGACATTGAAAGGTCCACATTTGCATAACTTGTCCAATTTAGCTCGAATCTTCACCAAATTTGAAATGTGAGCACCCATTTGGATCTTCTTCAAGTTGAAGTCAACACTTGGCCATGAATCCTTAGAAAATTCTCTAAAAATTTGATCATCAACTCTTCCAGCAAAATAAGAAGGGAAATAAACAAGCAAGAAAGCAAAGAAATCTTTTTGGTTGATGAGGATTACTTGTGGACTCTAATGCTCCTACATCAGACACGTCGGGTAACTAAAATGTTCCATGATTTGAAAACTCATGAACACTTTAGCAAGTCTGGAACCAGAATTCCATACTTGACTAGCTCTGTAACACTCAACCAAGAAGCTTCATCTGTAGCTTTGTTCTTCCATCAGACCAGGTATTCCATGTATTCATTTCCTCTGGTCTTCTTAGCCACTGAGGAGCTAATTACTCTATCTACTTCTTCCTTCGTCTTTCCAAGTGACTAATCTAACCATCCTTGTGCATCAGGGAAATGTGAGTGTGTACCATTTTGTAAACTTATCTCTCCTTCATGGAACTTGTATAGATAAACAACATTGAAAATAGGAGATATATCTATCCCTACTAGTAGCTCAATCTCATATGCATTAGATAAGAACTTCCTCAACACCTTGCACGAACCTATCTTCTTAAATTTCAACTTATTGTATGTTCCCTATGGAAACCTTTCTTTCCTCAAATGTGCCAAAACTATGTCTCCTACCTGGATGTATTTGTTGCCACTTTTCTCCAACTTTTCCTTCACCTCCTTATGAATCTCATGAATGTATTCTACAGAATCTTATGCTACAGTACTCTTCATGTTCAAATTTGCACTATCTCTCAGCTCATCAACACCTCTTGGGTTGTACCCATAAACTATTTGAAACGGGCTCTTTCCTACAATTATGTTCACTGAATTATTGTAAGCAAATTTTGCTTGTGCCAAAATAAGATCCCATTGATGCAATTTGTCTCCCACCAAACATCTCAACAAGTTTTCCAAACTTCTATTCACAACCTCAATCTGTCCATCAGTCTAGGGATGATAGGTTGAACTATGTCCTAATTCAGTGCCCATCTTCTTCCATAATGTACGCCAAAAATTGCCAACAAACTTTGTGTCCCTGTCAGAAATTATGCTCTTAGGCAGTCCATGCAGCCTGACTCTTTGAAAAACAATGCAACTATGTGTGATGCATCACTAATTTTCTGACATGGTATGAAATGAACCATCTTTGAAAATCTATCGACTACAACAAAAATTGAGTCATTACCTCTCTGTGTTCGAGGTAGACCCAAAACAAAATCCATACTTAGGTGCTCCCACGGTCTCTCTAGTATAGGAAATGGCTGATATAGTCATGTGTTTTGTCTTCCTCATTTAGCATGCTAGCAAATTCTACAGTCTTGTACCAGTCTCTTCACATCTACACTCATTCTAGGCCAAAAATAACCTTCACTCAACTGTGCCAATGTCCTATCTATCCCAAAATGTCCACTGAAGCCTCCACTATGCTTTTCTTTTATTAGATTCTCTCTCATTGAACCTCTATGTATACACATTTTTTGTCCTTTGAACAGAAAGCCATCTTGGATGAAATACTCCAACCATCATGTCTTATCTCCCTCCACTGGACTTCTACTATTTGTCCACGCTTCCTTAAAATCAGGATCATCAGGATACAACTCCATTGCATCAAATTCAACAACACTGACTCTTAACTCATCAATAAACACCTTCTGCTAAGTGCATCTACTACCCTATTTGACTTACCACTCCTATGTTTGAAGACAAAAGAATAAATTTGTAGAAACTCCACCCATTTCATATGCCTTTGGTTTAACTTACCTTGATTGTTGATGTATTGCAAGGCATGGTGGTCTGTGTACAATACAAACTCATTAGATAGAAAATAATGCCTCCACTTCTTCAAGGCCTACACTATAATAGAATTCTTGGTCATAAATTGAGTATTTCCTCTTTGCTTCATTTAGTTTCTCACTGAAGTAGGCAATGGGTCTACCTTCTTAACACTCCCCCAATTGCACTACCACTAGCATTGAAATCCACTTGAAACACTTTGCCAAAGTCTAGCAATGCCAACACTTGTTCTCTCACCTTCTTCAACAACTGAAAACTCTTTTCTACTGTAGTTGTCCACTAGAACTCTTTCCTAACACCCTTCATTGTCTCGGTGATTGGTGCACATATTCCACTAAAATTCCTAATGAACTTATAGAAGCTCACCAAGCCATGAAAACTTCTGGCCTCAAACATTTTTCTAGGTGAAGGCCAATCCATTATTGCCTTAACCTTCTCAAGATTCATCTTCAACTCTTCTTCAGACACTACAAAACCTAGATATAGGAGTTCCCTCTACATAAAACTACATTTATTCATGTTAACTAGCAACTGTTCTTCTTTTAACCTCTGCAAAATTGTTTTAAGTTGCAACAGGTGTTCCACTTTTGTTTTACTAAAAAATCAAAATGTCATCCAAATAAACGATAACAAATTTGCCAAGGAAAGGCTCCATTACCTCATTTATCAATCTCATAAAGGTGTTGGGTACATTTGTCAACCCAAATGGCATCACTAGCCACTCATATAGTCCATCCTTGGTCTTGAATGTTGTCTTTCATTCATCTCTAATTCTGATTTGATGGTGTTCATTCTTCAAATCAATCTTGCTAAAGTATTTGGCTCCACTCAAACAGTCCATCAAGTCATCCATACAAGGCAATGGAAACATGTACTTAATGGTTATCTTATTTATAGCCCTTGAATCAATGCGTATTCATCATTTCCTATCTTTCGTAGGTGCCAGTACACAGTAGGTACACCACACGGACTGAGGCTCTTTCTAATCAACCCCTTATCTAACAGCTCTTGCACTTGTTTATTCACCTCTTCATTTTCCGTGGGTGTCATTCTATATGGTGCCTTATTTGGTAGGTTGGCACCCGGTATCAAGTCCATGCAGTGACTTATGCCTCTAGTTGGAGGTAATCCATCAAGTAAGTCCTTTAGAATGTCGCTGAATTCATTCAGAATTTCTTGGACTTATGTGGGAACTTCTACCCCTTTCTTTGTTATCATGATTTCTGCAACTTGAGGTAGGAAGGCATAACATACCTTCTCCTTTCTAATTTCCTTCAGGAACTGTTTTCCATCCACTAGACAAACCCTATTGGTTTTCTCAACTTCCTCATCCTTATCTTTCAAAGGATTCAATACATACTCAACCCCATCCTTCTTGATTTTAATGCAATGACTCTTGCCATCATGAATGGTATGCCTATCATATTGCCAAGGTCTGCCTAACAGAATGTGGCATGCATCCATTGGCATAACATCACACATTATCTCATCTTTGTAATTCTCAATGTGAAATTTAACAAGGCATTATTCACTTACCAATAATTGATGTCCCTTTTGTAGCCAGGAAACCTTGTAGAGAGTTGGGTGTTTTAGCCTCTTCAATTTTAGCTTCTCCACCATCTCTTCTAACACTAAGTTGTCAATGTTGCCATTGTCCACAATGACTTTGCAACATTTTCCTCCAAACTTACATCTAGTTCTAAACAACTTTCTTCGTTGTTTTGGTTCCTCTTGTACCTTCTCTGGTGTTAGAAGAACTTTCCTCATCACCAAGGATTCTCCATCCTCGGGTTCTCCAAATTTTGGTGAGGCTACACTTGCCATACTCTCCTCAACTTGTGTTATATGGACTCTAGTCTCTTTTTGTTTGCCACTACTCTGTTGTACTTGAGAACATTCAAAAGCCCTATGTCCAGCCTATCCACACTGGAAACATGTTTCACTAAATCCTTTTCCTCTTCTAGAATTTCCTCTACCGCGGGAATAATCAACCCTTCCTCTACCTCCTTGGGTATTGGTCTGAGAAGAACTTGTTTCTCCTTGCTTATCCTGAGAACCACATCTAGGATTTGACTGCCCTCTTCCCTTTGGAGAATTTACCTCTTCCCCTAGAGCTATTATCCCTTCTAGAGATCTTTTCTTCTACCTTCAATGCAAATTGATAGGCTTCTTCTATGCTAGTAATTTTGACCATGCCAATTTCATCTTGGATAGAATCATGCAAACCATTTACATACCTATCCAGACCTTATCGACATCATCTTCAATGTGACCATCTCTGATGTTCAATCTGTAAAACTCTTCAGTGTAGTCTTACACACTTTTCTCCCTCTACTTGAGGTTTTGCAGCATCTTAAACATGGTGATCTGATGGTCTACAAACAAAAAATTTTCCTTCAACTGAGTTAACATCCTCTCCAAGATTTTAATCTTTTCCTTTCCTTTTCTCTGTCTCTCAACTTGCACATGATCCCACCATAGAGATGCATGTCCCTTCAGCTTTGTAGCTGCAAGTTTTACCCTCTCAGGGTCTTCAATAGATTCTAACTCAAAATATTTGTACATCTCTGACATTCAGTCTATCAACTCATATGGTTTTAGACTACCATTGAACTGGGTATCTCTAAATGAGGTTTACCAGCAATCTTTGTCATTGCACTTAGAAACCTCCTTTCATATTTGTCTTCTACTTCTTCTTCACTAAATTCTTCCTCATTATCATTCACATCCTCTACAGGTACCTCTCTATGTTGTGTTCTTTCCATTGCATCCAGCCTAGCTATGATACCTCTTAGCATCTCTACCAATGCTACATCTCCAACTCTTGGAGTAGCTCCTCTTCTTCCTCTTGCTCGGTGTGCCATGTCTGCAAACCCTCTGCAGTTGCAAGTTTTTCTCTTCAATCTTCCTACAACAATCTCCTTAGGATCCCTTACACAACAATCCCATAGCCTCAAGGAATTCCAAACCTAAGCTCTGATACCACTTGATGCAGACCAAGGTCCAGGGGTTTTGACAAGCTACTGAACCAGGCAGCAAAATGAACAACACAACAATAAAACAAAAAACTCTTTATTCATATGCAATAGAAAATATTATAGCATGAGTACAATGGTCTTCATTAATGTCTTGGCCTAAGCCTTACAATCATTCCAATGGTCAGACTAGACTATCCTAGCCTTCCTGTGAAAACCCAAATTAATCTATCTTCAAATCTGAAATCTACAGAAAGAGCTACAGCAGAAGTCAAAAGCTCACTATGGAGAAGTCAACCTCTTTTAGTGTGAAATTCCTCTACTTCTAGGCATTTTAGGCGGCCACCACATTTGTCACGTGAATGGGACACATGTTAGTCATTAATTAGCTCTTGGATCGACCGTACAAGTGGTCAAAAACCATTTTTGTCACTTTTTGGGTGCTTTCAAGCAGTGCAATAGGAAAAAGTGACCCATCGAAATATTGCAGAAGAAATTGGGTCATCTGCATAGTGTGGGAAAAATAGGGTCATCTGCATATTGCAAGAAAAATTAAGTCATTTGCATAATGTGAGAAAAATTGGGTCTACATATTGCAGGGAAAACTGGGTCTATTGCATATTGTGGGGAGAACTAAGTCTACTGCATATTGCGGGGAAAACTGGATCATCTGCATATTGCGGGGAATTTAGAGTCTACTGCCTATTGCAAGGAATTCAGGGTCTACTGCATATTGTGAGATTTTGGGGTTCTACTACATATTGTAGGATTTCGAGGGTCTACTGCATATTGCAGGATTTTGGGGTTCTACTACATATTACAGGATTTCGAGGGTCTACTGCATATATCCTGTTGCAAACCAAAGTTATGCATATCCTGTTGTAAACCAAAGTTTTGCCTAAGCATAACTTGCTCAATTTTGCTCATAATCTCGTCAAACTTGAAATTTTGGACACCCATTTGGCTCTTTAACAAGATGACATCTGTTGCAAGTATGGGCCTAACCGGTGTTGTCATTGATGTCAACATACTCATGTTGCATTAATGATAAGAATTGGATGAGTTGTGTGCTGAGGATATTGAGAAAATTAGTCCTAATCAGGAACAAAGAAGAACAGTGAAGACAGTGAGGTAAAGATCCTAGTTAAGATGAAAATCAGAGGATGCACTTCAAAGGGTTTGTAGATATGTGTCTTGAGATGATCCAGCAAAGATTTTAGAGGTCCGCATGAAGATCTGAAGAAGTTATGGCCACTCAAGTAAAACTGATTCTGGCAGGTGTTCAGAAGTGACAGAGTGATACAGATAGGTCCGGTAAGATCCGAAAATGCAATATCCTATTCTTGCGGATTTGGTGGAGTGTTTAGGAAGTCCATGTGAAGTGAGAACTCAATCGGTTCGTGATCTGGAGGTCCGCAAGCATCTATCCCACTATGACAAGTGATGACAGACTGTGTTCTTGAGGTTCCGGATGAAGGAGAGAATGATTTCAGTAGACAGTAGTAGTGTGGATGTTCTTGGTGATTCAGGAAAGCTTGTGGAGGTCTTTGGATTGTGTCCAATTGGTGTTGGTGGTCTGCATTAAACATTGAGCTATTTAATGAAGAATTACTTCCGGATGATGATGTTCTTCCTGAGTATGGCCGACCGGATGAGTTACACACCCTGCGGATGATCTTGAAGATGTTCTGTGAAGAATGGAGTGTTCCTAAAGGAGTATTGAAGTCTCGGATCTGTGTGGCCGACAGTGTGTTGATCCGCGTGAAGTTTTTTTGTAATAAGTCATGTTGTATTTATGTATTTGCTCTGTAATGTATGCCGAATTGGATGATAATTCCTAAGTCGATGTCTTGTATAAATAAAGAGTTGTTTAGTCATTTCAAGAGTATCTGGTGGTGATGAGAGTGTGGTAGAGAGGAGTAGAGCAAAAGGCAGAGCAGAAGTATTGAGCTTAAATAGAACTGACTCAAGCATGGCGAAGATGCCATTCTCAGATCAAGTATGTGATACTTATTATTATTTTGTAGACAGTGTGTCTCTTGTAGGCAGTGGACCTCTTGTGAGCAGTGTGCTCGGGCAGTGAGCCCTAATTGGCATGTGCCATATTATTCTTTCTATTCTTCTAACAGAGAATACAATCTTGGGTTAATTACCCTGTGGTTTTTCCCTTAACTGGGTTTTCCACGTCAAAATCTTGGTGTCTTGTGTGTTAATGTGTTTTTGCTCTTGATTTAGTGCATTATGTTTCCATGATTGATTTATTATTATGCTACTAAACTATGAAGTGGATTTAAGTGTTTGATTGGAAGAAATTTTTAGACAACTGATTCACCCCCCCTCTCAGTTGTTTGCCCTAAGATTAACAATTGGTATCAGAGCAGGGTTCCTCTCAAAGAGCTTAATCACTTGAGGAGATCCAGGATGTCATCATACAAGAAGGATAGTCTGAGGTTGGATGGAACCAATTACACTCTTTGGAAAAGTCATGTGGAATGCCACTTGCAATGTATGGGAATGCAATATTGGATTATGGCTTCAAAGAAGTATGATCCCCCACAGAATGGTTCGCGCTCCATAGATGAAATTAGAGATGCTGAAAACAACCTGCAGGCTAAAGAAGCTCTTCTAAGTGCCTTATCTGATTTAGAACTGACAAATGTTGTTGATCTAAAAATTGCATATGAGATTTGGCAAAAGTTGGAACTTCTGCATGAAGGAGACAAGTATGTGAAATGTGCCAAGCTATAGAGTTTGAAAGGAAAATTTGAAAACCTAAAAAATGAGAGAAGATGAAAATATCGCTACATTTATGCCCAAAGAAAATGAGCTTGTTTGTGGCATTAGATGTACTGGTGGAGTCTTGGATGAAGATGAGATTGTTGGCAAAGTTCTCAGATCCCTTCCTGACTCTTACAAATACAAGGTTGCTTCCATTGAAGAATTTAGAGCTCATTCAGGTGTCACAAGAGATCAATTGGCTGGTAAATTGGCTACATTTGAATTGACTGAGTTTGGAGATACCCCCCCAAGACTAAATCTGCATTCAAAGCTAGTGCCTCTATAAAAGGTAAACAAAGATTTGATCCAGGAGAGAACTCTTCAAGGAGATTATCATGGTATGAAAAAGCAAGAAAAGACCTAGAAGAAAATGAAGCAGAAACTACTCAACTTGAAGCCCTTATTGCAAAAAGACTGCCAAGAGGATCTGGTAAGTATGAAGGGAAATTGTCTTTTAAGTGTTTTAACTGCAATAAGATTGGTCATTTTGCCTCAAGGTGTCCGGAAAGATTCTCAAGGCCAAACCCTAACAAATCAAGATTTCAAAAAAAATGCTACTATGGTCATGAAGATGATCATGATGAATCAGAGACAGGAAACAAATCCAAAAGTGACTAGGTGTTTATTGCCATCAAGGAAGAAGATCCAATGCCCTCTGAATCTATCAATCATAAAATTGTGGAAAAAGCTTTGGCTGCCCAAGTTGAAGAAAAGGATGATTGGGTCATTAACAGTGGATGCTCCCACCATATGATAGGTGACAAAAACAAGTTTATAGATTTGGAAGGGTATGAAGGAGGAGTGGTAAAATTTGGTGATAATTCTGCTGGCAGAATCAGAGGTAGAGGAACTATTTCTTTTGATGGAAAGAACAAAATCGGTAATGTACTGTATGTTGAAGGTTTGAAACACAATCTTCTCAGTGTTGGATAGTTGGTGGATAAAGGCTATGATCTCCTATTCAAAAATGGAAAATGTAAGATCTTTGAAAGCTCTGAGACAGAGATTACATCTAGTACCCAGACTAAAGGTAACATCTTCCACTTGGTTGGTGCTGGTAACAATTGTTTATTTGTTCAAATTGATCAGAGTTGGTTGTGGCATAGAAGAATGTGTCATGTGAATTTTGATAATATTATTAAAATAAGCAACACCCATGCTGTCAGAGATCTTCCAAGATTAGTAAAACCTTCTAACAGCTTGTGTAAAGAATGTCAGTTAGGCAAGCAGAGCAGGGTCACATACAAGAGTAAGGAACAGTCCTCTACCAAATTATTGGACTTAATTCATACTGATCTATGTGGTCCGGCAAGAATCAGAAGTGTTTAGGTGATAGATACATCATGCTATTAATTGATGACTACTCTCGGATGATGTGGGTTACTTTTCTGAAAGAGAAATCAGAAGCTCTTGAGAAATTCAAAATTTTCAAGGCTATGGTAGAGAATGAAACCGGATTAAAATTAAAATGCCTGAGATCTGATAGAGGTGGAGAATTCACATCTGGTGAATTTGTAGAATTCTGTGAGAAACATGGAATAAAGAGACAGTTGTCTGCTCCTAGGACTCCAGAGCAGAATGGAGTAGTGGAGAGAAAGAACCAGACCATCCAGGAAGCATCTAGAACCATGATGATGGAAGCAAATGTTCCTCAGATCTATTGGAGAGAAGCTGTAAGCACTGCAGTTTATACTCTCAATCAAGTACAAATCAGAAGCAATACCGGTAAGACTCCTTATGAACTATGGTTTGGCATCACTCCTACTGTGAAGTATTTTAGAGTCTTTGGTAGCAAATGTTACATTAAAAGAGATGAAGATCTAGGCAGATTTGATGCTAGAAGTGATGAAGGAATATTCTTGGGTTATTCTACTCAAAGCAAAGCATATTGGTGTTATAACAAGAGACTGAGAAAGATTATAGAAAGTATAAATGTGAAGGTTGATGAAGGAATTGAAAAACCCTCAAGGTTTTATGAATATCATGAAGATGATCAGAATGATGTTTTGATTCAAGGAGCCCAAGTCCCTTCTGAAATTTAGATTCAGACTAATCTGATAAATTAGGTAGAAGAGATGAGTTTGAATGAGCCTGTTCAAGAATCAGAAGTGCAAGAAACTCCCAAAGTTCCCAGGTATGTAAGACTGAATCACTCTGAGGATCAGATCATAGGTGATAAAAGCAAAGGGGTACAAACAAGAAGAAGGATTGCTCAAGATTCAGAAGAGTATTGTCTGATTTCAAAGATTGAACCTAAGACAGTGAATGAAGCTTGCAATGATGAAAATTGGACCAAAGCAATGGAGGAAGAGCTGATGCAAATTGAGAAAAATCACACTTGGGATCTTGTTCCCAGACCTAAAAACAAGAATGTGATTGGAACCAAATGGGTCTTCCAGAATAAACTGAATGAAGATGGTGAAGTAGTCAGAAACAAAGCCAGATTGGTCTGCAAGGGTTACTCCCAAGTAGAAGGAGTTGATTTTGAAGAAACTTTTTCTCCGGTGGCAAGAATTGAAGTAGTCAGATTATTTCTTGGTTTTGCTTCCTTCAAGGATTTCAAAGTATATTAGATGGATGTCAAGTTTGCCTTCCTGAATGGTGACTTGGAAGAAGTATACATTGAGCAACCAGATGGATTTTAATTGTCTGATCATGGTGATATGGTCTGCAAGTTGAAGAAAGCACTGTATGGACTGAAGCAAGCCCCAAGAGCCTGGTATGAAAGATTGGATAAACATCTTTTGAAGATTGGTTTCAACAAAGGTACTGCTGACAGTAATTTGTATTTCAAAATTGATCATGAAAATATCTTGATAGTTGAAGTGTTTATTGATGGTATCATTTTTGGAGGAAGTGATAGTATGTGCAAGACTTTTGCAAATCAAATGAAAAATGAATTTGAGATGTCCATGTTCGGGGAAATGAATTTCTTCTTGGGTCTGCAAATCACTCAAACAAAGAAAGGAATCTTCATTTCTCAGACCAAATATGTGAAAGAATTATTGAAGAAATTTGGGATGGAAGACTCAAAACCAATGAGTACTCCCATGGCAACCAGATGTAAATTGAGAAAAGATGATGACTCTCCTAAGGCTGATCAAAAAAAGTACAGGTCAATGATTGGAGGATTGTTGTATCTTACTCAAACTAGACCTAACATTATGAATGTTGTTGGTCTTGTTGCTAGATTCCAAGTTGATCCTAGAGAATCTCATATCATGGAAATCAAGAGGATTTTTAGATATCTAAAAGGAACAGTTGAGTATGGTCTGTGGTATCCTAGAGATCATAATTTCTCTTCATGCATATACAGATGCAGATTGGGTAGGAGATGTGGATGACAAGAAAAGTACAAGTGGTGGAGCATTTTTTTTGGGGAAGAGGTTGGTTTCTTAGCTAAGAAACAAGAGGCAATATCTCTGTCCACAACTGAAGCAGAATATATTGCAGCAGCAGGTAGTTGCACTCAAGTTTTGTGGATGAAGCAAATGCTAAGAGATATTAGAGTAAAGTATGAAGAACCTATCACAATCTTTTGTGACAATTCAAGTGCAATAAATATATCTAAGAATCCGGTGTTGCATTCAAAGACTAAACATATATCCATCAAGTTTCACTTTTTGAGAGAGCAAGTAAACAAGAATGAAGTCAGATTGGAGTTTGTGCCTTCTAAGGATCAGATTACAAATATCTTTACTAAACCTCTACCTAAGGACTCTTTTGAGTATCTCAAGGAGAAGTTAGGGGTTATTACCCCTCTAGTGATGAACTAAGGTGTATTGATGTGCATCAGTCCAGTGGATATTACAGTCATATCTTGTGGTCTGGATTGATGATGGGAAGCTGCTACTCAGGGGGAGCAGCTGGTGTGATTCTGAAGTGTTGGAGTTGCAAGTATGTGCCCTTTGCCATTGATGTCAAAGGGGGAGAGAAGACATGTGAAAAACAAGTGATTGCTGACCAAAGGGGGAGCAGTAAAGGAAGAGAAGACATGTGAATAGTTGTTGGTGATAGAGGGAGTTGTGTCAGTAAAGAAAAGTCCTTGTCTTGATGGTTAAAATAGTTTTTCACATCATATGTTGTCATCAATGACAAAGGGGGAGATTGTTGCAAGTATGGGCCTAACCCATGTTGTCATTGATGTCAACATACTCCTATTGCATTAATGATAAGAATTGGATGAGCTGTGTGCTGAGGATATTGAGAAAATTAGTCCTAATCAGGAACAAAGAAGAACAGTGAAGACAGTGAGGTAAAGATCCCAGTTAAGATGAAGATCAGAGGATGCGCTTCAAAGGGTTTGTAGATATGTGTCTTGAGATGATCCAGCAAAGATTTCAGAGGTCCGCATGAAGATCTAAAGAAGTTATGGCCACTCAAGTAAAACTGGCTCTAGCAGGTGTTCAGAAGTGACAGAGTGATACAGATAGGTCCGGTAAGATCCAGAAATGCAATATCATGTTCTGCAGATTTGGTGGAGTGTTTAGGAAGTCCATGTGAAGTGACAACTCAATTGGTTCATGATCTGGAGGTCCGCAAGCATCTATCCCAATATGACAAGTGATGAGAGACTATGTTCTTGAGGTTCTGGATGAAGGAGAGAATGATTTCAATAGACAGTAGTAGTGTGGATGTTCTTGGTGATTCAGGAAAGCTTGTGGATGTCTTTGGATTGTGTCCAATTGGTGTTGGTGGTCCGCATTAAAGATTGAGCTAGTTAATGAAGAATTACTTCTGGATGATGATGTTCTTCCTGAGTATGTCCGACCAAATGAGTTACACACCCTGCGGATGATCTTGAAGATGTTCTGTGAAGAATGGAGTGTTCCTAAAGGAATATTGAAGTCTTAGATTTGTGTGGCCAACAGTGTGTTGATCCGCGTGAAGTCTTTTTGTAATAAGTCATGTTGTATTTATGTATTTGCTTTGTAATGTATGCTGACTTGGATGATAATTCCTAAGTCGATGTCTTGTATAAATAAAGAGTTGTTTAGTCATTTCAAGAGTATTTGGTGGTGATGAGAGTGTGGTAGAGAGGAGTAGAGCGAAAGGCAGAGCAGAAGTATTGAGCTTAAATGGAACTGACTCAAGCATGGTGAAGATGCTATTCGTAGTTCAAGTATGTGATACTTATTATTATTCTGTAGACAGTGTGTCTCTTGTAGGTAGTGGGCCTCTTGTGAGCAGTGTGCTCGGGCAGTGAGCCCTAATTGGCATGTATCATTTTGTTCTTTCTATTCTTCTAACAGAGAATACAATCTTGGGTTAATCACCCTGTGGTTTTTCCCTTAACCAGGTTTTCCACGTTAAAATCTTGGTGTCTTGTGTGTTAATGTGTTTCTGCTCTTGATTTAGTGCATTATGTTTCCATGATTGATTTATTATTATGCTGCTAAACTACGAAGTGGATTTAAGTGTTTGATTGGAAGAAAGTTTTAGACAATTGATTCACCCTTCCCCCTCTCAGTTGTCTGCCCTAAGATTAACAGACATCATCACTTGGATATGTGGGATTTCAAGGGTCATCTGCATATATCCTGATGGCAGGGAAAACTCGCATGCCCTATTGACACTGAAAATTTCACATTTGCATAACTTTTCCAATTTATATTGGATCTTCACCAAATTTGAAATGTGAAAACCCATTTGGATCTTCTTCAAATGAAGTAAAAACTTGGCCTTGAATCCTTAGGAAATTCTCTAAAAATGTGATCATCAACTTCGATAGTAAATTAAGAAGGAAAACAAACAAGCAAGAAAGCAAAGAAATATTTTTAGTTGATGAGGATTGCTCGTGGACCCTAATGCTCCTGCATCAATGGGTCTAACACATGGGATCCTAGATTAAGAACTCCAAATTGGGCACATATCGAGAGGGTGAAAACTATCTTGTTATAGCATATGACCCATTGCAAGTGGATAGTCCCTTGGTGCACTATCAAAGTTGAGTTTTGGGTTCAACCTCTTTGTCTAGAGAGCATCTTCAACATCATCTTACATCTCCCAAGAGTTAGACTCGGTGTGAATCTTGCCTTGAGTGAGGAGAGATGCTCATATTCATCTTTATCCATTTTTTCTTTAGAGATGGTAGTATTCTTGACTCCTCCATAGATAATGTCAGTCTTGGTACTTGGAGACTAGTAGCCACTCAATCCTAACATGGCTTTCTATGTTGAGCATTTCCTTCAAATTGTTGAAGGTATCATCATTTCTCCTTATTACATTCAATGTTATTAAGAGAATGGCCTCAAGTTTCCACTTGCACAACTAGGTGTTTAAATATTTACAAATCTGAGGGAGAGATTATTGCTTGTGAAGAGATTCAATAATATTTGTAATTAGAGGTGCAAATCCCTTTACCCTTGAGAAGTAGTCACCTTCATGTGTCATGCTTTGCAAAGGACTCCAACAACTACCAAATGCATTACCTCATTCCTCCAATCTAGTCCAATGGTTCATGGCATTAAGTATTTAATGTGTAGATGGTGATAGATTAGTGATATTGCCCCTCCCTCTAAAGAGTAGATGCTAGGTTTCCTCCCTTCTCTTCTCATACCAAATATGGCAGATCCATTGTTTGATCTAGGGTTCTGCTACAAATCCTTGTCCAAAATCTAGGAGATCCAATTACGAATGGATTGCCTTCTTCCTCTCTACACCTAGAGGACCACCTACCATGAATATTATCAAAGTATCTAGGAGATGTTCTTTGTGCCCCCAAGGGTCACTCATCTAGGTCCACTTAATGAAGGTAAATTTCATATGCATTATCAAATCTTGTATTGGCTCTTTTATGATGGTGGATGGGGATGACAGTCCTTCAAATATCGAGTAAGAAGATTCCCCATCCCCTTTCTCAGTCTCTATCAACCATATTTCCTTCTCTAGCAATAGATCTTTCTTTCTTGTGCTCATATGTGATGTTTGGAATGCATAAAATTATGTATGCTAACATTTTTAGAATTTACTTATTTTGAGTTTGCCCACCATAGTTGCTTATAACATTTTTTGCACTTGGAGTTTGTAATCTTTTATCTCTTTAAAGGATGGAGTTCCTCTTTGGCTACCACATGCTACTGTTAATGGTTGTACTTTTGACCTACTTTAGTCATTTGTGGACGTTAATTTAATTTCATCTTTCTTTCTTTTAGACTCTTCCTAACAATCAGTTCTCATATTCAAATAGATTAGACTTTCTTTTTTAAATATGATGTATGACTATTCTTGTTCTAATACAAATATTTGGAGAATGCTTAAAAAAACAATATTTTTTTTTGTTAGAAACCTCCTAATCTAACACCTCATACTCACATCCAAATACTTTGTTCTAACATTTTGCAGAACTAAGGTACTAGAAGAAAAAGATTCTGTCAATAATAATCTTCCAATCTAATTATTTGAGACACAGAGAGAGAGAGAGAATCGTGCTTTCAAAAATTCTCTTCAAAATTTTTTGAAGCCAGAAATAATATCTTTCAAATTGAGAAACTTCTGATGCCAATATCTGAACTCCAATTTTTCTCCATGGAAAATTATAATTTCCCTGCCTGTTATTTTCCAAACTCTTAGGCTAAGCATTAACTTACAAATTGGTTTGCAATGCAATCTTTACTATCATGCAATTTAACATCAGGCTAAGCATTGACTTACATGCAATCTATTTTTCAAATAATTTTCGGAGGACAAAACCAAAACTGCTTCTAAAAAGCTTCTAAAACAAAGCTCACTGGAGTCAACATGCCTTTCAATATTAAATGGTGGTATAGTTAATGAGGAAGTCTATTGCTTGATGTTTATATTATCTTTCGGCATTGAGAGCATACAGAAGCTTTCCTTTCTATGACAAAGGAAAGAAAGACAAAATCAATTATTCATGTTCTTAAACAAAACTACTAACTTACTGAACCGAGTCTTATTTTATGTACATCCTATACAATCTTTTGGACTAGAAAAATCTAATAGACAAGCGAGAAATGATGAATACCTGGTTAGTGTCCTGTGTTGGAACTATAACATCATCAATCAAATAATATTTTGGAGGAATATGTAAGATTTGGGACATAGATAAGCGAAGTTGGAGCAAAGGACTGGCAAAAAAGAGGTTGCTTTAACCAATCACTTCACATGTATTCTCCGTTTTATCCACATTTTTCAACAATGTCTCTACAAACTTTATCTTCAAATTATTTTCCACCAGCCCATTTTACTTGCAATCGCATTTCAAATAACCAATTCAATGTTCTTAAAAAGTAGTTCAACTATTATCTAACCATATCCACTTTTGAAGAGAAGAAATACATGCAATCTAGGATCAAATATGTGAGCAAGAGCATATTGACCATCCTATTTTCATTGTATTTCTCCAGAATGCACTGTAGCTCCTGCATAACTATCTAGTTTAAAATTTAAATGGTTTTGATTTCTGGATTCAAGCAAGGGTCAAAAGGGACCTAAGACCAAAGTCCATTTCAAGAGAACATCATTGATTGTTGCATGCAGTGATTGCTGGTATACCCACACACTAGCAATATGCAAATTGCATGCATTATATTCCACTGGCTAAGACAGAACTTGAAAAGAAAAGTTGCCTTTCACTGACATTGGAAGCAATGGATGCTGAAGACAAAAAAAAAATTTGAATTGTGTATAAAATTTAAGATAATCAATGGATAGTTATACGAATTGAGTATTCACACATTCAATACCCCACTAAGCATTATGCTACTGTTGTAATGAACTCACTAATCAACAATAACTGCACTAATATTTAGAGTTGTATATCTGTTTATATGCAGAAGGTTGGACCATGCTTACTGACCACATCTGCCAAGTTCTGGATCATGGAATGCCAGAAAAAATTAAAGACGTAAAAAAAATCCAACTCCCCTGGACTAGCCATAAATTGGAAATCTTCATTGCAGAAAATACATGATTCAGTTCTGACATCCCTGCTTAAAAACAGATATTTCAGGTAAACTCAAAATTAAGCTGTGTTTCTTGATGCATTATGAGAGTTGTATGCAAGTGCAACCTTAGAAGAAAGTCACAAGATGCCGTTAAAGAATTTTGTTTGTGATTTAAATTATTGATATGATATCTTTCTTTAGAGAGGTCTATAAATTACAACCTTGTCTCAAAACATAGACTCCTATTTAGATATTTAGAACAAGACATGTCTCTATTCAAAACAACGTGAAATTTTTCTAAATTTGTTTCATTCCAACTGGATTTAACTGTTTTTGAATGCAAAACCCAAGTTTTGCTCAAAAGGTTAGAGAAAATGCAAGAGAAATTGGAGGAAAAAAAAATTATATCAAGACCAGCATGATTATATGAAGAATTTAAGGTTTGAACCTTGGAGTTATGGTATTTGCAAGAACTAAAACCAGATTATTAGTTATCTGAAAAGTGTACAAAGCTGTCCCCAATGTGTTATGAAACTACGCTCCCATGAACAGAAAAAAGTAAAGAGACTTTAACTGAAAAACAGTGGTCCAACAGATTCCTGGTTAAAAAGCATTTGAGGGTTTTTATATACATGTCCAAGAATTATTAAATAAGATATCAGTATGTAGAAAATAGTCATTTTAGTTTCCATTTTGACATACAATATACAAGAAGACACAGTTGTAGAGTTTTCAAATTTATATTTACCATTTTAAAATAGTTTCTACAATAAAAATTATTCAAACCTTGCGTATACCCCCTAAATGTAATTTTCTTGCAGGCACAAACAATTTTTTTATGCAAATAAGGATTCTTCTCTTATGTGATGTTACATTTGAATGCTTAAGATAACCTTGCAGTGTTGCATCGTGTAAGTCAAGTTAGAACTTAGAATACTTTGACATTTATGATGACCTCCCAGTGTTACATTATTGAAAGACAGTCATCATAATCAAGTGGAAGCCCCTTACTGTCCTAGGAAACAACTTTGCTTAAAGTCAAGGAGTATATTAGAATTAAGATTACCAATGTTCCATTGAGAGCTTTTATGATGACTATAAATCTCAAATGAGATGATCTTGGAAGCATATTTCATCACAAGTGATTTATACATGTGGATAACTGTGAATCCCACATCATAGGGGCATAGCCATTATCAACCACAATAAGCAAAGTTAGAAATATTCCCTCTTGTCTCTCTACTTAAACATTAAATTTAAAAGTGGAGTTCAGTGCCAACAGGATTGACCAATATAAACATCCCACACCTACAAATTAGCACTCTTAGATTGGGCTAGACTTGAGCAAACTTGGCACAACATATAATTGCTATGTCAATATGACCTGTTGTAAGAAATGATAGAAACTTCTCTCGTTAGACGATTGTATAATCTTAAAACAATATGTCAGACTATCTTGCAGTTTAAAGATATTTTCTTTGAGGTGGAATTTTTTTTCTTTATAAAGAAAAAAATTATATTTATAGAGAAAATATAGTTACAAAGAAAGGGGTGGAATTCAAAATTGGACCATCCTCTGAAACTATCAATCAGCTGATACATAGGTGAACATTTCAGATAAACAGCTGCAAATTACAAAAGAACATAGAACTTGAGATAACAATCAGCCAAGGCAGTCAAAACAACTGTTTTTATAAACTTGACATGTGTGAAGGTACAGAAAACCATGAAAATCAAACTACGAACAGCAGAAATATATACATCAGGATTGCCACTGATAAGTTTCAGAAAACAGTTATTTCTTCTCAGTACACTAATATCCATGTGGAAGGTGAAGGTGACTTTCCTCATTCATGGAGTGCATTTGCCAGAGATTGATTGTCATTTGGCTCTTGAATAATTTCAACAATTCACTACCATGCATTCTCTGAAAGGAAGAAGGAATTTGACTGCCTGGACTGTATTTTCTTGATTTTCAATGGTCACATTGAGCTTGTCAACAAAAGTTCATTGAATCAAATCCACTCCCTACTGATTTCTCACCACATGGAGAAGTCATAGAATACTGATTTCCATGAATGGACTATGAGAGTGAGCATCCTTCAAATGTTTACCCTGATGCCATAGAGCTTCAGAAATTTCATAAGAGTATAGACAACAAATAGGATCGGCTTTTTAGTAGGATTCTGGATTTGGAATTCCAGAGCCAAGAGGGTGGCCAACAAAAGCTTGAGTAGAAGGGAAACAGGATGGGATGGGTACAGGGGGTTGAAATTGGAAATGGATTCTGGACAAATGGGAGAGAGAAAGAGGATGGACCCAGAGAAGCCTAATTACGGCCTAGACAAGAGGAAACGAGATTGAGCGAACTTTTTGACATTGAGTAGTGGAGAAATCTGCAGTGAGTGAAATTGGGTGTTTGTGCACAATATTGAGTTAGAGGATGGGACTTGAGAAGGAGGAGGGGCTTATGAACCATTTCAAGGGTTGACCACTTGATTCAAGTTGATTCACATTAGGTTAGGAGACTCGGAAACAATTCCTGAAGATTGGCATTAAGCCTTAGAGAGTGGTAAATATTGTTCTTCATCGTCTAGAGGGATAGGATGAGAGGGGCTGGTAGATTGCTGTGCTCCTTCATTGTGGGTCTGGAAATTTTTCCTTGTCTTTCTCATCGTTTAAACTCTAACATCAAGGGGTTTATAAGCCTTTTGCTTGGTTTTGGGTCAAATGTGCTGCTGATTTATAACTCTGTGATCTGTTGCATCAACAAAACACCATTATTATGCTATCCTCCTTAAGTTTTTTTTGATCTTCTTCTTACTAATCATAGAATATCATTTGTCTAACATACATCACATCTGTCTTTTCTATGACACACCTAACCAACTTAAACTTATGTTCTCAAATTATCAGAATAAATCCTTGAAAGGACACAGAATCCCTAGACTAACTACCCAAGTCCATCCATCATGAACCGCCTACATATCCCATGCCATGAGAATCAGGAGCATATAGTTTTCTTACAAAATGTCTACCCTCGCTTTATAAAGAACATGTCGATTATCCAAATTTTCTTTTCCATCAAAGTTCAAACAAAATGTCTACCTTCGCTTTATAGAGAACATGTCGATTATCCAAATTTTCTTTTCCATCAAAGTTCAAACCTCAACCAATATGATTGTTACTTTAGTGATCACTATTCTAAAACATTTAAAATCCATATTTCTAATTTGCAGGTACATAGCCCTTTCCTGGTTACTACGACCTGGACAACATCCGAATGGCTCCCACCCACAACAGTAATAATCAATCTCAATAACATTTTTCCACATCCAAACCATTGTGAAATCTAACCCAAACTTAAATGAAAGTTAAGCATCCATAGACAGAATAATAATATCATCATCAACTTTTAAGTACATATACACACAAGTCAGTATCTTTCTAGAAAAGATTAATTTAAATTTCCAGCAGTTTCGATCATCTCAAGGAACTTCATCTCATTGAAATAACCTTCTGTACTCATATCACAAAAACACAATTTCCTAGGCTAATTCCATTGTCTTATTCATTCCTCTTACAGGACAAGATCAATATTAGATGAAATATCACTATAGAAGTCAGTCCTCTTGAGTCTTAACTCTTTTAAGCCCTACTTCATGTCTAACTTAAAACTAAATGTCAATACCTAGATATGACATTATTTATCTTAGGTACATGCTTGGTCTCTCTATACACTCATTGTATGAGCATCCAAAACTTGATAACAAGTAATCACAGGGACCATATTCCTAACTTAAATATTATTTTCCAAGTACATCCTTAGCCTATGAATTCAAATGGTTTATTGAATTCTTAATGGTTTACTTATCTTGAAATTCACTAGGAATAAGGTTAAGGGTTCACTTGGTCTACTTTCTTGGGTAATCCTATATTATACCCTTGGTTATCCCTATTCGACTTAGCTCCAGAATACGTAAGTCATTATAAGAATTATGAGATAAGAGAAAACCTTATAAATGTGGATCATGCCTGCTATCACAATAAAAAATAAAGAATAGCAAACACCTTATAAGGAAGAAACATGTAGGACAAAAAGTTGCATTCTTAATTAGACTAGTGTGCAATTAATCATCTCCAAAACCTTCCAACCTTTGACAGAACACTTATATTGATCTCTACGAAGCCCATTTCGACCCCAATCTGCTTTTAAATGCCAACAGTCTCATGAAGACCTATCTGTAAAGACACAATGTGGAGCCATTGTAATCCCCCCTTGTGCTACCGAACAAATAATTTATAAGATAGTATAATGCCAATACTGAAATACTTGAAAGACTAAGTAAGACATAAGGACTTCAGGTCATTAAAAGAGAACCTTATGTCCTTCGATATCTAGTATTTGAGACATTACATGAGAGGTGGCCACAACTATTCGAAGAAAATGTGTTTTCTGTCTACCACAATAGAGATATAATGTACTTTAATGTGTGTTCAAAAAATGCATTGTTGCACTGTAATGTCCCCCACTTAGCTCACTCCAGAGGATCAGGATTAGCCTATAATTGACTTCCGTAGGCTAGTGGATGTGTATAGGAAGTCATTTCAGTGACTTACTATTTTTAGTAAGTTGGGAGCCAGGGTTGCTATTTTTAGTAGGGCAGACATGACTGGACAGGGCATGAGAATTCAAGGTCTCGATATGACTAGAAACTTCATGTGGTGTGAAATGAATTAAATTAAAGATTTAATTCATATTTATTTATGTGATCGACATGATATGAAGTAATGTTATAAAGTCACTTTGTTTAAGTTATAACTTAAAGTGACCTTCCTAGGGATGGACGCCTTCATGGTGGTACATAGTGATGTTTTAAATAAAAATAAATTAAAAATTATCCCTCTTGGGCGTTGGAAAAGGAAGGCAAATAAAAAGCCAAAAGTGACTTCATTTTGACATGTTTGATTTTATGAATATTGCTCTTGCTTTGAGTTGCCTTTGCAGAGACGAGAACCTTTGCAGATTGTCTTTCCTCGTGTATGAAAGAGTGCATCAGGAAGGGGTTATTGGAGTCTTCAATCAGAGGATTCATTTGTGCATTCAGGGAACATATTTTGGAGTTGTTTTGAGCAATAAATGAAGATACTTGAAGGAGTTTGATATTGCAGCCTTTAGAAGAATGTTGGAGGACAGAAAAAAGTATTCATGAGTGAGTTTTTACTGCTGCAGTGTTTGCTGATGCTGGCCGTACCTCTCAGGCAGGCCGTACTTCTTTAGTGAGGCCGTACTTTGCAGAATAGAGGGTTTTTTACAGTTTGGTTCTGTTTGTGGTTGCATTCCTTTGGCGTTTGAGGCTGTTGATGACTGCAGACTGGTTTGGGAAGATTTTTGGAGTGTTATTTGATCATTTGCTGCTGATTTTACTTTCCTAGCAGGCCGTACTATCCAAGGAAAATCGTGGGGCTTCTTGGTTGCTGTTCTTTCACTGTCCAGTGGTATTTATCACTCCTAATATTGGCTCTTGAGTTGTATTTGTTGCTGCAACTGATTATAATACAATATTCCATCATTCCTCGAAGTTGTGAGACTTTATCTGGTGTCATATTGCTGGTCCGGCGACAGCATCCGGTGTAAACGGTGACATGGGTATGTACTCATAATTCATATTTTGGTCAAATACAATCTGGGTTGGTATTATTTTGTTTATATCTATCTTAGTTTTTCTGGGTTTTCTCTACATGTCGTATTTTCTATGTTATTGTTGCAAAACCCTACATGCAAAACATGCAATAAAACCCTAAACTGCAAACCAGCAAAAACACAAAAATCAGTCAGTGCAAAAACATATACATTGGGGTGTATATTACATGCACATAAACAGCAACATGAGACTCCCCATCTATGCACCATTTGTTAGCATAAGTAAAACAAAAGCATGTGACAGTCCTTGGATCTGAAGCTGCATGTGCTATGGATGTTTTGTTTAGAATTAGTGAGGATGATTTTCAACAGACCCAACAATTCGTAAAAGGAGTTCAGTAAACATCTTTATCAAATAAAAAGATGGCAATAGATAGAGAGCGTTATTTAATATAATTCTATGTACCCTAGGTACGCATCCCTTATGAAATTGGACCCATCCCCTATAGGTGACATTTTGGGGGTGTGGGGACGGGTAGGAAACATCCCCACCCTATCCCCAAATTTTTAGTTTTTATGGAAATGTTTTGGGTACATCAAATTTTTGACAAGAAATGGTCAGGTACATTCGGGGACGGCTAGCCATCCTCAGGACGTCCAAAAGACATCCAGATGTACCCCAACCATCTCGAGGACAACTAGCCATCCCCTATAGCGTAACACACAAAACACTCAATTTAAAAAAAAAGCACATTTTTTTTTAAAAAGGATGTGGGACCCCCAAATCCCTTTACACAAAGCCTAAACCTAAAATTGGAACACTAACAACTAAAAAATAAAAAGAAACTCATTTTACCATTTTCCAACTTATGAAGAGGAAAACAAAAAAAGAGAACAGCTGTGAGGAAAGAAGAGAACAACAGTGAGAAGAGGGAAAGAGAGCACCAAATCTACATCATTCAAGGCAAGTTCACTATCTGTTGTTCATTTTTACAAATTCTTTTGCATTTTTTTTTTGTTTTTGTCAAAGTCTCAAACACTTTGGGAGGGTTTTTTTGTTTGTGTTTTGTTTTATGTTTGGACTTCCACTTATCATTTGAATTTTCAATGAAAAAAACAATAAGCAGCAGGGAGAGTAGTGAGGGTGAAGAAATTCAAATTCAACAAAGAGCCCATAGGGGTAGAAGTAATGTTGGGGGTTCTTCTAGGGTTGGGAGTGTTGCAGGGACTGTTAGTTCAAATAACCCATTTGAATGCCCTTTTAACCTCCTCAAACATTATGCAAAATATCCATTTAATCCAAAACAACCTCTTTTACAATTTGCAACAGCCATTGACAAAGACAAGAAAAAAAATTAGAGGGGAGTAGAATATGACTGTCATGTGCAACAAGGGCTATAGGGGCAGCTACATTACTCTCATCTTTTGTGCATAAGTAGACAAGGTGTAAAAGGGTGTGAAAAAATAACCGTAGTTCAGAAGACCGAGGTAACTAGGTTGTAAATGGAGGATGAGACAAGAAATAAGAGAATGTCAATAGAGTCTATGTAGCCTAGTATGTCATTGCCTACCCAATCCATTGGTGTTGAGAGTCAAAGAGAGGATTCTACCAAGGGAAAGAAAAGGGCCACTAGTGTTGCAAGCATGTTTGATATGCAATCATGAGAAGTGGTTGAATATTTTAATGCCAAATTTTTCTATGCCAATGCCATACCATTTCATGTGGCACACTCTTCATATTTTAAACAAATGTTCAAAGATGCAATTGTTGTTGGTCCTTCATTTGTCCCCTCTAGAGAATATAAGCTATGCACCTCCCTCCTTGATAAAGAGTATTCCAATGTGAGTATAGTAATGGAGGAGATGAGACAAGTTTGGATAAGGGATGGCTGCTCTATTATCATGGATGGGTTGACAAGTATTAGACATCGGCCACTCATCAATGTTATTGTCATATGTTAGGCTGGATCTTGTTTTCTTAGCGCTATTAATTGTTTGGAGAAGGATGCAAACTTCCAATTTCAGATTTTGAAGGAGGCCATAGAAAAGGTTGTGCCTTCTAATGTTGTACAAGTAGTGACTGATTCAGCCCGTTTATGTAAGTTAGCTAACTTGATGGTGGAGAGTGCTTACAAGCACATTTTCTAGACCCCATGTTGTGTTCATGCGTTGAACAACATATTGAAAGACATTCGGAAGATAGATTGGGTGAAGGAAATGGTGGCAAAAGCTAGAGACATATAGATACTCATTTGCAACCATCACACCTCACTTGCTTTGTTCAGATCTTTTTCAAGAAAGGAATTCCTAAAGCCCATGGATAATAGATATGCCAGCTACGTTTTTTTGTTGGAGAGGATGCTTGAGGTGTAGGGGCCCCTACAGTTAATGATGGTTAACCAAAGTGGGGTAGATGGCCAATGGCAAGCATGACTAAAGAAAAAAGTGTGAAACAAAAGATCCTTGATGAAAATTGATGTTCCATAGTGAGGTAAGAAATTGCTGATTTTATTATTAAATTTCTAATTTTATTGTTTCTATATTTCTAGCTTGTAAATTATTTTCATTCTTTGCATATATGTTTGCTCCTTCATCTCACCTATTGTACAGGTCATAAGATATGTTGATACAAACTATTCTAGCCTTGGAGAGATTTATGAGACATTTGACAACATGCTTCGGCAAATGAAGCAAGCCATTTATAGCAAGGAGCTTGATTTAGGATTTTATGAGGAGCACATTAGGCTCATTGTGACACAACAGTGCAACACTATGAACACCCCACTTCATATGGCAGCCTACGCTCTAAATCTCAAATGGTATGCAACAAGGCCTAGGAGAGTGCCTTCATCTGATAATGAAGAGATGAAAGGAGGGTTCATGAACACCCTTCAAAAAATGTATAGTGATGAGGAGTTTGTTTTACTTAGAATATAGTGGCTAGCCTTTGTCAATCTCCATGGTCCAAAATTTAGCAAACCAAAGGTGAGGACAGATAGAGCCACATTAGCTCAATCAACCCTATTGGATGGTGGATATGTCATGGCAAGGATGCACCAGAGTTGAAGATACTATCATGTCCCTATACTAGTAATTTATAATTGAATAGATTATGTAGTATTCATTCAAATCAAAGATATGAATGATATTATAAATTGAATATATTTAATATATTTAAATAATATTTATTTAAAACAATTAACAAGATATATTGTTATTATATTTATAAATAACACATAAATAATAATAATATATTATAAATATATCTAATAATATAAATACAATTATTCTTATATTTATCTTATATTATAATATCAATATAAATAATATAATATAAATCATATATCATTTATTATGATATAAATGATATAATATAAATAATATAAAATTAATAATATATCATTTATAAATGATATAATATAAATACAAATAATATAAATAAACATCTTTTAACCTATCCTCTTATGATAACGGAGTTACATATGGTTAGAACTAGTTTTACCACAGCTCATAAAGGGAATTAAAATAAAGTAATAAAAATTATAAGAAGGTACATATGTATTTTACGTGAAGCATAATAAGTCGAACCTATCCCTTGGAAGGGAAATAAATAAAGGTTATAAGATAGAAAGTAAAAACAATAGGAAAAAAAGATATTTTTTAATAGAACACTTCTGAGTTAAATACAACTTTGATATTGAAAATAAATAAATATAATAAAGAGTAATCGTATTTGATTTATATAAGAGCATAACACATATTGAGAGATTGGAGGTAAACTTGTTAGGAAGAAGTAGCATTAATACCTCAAAGGTAGATAAGACCGGCGGTGGAATGGACCATGTTACATCATATTTAGGCAATGGATAAGACCTGTGGTGGAATGGACCATGCTATATCATACAATGGCAATAAGTAAGACCTGCAGTGGAATGGGCATGTGTTACATAATACAAGGGCACTTAGTGTGTTACATCATACAAGGGCACTTAGTAAGACCTAAGGTGGAATGGGCATGTATTACATTATACAAAGGCACTACCCATAGAGGATGATTCATGCAACCTAACAAGAGATAGTACCCCATCTCCACTAGGGTTTGAAAATAAATAAAATTAACATATAATAGACAACCCTAAGTATGAATCCACTTAAGGATTGAATAATTGAATTATTGATTTATGTTGGTACTATTTATGTGGTTACCAACCCTGATTTGATTATTTTAATATGATTTATTGATCTTATCTATTACTAATGTTTCCTTTAAGAAGTAATTCTCATGTGCAAGGTGGAAAATAAGGATCTTCTTAAAGGGGACATTACAAATACTTTCCACTTGCCTCCTTTCACAAGCTATTAGTTACTCTATGTAGAGAGGAATTGGTCTGTATATAGCTTCATACAATCAGTCAAGAGGAATAGGCTTACCTCTTGATGATCAAAGAAACTAGTGGTCGTGCATTATGCCTTGCAGGTTAGGGATCGACAAACTCCTAAGTATCATCAAACTCCAACCGCACGTTGGGATTGGCTAGGGTTCCAATGGATGAGGCAGCCTCTCATAGTGGCAGTAACTCATACTCAAACTCTGATCTTGATGCAATGTTGGCAGATGTTGATTAGGGGCAGTGGCAAATTTTCTATGTTTTTGTCATTTTGTAGTTGAAATTTGCAACCTTTGGGCATTTTTATTGCAATTTTATGTAATATACACAAATTGCCAAATGAAAGCAATTAAATTTTGTTAATTTGCATGTTACCTCTCATGTGAAATCTCAATTCAACTCTGATGTTATGTATTAAGGTTTTATAAATGTGATGAATGCCTTATCAATGTTACATATGAATATTTGAAATTTCTATATTTTTAAATTTTCCCTATTTTTTAATAGTTGTCCCCTAAGAAATGGCCTCCCAAAATATCTATCCCAAAAACATGTCCCCCCATCCCCTACCACCCCCATCCCAGAACTTGGTGGAACATAGATATAATTCTTTGTTTCTTGAGTAACAATCTTCATTGACAACAATGGTCAAGCCAAACGCAGTCAAGTCAGTCCTCTTTCATTCCAATTCTAATGATGATGTTAATAATTACCATATTATTAAAAGAAAGGGTGTGGAAGAATAGAATAGAATTGCTTAACTAAACTGGTGTTTGAGATTAAGGAGTAAGTATCCAGCAAACAAGGCAATATTTATGTTTAATTTAAGCAAGAGACCTAAAGTCCTCTCATACACTGATTTACCCACTTCTTTACATTCTTACCATGGATGCATATGGGAATATTCTATCATTTTTTACTCTAAATTAGACTTCCACCAAAAGAGGGCAAGATGAATCCAAATTCGACGGCATTATAGCACATTCAAAAACTAAATAAGAGGATTCAAATTTCTGCAAATCTGGGCATACAACAAAAAGGATGGATAAATCATAAAACTAAAGAATCTTAACAAAGTAGGATGCATGCATAAGATCAAACATCATGAATAGCATAATGAAGCAAGCATTCACACAAAATATGAGATCAAGTTCATTCTAAGCAAAGATAGAACCCTTCAGCAGACTACCCCTGGGATCTAAAAAATATATAAAAGGCATCTCCAAACACAACTATTTACTTTTTACAGTAAACATTTTTAGCACCTAAATTATGTTTCTTTTTTCTCATCGCCACTACGTAATCTATGCCAGCAAAAGTTTCAAATCTGCTAGGATAACATGTTTGCCTAAAATGATGTATTAAACCTTAAACAGAATTGAATATTCTTTTCAAGGTTGACTACATGTTTGGTTTCCAACAATCCAATTTTATTTGTTACTTCAATCGAATCTAGACAATTAATATGGGTTGATTGATGCAAAGTCAGATTATGCAGCATAGTTCTATAGGAAGTTTGAATATTTAAAAGAACACACACATGCTTATGCACCTTATTATTATCACCTTATATATATATATAAAATACTATTCTTGTCACCTAATAAGGGGTGGCGAAGTTGATCATCATTAGATGGGTTGGTTTATATGATGTAGATGTTGTTGATTGGACAGTCGTGAGATGGCAGTTCGTGGTGTCGGGTACAGGTGGTGCCCATCATTACTAAGAGTTGGCGTCAAGCATGAGCCCCATTAATAATTAAGTGAGGAGATGGTAATATGATATGTGCCAATTATGTAGTAGGATGCCGATAGAACAATTGATTTGTGTGTTGGAGATTGAATGTTTTGAGAACTAGGATTACCATGAAACCAAGCAAGAGGAAGGGAAAGATGAAGGATGATAGTGGGAGTCCCGAAGTTGCTATGAAGAAATGGAAAGACAGTATACGAGGATATCATGTTGGACGACTTTTCTGCATTTCTAGAAAAGGAGATTTGTAACCCTAATCTCTGACTGTGGATGATGAGAATTTGGAAGGTTGCAAAGGAGGTTGATGTCTTTCTAGGAGGTGGTATAAGGGCGACAATAGCACAACTGCTGCTTGACCCCAAGTAGTCAGTTGGGAGGAGAAATATCTTTGATGCAGCTCAGGCTTTGAGTTGTGCATATATTTTGTCCAATTTGGCCAATATGTACTTCCTCTATGATGATATTGGAGGTGTGGAAACCCAAGTTGTGGCTTTCTTCAATTGTCAACTTGGGCATTTCCATGGGTTATTCAAAAATGTCTATCATTTGTACCAATTGGTTGTTGAGCTGTCGAAGGGTCTGAACATTAAGATTTCGAAGGAGTCTAGCTTCAATGTGGCTACATGTTGTTGAGATGAGGATACAAATTATATGGAAGAATTGGACTCTCCTCTGGTTGGTGTGGCTAGATGTAAAAATTGTAAGTGTAACAAGGTGCCAGAGGGGCCTATGTAATTTGCCCCCTGCTCTTGGTTACAACATCCAAACTCTGGTTTGGTCTATATTACTATCTCTAGAATGACAGGTGTTGTAAGTAAAGTATCAAGATTTCAAACACAGATTACTCAAGATTTATGATGATTTGTAACCAAATTGTCTTCTCTTTCATTCAGTATGCAAAACATGTATGTTTACAACAACTTTGAAATAAGTCCTGATATTTCAGCAATCAAATTTCAATTAAGCTTCTGAATCATCAAAATATGGCATCCCTACACCTTTTATAGAATAAGGTGAGGGAGCATTTACAAATGACCTACGGTCATGATTTGTCGATTAAGATCAACGATAAATAATCCTTCTTTGACTCAATCAACCTTCCTTTGTGGCACAAGTTGCCAGCTGGCAACCATCTGGATAACTCATTATCTTATGAGTACCTGATGCATATGTC
Organism: Cunninghamia lanceolata; assembly: GCA_027924645.1. Lineage (NCBI taxonomy): Eukaryota > Viridiplantae > Streptophyta > Pinopsida > Cupressales > Cupressaceae > Cunninghamia > Cunninghamia lanceolata. The sequence goes on from BSBN01000181.1 coordinate 293,562, forward strand.
TTCTTTGTGTTGCATCTTCATCACTTTCTATATCATTATTTACGATCCTTCAAAATCTGTAATAGTTTTCTCTTTCCTGTGAGCTCATTGGTTGGGGCAAAATATATGTGGCACAACTCCTTCCGTTAAGGGACAGACACATGGCAAGACCCGCGTACTTGAAATTTGAAACATACTATGACAGATGGCAGTGTTCGCAGCAAAATGAGAAACTCCTTTGTCTCTTAGGAATGAACAGGAAAATGACACTTGTCGCGCTCCGCAGCCTTCAAAAACATCTACGTGTCTTCTTCCGTGCAACCTCAAAACTGTGTCTTTGTGCTCGAGTGAACTCCGTTGTTGACAACTGTCGCAACCTGCATCAGTTTAGAAACAAACATATTAATAATGGGACCCAGAGCTTCAGCGTTCACTAACTTCAAAGGAGAAAACTGGGATAGGTGTCATCTTCCGCGTGCACGCTAACTAACACGTGGCGTTCTCTGCATTACTACTTAAAACATTATGAAACATTGGAAACTCCCGCAGAAGCTGACACTTGGTAGGTTCCACATCACTTTAGAAACATTATGAAACATTGGAAACTCCCACGGAAGCTGACACTTGGCAGGTTCCGCATCACTTTAGAAACATTAAGTTTCTTGTCGGAAAAGGGTCATAAACCAAACAACTTTACCTCCACGTCCACCACGTGGCATTCTCCGTTGGCTTGAAACTTAACATCACTGTGGCCCACCATCTTTCATTACCAGCAATAACATGATACGGAAGAACATGCGGCACCCTCCGCAACAAAGCAAAAAGACACATGGCACCTTCTGCAGACACATAGAAACTTTATGGACTGCCTCCGCATACTACACGTGGCAACCTCCGCAGCAAAGCAAAAACTTATAACATATTGAAACTAACTACCACGTGGTGAGCTTCGCACAAAAGTTAATATTTGAAACAAATACCGCAGCTTTAACTATGGCTTGACACTTGGCGGCTTCCACAGAGAGTATTAGAAACCCGCACAGCAATATCTTGAAAAATAGACAAAAATAGAAAAGACCCGCAGACTCGGTGCAACTGAAACAAAATGTAGAGTCTTGACTTAACATAACTTTCTTCCCTTAAGGAATTTTGGGGTGATCCAAAAGGTGAACCTGCATGGAATTTTATGCACTTCCCAACTATGAGGTTAATAACACGAAATACTAACTTTGACAAACTGACCTCATCATAGTGCCCTATCTACCCCTTGCAGGGTTATCATGCATGACTTAATTTTACCAGCCTGCCAAAAAGTAGAAAAACAACAACAAGCCAAAGCAGCAAAAAAGTTGGGTCCCTGTTTTGTTAAGTCAAAATGGGGCGTGTTGTGTAACCACACAACAACTTGCCACCATAGAAAACAACTAAATTCCACTGATTCAAGTGATGTGATCATATTCTAACATAGTATTCTAACTCTTTCTAAGTATAAGCATTATAATCTTTCTAAAGGATAAGGTTTCATCATGGCAATGATGCTAACAAAGGATTAGGTGTGTGCAAATGATTAATTATCCTCATCTTGAAAGTAAGTTGAAAACATGAGTAGCTGATGTTAAGCTGCATAGTTTGGGAGCATCCCTCATAGCCAACCTGGATAGAGCCTTGCTGCCAGCAGGCGTCCATAGCCCCAGTAAGGTTATCTATACAATCCCCCTAAGTAGAGCCCCATTGCCAGCAGGCGTCTATAGCCCTAGTAGAGTTACTTAGATGGCCTATTTTTTGTTTCCTTTTGGATTTTCAATATTTATCTCTATTCATATGATGTCATCATGTAAGCTTAATGTGCAAGGCATGGTCACTTGCCGATTTAGGTTGGAGATTGCATTGGTAGCAAGGGAGTCCCTTTAGATTTTTCACTTCACACCTATACTTGTGTGTTCAACAAACCCAAGGCTGTTAGGTGAGTCATTGTGAAAAAATCACTTTGGTCAAGAAAAGGCACCCTGATGAACAGATATCACAGACCTGATCACCAACACTTCTAAAAAATGAGTCATAACCTATATATGAATTTGTTCCCATCACTTGAATCTTAACAATTTGGTTATTTTCATAAGGTGATGAGCTGCATCATCTTGACTAACCAAAACAGGACTCAACAAGCAAACAAACAAACAACACAAAATTGTACAAACAACTATACAAATATGCACACTATGATACACATGACTTACATGACACTGTTTCAGGCTTGAAAATAATGATTGAGAAACTGTCCATTAACTGGTAATGGAACATCCTCACCGGTTAAGGTCTTAAGCCTGTAAGTGTTGTCTCCTAAAATTTTTGCAACTTGGAAGGGACCTCTCTAGAGTTTATCAAACTTACTATGATCTCCTTTCCTTTCATGTGCTTTGTCCCACATCAAGACTAAATCTGAGATTCTAAAGGCCTTGACTCTGGCTCTTTTGTCAAACCAACGCTTGACAACAGACTGATGTTTAGCAAATTGGTCAATTGCTTTACTCCTTTTTTCTTCTAGGTGCATCAACTGAAGCAACCTGACTTCTTGTTTGTTATCTATGCCTAGGTATTCTTGTGCAAATTGCAGTGTAGGGATCTTTAGGTTAACGGGGAGGATAGGATCCATCTCATACACTAGGTGAAAAGGAGAATTTCCTAATGCAACCTTCATCCTGGTTCTATCTACCCACAAGGCATATTTCAATAGGGTGTTTCACTCCCTTGGGCTCTTTTCTATCAACTTCTTTATGATGTTCAATAAGTGCTTGTTTGTGGATTCTGCTAATCCGTTCCCTTGGGGATAATAATTTGAGGAGAATTTCAAGACGATTCCATGGTCAAAAGCCCAACTTGATAGTTTAATTGAAGCAAAGGAAGACCCATTATCACATACCAAAGCATAAGGAACTCCATACCTGGTTACTATATTGCTTTCCAAAAACTTGATTACATCCTTAGCATTACATGTCTTACTGCTGACAGCTTCAGTCTACCTAGTACAGTAATCAGTAATAGTCAAAACATACCTATGGCCTGAAGATGATGGAGGATTGATAGGTCCTATAAAGTCCATTCCCCATTGAGCAAATGGGTGCATCTCCATCACTAGCTATAAAGGTTGAGCAGCATATCATTCTCTATTTGCAGCAACCTGACACATATGACAACATTTGATGTGTTCAACAATATCTTTAAAAATAGTGGGCTAGTAATACCCTGCCTTGAGGATAGCATGAGTGGTAGCTAAGGATGATCCATGTGCAGTCCCAAACTTGTCATGTGAATCTGCTAGCACCTTATCTGCTTCCTGCCTTTCTAGGCATCTAAGGTATATCCCCTCATAATTCCTTTTGAAAAGGACTCCTCCTTTTATCATGTATTTCTGTGACCTTATCTTTAAGGCTCTCCTCTGTGAGGCCTGCAATCTTGAAGGATATCTTCCAGTAATCAGGATGTGCCTGATGTCTGAATACCATTCTCCATCTTCCCTTGCATTAATAACATATTGCTGGGTCATGATGTTAGGATCAATTTCTGATATCATCTGGCTCAATGCTTGTCCTCTCACTAATTTCATGGGTGTTATGTCCATATCATACTCTTGGAGAATAGTGATCCATTTGGCTCTCTTCTCACCTAGTTCACTTTGCATTAAAAGCATCTTTACTGCTGCATCAAGTACTACAGCAATCACTTTACTTCTCAAGATGTAATGTCTGAACTTCTTAACTACTAGAACCAGAGCAAGTGCTTGCCTTTCAACATCCATGTATCTGAATTATGCATCTCTGAAAGGACAACTCATGAAGGCTGTAGGCTTTTCTTCTTTAGCTTCATTTCTCTGTGTCAACACTGCTACAGATGTATGCTCTGAAGCAAATGAGTAAATGTAAAAATCCTTGGTGTAATCCAGACTAATCAGAACTAGAGCATTAGATATGGCTTTCTTAATATCTTCAAAAGCTGCTCTAGCTTCAAGTGTGCACTCAATTTTGGCATCCTTCTTAAGTATGGCATTCAAGGGTCTGACAATCTCTGCAAAGCGAGTGATAAATTTTCTAACAAAATTAATCTTACCAAAGTAAGTGTCATGCCCACATTTCCCATGTGGTCACAACACACATCACATGTGTCATGTCCACATTTATCATGTGGTCATGACATGAAATATCAAAAAAAATTCTGTGCTTCCCTAGAAACCCCCTCGTATGCGTAAGCGTGCTCGGTGGTGTATGCTTAAGGCGTAAACAATACAGTTGTCAACAGGGTAATACGCACACGTACGCATACCCAAACGCAAGAAGGCCAACAAGGGGGCCATCGCGACGCGGTTAACGTCGCTACAAGGGTTAAACTTACTAAACTACTAAACCCTAAATTCTAGGAAATTTCGACAGCATAACGCCTCACAGGCATGAGTGGGGTTTATTGCAATAACACTAATCTTGATCACGAGGTTTCCTGATGGGGTTAATAAATATCTTACAACTCACTAATTACATTGGGATATAGTTGATTAAGTTAATTGAACATTTTTCAACAAAGCCCGATCATTTGTTCTCCTTCCCGTTTCTCTGAAATTTAATTTTAATTTTACTCTCTTTCACGTTCTCTATCAATCAGAGTTATCACTGCATCCTTTACATTATTCCTAATTTCTTGGTAGACCAATTCTCTATCAATCAAAGTTATCACTACATCCTTTACATTATTCCTAATTTCTTGGTAGATTAGTTCTCTATCAATCAGAGTTATCTCTGCATCCTTTACATTATTCCTAATTTCTTGGTAGATCAGATCACGTAACAGGACTTACTAACTTCGTTTGATGAAGTCCACTAAGTTTCCGCTCTAGGTTTAATTCAACGTCTGAATTAATTTTGTTAATTAAACCGCCCCCAAACATGATTAAAGGATTAATAAATCTCAATTAGTACTCTTAGCCCAATTTTGGAAAAGCCATGCATTTTCTCCTCTTTGTTTTCACTTTCATCTTTCTTTCTCTTTTTCTCTCATTTTTCTCAATTGGTCGTTTTCTCAAATTACAGGTTGAGTTTAAATGGCCACATATGAAATGCATAGGTTGGCTTCAAATAAATGTGAAGTTATACACACACACACATGCTATTTGTATTTACAACACTAGGTTTTTCTTTAATAAAATATATGTATATTTTTCTTTTCATTTTCTTTGTATTTCTTTTGAAAATGAAGTTATAAACCCCTAACACATTTTCTTTTAATTATGTGTGTGTGTGTGTGTGTATACATCTATATCTTCTTATTAGATAATTGTTTTTACAAGATTTACTTTTATAATTATGAACCATACAATTCTTTGTATTTTCATTTGGGCATATATTGAAACCCTTAAATATAATTTTGTTTGGCTTTCATTACAATTTCATTAATAATATATATATGTGTGTGTGTGTGTGTGTGTGTGTGTGTGTGTGTGTGTGTGTGTGTGTGTGTGTATCTTCTTATTAGATAATTGTTTTTACAAGATTTACTTTTATAATTATGAACCATACAATTCTTTGTATTTTCATTTGGGCATATATTGAAACCCTTAAATATAATTTTGTTTGGCTTTCATTACAATTTCATTAATAATATATATATATATATATATATATATATATATATATATATATATATATATATATATATATATATATATATATTATTGTGTTACAATGTTTGGTTTTCTTTATACAACATATGAATATTGTCTTATTTTATATTTTCATTTGCTCACATTGAAAACCCTAACATATTTTTGTTTGGCTTGTGTTAATGGCAGGGCTGTGAGGGATGGCGGTGGAAGCATGGAGGAGGCCGTAGGTGGAGGAGCGCAGAGAGGGGATGGACTGATGGCGGGTTTGAAGATCGGCGACGGGTTTGAAGTGGAGGCCATTGTTTGGAAGCCGTAGGGAGTGGCGGAAGGGAGGCAGAGGTCCGCAATGTGGAAGGACCATGGAAATGGAGCCAGGCCATGGTGTAGTGGGGAGAGTGCTGAGCGCAGAGGGGAAAAGATGCCCACAGTGGTTGGAATAAGAGGGGAGTGTGAAGAGGGGGCGGAGCCCCCACCCACATCCCACAGTGTGGGGTGTGGGTGGGGGCTCTGCCCCCTCCCCACACCCATTGTAAAGGCAATCACGGTGGGGAGTTTGAATCCCCCCACCACTTCATTTTTTAATACACAATTTGTTTACTGTGTAATATTTATACAATTTTACTTTATTTCCACAATGAAATTTCATTTATTAATATTTAAAATATATATATATTAATTTATATACACAGCAAATCCTCAAACTAATACAATTCGTGCAGTTTTAATAAAATTAATATATAATAAAATATAAATGAAAAATACATATTTATATATATATATATAAATATTTACACAGTAGAAGTACAATTTAATTACAAATCACAGTTTAATAAAAATTAATATAAAACTGTATATATGTATATATATATATATATCCTCAAATTAGATTTATAGACTTAAAGAAATCAGTCAATATTTTCAAATCATGTGAATATATTCAGAAAGAAACACACACAATATATAAAATTTAGATATTTTCAACTATCAACCCTTTTTTTCCTAAATGCTCATAGATTCGCTAATTTAAACAAATTTGTAAAATGTACAACATATTTTTTTTTCTTTTATCCTTTCTAATACAAGGAAAGGTCTCATTTTTAATCTTATAAGTAAATTCATTGCATGACAAAAATTTAAACATTTTTTTCTTCTTTTGTTTTAGGGAAGGAATAATACAATTAATTTAGATAGTCCAAATCTATCACAACTACTAATTTTCTCTTTTACTACAATTATGGTATGCAATTTTCACTTTTAACACAAAATAAAAATCACAACTTCATAACTAAACAAATTTGAGATTTCAATAAGTCATACAATGAAATAGATTATAACAAACTTTCTTCATTTCATCCTTTCAATAATATACATTTAAACTATCAATCTTCTAACTTGCAAATCAATTAAGAAATGTCCAACACACACAACTTCAAAAATGTAAATTTTACAACCAAAGGAGAGAACCAAGTTCTCATCCTTGACAACTAACATTGGTAAGATCTCCAAGAAGGCCAAGCTCTCTCTCATGAGCTTTAAGAGTAAAGGAAAATAAAATATTTTCCCAAAACAAGAAAACTTCTTCAACTTCACATTATGCTCCAAGAAACCTGTGTATCACAACAAGAGAAAGAAACACCACACATCTTTCTCTCCTCCCTACTGTAGACCCGCAAGAGGGTCACCCTCGAGCTAGGGAGGTCATCCACACACCTAGGGAACTCAAATGCACTTCACAACAAGACAACAAAGATCTCAAAAACACAATATTACACCCATGGATATTTACAACACACAAACTCAACCAAGGTGAGTTTCAAGGGGTAGGAGAGTGGACACACTCAACTCTAGAGTGCCACTCCTTCAAAATATCTCCACACAATTTTTTTCTCATGGCCTCAAGCCAACATGTTAACAAAATTTCCAAAGGAGTTCATATTTTGGCTCTCAAGCCATATATCAAATTACTCAAAACCACATAAAATACCCTCAAGGCTTTCAACATCCCAAAATAAGGTAATGACCTCAAGGAGGATCTCTCCTCCCCTACCCCACACTTGATGAGCATTTTCTCCCAAGTGGGAGAGGCTCTTTCAACACCCTACTAAATATTCCCCACAATAACAAAATACAACACAAGAAAAATACATCTCACACATTCATCATGCAAGCAAATTGAAATACAAGGGGAAGGCCTTAGCCTTGAAAACCAACCTTTGAAAGCCTTAATATGGAAGAAGTTGGTGTAAAGCTCCTCTAAAATCTCCTCCAACCTAAGCCACCAAACTCCCTCTATTTTTCTCTCCCAAAACAATTTTAAAACCATTAAAATTCTCAAAAATTCAACAACCCCTCACCTTATCCCAAGTGGGATTAAAATAAGCCCAATCCATGAGCTTAGAGGAATGGAGAGGTGACACTTGTCACCTCCTCGCTCTTCCTCCCAACCACTAGCATGTCCCAAGGGATGGGTGTTGACACATGTCACTCACCCATCCCCAAAGTCTCCCTCACCCCTTACCACATGTCCTCTCTCCAACACATGGGAGATAAAAGGGGAGTTAAAGAGGGAAAGGATGACACATGTGTCCCCTTCCTTTCCTCTCATGAAGCACCACACAACTCTATGGGTACTCTCACCAATTGTGAGAGAGACTTGAAGTCAAGCCCTCCACAATTGGTGGGTCTTGGAGTCATCTCTAACCTTGGGAAGTGAGAAGGGATGGGTTTGAGTGTTGGTACCACTCATCCTATCCCTCTCATGCCTCTAAATTCGTCACTTAACTTCAGTGTGAAGTTAAGGTGACCATATGGAGGTTTACCAAGGGTTACCCAAGTCAAAAGGAACCTTAGACCCATGGGGTATAACCCAGAGTCAAGTTTAGCCTAGTTAAAATACCCAAGGTCAAGTTAAAACACAAGAAAAGGGTCTCCAAAAATTTAAAATTTAAAAAAATGTAATTCAAAGACAATTCTTACAACACATATCATAATTCAAATTAAAAGAGGGTAGACTTAACCCAATTAACCTCATGCAAAACAACATTACAACATTACATCATACACGGAGTTGATCTTGGTTCCTCGTGGAACTAGATTGGCTTCACAAGGAATTACAACATCAAGTGTGGGATGATCTCCAGTATCTATGGTTGGTTAGAAATACCTGCGCAGTTAGTTGCAAAGTTAATTCCACATATCAATAACATGGCCGAAGCAAATTAAAACTTGCACTCGCATAAGATATTACAAGTTCTCTTAAGCATAAAAGAAATCACATTACAATTTTCTAACTAACATCACCCAATTAGTTTTCCTTTATTATAGAGCATCTATCTAACATCACCCAATTAGTTTTCCTATAATATAAACATCTATCCAACATCACCCAATTTTTTTTCTCTTAATACAAGCATTTATCTAGCATCACCCAATTAGTTTTCCTATAATATAAACATCTATCTAACATCACCCAATTAGTTTTCCTATAAAATAAACATCTATCTAACATCACCCAATTTGTTTTCTCTTAATACAAGCATCTATTTAACATCACCTAATTAGTTTTCTTTTAACATAATAAAGTCTAAAAGTTTGAGAATCCGGGATCAACAGTCCCACAAGTATAAAAGTATCAGCAACAGTAAGGTAAATAGTCACATGAACAGAAATGAAAAAAGGTAGGCCTCATAGTAAGATTTGAGCTCCTTCTTGCTTCCAAGAATCTGTATCTTCATGATTGAGTCTACCCTCTCAGGGTCAATGATAATCTCATTTTCTGTTATCAGGTGACCCAATAACTTCCCTGTGGTTACCCCAAATATACATTTCTTAGGGTTTAGGGATATTCCATATTGTTCACATTTCTTTAGCACCTTCCTGAGGTCTTCTACATGATTTCCCCTCTCTTTAGAGAAAACTGTCAATTCATCCATGTCTATGACTATGCATTTACCAATCAAGCCTCTAAAGGCTATATCCATCGCTCGCCGAAATGTTGCTCCAGCATTAATCAACCCAAAAAGCATGCACCTGTAGGTGAATATTCCCCACTTTGTGGTGACTGCAGTCTTTAATCTATCTATTTTGTCCACCATCACCTAGTTATAACCTGAGAAACCATCAAGAAATGACATCATCTTTACACCATTCACAATCTGTAAAACCTCATCCAGAGAAGGCAAAGGATAGTTATCCTTTTCAAAAGCTATGTTTAAGTTTCTAAAATCTACACACAATCTGATGTCACCATTTTTCTTCCTTACTGGGACCAGGTTTGCCACTCGTGTGGAATGTCTCACAGGAAATATGATCCTAGCATTAAGCAATTTCTTAACTTCTTCAAAAATGATGGGTTCCAGTAAAGCATTGACAGGTCTTTGTTTTTGTCTAAAAGGCTTGACATCTAGCTTCAAAGGTATAGTATGAGTGATGATTGATGTATCATAAGTTTTCAACTCATCATATGTCCAGGCAATGACATGGATATAGTCCTTAAGTGCTTGAGTTATCCCTTCCAGCTCTTCTTCTGTACATACTTTTCCAATCAAGACATTTCTTTTTGCATCATCCAGTCCAATGTTGACATGTGAATATTCTCCTCCATCTGCTTTTGGGAGATCTTTTTGTTTCAACATGTTGTCTAGATCAAATGCTCTTTCCAGCTCTATCATTCCCTTGGGAATCTTGTTACTAGGCAACTCTAGTATTTCTTCTTCTTCCCAGATATGGTTTTCTACATTTCTTTCATCTATGATCTGTGCATCAAAGACATCCCTATTGGAAATAAAGTCCAATATATGTTGATCATCATCAAATACTTGAAGGTTAGTTATATTATTTGGTACAGAGGGCACTGATACTAATTCAACTGAGAATCTCTTTAAACCAGATATGGACAGTGGTTCCAAAGTACTTGCAGCTTGGGCTAAGACATCTGCCCTATGATTTTGTTCTCTGGGTACATGGGTGATGTTGAATGCATCAAAATCTTCTATCAAGTCCCATACCCTATGTATGTAATTGGACAGGTTCTTGTAATTGCAAGAATATATGCCCCTTACCTGTCTTACTACTAATTCTGAGTCTCCGTAGACATGCAAAATCTTCACTTTCTTTCTAAGTGCAAATAATATCCCATGAATCAGAGCTTCATACTCTGTCACATTATTTGTGCATGGGAATTACAATCTGTATGCTGCCAAGTAGGATTTACCAGATGGATCAATAAGATCTATTCCTACTCCAGCTCCTTGTTTTGATTTGGATCCATCAAACCTGAGGATCCATGGCTTATCTTCAGTCAAAGGCTTGTCTGGGCCTTCTCTTTTCTTTTTAGCTCTGGTAGCTACACCATTTGATATCCATTTTAACTTTGATGTTTCAATTTTCTCAAACTTCACCTTATCTGCCTTATGTGAAGCTGATATTTCTTCTTTCTCTTTATTATCAAAAGGAAAATCTTCTGGACTAGGCAACATCTACCTTTTCAGAATATGTAGACATAATGAACAAGCAGTCTCTGAATGTGGTGTTTCATGTAACCTGCACCATCCCTCAATCAAGACATCATGTGGAGATTTTTGTTGTTGTGTCATCTTTTGAATCTCTTTTGATAAAAACTCTTCAAATTTGGACAGATTACTATCCCTATCTTCATCAGATAACTCATAATCTGATTCTACTAAACAATCACTTCCTGAGGTGATTTTCTTGTTTCTTTTAACATTACTCTTGTTACATACCAGTATCTCCTCTATCATCTGAATAGAACTCTCATCATGATGTGTGCATTCTCCTGCTCCTACAGATGACAAACAAAAATCAATGTCTGTAACACCCCGCCTTGAACACCTTAGAGAAATACACATTTATGCTACATGAAACAGGAACATTTTTTTTTTTAAAAGTGTCTAAGATAACAAGTAATGTTAACATAACTAGTTACGACATATTCTCTAAGGATTCAAGGCTGCATTACTTTACAAACTAACTAACATGATTTAACATACATCAGTAACTGATCTGAATCCAATGCACAATTAAATAACATAATCTTATTCATTGCATGACATCGTATATTCTAATCTACATGATCAATTACATAACTGAAATGCTTTCCTTACACATAAGTATATCATGACATCCTTACATTATGAATGATCTATTACACAAATCGGGTACAAGATTATACACATACATCTTCATCAACTGGTACAAGTGCAATTGTCTGAAAACTGGGATAAATCTTTTCTGCACATGAACTTCAACAAGAATAACCAATGGATAAGGAAGCTCTTCCACCCGACCATGTGGAACCCTAAGGTCCACCCCTCGAGCTAGGAGTTATCATGAGGTCCCAGACAATGACAGTCAGGCAGACAAAAGACAAACAAGAACAAAGGATGACCAAACGCCAATACAACACATGGAAATAACAACACAACACAACTTACCTCCAGAGGCAACACATAATGAATGGGGAGAGTACAACTAGGGAATGCTAGGCTGCAGTAGGGAGGAGTGTCATCACATGGCTTGTCATGGGTTGTCCTGGTAAGCCTTCCTAGGCCCCGGCCCCCATCTTGGGTTGTCCTGGCAGCCTCTCCCGACTCCCGGCCCCCATACAACGCTCATGCGGAATCAACATACCTTTCATGAGGACAAGGTAGTTGATCTTGCCATTCCAGGCCTTCTCATCTCATCTCAAGCCTAAACAAGCACTTGAGCCATGAGTGAGGCATCCAATTATCTTGTTTAGTGTGCTTAACTACCCAACCCCCTAATTCATTATTTAGGTTATCACTGAGTTATCAAACTCCCACATGGGTTGTCCTGGACGCCACTTATGGGCTCTGGCCCCCATTGAGAGCCACTCCCCTACCTGCATCTAGAAGACCCTACTCAACAAACATAGCAAACATCATCATGACAATGATGATACATGAACCATGCAAGGCATTAACCATCTTGCATAACAATTATTCTCATATCCACATGTAAATATAATAATGCAAGGCATTATCCCTCTTGCATATCAACTTAATCATAGGGACAACTCACAAATATTGCCCATAACAATATATAAACATTACTCTGTTACAATACTTGATGTCTCCCCATTTCAAAATCTAACACAAAACTCAATACAAGATAAATATAATTAGACGAACAACAATACATCCCCCAAGGAAATACATTCATCATTCACATTGTCTTTTATCCCAGACATAACTAGAGACAACATATCATCATAAATCCAATACATAAAACACTATACTTGAAAACAAATCACGTTATCCTATGCCTCTGGACTGACACCCAAACAACTTGCACAGTGGACCCCATTACAACCAATAATCTCATCTAGAGAATATCACATTACAAAACATATTAACAATTTAACCAAAACTTCATTATACCTCATACTAAATTCAAGCCACACAACCATTACAACATCATAATACCAGAACACCTATCCACATGTTCAAAACACGGCATACTAAGCCTCTAGAATTTTGACCACTAGCAATTTATCATATTACGACAACAAGAATTCTTAAATTCATCCAGTTTAAATTTAATTTCTAGAGTTAAATCACTAAACTCCTTCTTAGTACAATGTGAACAACTTTGTAAAATCAACATTAGATTCCATCATCTCTTTTAGTCAAACTGATTGATTTAAATTAATTGCAACAAACATATTAATACATTACAACTAATTTATCTAAATATACTACATTTTGTTTCAAAAGATAAATTACTAAATAATTTACAATATTTCAATTGTAAAAGAATCACTTAGTACCATTATACTATTTAATTCCTACTTATCAATACACACTCTCATTATCAATACGATCTTTATCATCTATCTTTCAAACTTGCCCAATTAACTCAACTCTTTCAAGTAATAAAATGGATAAGAATGCTAAGTTATGTATAACTAAACAATAATTACAATGAGGAAAAATCATCAACGATGAACATTATTGTTTTGTTTTCCTCAAGATTCTGCCTTTATATGGTCATTCCAGATATTCGGTCAACCTCAACCAGATAAGATGCTTGCATGTCTTCATCGTAACGAATTCTCGAAACAGATTTTACTAAGAGTAATTAATTCTGCCAAAAAGATCAGAATGGTCATTTCACAAGTGATCATCACTTGATCGTTGTAGTTATTACTTTTTGTTCCCGTGGCGTTCCGATTCCTATGCAGATGCTTCTACTACAATAGTTTCAGCTGTTGTTATCTACTGAGCAGCAATCATATGTCGTAGAGGAGGTGTAAAATTGTTATTGACTGTTTGACCATTGAAATGGACGATATTAGTTTAGTCTAACAACTTCTGGCAGCGTCCATCCAACTCCCTTGGACTGCGAATTGATTGTATTGACAGCACAAACTTAGATAGCTTAATCTCTCTCCAGAGATTTATCTAACGGAAGGCTATGATGACAGTAACTGGATTTGTTGGATTGACTCTAAACAATTTTAATAAATGGTATTATTGTTGCCCAACGTCCATCTGATACTCCTCACGGTTGTGCAGATTTCCATATATGAAAGGCATGGATACAAATTAAAATACAACAGGAGTGCCTCCATTTCTATTTTTTTAAATATCTAACTGAAGTTTACGTAATATAATCCTCCTTTGTAATACTTATAGTAGGATACAAGCAATTAATCGCTGGTGTGCATAGCTGTTTACCTTGATGCATTGGCCCTCAGTGGAAGCGCCAAACTTTATCGCTGAGGAAACTATTGAGTCTGTGCAGATTGATTTGGATTTGTTCTCCAGATTTAAGCTTATATGCAAGTGCGATTTGACAGGACTCTAATATGTGTATACTGAAAACCTGCTGTAACTGTTATAAACCTGATAGGAATCTAAATGAAATATCTCTCACACACATGTATATATATATATGAAATGCAAGTTACGTGACAGAAAATATGAGACATCTGTGCACATCCGGAATTGCAATGTAATAAATTGTGAACTGATGTAATGTCTAAAATCTATTATATAACTCAAAACTCAAGTTAAAACCAATATCTGAAACTTCTGAAAAACTAAAATGAACTGATGAATGGAAAACTGACGCCTGTAGTTGTAATATTACTAAAAATAGATGAGATAAAATTGATAATACATAGGACAGAAGAAAAATTTCTTAAGAAGGTATGGATGCCAACTCAGCAATAAAAGGTTTTTGAGAGCAGTATGTGCACTGCGCTTGTATAAGAGATTCAGCCTTTCAAGCTACCAAAAAAATATAAACTCTGCTAGGCAAAAGTTAACATTTCTCCTTATAGAGGACACAAGTCTATATTGTAGACTTTGCATGCGGAAGCCTATTTATTACATATCTATCTAAACAGCCCAGATAAATTCAATCTAGACCATTGTCACCAAGAAAACAGAGACATTTCAGGTTTGTAAGGGAGGCCAATTAACAAAAAATAGGTTTGTGTGCCATGGGAGGAGGAATTGCACTGGGAGACAGCAATATAGAATATTTATAAATGATAGAAAATGGTTTTTCTTCAGTTTTAAATCATTCTAGAGTGCCATGGCAGAAGTGTCAGTATACTTGACCGAAGACATAGGAAAAATTTGGTCAAGTCTCCTAATGCTTGGTGATGTCCTTTCAAAACACTCCAACCAGGTATAAGGGCGATGAGTTTTTTCATTAAAAGGTATCAATTTTTGGTCATTTTCGCATACCATTGGACTTCAGCTACTTGGGACGCAAACCTCAAGTCTTATTATAGCCAGGTTGGATGCCAAACCCAACTCCTAGTATTGAGCGGATTCTATACATGGGTCTGCACTGGGCTTCATTCGGTATCATTGTTTCTTTTCAGGATTTGCCAGTCATACAAAGGAATCACATACAGAAATCATGATATTAAAGGTGTCTATGACACGGATAACTAACACCACATAAGGAGGCCATCACTCAGGAGAATCGCAATCCATAGTGCCTCAAGCACTTAGAGGAGTCTCTAGTTATCCAACATGTATCGCACCACTATTAACACCAAACCAAGTACTCAGATCCAAACTAGCGTTGAGGGGAAAGCGTTGAAAATTGTCTTCATCTAGCAGAGTTGATCTCCAGACAGGATAAGGGTACTCAAGTCCAAGATAACAAGTGTTATAACTTTTACTGTGTAAGGATTGCTCCCTGTAGCTTCCTTGGAAGTAGCCATAATCTTGAATTTTATCATTAATATATGCTATATTCTTTGATGCCGCCAAACTGAGAGCACTGCTTCTATTTTCTGAATACTGTATTGTACCAATCATAGTGATGTCTGCACTGAATACATCAATTTTGTTATGAAATAAAGATAGCTCTGAGTTCTACATTTATTAACCATATTTAGTAGCCCAGGGACATTACAGCTAGTGCTGCAAGGTGATGAAAAATCAATGTACACAAAGGAGTAAATCAAAGGCAGACAAATCAATTGTGGCACCACAGTTCCCTTCAAAATTGGACCTTCTATTATTAATTTTCATTAGAACTTCTCCAATTTTGCAAGTCTTGCATCTTCAAAGTGAGAAGATGTGGAGTCAACCCCCAAGGTATAAATTTACTTGGCCCAAATGCTACTATAGGCAGAGCAATACATAATGAAATATCATTCTGCCTTAACCACATCCAACGTGCAAAATAGACATTCTCTTCTCCCAGCCTTCCTTAGTTGATGCCCATAAACCAGTTTGATATCTGAGTTTATGTGAACTAGTCCTCAGTTAAGTTATGAGCATTTTGCCCTCCATTCAGTTTCTACCTCTATGTGAGCCTTTTCTCAGTGTTCATATGTGATATTAAATTTACTAAGGTAATGTTGTTAATTACTTACAAGTTTCAACATGGCAGTGTTGTTTCTTTCGAAGTTTCTTTGTCCCTATTGTTAACCTAGATTTTACTCTTACAAATTGTTTGAAATGTAATGGTTACTGAATAAGTATAAAATGGATTATCAGAGAGACTCTAGAACTTTCAAGCAATGCGAATTGGAGGAGTAAAACCAGATTCCCGTCATTCATTCTAAAGAAAACAAGGATAGAATAAAGAAAAACATTAGAACCTGTACCCGTAGCTTAGATTCAATGCAGAAATCAATTCTTCAGTTGCATAACTCGATCCTGCAATTTTCCTCCTCAATCCTTCTTCTTCCTGCCAAAATCCCCCTGCCTCTACAACCTTCCCTTTTATAAAACAATCCCTTTCCTCTTCCAAGGAACTCGGCACGCGATCCCGTGCATCTCCCTTCTAAAAATATATTTTTATTTAATTTAATGATCCCAAGAGGTTACTCTTTTTTAAATATTAATACACAGCTCCAACAAGATTTAATTTCTTTATAGCCGACCAACCATATTGTTATTAATAAAGTTATAACGTTACAACAATCTATAATTGTACAACTATATTTTAATTTATTTTATTAATTAAGTTGTAAATCACAAATTGCAACATAACTTACAACTATTTAATTTATTTAAATATTTATTGTAAATAATATTATATTAAATAATACAAAATTTCTTACAATCTTTATTTAACAACTATACTTCTAATAAAATAATAATTTATTTACAACAATAATTAACAACTATCGTCATTATGCTCAATATTATCTTTTATAATTATATTATCAACATTATACTTTCCGTAATATGATTCTATTTAATGCACAACGGTACCTTACACACTTAGACACTTTCTAACCTAGTTAGACTCCAAGGTGCAATATTACCTGTCTGCAAGTCATGATCGAATGACAGACAATGACCAAAAGGATAAACTGACAACCAAACAACACTGACATGGGACCTCACGTTAACTCCAAACAACTAATCCATTGGTGAAGGCACGCTCAGACCTGGTAAATCAGGTGGAGTCGGTGCCTAGTACCTGCATTCCTGCAACAACGCACAGTTAAGCATAACAAGATATATATCCACATGCAGTCCTATAGTGAATGGAAATCGCAGTGGGGTAGGGTACTCGAGAGCGAGTAATACGACACTGTTCCATTCACATTTATGAATAAACAATTAACTATGTTGAACAAGATATCTGGTTACTAGTCAACAACATAAAACATTCAATCCTCTTACAATCCCATATAGTGAATAACATCAAAACATCTGTAACATCTAGTTCATTTATCAAATTCTAAAGCATAAAATAGCATAATCCAACATCAACATCTATTATCATAACAATTAGGTCCTTAATGAATTAGCAAAATAACAAGAGATCCATCATCTACGGTCTAAGATACTGTCATAAAGTCTAATACTACTAAGCAAACATCAATCTGATAGACGACGAGTTGAGGGGCACTACAGTGTCACTATCACTATCTGCAAAACTTACCATGGATGATGATGATGATGCCTCACTGCATGCTTGTTCCAGCTCCATCATGTCTAAGAAAGCATCACAAGTCTTTTCAGAATGCATCTCATCATGTAACCTGCACCATCCTTCAATTAGAACATCATGAATAGACATTTTTAACAACTGACATCGTTGCACCTCTTTAAACAAGTGCATCTCAAAATTCTTGAAATGATCTACCTCTATTTCATTTTTGGGGTTACAATTAGACTTTAGAATTATTTTATCATCCTGAGGGTTATCATCATGAACATGAACATCATACATCAGGATCTCCTCTATCCTGACAATCTAGGGTCTGATGGAGTAAACTCCAGGTTCTACATCCATGTGTTTCATGCGTGGCTCAGCGTCTATCCTTATTTGATTTGGTATTCCTTTCCAAGGCAACCACATATGACTGAAATCAGTTGACATGTATCCATTAAGGGTTTTTGACCAGTCCCTTCTAAGCAACATCCCATAGGTATTAGGTATATCAACTACCTGAATATCAATATAGTACTGGATTCAGGGATCTGATGCTAACTGCATGTGAATGTGAGTTAGTTCTCCTACCACACTCACCTTTGTTTTGTCTAATTGTGTTACTTTCTTTAATGACTTAGCAGGATGCAACCCTAAGGCATTGCATATGGATAGTGGCATTACATTGGTAGATGCTCCTGAGTCTACTAAGCAGTTGTGCAAATTCTTACCAAACATCCTTCTAGTAAGGAGAAAAGGAGGTGACTTACTCTTGTCTCTGTAAAGAGTGATGTGTGAAGTCTCTGCAGCTTGAACAGTAGTTGGGGCTTTGTGTTTAACATTAACGTCCCTAGCAGCATGATCTTTATTTCCAGACTGGCCTGAGGTATGCCTATCCTCTTTTGGAGCAGGATCATCTAAGGATTTCATGAATGCTTTCTTGATAGCAGGGGTTTTAAGCAACTCTAACAATGACAGGTTGATTTTGATCTTTTTCATTTCATCAACCAAATAAGTGACTAACTTATCAGACTCAGGAGGTAAATTAGCAGCTTTTGGTGTTGTATTCGGTGATGCTAAGTACTGAACATTAACCTTGGGAATCCAGGGTTATTATTTGCCTTAGGATTAGGAGGAGTGTTAAAATTATTTGAAGGCAAGGACATGGTCAAAGGACCAGCAGGTATGTTTAAGTTATTCCTCAGGTTGTAAATATGCCTACCCTGATATTGTTGTTGATAAGCATGTACCTCTTCATGTTCAATTGAGGGCTCATTTTCATCCTCAAATGGAAACACATAATTAGACTCAAAGGCTAGGGCTGACTCCTCACATGCTAGGGTGTAATCCTGATGAGATGTCATTGTCTGCTGATGAGGATGATGCATGAAACTTTCTAGCACTAAGGCAGAATCATATCCACAGGGGACAATTTCATTTCCTTCCACATGAGGTGGATTACCTGAAGTATTGGACACTTCAGTTTGGAATATACTGGCAGCAATCCAAAACTGTGGACAATCTAGCTCTGCATGAGCATTGGTGTTATGCATCCTGCACTAGTTTGTAAGGGCTGCCTCTGCAAGGTTAACTCTAGTGGTCTACTTAGGTTCACTCGGAGGCTGATTATCTAGGGGTGATGGCAGAGAACCATTATTTGGCCTAGAGTTCCACACTCTAGGCTGTCTAGGGGCATTATTATTGCCATTGTTTTTATTGTAGTTGTTATTATATCCCCTATCAGGATAATTAGGTCTATCATTAGCATATCCTCTATTCTGATTTGGTTGAGAATAGAAGTTCTGACTCCTCAGATGAGTGATCTCAGTGGTGAGTTTTCTTAACTGTGTTGATATCTCTTTAATTTCTTCCTTCTCTTCCTAAACCTTGGCCACTACATTCTTTGTTTGGTGTTTGAAAAAGGAAGATCCATTGTTATTATTATTGGACCGATCTACAACCTGAGGTATTTGTGTATGTCCTGGATATTGTAACATCTGACCATTTCCATTTGGAGGTGGCATGATACTGAGTGGAGGTATCTGCAAAGGGCTTGGCATTACAGCTGGAGGTATCATGGCTCCATTAGTCTGTTGTTGAGAAGGATATGTAGGATAACCAGGAAGTGTGGGAAATGCAATATTTGGTGTTGGAGCAGGAACCAACTGCTGACTAACTTTGATAGCTTCTTCAAAGGCTCCTATCAAGGTTGTGACACTAGGATGTGCTCTCCTGATAAACAAAGAAGTCAGGGGATCTAAAGTTGAGTAGTATATGCTCCTAGCAGCTTCATCTACTACAACATAAGGTGCAACTAACTTTGAGAGCATCTTCTAGAATCTTGCGTTGAAATTAGCAATAGGTTCTCCTTCAAATCTCTTGATTGTGGCAAACAAATGATAATTCATTGAAGGATCTATAAATATTTTGAATCTGTCCTTAAAGGCTTTCTCCAAGGTGGCCCATGAACTGACTGAACCTTGACCAAGACTGATATACCAGTTATATGCCTCTTCCCCTAAGGAAAATGGAAATAACCTACACACCACATCCTAATGTTCAATTCTAGCCCTATAGCAAGCTTCCTTGAATGTCCTGATGTGATCATCAGCATCCTGATATGGATGGTACTTAGGACAAATTTTGTCAGGATTTTTAGGCAAAGCATGATACGCAGTGAAATTCAGAGGTGACTCTGCAATAAAGAATGACATTGTAATAGGTGGAGGTTGGACGTGGGGTGTGACAAGTGGTCCTGTAGGTGTTTGCAACCTGATAGGAGTTATAGGAGCACGTTCTAGTGAAGTTCCTGACGCACTAGGACCAGGAGAATGATGAATATCTACAGTTCTAGGTCTAAATCCCTGGATAGGCAATTCTTCAAAGAGTCCACTAGATCTGGACCTAGTATTTGGCCTAAGAGACAAGATTTCTTGAATTTTAAGAAATTTGGCTTGATTACTGTAAAGATCAGTTAAAATTCCCTAGCAAAGGTTGTATTTATGGTCAGAATTTGAAACTGATTGGATATTTATGTAATATTTGTAGAAATGATGCAAATATGAGGTGATATTAGACTTTCTATCACAAGCAACCGGATATCAGGTTTCTAAAACAAGTTACTTCAAAGTTTTAGCAAATTTACCTGAAATAGAGCTTATATTTGAAAATTCAAGGTGATCGACCACAAAGCTTGCAATATTTATGCTTAATTTTGAAATCTTCACAAAGGATTAGTGTGCACAGACTTAAAACAGCAAATCTTTGCAGATGACTTGAAATACAAAGTTGTTTGAGTGTTACCTGACTGTCTTTATCATCAAATCAGACAAAACCTACTGATGAACTTGCTGGCCCTCCTAGCGCCAATCTTATCTATGTTATTGGTTGTTTTGAGGCAAGAATAGGTTACTTCTTCAGCTGCATATGAATTGCTAACAGTGTTTTCAAACAATGTGAGCAGAAATTGAAGCCATACTTACCAGTTGACGAGATAGAGGAAGGAGGATCACATGATGTATCTACAAGTAAACATGAAGATGGGAGAATTTCTAGAATTGTTAAAAGAACTAAAGAAATCTCCTATGAAGAAGATGACTTACTTCACAAGACATGCATGACAAAGTACCAAAATGACTTCATATGATGGGTATGCTGATTTGGAGTTTGCTAAATCAGCAACTGTTGACAAGACACATAAAGATGAAGACATGAACTTCTCCAATCGCAAGGAGAATATTCTGAAGATAGAAGGTTGTCTGAATACCTCACCAATTTTTTTAGAATTGGAGCATGCTGATTTTGAGGATGTGTTGTGAAGTAAAATGTGTACCCTTGCCATTTTACACCTAGTTTAGCACCTGGGTGGACCTAAAACAATTAAATCTTGATCTCGATGAATAAACCTGACAAAATATAGTTAGGACTGGTCTAAGCCCACTTAAATGGACACTCTTTGAAGTTTGTGGGGCTAAAGGACCAGTCCCAGATGTTAGCCCCAGCCCAATTTTTGTGGTGTTGGCTTAGAACACCTACTTAGCTTATACATGTCGGCCCCATTTGGTTTTATTCATTGTTGATGAGAGGGGAATGCATATATAAGAAAGTTAATTTATTCATTTGAACATCTCTAAGTTCTCTAAGCAATCTAGGCGCCCTTATTCTTTCTTCTTCTCTCTCATGCTCTCTATTTCTCCTCTAAAGCTCTCTATGGTGGATTATTGTTGTGGTACTAACTTCTTGCAAGTCTTGTGAAGATCTCCCTACTTCTTTGGGCTACACCAACTTCTTGAGTCAAGATGTGACATCACATCAAGCAAGCTAGGGTTTACATGTTCATGGTGACTCCTTTAGGGTTAGTTGTTTATGTTATCTCAGAGTTAGTCAGCCACCTTGCAAATGTAGTTTAGAATGTTCCAAAGGGTTTGCAGCATTCCGCCCATTGAAGTGCATATAGTGAGTTTCATTGAGAGCATGAGTTGATAACTTGATGAATATGGATAAGCTAAGCATAAACGCCTTTGTCAAAGCTAGCTTCAAACCACTTCAAACCAAGGCACCTTATGTGAGAATGAAGTTTTGACCCTTAATATGCTTTGGAAAGTGAAGATCTTCAAAGAAAATGACTAAGTGTTGACTAGGCGTAGATTTTCATCTGTAAGACCTCAAAGGTGCGCCTTGAGTGAGGGAATGTTCTAAGTGGTAAACTATGGGCGCCCTGAAGAATTAAGCCCTTAAGATACTTCCAGTTGCCTAAATCCAACATTTCTGATCATTTGAAGCTAAGGCGCATTTTTCTATCTCTAGATCCTCCTTTGAGTGCCTTAACTTGGAGTGGATGTTTTGAATTATAAAGGATAGTGCAACACCCTCTCTAATTGAAGAAAATAGTAATTTGTCTAATAACAGAATTTCAGCAGAAAGAATAACTAACCAATAAGAAATAGTATCGAATGCAATAAAGTTCTGAATCACAACTTTCTTTTCAGCTAAAATAAACTTTCTAACAGAATACTTGTAACAAAATAATTTAACTAACTTTCTTCAATGAAATTCAAATATTAAAGAAAGAAAAAAGATTAAGAAAAGTACAACTTGCATAGCTTCTTGCTGATTTTGTTTGTAGATCCTTCACTGGATTTTGGAAAAAGAAATATCAACAAGGGTTTTAACCACCCAACCAAGACCAACTGGTCTCCCGTGCTTCTTCAACTGAAGAAACTCGACCCTTCACGAGGGTGCTGACAGGAATCAATCAATAACAATGTGCCTCTGAGCCTGGTGTCAAAACCTGTACCTCCTAACTGGAAAGATCATTCTAACTAGTGGTATATCTAGTACTTGATCGCTGACAGATGCCTATCTGCATCGTAACCTTGGCCAAGGATTTTCTAGTATATATATCTAACACTACTATGTCATCAGCCTTCACCCTTTCTAGACATTGTTATTAACTTAATGCTTTCTTCTTTTCATTCTGAATGCAGGTTTTTTTTTTTACATAGCATCATACATGACTTACTTGGCAACTTTTATTCGCATTAAAATCATAACAGAAACACATATATAGAAATTGCTCAAAAGAATACAGCAGACTCTTATTATCAGCACATTATAATACCCAGGTTGACAGTAACAGCAATAGATTCTAAGCATGTATATATGTGTGTGTGTATACATATACTTATACATGCATATCAAACATAGATCAAATATCAAAAGTATCTTGGCTTTAAAAATCTTAGAAGCTGAAATAAAGAAATATGAATACTGATTTTAGAGGAATGATTCAGAAGCTCAGAATCATAACAATCAAAAAATAACATAATACGAATTGCTAAGATCATCAAACTTTTAACGAACTGTTAAAGAAGATTTAAGATCTTGCCTGACAAATGATTGGAAAGTCAGGATAGCTAGCTGTGACTGATCTATTCAATACAATCAGTAACAAAAGACCGCTTGATAAATGCATGACACAGTGAAAATTCTCAGAAACAAGGCACCAACACTATGCATGTTGAAAGGTAATGCTTCACAATAATACAACTCAAACTCTTCTTCTTTTCTCCCTGTCTGCCTTACTCAGAAAGAAAATAAAAATGCTTAATGGAATGGCGGATGTTCCCTCTACTCTCCTATATGAAGGAAAAATGCATGCCAAGAAAGAATGGTCAATCAAAATAAACCGCCCCACGTAGTGGATAGAAAGAGGAGTTATAAACAAGATTTCAACTCATACACTTCAAGTGCTCCACAAGGTAAGACCCAAAATAATTTATTAAATAAACAAAAGAGATAAATCTTTTTCTCTATTAAATATATTTATATATATATATATATATATATATATACTCATGTGCCTTGGCCAAGGCTACGGTGATTTTAGTATTTTGGCTAAATTATTATTTTTCGATTCGTGTAATCACCCTCTCCTTGTTGATATCCTTTTTTTCTCAGCCACCTGTTTTGTCCTGCAACCACTTAGACAATTAAGGTTAAATCATTTCCATGATACGAATAATAATTAATATCATTTTCATCAATCCATTTTCATATAAAAATAATAAAATATTCACAATTAAAGAAAAAATCATCATATATATTTTTCTAACGAACAATTTCACATTCATATGAAAGCAGTTGTTCTCAACTAACAACATAATTAATATTTAATTGTTTAAACAAAAAGGGATGTAACATATTCTTCCCCTCAAGAATCATCGTCCTCGATGATTATTTATCAGTAAGCAATAAAAAGTTTAATCACATAGTTTTTCACATCAATCTCAATTGTTTGGGAATAAATAATGAAATTTCTAATGGATTTCATCATAGTCTTCCCAGGTGGCATTTTCTTCTGAATACTGGTCCCACTAGACCTTACATTGTACCACCTCACGATTACGTAAGTGCAGCTTATGTATCTCGAGTACCCGGAGTGGCTATATTGTGAACACCCCAGGGTCCCATACCTGCAATGATTTCCAATCAATCATATGCTCAGAGTCTGCATAATATTTCTTAAGATAAGAAACATGAAACACATTATGAATTATGGCGAGAGTCGGAGGTAGAGCAATTCTGTAAGCCACAGGATTGATGATTTCAAGAACTTCAAAAGGTTCCACATGTCTCGGGGCTAACTTAGAGGCTTTTCCAAATTTTATAGAACTCTTCTGTGGTTTCACTCGCAAAAGAACTTTCCTCCCACCACAAATTCTCTAGGAACACATTTTGCATCAACATAACTCTTTTGCCTGTCATTGGCTTCTTTCAGTCTCAGCCTAATTATTCTCACTTGCTCTTCCATTTCTTGAAGCATCTCAGGTCTTAAAATGATCTTGTCTTCCCACCTATTCCAACTTATAGGGGTTCTACATTTCCTGCCATACAGTGCCTCGAATGGTGCCATTTTTATTGCTGATTGGTATGAATTATTATAGGCAAATTCTACCAAGGGTAAATATTCTTCCCATCTATATTGTTGATCCATGCAGTACATTCTTAGTAAATCTTCTAAAATTTGATTTACCCTTTCCATCTGACCATCTATCTTGGGATGATATGTTGTACTAATATTTAACTAGGTCCCCAAAGATGAAAATAAGGTTTGCCAAAATCTGGAGGTCATCCGTGCATCCCTATCAGATATGATCTTTTCTGGTATCCCATGAAGACAGAAAATTTCCTGTACAAATTTTTGAGCAATCACTGGTGCTCCATCTGTTAAATTTCCTCGTATGAAATGTGCCACTTTTGTGAGTTTATCCACTACCGCCAATATGGCATTATGCCTATTTCTAGTCAAAGGTAAACCTTGGACAAAATCCATGCTAATAATCTGCCATTTCCAATCAAGTACGCTATGGGGTTGAAGTAGTCCTACTAGATGTTGATGCTCTACTTTTACTTTTTGACATTCGAAGCATTCTGCCACAAATCTTGTTGCGTCCTTTTTCATTCTCTTCCAAAAATATAATGGTTTGACATCAGCCAACATCTTGGTTACTCCGGGGTGTCCTGAATATGGTGCGATGTGAACTTCTTTCCATACCTTTTTCCTTAATTCAGAAGACTTTGGAATATACATTCTACCTTTAAATCTTAAAAGTCCATCTGTCTCAATGTGAAAACCTTCATATTTATGCTCCTAAGGATTTGACTGCAGAGCTTCCCTAACTTGCAAGTAATATTTATCTTCTTTCAATTTCTGAATCACCTGGTTTCTAAAATCAGTGTTAATAGATACCATTGCCATTATATGCTTCCATCGACTTAAGGCATCAGCTACCCTATTTTCCTTGCCCTTAATATAACTGATCTCAAAGTCATAATCAGAGATTAACTCCATCCATCTCCTCTATTGAGCATTTAGATTGGGTTGTGTATAAATATATTTCAAACCTTGAGGATCTGTCTTGAGTTCAAAAAACTTTTCCTAACAAATAATGTCGCCACATTTGCAGGGCATGAACAATAGCTGCCAACTCTAAATCATGGGGTGCATAATTTTGCTCATATTGTTTCAATTTTTGGGATTCATAAGCCACTTCCTTTCCTTCTTGCATTAACACTCCGCCCAATCCTTCTTCCGATGCATCTGTTGTAACCACAAAGCAACCATTAGGATCCAGTACTATCAATATTGGAGCGATTGTTAGTTTTTCCTTTAATAGGTTAAACGCCTCTTGACATTTTTTAGTCCATTCAAATCTTTTTCCTTTTCTTTGAAGAGAGGTAATGGGATGAGCAATTCTAGAAAAATCTTGGACAAACCTTCTGTGGTACCCAGTTAATCCCATGAAACTTCTAACCTCAGGAACATTTTTTGGTATTGGTCGATCCATTATAGCTTTTATCTTAGCAGGGTCCACTACAATTCCCTTAGCTGATATTATATGCCCTAGATATTGTATCTCTTTCTGAAAGAAGGTACATTTGGACAATTTTCCATATAGTTTGTGTTCCCTTAACTGCTAAAGAACTATTTGAAGGTGTTGAAGGTGATCTTCCTCATTTTTTGGAGTAAATAAGAATGTCATCTAAAAATACCAATACAAACTTATCCGGGCAATCTTTGAAAACACTATTCATTAAATTCATGAATACGGCTGGGGTATTGGTGAGCCCAAATGGTAGAACCGTGAAATCATAGTGTCCATATCTAGTTCTGAAAGCCGTCTTATGAATGTCCTCTTTTAACTTGAGTTGATGATATCCCGATCTCAAATCTATTTTTGAAAACACTGCAGCCCCTTTCATTTGATCCAACAGATCATCTATTCAAAGTAAGGGATATCTGTTCTTCATGGTGAGCTTGTTTAGCATTCGGTAGTCTATACGTAGATGAAGAGTCCCATCCTTCTTTTTAACAAAAATCACTGGGGCACCCCATGGTGAAACACTTGGTCGTATCAAGCCTTTATCCAGTAATTCCTGTAATTGTGCCTTTAACTCAACCAGTTCTAAGGTGGTCATACGGTAAGGTACTTTTGAAATAGGTTCGGCCCCTGGTACAAGGTCAATAGCAAAATCAAAAATTCTTCTAGGTGGTAACCCAGGTAGTTCCTCGGGAAATACATCTTGATATTCCCAAATATAGGGGTATTTTACAGTGAAGGTCTCTTCCTTATCTTCAATTTTCATTTTCCTCTTTCCATCTGGAAATGCTCTACCCCTTCTTCAACCATTTCCATCTTGAACACAAACAATTTACATCCTTTTCTTCTATTTCTTTTCAGCTGCATGGCCGAGATTTGTCGCACCTTAACTTCTCGTTGTTTCCCTTGAATCCTCACTGGATTTCCTAAATCATCCATACATTCTACTATCTTATTCTAATAGTCAACCTTAGCCCTATGTTCCTTTATCCAATTCATTCCAATGATCACATCATAAGAACCCAAAGGTACTACGTAAAGATTGACCTCTGTAGAGAAGTTTCAAAATTCAACCTTGGCTTCAAACAGACACTGCTCTACCCGAGCTCTCGTCTAATTAGCATATTCAACCATACATGATTTAGCCATATACCCAGTTCTTTTAGGGAACTTCCCCAATAACTTAGGTGATATAAAACATTCTGTTGTTATGCTTTCTATCCCTGAAGGAATCATCTTTCTTTAATCTCTATTCCTACCTAACAACTTTCTCATAAGCCTCATCCATAGTTCGAGGTGCTAAAACATCTACTGGACCTCCAATACAATTGTTTAACCTCATTATGAACTTCGTACTCGAAAGTTTTCATCTTGTTGGTACTATAGAACATATTTGAGTAATTGGGTATATTTCTCCCAGTACTCATTGACAGTAAGGGGTCCCTGCCTAAGGTTTTCAAAATCTAACAATTTTTGGTCATAAAATAACTGAGGAAGCCATCTTTGGCAGAATATCTTCACAAATTGATCCCATGACACTTCAGCCACTACCAATCCCATTTCAGCCCTTTTGTTTTCCCACCATGTGGTAGCTTCTCCTGCCAATTGGTAGGCTGCCCATGCTGCCTTAGAGTTATCAGAATAATCTTGAAGCTCAAAATACTTCTCCATTTCTGTTAGCCATGCCTCTGTGGCATCTCTTGAAGTAGAGCCTTCAAATTTAGGAGGTTTTATCTTTTTCATATCTTTGGCTAATTCATCAGCCAATCTACTTCTCTTGTGTCCTAAACTTAATGTTTTTGAATTATCTTGATGCCGGTCACTTTGGTTTTCAGATCTCTCTTCTCTAGCTTCATATTGCCCTTCTACCTTTCTCTCTAGGTGGGCTAATCTGGCCTGAGTGGTTTTCATCATACTCAAAATTTGATCCAATTTATCCATGGAGCTATTGTCCTGATCCTCTCTGAACTCATTTCCAGAATAATCCATTCCAATGAAGTTCCTGAAGAAATTAGTTTTTGGGTTATGGGTTGTTGTCATTTAATAGTTTTCTAATGAATTTAAGGAGTCTTCCTTTGCATAAAAAAAATTATTTGGAACTCATATCAAATACAAATAGTTCACAAAATTTCAAAAGACTATCACTCCCGGTGATAGATTAATAATTACAAAATTTCTATCACTTCCTGTGATAGATTTATTGCAATTCAATACAAATTGGTCATCACTTTCTGTGATTAGTTTTCTGAATCTTTTTCATTATCAGTGATAGGTTCCTCCTGATCACTAAATTCTGAAAATGGGATACATCTATATCCAGGAGTCGAAACTCAATCTCCTTCAGATGTTTCTAGTTTAGTTTGGTCTTTGGTTTTGGTCTTATTTATTTCTGCAATTATTGCGGACTTCACCTTCTCTTTTCCAGAGACTGTCCATTTTCTTCTTTCCCTCCTAAGTCTTTTCAGAACTTTGGCTAATGTCTCTGAATTTGCTGGAGGAGAACAACTTGAGTAACCCTAAGAAAGTCTGATCTTCCATAGTCGAATGGATACAGGGTCTCGAATCTTTTTCCGGGGTGTTTTTCTTATCAATACCATCCTGAAGAAACATTAATAACTATTTTCAATGTTCTAAGCATGATGAGCCCCAAGGTTCAGTGTGGAACCTGGTAGCTCTGATACCATATGCAACACCCTCTCTAATTGAAGAAAATAGTAATTTGTCTAATAACAAAATTTTAGCAGAAAGAATAACAAACCAATAAGAAATGGTATCGAATGCAATAAAGTTCTGAATCACAACTAACTTTCTTTTCAGCTGAAATAAACTTTCTAACAAAATACTTGTAACAAAATAATTTAACTTTCTTCAATGAAATTAAAATATTAAAGAAAGAAAAGAGATTAAGAAAAGTACAACTTGCATAGCTTCCTGTTGATTTTGTTTGCAGATCCTTCACTGGATTTTGGAAAAAGAAATATCAACAAGGGTTTTAACCACCCAATCAAGACCAACTGGTCTCCCATGCTTCTTCAACTAAAGAAACCCGACCCTTCGCGAGGGTGCTGATAGGAATCAATCAACAACATGTGCCTCTGAGCCTGGTGTCAAGACCTGTACCTCCTGATCGATCTTTCCCTATAGGTACCTCCTAACTGGAAAGATCATTCTGACTAGTGGTATATCTGGTACTTGATTGCTAACAGATGCCTATCTGCATCGTAACCTTGGCCAAAGATTTTCTAGTGTGTATATATATATATATCTGACACTACTGTGTCGTCAGCCTTCACCCTTGCTTGACATTGTTATTAACTTAATGCTTTCTTCTTTTCATTCTGAATGCAGGTTTTTTTTTTTACATAGCATCATACATGACTTACTTGGCAACTTTTATTCACATTAAAATTAGAACAGAAACACATAGACAGAAATTGCTCAAAAGAATACAGCAGACTCTTATTATCAGCACATTATAATACCCAGGCTGACAGTAACAACAACAGATTCTATGTATATATATATATATATACATACATATACATATATATATACATACATATACCCTTGCTCAACATTGTTATTAACTTCATGCTTTCTTCTTTTCATTCTGAATGCAGGTTTTTTTTTTTTTGTACATAGCATCATACATGACTTACTTGGCAACTTTTATTCACATTAAAATCAGAACAGAAACACATAGACAGAAATTGCTCAAAAGAATACAGCAGACTCTTATTATTAGCATATTATAATACCCAGGCTAACAGTAACAACAATAGATTCTATGTATATATATACATACATATACATATATATACATACATATAAATATATATATACATACATATATATACATATATACATATACATACATATATATACATATATACATATACATATACACATACATATATATACATATATACATATATGTGTGTGTGTGTATATATACATATACTTATACATGCATATCAGACATAGATCAAATATCAAAAGTATCTCGGCTTTAAAAATCTCAGAAGCTGAAATAAAGAAATATGAATACTGATTTCAGAGGAATGATTCAGAAGCTCAGAATCATAACAATCAAAAGATAACATAATACGAATTGCTAAGATCATCAAACTGTTAACGAACTATTAAAGAAGATTTAAGATCTTGCCTGATAAGTGATTGGAAAGTCAGGATAGCTAGCTGCGACTGATCTATTCAATACAATCGGTAACAAAAGATCACTTGATAAATACACAACACAGTGAAAATTCTCAGAAACAAGGCACCAACACTATGCATGCTGAAAGGTAATGCTTCATAATAATACTACAACTCGAACTCTTCTTCTTTTCTCCCTGTCCGCCTTACTCAGAAAGAAAATAAAAATGCTTAATGGAATGGCGGATGTTCCCTCTACTCTCCTATATGAAGGAAAAATGCATGCCAAGAAAGAATGGTCAATCAAAATAAACCGCTCCACGTAGTGGAAAGAAAGAGGAGTTATAAACAAGATTTCAACTCATACACTTCAAGTGCTCCACAAGGTAAGACCCAAAGTAATTTATTAAATAAACAAAAGAGATAAATCTTTTTCTCTATTAAATATATTTATATATATACTCATGTGCCTTGGCCAAGGCTACGGTGATTTTAGTATTTTGGCTAAATTATTGTTTTTCGATTCCTGTAATCACCCTCTCCTTGTTGATATCCCTTTTTCTTAGCCACCTGTTTTGTCCTACAACCACTTAGACAATTAAGGAAGGTTAAATCATTTCCATGATATGAATAATAATTAATATCATTTTCATCAATCCATTTTCATATAAAAAAAATAAAATATTCACAATTAAAGAAAAAATCATCATATATATTTTTCCAACGAACAATTTCAAATTCATATGAAAGCAGTTGTTCTCAACTAACAACATAATTAATATTTAATTGTTCAAACAAAAAAGGATGTAACAGATAGCACCTTAAGAGAGGCAATCCACCTTGAGTTCCAAAGTTGATCAAACACATGAAATGCTCATCATAAATCAAGGCGCTAGTTTCCCTCTGTGTAACTTCACATTTGCACCTAGGGAGAAATCAACTTGAATCTACAAGTTTTGAAGGTTGTTGACTTTGGTGAAGTCTTTAGGAGCATTCACAATGATTTGAACACATAAGAAGTAAAGGAAATACCTATCTAGACCTAGGCACCAATTCACATTCAAGAACAAGCCAAAGAGGTCTAGGCGCACTTTTGTGTCTGAACAACTCCATTTTGGCGCCTAGGGGGAAGCATGCTTGAAATTGTGAATCTTGAAGGTATTGAAGTTTGAAAAGTTCACAAGAGCATATACAAGTCATAAGTTCATGAAATTTTGTAAGTAAACACTACATCAATGCTAGGCATAATTTCATACCTTGATCATTATCAAAGCGCCTTAGGGGCTTATGAACACCACATCAAGATAGGGCGCAAATTCTTGCTTCTATAGTCACTTTTGGGCGCCTAGGAAGTAGAATGTTTGGAGAGATGAGTATGAGCGCCTAACACTCAAAGGGCATCCATCAACCAATTTTAAGGAGTTTAAGTCTCAAGACACATTTGTTGAACCTCCACAATGGTTTGGATCCATGAAAATGAAGTAAGTATCCTTTCAAGAACAAGGCGCACTTTCTTGTCTCTACCATCCAATTTTGGCACCTAAGAGTAAAGAACTTGAAACCTTGAAATCTAGCATGTAAGTGATGAGAGGATCTCTTGGAAGATTGGATAAATGATTGAAGGTGTTTAGAAGGCCAAGAAACTAGTTAAGTGTAGCTAGGCGCACATTTTCATCTATGCAACCTAATTTTAGCGCCTAGCGTTGAAAGGCATGATTCAAACAACAACAACAAGTTAAGAATCAATCATTGAAAGGCATGGTACCCCCGATTAGCAAAATAGGAGATGGTCAGGTAGAGGGCTAGGTAACAAGAAAGCAGCTAAGGATGGTCTGGTAGAATTCAAGCAGCTAAAATGGTCCCCCTCGTTTCTCACAGAAAGAAGGCGTAGCAAACCAAAGTATTTTGAGCGAGTGGAGCCCCTCCAACTGATACTAGAGTGGGACTCTATCCATGGGAGTTCACTACCAATAGGGTGAAGGGATAGTTGAAGAAGGGGGGAAGCTTGTCCTCCCACTAGGGGTGAAGCCAGATAGAAACAATCCAACAATTCAGAGAGGACGGGCCAAACAGCAAAGAAAAGAAAATGGATGGCTAACGGGGTGCATGGATATAGTTGCCCCCCAGGAGGTTAGATTAATTATGGGAGATATAGCAAGTGTTCAGTTCAGGTGGCCAGCTAAAAAACTATGTTTGTCGAGTTGCCCTATCTAGAAAGCTCTGGATCGACAGCACAGAAACAAAGGATGAGATAGAAACAATCCAACAGTTCAGAGAGGACGGGCCAGACAGCAAAGAAAAGAAAATGGATAGCTAACGGGGTGTGTGGATATAGTTGCCCCCCCAGGAGGTTAGATTAATTGTGGGAGATATAGCAGGTGTTCAGTTCAGGTGGCTAGCTAAAAAACTATGTTTGTCGGGTTGCCCTATCTAGAAAGCTCTGGATCGATAGCACATAAACAAAGGATGAGATAGTTGGGGTGGCATCAGCCCAATCACTTCTATAAGCTTTTAAGGATACGGCATGTTTTAGCAAGGGATGGACCAGCCAACCTTTAATGAAATCCCCTACCAGCTGGCTAGGAATCTAGAAATGAATTGTCAACTGCGGCCGCTTTAGAACTAGAATTCTCGGGGGTTCTAGCCATTTATCTAGGTGGAGAACCCTCAGATGACCCCAACAATAGGGAATATATATTATTGTGGGGGGCATCAGTTCTGACCCCCCCTTTTCTATGGCTCGGTGAGGGCCCCCCTCCGCTACTATAATAGTTGGGTGGGTGGGGGGAGAGGCGGGTTGGCTCAGAAAAGAGGGCCTACAATTGACGCCAAGTGGGAGGGAGAGGTAGTTTGGGGTGGGGGGGCATGTTACGTATAGATGCGTACAAGACAGAGAAAGATTGAGAGAAAGATTGGTGCACCACCTACCCAACATCACGTAGAAAGAACTGCCCAACAGGAATGAAATGCACCATAGGCTACCTCTCCCTCCCACCTGCCCCACATATAGTTGGCATGTCACGTATAGAATCTGCCTTCAGCCTATTGTTTCTTGCTGGCTATAGTGCCTAAACGACATCTACTGAAGCGGGGGGGAAGGCATGAAGTGGAGATCATTGAGTGACAAACATCAAGTGAAGAGTCTAAGGCGCAATTGTCAACTCCTTTAGCCTTGGATGTGCGCCTAAGTTGAAGAAAACCTCATCCAATCTAAGGCGCTAATTTACACTTGTATAACTCCCAATTTGCGCCTAGCAATCATGGAGTTCCAAAGACACCAAAATTGTGCCTAATAGTGAAGAAATAGCCTATAAGACTTTAGGCGCATTTTCATGCATCCACATAGCACTTTTGGCGCCTAAGCAAGGAAGATGTTTTTAAAATTTGAAAATTCCAAAAAATGAAATAAATGCCCAAAGTTGGCCAACCAGCACACAAATCAAGCCAGATTACCTATTTATACTTGGGCACCTATCTCATTTTAATCATTATTCATTGCAAATCAATTCTTAGAGCGAATTTTGGAGAAGGACAGTAATCTACAATAGGTCTGCAAATTGAAGGTCTGATTTTATTATTTACAGCTGATAATTCATTATTTTCTACAGCAATCTGCCTTAGATTTTATTCTGAAATTGCTTAAAAGGTATGTTTCAGCTGTCCAAATTCCATAAATCTACCTTTTATTTACCTGATTTTCATGTTTTCATAGCTTTATTATGCAAAGGGATCAGTCCTATAAGGCTAATTTATCATTGAATCTACTAATAGATGTATGTTGATCTTATAGGTAAATGGGTATGACTGCCAAGGAGCGACAAGTGATGATCAAGATGGATGCCAAGTCAACCTTGTCAGAGTCCAAGATCAAGATGCATTGGAAGAACGGAGGAGATACAAACATGTGACATGCCAACTTGGAAGAGATCAAGGACTTCTTACTTGCATCAACAAGGAATGAGAACATCAAAGCCACTGCCAAGAGTGGAATCATACAAGTAGCTTGTTTCTCGCCTGTCTTGACATGCACGGAGTTGGTATTGGAATATACTAAGCATTATGACAGCAAAGAAAGGCAAATTGTAGCAAAAGATACGACTATTTTAGCCTACTTGTGAAGGGAAGCTATTCAAGAGGTCTTCAACATTCTAAATCAGAAGTCAACATTTATTTGTCCCACAACTGCACAATAGACATTTGAAGCCAAGCTTAAGCAATACATGCAAGAAATAAGGAAGAAGTGGATGGTGGATTCAGCAACAAAGATATATAATCCAAAAGATCCAAAGAATCATAAAGCCGATTTCAAGCAAGAGATAAGTTACTTCATCATGTTCTTGAATAGAGTAACAGGTAGACCTCAATCATCAACACTTTCCTTTGTGCTTTGTGATAGCATTCCATTCTACTTCAAATTTGCCTCTGCCCTCCTAGGGCACGCTCTCTTTATCTCTCATAATTTCTATTGTGGAGGTGGGAACACCATTCATGGAGCTTGACTTAGGCAAACTCCTAAATAGTACCAACCCTCTTTCCTTCTTTTGTGTATGCAGGTTGAAGTAACAGGTTTCGGGAGACAAGATCTAGGAAGAAGGAAGGTTTTGCAAGTATAGGTGTGGCAAAGCTCTGAGTTTCTGTAAAACCCTAAATTTGGTCTAGGGTGCCTAATGCTATAAAATCCCCTAACGAGATTTTACTCAAAGCACAAAAAGATTTCTAATATTAACTATGCTCTGATACCACTATAGTGAACCCTAGTTCATCCTGAATCTAGTTTTTGCAAATGTTGGTTTGATGTTTGAAGTTTTTGAAGATTTTGCCAGGAAAATGCATAAAATTTACAAAACAAGTAATGGGGAAACAAAATATAATATTATTCCAGAGTTATTAATATTATGAAATTACATTGAAGCATTCATACCCGGAAACAATCTTCTGATCTCGAAAAGCTGATGAAAAACCCTTATTCCTGAATCTCTCTGTAGATCTGATGAAGTACAAATAGAACTCCTGAATGAA
Source organism: Cunninghamia lanceolata (assembly GCA_027924645.1). NCBI lineage: Eukaryota > Viridiplantae > Streptophyta > Pinopsida > Cupressales > Cupressaceae > Cunninghamia > Cunninghamia lanceolata. The sequence goes on from BSBN01000181.1 coordinate 329,646, forward strand.
GCTCTCATGGGCTATGATTCGGCTGATCTTTCACAACCTCAAGATTGCTAATACATTGAAGAGTTTTTTGTTCTCCAATGGCTGAAGATGACTGAAACCCTTGGTCTCCATGTCAAATCCCAAGAACACCAAAATGACAAAGTCAAGTAATCATCAAGAATGAGGTTGATTTGCTTTTGATGCTCTATTTATACTTCTCCCAAACAATGCCATCCAAATTGTGCTTTTTGATCATTTAAATATTTGCTTTTTTGTTGACTTTATAATATATCCTCAAGATATGGCATACTTTTTCATAAAGGCATTAATTGCTCATTAACATTAAAATGGCCCCACTTTTATAAAGTTAAGTTATAACTTTATAATATCACTTTATGACATTTAATATCATTTAAGCCATATAAACATTAATATCTCCTCAAATACTCATTATTTTTCCACGCCATCTGAAATTGAAGTCAACACCGCTAATCACCACGTGTCTAGGTGCCCTGCTAAATATAGTGACTCCAAGCTCAACTGCCAAGGTGACTTACTATAAATAGTAAGTATGTCAATCTGAGTCCACAGATCCCTGTCAAGGCTAAATCCTGAACCTAGCAAAGCACTAGAGAGAAGTAATGTCATCAATTGACCAAGTAACTATCTCAGAGGACCCCCTATCCATAACTATTAGCCTACAAGGGTCAAGAGATAGGCTAATCCCTCAAAAAATTGATGCTCGCAAAAATGGGGACATTACAATCTACCCTCCCTGAGATTGCTTGTCCCCAAGCATTCACGATTGCAAAGAAACTCCACTACACTGGAAATCCAAGGGAAGCCTGTGAAATGTCCCACACTGAAGCACAATTGCCGCAACATCAGCAGAACCACAACTATGCAAAGATGAACACCAAACCAACTGTCCAATCCCTGCACCCTGAAACTGTGCATCTCAAACAAATCATGTACATGGGAACCAAAGGTAAAACTGCAAGTAATCCTCACCATGTACATACTGCCATTCTCCCCAATGAACCCAAACTAGAACCCCGATGCACTCAAAGGATTGCACAGTACACTGAAGAGTGTCCAACCAAAAATACCTGGATCCCAAATCCAGAATAGAAACCTGCTAAGAAGAGCACTCTTAGACTTCCACTACTCAAATCTGATCTCAACTTCACCATGCTGCAGATAGTAAAGCAAACCCATGGGACACAACCAAACTGCAACACTAACTCTATCACCACCTAGATCCCAATGCAATCTATATACACATCCATCTGTCCTGTGGAGATATGAACATTTGAAAGTGTCTGTAACATAATAACTACCTCCATTCTCTGCTAAACTCCCATGGATGTGCTGACCCTGCAAGTAATCCCCCTCAAAAGATGGTCTTGGGTACATGCAACCACTAATTCCATCTGTTGAAGATGGTGAATACCCATCCCACAACGGATGGTATAACCCTGAAGTCAACCCACACTGATGCATCATCAAGTCCTCCGTGTGTGGATCAAAAGAAAAATGATGAGCGTTCCCCACTATGTAATTAAAGTAGTAGGCTCCAACCTCGATCAATGGCTCATCACATACAATACTGGAATCAGGAGATGGCTCCAGTCTCCGATCCCAAATCACTGATTGGGTAGGGCCTCTAGAAACCTGCTCTACAAATCCAACCACAAAATCTCTGAGGAAACATTGTAGTCAGAGTACCTACAATGACTCCCACAAAATGTCTGATAGCGCATGAACCATGAATGAGAGTGTCCCTAGTGACCCCAAACGGACCCTCCTAAATCTCTGGACTCTCAAATAGGTACTCAACAAATGTATCAGCATGTAAAAACAAAATAAGGCTGGATCAACCTTATCCTCGGAAACCTGCAGCTGATCACTCTGACTCTGAGACACAACAAGCTAGCATCCAAAATTAGCTGCATGAGATGAAGTAACAGATTTGCTTCCAAGAGAGAAACAAATCAACATGAGAGCCATAATCCCAACCAGATGACACCTTGCGAATCCCCTGTGAAGATGATGGAGTAGCATCGTGTACTAACACACAACTCTCTGGAGAATCCACCACAGCCACACAAGAGCTATCAACAATCTGACCCACATCATCTGGCATAGTACTGACCTCAAGAAAACTTGATGCAACATATGGTTCTCTGCTACTCTCAATCAAAGTACTTGTCTCAACTGAGTCAACTACCCCTGTATCCGAGATGGATGTAACCATATCCTCACTACAACCCGTGGATATCAAATCATCACCAACTACCACTATAGGAAATTGTACTGTAACTGCAAGCGGTGAAGACTGTGCTCGGCTCAACTCCATGGTAAGCTCCTCCAACCATGACCGTGACTCCTGAAGGGCCAACTGAGCCATCTGTAATGAGTCCAAAGTCACCTCAAGCTCATGAGTGAGCTCGTCAACCTCCTCTTCCTTCCCCTTCAGTGCAGCGTAACAGACGCTATCCCACTCAAGAAGATAATCTCTGTCAGCCAGTAACTGCAAGTAATTCTGTTTCATTATGCCAATGGCTTCTCAAAATGCATGAAGCTCTGCTAGGGAAAGGCCACTATCACAGTGCTCATCTGACATAGGAGTACCCCAACCAATCATAGCCAACATCTGACAAGCTATGTCAAAGTGCTCTATGGTTGTGGTAATCATACTATCATTGGCCTTAAGTTGCCCAACCAAATGATGAGGTCTCTAAAACTCATGACTCCCATGCAAGCTCTTTGAATCAAAGTCTGCACTATGATATGAGGTTGTATCCACATCACTCACCTCATGATCAGCAGCAACATGTGTGCTATCATCAGTGCACACATCAACATCCAAGGTACTACTGCTAAGCACCTCATCGGAAGGCTCAACTGGCAAGGTAGAAGCTGCTGATATGACAGTATCTTCACACACTTCCACTGTAACTGTAACTGTATCACCATCCAACTCATGATCATGGGATCCCATGCCAACAAATGATTCTTCTAACTTGTTTTCTAACGTTTGATCTGAAAAATCACTCATTATGGCATGAATCTTCTTCAACCAATGCATCATTGATACCTGAAACTGAAGTACCAACATTAGAAGACTCCGCCATGCTATCATCCTTACGTGACATGGCTTCTGTCACATGACGATACAAGGAAATAGGACTGTTGTTGGAAAGATCAGAACTGTTATTGGTTAACCATTGCATGCAATCTTCATTCTACTACAAGCTACGAGCTAATCTTTGTTGTGAAAGCTTAAGTTTCCACTGGATATTATTCAAGATGCTCTCAACACTTGGCTGCTCACATTCTTTTGATTTTCTTTTTTGCTTGCTATAGTCCATCTGATGCTCCATATATTGCTCGAAGTCTAGATGATCTTTGACCTTATCTGGAAGTGCTCTATACTCCTCATAAGCAACCATTACCTCATCAACAAATTTAGAAGCCATAATGCTGATTATTGTTTCTTTTTAGGATTTTGATTTCCTTGCTATATCTGCTATTTAATTTTTAGTTTGTTGCCTTAGACATTTCATCAAATAGGATATTGTTTGAATGTTTGTTCTTTTCTGATTTATCAATGCAGCAAATCTTGACACCAGCTCAATATCATGATATCCCTGAAGAATACTACTCTTACTATGCAAGTGTTTTTTTATTTACAAACTAACTTCTCAAATAAACACTTCTTCTAATGTCAAACACCAGAATGATAGATTTGAATATTCAAATTAAAGATTTGAATATATAAGATAGCTTTTGACTGAGAATTCAACCTGCTGTAAATAATGAAAATATGCAATAAAGCTGATGTCTGTTGTTTATAGTTTCAGAACAATAGCATGCATGGGCAGATACAGATTGTCAACATACCTAAATAGGAAAATAGTAGCTCAAATTTATTATTGACAATGCTGATACAATTGGTTGTTCCAAATCACTGCTATTGTATCCCCTGTTGTAATTGATCTTTTTGTGCCACTCTACCCTTTGATTGCTGTTATGGACTGATTGTTGAACTCCCGGTATATACTCTACTTCTAGACACTTATCAACAACTGCTATCCTTGTTGTTGATGGTCGCTGCCAACCCAAATTTGCTGCTGCGACTGAAGAATGATCATACGACCCTTTGATAAGACTTACAACTCATGTCTAGACTAGCGATTCAAACATATCATCCATGGTCACCAAACTAAATCACCTCTTATATCTTATATGGAATGCTTAGTCTCCTTGTTGTGTATCAGATTGGAGAATGTCCACGACCATCCAAATCCTTACGCAATGCCTATAGTCCCTGTCTTATAATCTAAGTGCCTTTTCACAACTCAACTATGTAGACAGCAAAATAGTTAAATAAACAAATGATGTAATTAGTTGTCGGCATCAACCGACGGGTCGGGTAGTTTGGAGTCGGTACCAATGGTTGGCATCACAACCACCCTTGGTCATGAGTATTTAAGTCATCAATGCATTGTAGTCGGATATCGGTGGTTTTGCAATAGTTATTATGCAGACATTGGAATCACAATGAATGTTTATGTGCTGTCATGACATTGTAATGTTCTGTGAATCAATGATAAATACAGTATTCCATTCCGAGTACTCTTGTTATGGTCATATGATGCACTATACTACTTATTTCCATTTACTTCATATTCTGTGAAACACACCATATTGCGGTAAACATTTGGCGCCGTTGCTAGTTCGAAAACGGGTCGAGGGTGACAAGTTGATGACAAGTGGAGTCGTCCGATGCCATCGGGTGACAAGGCGATGACAAGTTGAGACGTCCGATGCCATCAGACAAGTGACATCATCCGAACAAGCCATCGGGTGTATTTAGCATCAAGGAAATGGCAGTGTAATGGGGCAACCAATTGACACTGACAAGGAAGTACAAGACAGAAAGCACGTAGAAAAAATAATATAGGAAATTCAGGAAGAGCGCGAGGGAAGCGATCGAGAAGAGAATGAACCCAGAAGTCGAGAAGATGAAGTAACTCAGGAATTGGTCAAACTGTGGTTATTATCAGTAGGACAATACGTGAGAGACGAGTCTATCCGTAGAGAGGTTCCACAGGAGGTTATTTTAGAGAACCTGCGTGTCAATAGCGAAGTGGATAATCTTTTGGACCGCATCCCTCGACTTCTGGCAAGGAACTTGATAGCCTTCCAAGATATTTGAGAAGAGAGAGAGAGGGAAGTGCGACAACAACAAATTCTCAGAAGATATGAAGAACGCTTGAAACAAGAGGAGGAGGAACGTGACGGTGATCGCCATCGCACACCATACAACTAAGAAAGGGTAAGCATAATTAATGCCCATACAACTTAATAAGGATAAGAATAATTACCAGTGGGGCAAGAAACACCAGAAGAAATAGTAAGAAGATCATTAAGACTAAAGGAACAAGAAGAACGTAGAAAACGACTGAAACAAATTTGTGAAAAAGAAAATGAATGACATGAAGAGGTAGATCAAGGGGGTGATGAACATAATTTTATAACACCAATAACAAATAGAGGAAAAGAAAATAATCTGACAGAAGAACTAGAGGATAGTATACGTCCAATTGTGGCATTGTCCATTTCTGATGAAAGGCCGAGGAATAGAAGACTTGAACCCGAGACCCCTGCACAGAGGGAAAACCAAGGAGAGCCAGAGGTAACTCAAAGTGTAGAGGACGCCGAAACCGAAAGTGGGAAGGAACCGTACATGGCCGGCAGTGTCGGGAAGACACCAGAACGACACAGTAGAACCAGTCCAGTCGTGTCAAAGACACAAAGAGGGTACCTCGGGAAGAAAATGGTGACCCCACCGGCAAGTGAAAGGCAGAAGCTACCGAAGTTCATGGGGAACGGGTCAGAGGATCCTGTCCGACACTGTAAAACATGTGAAACCATATGGGTGGCAAATGGACAAGAGGATGAAGACTATTGGGTAAAAGCATTTCCAGCGACACTAAGAGGCATTGCCATTGACTGGTATACAGACCTATGGGCAGCACAGAAAACCTCATGGGACAAACTTAGAAAAGCCTTCGAGAACAAATTTAAACTTCTGAGAGACGACAATGAGATTGTAGCAGAAATCTACAATACCAAATGAGGAAAGAACGAAAATGTAAGGGCATATAATAGAAGGCTCAAAGAATTACTCAAGAAACTGGAAACGCAGCCAGCCGATGGACTGAAGAAAAGATGGTTAATTGAAGGGCTAGTCTCGTCATTAAGAAAAAAGATGAAAGTGGTACCCCCATCGTCGTACGCAAAAGCGTACAATCGGGCGATGGACATAGAAAGTGAAAGCAAAACATCATCCCAAAGTAAGAAAAGAACTAAAGATGATGACAGTACGGGGGACGACAACAGTGAAAACGAGTCGAAAACAATTCAGGCATTGAGAAGGGACATGATCCGCATGATGAAGGATCTGAAACCAGATAAAGAGACAACTAGAGAAAGTCGAGAGTTATGGTGCACAGAGTGCAATGGGGAAGGTCACATAAAGGCAAACTGCCCGAGAAAATTATTTTGTGACATCTGTCAGGTAATGGGATATTCAATCAAGGAATGTCTATTTAACTTGAAAGCAAGAAGCACCCAAGTGTTGTTCACTCAGGGAGAATCATCAACTCCGCCGACCACACCACCAAAACCCCAAAATAGTCTGAATGCATCCCCCGAAGGATATAGGAATAATAGAAGGTTTAACAATAAAAGCCCTCAGAACAGATTGCAGTATGACAGCAAAGGGCAACCAATGATACAGTGTCGGCAGTGCAACGAGTGGGGACACTTCGCCAGAGAATGCCCCAGCAACAATCAGAACACAGTAAATGCATTGTGCAAGTGGTGTGGGCTTAGTGATCACGAAGAAAAAGACTGTCCAAAGCAGAAGGGGGTAAACCTTATCAATCTCAAGGAAAATAATGAAGAAATCCTTGCTATCACCCAAGCGCAGTTGAAAAAGGCTACTTATCCAGATCCCCGTACGGAAAAAGTAAGACTTTGTGAGGCACGAAAGGAAGTGGAAGCTGCCATGAAAACCAAATAGAGGAACTCAGACAAGAAGGTAACTACAACCCTACGATTAGAATTAGATAAGAACATAGCAAGTCAAGTATTGCAAACTACCGTACCAATCAAATTGGCGGACCTCCTCCAGAGCTTACCTCAGTTAAAAATAGCACTATCCAAGGTAATAGAAGGTAACTCACATGCAGACAAAGCCCACACAATAGAAGATGTTATAGTGGAACCACCACCAACGGGAGAACAAGTACTCGACCCAAGGTTGCTAGCGGTTGACACCGGGAAGAAACCGGTCGTAGTGCAGATGGAAATACTTGGGAGAAATTTGACAAATACAATAGTCGACGAGGGATCTAGAGTAAACGTATTACCAAAAGACACCTAGACAAGCCTCGGGAAGCCTACTCTATGGCCACAAAACTTCCAGTTAGTGGGAGTCGACCAGCACGGGATCAAGGCGCTAGGAGTGCTAATGGCTCAAAAAGTAAGAATCGGTACCCAGCAATTTTTGTTAAATTTTGTAGTCATAACAACACAGAATGCATCATACGATGCATTACTCAGCTGAGGATGGCTAATAGCCGCCAAGGCCAACCACAACTGGAAGAAAAACACTCTGTCGATAGAAAATAGGCATAAGAAGTTTGTCATTGACTTGAGGACGCAAACTGTTAGTGAAGAGTTGGCCTCAGATTCTGACTCGGATGAGGGGACTCGACAGAGAGTGGGAGAGGGCCGATGGAGCCCGATGATGAAGGGGTGCTGAAATTATAGGAATGCTCAGAAGACGAGACAAATTCATTTAGTGGGCTATTCCATTGGCAGATGGAAGACTACGAGTTTTTTCTGCCACAATGCAACATGATTTCAATAAAAGAAGTCGGCGAGAGCTCTCTGATGAATAATGCAAGTCCTCGTAGTGCAAGTCCTGGCAATACAAGTCATGGCAGTGCAATTCTTGGCAAAACTCAGTCGAAGAGTGAAACACTCGGCAACGGTGAAACTCTCGGCAACTCTCGGCGGACGAGTGAAAGTCTGGGCAACTCTAGGCTGATGAGTGAAACATTGTTCACGAATGAAGCACTTGATGGATTGACAAACACTCGACCACCTGAAAAGAGGGAACCAGTAATGAGTAACAAAGGGGAGGAAGGTAATAATCAGCCAGAAATAATAGAACAAATAGCGGACCAAGAATAGACAAGTCGACCAAGAGAGCCACAAAAAGAATATATAGAGGATAATGCCAAGATAGATGATGTACTTGCACATAAAGTTGAACCAGACAAGGTGATCAGGTATGAAGAGCCATTGGCAAACAAGGTGAATCAGAGTAATGGAACTAACGACGGGAACCCAGTATTGGAAGCACCAGCTAGAATGAGACCATACAAAAGGAATAAGGACTATAGAGTATTTCTGTTGACTTGCAATGATTTGGCGATTGGTGATAATCAATAGAAAAAAATAATGTTCAAAATTCAGATAGTTTATTTTTTTTGAAGACAACAATTCCAGTTAGAGTTGCAGATCGAATGTGGACCCCGTCAGGAAAAAATAGGCAAATTAGATTCAGTTTGACATGGAAAAAATAAAAAAAATAAAATGTTGGGAGAAAAAAAAATTGAAGGCAGTCCGTACGACGTACGGCCTAGGCAAAAAATTTTCAAAAAAAAATTCGTACGACATACGGCCAGGCCGTACGACGTATGTTCCCACTTCTCTAGCATCGGCTCATCGTCTCAGCATCAGGCCATATGACCAGCGACAAAGCATCGGGTGAGCATCGGGTCAGCACTGGGTGAGCATCGGGTGAGCACCGGGTCAGCACCAGGTGAGCATCGGGTCAACATCGGGTCAGCATCACCCAACATCGGCTTAGCATCGGGTCAGCATCAGGTAAGCATCGCCCAGCATCGGGTCAGCATCAGCTCAAGCATCAAGCACTCAGCATCGGCACTACGGCATCCAAATACCCAGCAGCGAAATTGTCAGAGAAAGTGGACAATGGACAAGGGCAAAAAGATTACAGCCCACAGACCGAAGATGATGTTGGAGAAGAAGGAGAAGGAGAGTGAGGCAGCCCTACAGACAAAGAAGAAAGAATTGGCTGAGCACATTCAGAGGTCCCACCAACAGTTAGCACAGCAGACAGAGGCCATGGAAACAGAAAAGGCCAGGGCATCAGGGTTAGAAACCAAGTTGAGGGAGATGGAGGCTAAGATGAAAGACATGGGAGTACAGCTTGAGGCAAAGGAGGTAGAAGTAATGAAGGCTAAAGCACAAGTCATGGAAGCCGGTCACATGGTGAAGGTAGCAAGGGAGCGGGAGCTAGTAGCCCAACACCAGCTGCGGCAAAGGACCGAGGAAGCAAGGAAGCTGCAAGCGCAACAATGATTAGCCACCCCAACCTCATCAGTACACCCAGGGATGTCTTCCCAACCTCCACACTCTCAGTAGGATGGTTAAGTTTTGTCATAATTTTGTCATTTTGTTGTGAATGTCGTCTGGAAGACGACTAATTTTGAGGGGGGATAGATGTAGACAACAAAATAGTTAAATAAACAAATGATGTAATTAGTTGTCGGCATCAACCGACGGGTCGGGTAGTTTGGAGTCGGTACCAACGGTTGGCATCACAACCACCCTTGGTCGTGAGTATTTAAGTCATCAATGCATTATAGTCAGATATTGGTGGTTTTTCAATAGTTATTATGCAGACATTGGAATCACAATGAATGTTTATGTGCTGTCATGACATTGTAATGTTCTGTGAATCAATGATAAATACAGTATTCCATTCCGAGTACTCTTGTTATGGTCATATGATGCACTATACTACTTCTTATTTCCATTTACTTCATATTCTATGAAACACACCATATTGCAGTAAACAAACTACTTCCGTTGATATTATACAGTGCTAAATTAATTGATAGGATATGTGATGATAGAGGCTGCGGATGAATGTATGAGGAGGGTACAAATTTACCTTGATGGCACCCATGCTGGAAGCTGCGACTTATACCCAATTCCCCTTTTATTTTATTAGCAGCTACCTCAAACTTTAAAATAAGCCAAACTTTATTTCATGTGTTCCCATCTTTAATCATTTCTGACTAACTCAAATTACAATATATATACTCCTTTTATCATTCAAATTTCATAATAAAACACCAACATACTTTGGGTCCCACTGAAATCTGTCTTAGGAAGAAAAAGATTTATTAATACAATTGTTGTCAGACTTGTCTCCTTTGATCCAGCAATCTATGTAAACTCAAAAACCACAAGTTAAATCTTTAGAATAGTGCAAACAGACTTGTAAATCACCCACGAACTTGTACAAATCTCCTTTTGAAAGCTACAATTTCATACAACATATGTATGACTCCTCAATTCAGCTACGTGGCATATCCCTGGGACCCACGACTGCTGTCAAACACTTCATAAAACTTCAAGGCATACTTTACACATAATATATGAAACTTACAAGGCTGCAATTTCCTAGTTTGGGGTCCACGATTCCCCTTGAGTGGGTACTGGGTCCGACGCAGTTTTAAAACCTTCAAACTTTTAATTTCCTTGTGTTCCTCTTTGAATTCAGATATATCTACTACATGCGATTGTTCATATTTCATGTGTCTGGTGGTGGACCTTTAACTTAATTGTGATTCCTTCAACCCTGCGCGGATACCATGGTCTTGTTGTGCGACGCTCCTCCTTCAATATGCTGACTTCCAAAAAATCAATGTGATTCCTTGTAATACCTTCGCAGTCAAACCCGTGGCACCTTCAATATTATATGGTGCCAAATCAATCGATAAAGGTTGTGAATATTTTTTCAGCAGAGCCACGATTCATATATCTTTTAAAATAATTCTTTCTTGCTTAGAATCAGCGGCCCACAAATAAGAACTAAGATGATGTTGTTTAATATCATAGATTTCACCTGATTATCGAATGACTTGGAATTTGAATGAATTCTCAAAACCCTACTTTCTAAGAATTTTCTTTAAAAAAACCACACATACAACCATTAAAACTGACATGCAAGCATATGGGTGCTCTCCCAACTGACATGCAAGTACTGGGTATTAACATGCAACTGCAAAAACTGACATGCAATTGTTCAAATTTCTGATTTCCCAATAGGATGGCAGGAACCCGCTCTGATATCACTGTAAAATCCCCTAACAAGATTTTTCTCAAAGCACCAAAAGATTTCTGATATTAACTATGCTCTAATACCACTGTAAAATCCCCTAACGAGATTTTACTCAAAGCACTAAAAGATTTCTGATATTAACTATGCTCTGATACCACTGTAGTGAACCCTAGTTCATCCTGAATCTAGGTTTTGTAAATGTTGGTTTGATGTTTGAAGTTTTGAAGATTTTGCCAGGAAAATGCATAAAATTTACAGAACAAGTAATGCAGAAGCAAAATATAATATTATTCCAGAGTTACTAATATTATGAAATTACATTGAAGCATTCATACTCAGAAACAATCTTCTAATCTTGAAAAGCTGATGAAAAACCCTTATTCCTGAATCTCTCTGTCGATCTGATGAAGCACAAATAGAACTCCTGAATGAAGCTCTCACAGGCAATGATTCAGCTGATCTTTCACAGCCTCAAGATTGCTAATACATTGAAGAGTTTTTCATTCTCCAATGGCTGAAGATGACTAAAACCCTTGGTCTCCATGTCAAATCCCAAGAACACCAAAATGACAAAGTCAAGTAATCATCAAGAATGAGGTTGATTTGTTTTTGATGCTCTATTTATACTTCTCCCAAACAATTCCATCCAAATTGTGCTTTTTGATCATTTAAATATTTTCTTTTTTGTTGACTTTATAATATATCCTCAAGATATGGCGTACTTTTTCATAAAGGCATTAATTGCTCATTGACATTAAAATGGCCCCACTTTGATAAAGTTGAGTTATAACTTTATAATATCACTTTATGACATTTAATATCATTTAAGCCATATAAACATTAATATCTCCTCAAATACTCATTATTTTGCCACACCATCTGAAACTGAAGTCAACACCGCTAATCACCACGTGTTTAGGTGCCCTGCTAAATATAGTGACTCCAAGCTCAACTGCCAAGGTGACTTACTATAAATAGTAAGTAAGTCAATCTGAGTCCACAGATCCCTGTCAAGGCCAAATCTTGAACCTCGCAAAGCACTGGAGAGAAGTAATGTCATCAATCGACCAAGTAACTATCTCAAAGGACCCCCTATCCATAACTATTAGCCTACGAGGGTCAAGAAATAGGCTAATGCCTCAGAAAACTGATGCTCACAAAAATGGGGACATTACAAGTGCCTTGGTCTTTCTGGCTCCCAAACTCAAATCTAGGTTCTTCTCTATTCACTGGTCTCCGTTGTGCTTTCAGATCTTCCGTATCTATTTCCAACAGTCTGTTATGCTCTGATCTTGCTCAATTAGAGTTTCATGTTTTGCCCTAGTTTGATTGGTTGAATTTGGTTGATTCTCCTCTTTACAAAAAAGGGACAAAGCCCCTATAGTTTGGCTCTCCTTCAAGGGTAGAAGCCAAGCTCAGCTTGTGTTCTAATGTTAAGTGGAAGAGGGTTGGACCTAGTTTAACCTTTTAGGCTAGATCTCTCTTTTTTATCTAACATTTTGGTGAACCCGTCGTTTCTGTAATGATCAACCCTGTCTGTAATTTTTTTTTAATTTCTTAATAGTGTTATTTTTATTAAGAAGTGGTCTTTTAGAACTAGACAGAAGTTGCAGAAGGGGTTTTTTGGTTTTTGCTTGTTTGTTTTTTGCACAAATACATTGAAATATCAACATGCAACGAATACCCAGAAAATCTAAAACTCTAATGCATAAAAGGACAATGACCCAGATGTTAGATTGGCATAATAAGAATTATAAACACATACCCAAATGAAAACTTTCAACTTCATATAATGGTTGTAGCTGAACCAGCCATGGAAGATTCATAAAACATGACCAAAATATCTCCAAATGCTAGTTCTCCCCCAAAGTAACTGCTGTAATGTGTAATCTATCCCAAGGCACCAATGATGATGGTTTGTGAAGGCCTAAACTATAGGCATTTCCCCATGAAAGCTCCCACATCCAGGTTATGCATGGTACGGCCAGGTTCAAGGTTAAACCATTGAAAACAGCCCCAAACTCTGTCTAATCTGCCAAGTACTGATCTGCAACTCTGATGCTAACTTCAACGCCCAGGTTCAGCCAATAATCTCACCAAAAACTATAGTTTCTGCTCTATGAAAAGTACGGCCCAGGTAGGGATGTACGACCAACCATGAAAGTTCCCATCAACCATCAGAACATAGCACAAACATGCTAAAAACTATCCATAAAACCTTTTTATCAGGTGCACACAAAATTAGATGTATTCCACAGTGAAAAACTCCATCAAAGAAAACTTGAAAGCACAAGCGAAGCCTCTGTATGAAGCTCCCAATAGTCCTTCCTGATGCTATCTTTCAAGCACGAAGAAGGCAGTCTCACAGAGGGCTATGTCCCTACAAAACTCCATTCCAAACCCTAAGCCAATGCTCCGAAGTTTCTCAAACCAATATCATAACAAAAGCCAGAGAGAGTGAAATGAAGTCACAATACACATTATATAATCTCCTCAAGCCCCAACGCCCAAAAGAGAGGGAAAAATAGATTTTTTTTAATTTTAAAATAACCCCCTTATCCCTCCATGGAGCGCTCCCCCTCTTCCTAGCACCACACTTTAAGTTATAACTTAAAGTACAAATTATAAAGTTACTTTATTACTTAAAGTACGATAGCCAAATAAATAATATAAGTTAAATATTTAATTTAACTTATATTTTTGAAATATAATCTCCTGGCTATTCTTTGAAGCCAAACTGCATGTACCAGATGCTCCAAATGACAGGCTAAAAATAGTAAGTTGGCCAACGCCACCTGATACCCCTGTCCGACTAACTATAAATAGTAAGTCCTGGAATATGACCAAGATGGGTTCCCTAACCATCTCTACTAGCCTATGGGAACCCTGGAGTAGGCTAATCACATCAACTCTATGCAGAGCTGAGGGCACATTACAGTTTCTTGTACCCTTGATCCTTCTTGCTTCAGATCTAAGTTATTTGCTACCCTAGATCTGATTAGATTGCATTCATTCATCATTTGGCATACTTTCATAGCTTAAATTTACATTGTTTCATTGTTAGGGTTTGCAAACACCTTGCATTTTAGAAAATCTCGCTAGTCTTGAACCTAGGGTTTGTAGATTAGCGTGTTGTTTCAAATCTTGGTGACATTAAAAGGTCCATTAAATTGATTTCATTTGTTGTACCTTATCTTTCCTTTTGTTTACAACATTCTTGCATTTTTGCATTTGAAATTTGAAATTCAAGCATTGGATTTAAGTGTAGAAAAAACCATATTTGTCACATTGTCTATTTTCCATAAGTTTAGATCACTATAGCATGATATAAATTTCTGATTTTTGAATCAGATCTGATTGGTATTGTAGCAATTAATCATTTCATAGTGTTATATCTTGCATTTGAACCTCTTCATTGTTAGGGTTTTTCAAAAGTTGTGGCAAAACCTAGTTAATTTTGAAACCTAGGGTTTGTAATTTGATATCTTGTTTCAGATTTTGTTGATGACATTTGCATTTCAAATCTGAATTTACTTTACTCTAATACATCATTTAATCATTTCCTAGTGGTATAGTTGGCATTTTCACTTATTCATTATTAGGATTTTCAAAAAAATTGCATTTTTGGAAAACCTAGCTAGTTTTGCACCTAAGGTGTGTTGATTAAACTCTTATTTCAAATCTTGATGATGTTGATTAGTTGTTCAAATCTAATTTAGCATTACTGTAACATTTCATAAATATCATTTGTGTTCAAATTACGAAGAAAAAAGCATTCTTGCATCAAAAAAATTTGGTTTAGGGAATACGCATTTAAGATCTAGGGTTTGATAGTAAAACCCTAGTTAGTCTTGCATTTAGTTGTTATATTTGAAATTTTATTTTCAGATCTTTGTCATGATTTAAGGATTGATTTTAAGTTGTTGTAACTCATAATGTGTGTCATGTTTGTTTAAGTTAGAAAGCAAGAACATTCATGCATTCATCTTCTCTTTAAAATTGTAAAGCAATAGAACAAATAAAACTATCTAGCTTCATTTGGCACATATGCATCTTCATTTAAAGCAAAATTTTCTAAATCCCTCTTGTGTGTACTTAGGAAACTATTTGCACATACTACACACCATACATTTGCAAGACTTAGTTGTTGTGGTTACCAATAACATCACATTTTTGGAAAGCCCTGCTTATCTTGCACTTGTAGGTCATTGATTGTAATCTTAGTTTAGATATTCAAGTCATGTCTAAATTCAATTGTACATTGTTGTTCCATATCACACTTACGTGTATTATTGGCTTCTTCGTATTACTTCTATCAATATTAGAGGACTTTGCTAAATTCATCTCCATGAATAGTCATGAGAAAGATGATGGTGATAGTTCTTCTTCTAGTACAATTCATGATAATACCGTTGACATCTCCTCTAATACATATGATGGTGACCTAGCTTCGCCTAAATCACACTATGCTTCGGATCCCTCTCCCAAAAGTGAGAACATTTTGGTGCAAGAGGATGAGATCATCGATACATTTCTTAACATAAATCTACCCTCTCTTCATTCAAATGCTCTTCCGTCAAAAGATGACACATTGGTGGATGAAGATTCTTCTATTATAATGGATTCCCCATGGGAAGACATTGGGCAATCATCTCAAAAAGATATCAATGAAAATTCCATCATCATTAATAGACTTATTCTGCCCACTAAGGGGATAGTGAATAAGTGCATTAATATTCAAAATACTCCTAAAATCATGGTACATGAGGCACCTAATCCGCCTCCTTTCTCTAAACTTATGATTACGGTTTGAGGTGTTCCAAAACCATCTCAACCTCCTGGTTACATCTTCAATTTTGCAAAGCAAATTACTCAAAGGAATCAAGGTGTTCAAAATGTGTTGCAACAATCTCATGATAATGTGGTTGCTCACACATACAACACCTTCAATAACAAACAAAGCAAGCAAGAACCGAGCGTGCCTCCTTCTCTTCCACCACCTCCTCGTCTTCCTCAACATATTGGTAGAGAATAGGATCTTGTCGAGCAGCTCCGCACTACTCCGACTAAGATCTCTCTATTGGATTTAATACAAACATCGCCTACATACCACGAAATGCTCCAAGAGGCTCTACAAAAGGTAGTTGTTCCACCTTCTGTTAGACCGAATGATGTAGCATCTCTGTTTAGTTGTATGCATGTGACAACATCACATATTTCATTTCAACAAAATGAATTACCTCCCATAGAAGTGCAAAACCAATATGAGTCTCTTATGATATCTATCATTATTAATAGAATGAGGGTAAGATGCACTATGATTGATGGTGGATCAGGTCTTAATGTTTGTGGTATAGACTTGTTACATAAAATCAATGTTGATACATCTTTCATCGAACCAGATAAATTCATCCTTTGTGGCTTTGATTATGTTGGTAAACAATCACTAGGTACAATCACCTTAAATGTTAAGGCTAGACCTGTGACATTGCCTACCCTTATCCATGTCATGTCTAATTCTCTCACATACAATATTCTTCTTGGTAGACCGTGGATTCATGCCATGGGAGTAGTCTCGTCTGCCCTTCATCATTCACTAAAGTTCATTTTTGAAAAAAAGCCCTATACAATCAAAGATGATTCGGTTCCGGAAAGTTGCCTACAAATGGAAGTGAGACATCAAATTCCTTTAAGTAATTTGATCCCTTCTTTAACAAAAACAAAATCACTACCCTCCATTGCTA
Source organism: Cunninghamia lanceolata (assembly GCA_027924645.1). NCBI lineage: Eukaryota > Viridiplantae > Streptophyta > Pinopsida > Cupressales > Cupressaceae > Cunninghamia > Cunninghamia lanceolata. The sequence goes on from BSBN01000181.1 coordinate 346,611, forward strand.
ACAACAGCAGTATTGGTCAAGATAGTGTCCATCCTTCGAATGCATTTTCGGTGATGATTGGGGTTCGTTAGTTTTTACACCCTCCTTTGCAGGTGAATATAAAGTCTCACCCTCACACCCAAAAACCTCGAAGGTAAATGAAATTTTTTCAACACAATCTCATACTCCTAACAGACTTAAACTCAAAAAGTAATAATGATGGAATTTTTCATATTGATGAAGATCATCTTTCTTCTAAAGAAATGGCGGCCATTTGTGATAAAGTATCATCTCAATCAAATGAATCATTTTCTTCTAGTGCATGTCTTGGTAATGATGAGGTCCTTTAGATTTCAACCCCCATGGGCTTGTTGAAACAAAGAGGGACCCTCCTCACCATTGTAAGAAGAATGATCCTTCTACTTCTTCTTCAACACATAATCACACTTCTCGTTTCAACAAAGCTAATAATATAGTCTCTCCTCTTCCTGCGGATTTGGACAAACGTTATGGGTGTGGATTCAAAATTCTTTCTAAACAAGGATACAATGGAAATAGGTTAGGATGCAAAGAACAAGGAATTAAGGAACCTTTGGAACCAACACCACACTTGTCTAAAGTAGGTTTAGCTTTCCGACCTTCTCCTACGTTATCTCCACCATGTTCACAACAAAAAGGATTGCTTCCTACTCCACCTATATCTTCTCTTCTATCTCAACAAAAGTGTATGCTGTCAAGTCTACTCAAAGACCACTTAATCACTCTTCCCCCTCCAACACACAAAAAGATTCATCACAATAATCATTCAACACCTCATTATTGTGCATATCATCGAGCACTTGGCCATTCCACTAAGGAATGTCAAGTCTTGGGTGACAAAATTCAACAACTTCGAACATAGTATAGCTCTAGCACTTTTCACCATGCTTGATGTAGTCCCTAGAGTACCTTGTCCTCGATCCATTTTATAATAAGCAAGTTGGGGGAGGATGATTTGTTATAGGCTGACTCGCAAGTGTCGTCCCTCCTTCTCATTTGTGTTATGCTTATACATATTGTTGTGTAACATACACTGTTCTGACTAGGGTTTCTATATCAATTTTTTTTGTTTTCTAACTATGTGTGGGTTTAGGGTTTCATGTTTGCCTTTGTATGTTATGTTTATGAATTGAACATATGGAATATAAAGCATATAAACAAAACCCAGAAAAACTAAAGTAGATATGAAGGAAATATTGAAGACCCAGATAATATTATTGCAAAATATGAATTATGAGTACATATGCATATGCCAAATTACAAATTGGTACTTGTGTTGTGTCCAGGCCAACAATATAAGCACCAAAGAGTACCTCCTAGACTTCACAAATATAGAGATTTTGACATACAATGCAAAGCAAACTTAAATCTGCTCCTAAGCAACCAAGATGAACATAATAGAAGCCCTTTCAAGAGATCGATTCAACAGCAACAATACCCACGTCACCTTGAGGTTGTACGGCCAAGTTGGGAGTGTTTTCAGCAGCAAAAAGATATCAAAACCTACTGTATTCTATCCAAAACCATCTGCAACTCATTATCAGCTCTCAACGCCCAAGAACAATGGTCAAAACTAGTCCATAACACCTTTTATCACCTCAAAATGCAGTACGGTCAGCTACAGCAGTGTACAACCAGCATAGAGGAGGTACGACCTGTTTAGAAAAGACTTCAACAGCAATCAAACTCCATTTAAATGCATGAATCTGCTCATTACAACCCTGCTCCAAGTTGTAATAAGAAACTCTACAAAAGATGTTCATTTAACACTCGAAACTCCATTAAACTGAAGCGATTGAATGCCCAAATGAAGCCCCTGATGTGAAGCCTCCAATATTCCTTCCTGATGTGGTCTTTCACACATGAAGAAGTTGTCCTTGCATAGGTTTTCATCTTAGCAAGTCTGGTATAAACCCTCAAAGCCTTTCAAGCTCCAAGAATGCATAAGAACATGAAAATCATGTGAGTGAATAATAATCCAAGCATAGTGAAATGAGCTTCATTTCTTTCTTTTATCTCCCTCAACCCCAACGCCCAAGAAGAGGAGTATTTTATTATTTTAATTTATGACTTACTTAAGTCCCTTATACCTCCCATGAGGGGCGCCCATCTCCTAGAGGGATAACTTTAAGTTATAACTTACTTTTATAAAGTGAAAACCATTTAATAACTTAAAGTCATTTAAAAACATAAGTCACTTTACCCTTATACGTATTATAAGTTAAATCTTCAATTTAACTTATATTTTGACGAACAAGGCTTTGGGTAACTTGTAATCATCAATCTCGTGCAAGGATCCCCCTGCATCTGCCCTGCTATAAATAGCAAGTCACTCCGACCCGACTTACTATAAATAGTAAAGTCTCCAATTAGACCCCCTAACCACTGTCATTAGCCTACGGGAGTCCAATGATAGGCTAATCTCCATCAATTGATTGAATGGGCTAAATGGGGGACATTACATGTTATCCATGTATTGTGATGTTTTCTTGATTGTTAGTTCTCCCTTGGCACCCTTGTTAGCACAAAGGTACAAAGAAAAAAGAACGTGTTGTGCCATTCCTCTATATGTACCTTCATTCTTCTATATGTCATGATGTACAATTTCCTTATTTTTCCTTTGGATTATTTAGCATCCTTTCATGTTGATTTAATTCATGTGTACTCTACTTTCATGTGATCTTTCTTTCATCATCCTCATATTCATGTGGCACCTTGTTGCAATGCTCAACGTCATACCATGACTACAAAAGACATGGTGTATCATACCTACAAGCATTGCCTTGGTTTTCTCATTTTGGGGGCAACCCCTTGTGGTAATGTAGCTTTTAAAAACACATATCATTTGGGCATGTGCTTTTAGAAAAACATTCATGCCTATTTTACGATTCTTACTTATTCTACCTTAAAGGAAATTGCTCCCTGATGGAGTTAGCAATTACTTTAAGGTGGGGGCATATATCGTGTTGTGAGCCTTACTCTCGTCTTTCTATCAAAACACTTGTTGATATTTCTTGTTACTCCACTCTCTAGGAAAAGATTATGGCAAGATTGGAAGCAAGATCTTGAGTCTATCTTGTTCTCCCAAGTTGAAGCTCCTTGCATGTTTGGGAGAAGGGTTGGAACCACCAACTTAAGTTTGGCTAGAGTACCTTTGGGTATGGTTGCAAGTTGCAACGTCTTCTTATTCTGCAAGGCTTTGTGTAAACCTTCTTGTGGGAGGTAGTATGTGTATTCCCTTGAGTGGAAACACTTTTTCTTAATGTGGATTATGTGTATAATGTGTTTTTACCCCTCTTGTTCTTATTCCTAACTAACCCCTTAGCATTCTTCTTATTGCATCTTGGAGAATGATGCATGGTGATTGAGACAACCCTTTAGATTGAAGTCTATGTTGTCATGCTGACTCAAGGTCTTCCATTATGCGTTTCTTGTGATTATTGTATGATGCGTGTATTCTCCTCGCATATTCTTATTCTCTATGTATTCTTTATACCTCATGCGTGCTTTGCGTGTATTCTCTATGTATTCCTTATGTATTCTCCTTGAGTGCTTTTGTAATGTCCCCTTTTTGAGCTAAACTTGTGTTTGGGTTGAGCTTGGACTTTGAAGGATGAAAAACTAGAATGTTGGCTCAATATTTGTTTTATTTGGGATTTTGGTTAGTATTATTTTATAATATTTTTCATAAAGCCAAAATGTTATCATTTTCAAGCCAAGGCAAAAGTGAAAGATGGAAGAAATAAACGTTGGACAACTTGATGATTGACAAAAGGTGAAAAGGGAAATAAAATGCAATCTTTAATTGTATTTTCACTATTTTAATTATTTTTCCCAAGGGATTGACGCCAAGGAGGAAGGAGAAAAATAAATAATAAAATATTATATTTCATTGTTTTATGATGCCTAAAATCGCCGCCCAAGGTGAAGATTAAAGAAATAATAAAATATTATTTTATTATTTGTGTGAATAGACGCCCAAAAGGAAAAAGGAAAAATTAATAAAAATATATTATTTGCCCAAGGACAAAATAAAATAAAATAAAATAATATTAATTTTAGCACCTAGAGAAGGTGAGCTTTAAAAATAAAATATTATATATTTTATTGATGGGCGTCCAAATTGGAGGTACAAGGAAGAGTTAAAAATAAAAATAAAAAATTATTTTCCAAGGTGAGCGCCTAGGATGAAGAAGCAAAAGAAATAATAAAATAATATTATTTTATTATTCCAAGGATGGGTGTCCAAGGTGTCTAGAGGAGAGATAAGGAAAATAATAAAATATTATTATTTTTATTGGGTTTTTTAAATGATGGTGGTTGAAAGGTGAAATTCATTTAAAATTTGTCAAATTGAATATTGGATTTCATTGGTGGAATTGAAATTGTATAGAATTTATCAAATTGCAAAGGAGAGGATAAATAGAGGGCTTTGGCTTCATTTTGCAACTATTGATCATTTGGCAAATTTTGTATTTGAGAGTTTCTCTTGGCTGAAAGTGAATTTTAGTTTGCTCAAGGTGGTGTTCCCTTGGCATTTTGTGGTTTGGTGGTGCTCCCATTCCACTATGATGAGGTGAATTCGCATGGAGTTCATCATGGAGCTTGAATTGGTGTTTTCATGGAGTTTATTATACAGATTTGCTTGTATATGGAACTATTTTCATCAACTATTTATATTGGAGGATTTGTGGTTGGATCGCTTGGCATATAGAGGGTTTTTTAATCATTTCCAGCCTTCATCTACATTCTGATTTTTATGACAGCATTGATCAGCAAGGTTTCATCTTCAGATCTGAGTGTTGTTTGGCATCTTTTGGAAAGTTTGAACATCATAGAAGCTTCCAAACCCTATTCGCCTTCATCCTAGGCTTGGTTGCTTGCATTTGGAGCATTATTTTGGCATATTTTGAAGATAATTGAAATCAGGGTTTCATATCAGCAGGTTACAAGTTCATATCAGTTTATAAATCAGACTTCATTTGGCTTGGATTGTCATTGGTATTCATCATCAACTAGTTGGCATTGTTGTGACTTCATTGGAGATCATTTATACATGCTTTGGGTCATCATTAGACTCAATTTTCAGTCATATACTTGTCTGATTTTTATATCAGACCACCTGTTTTTGTAATCAGCGAACACATATTGAATAAAGAAGTCAAATTCTCCATCCGAGTATGTTCATTCATGTTTATGTGCAATGATTGGTTGCCTAATGTTTATGTTTCATGTTCTTTACTTGCTATTTGGATCTATGCTTTGAACCTTTCCATCTACATGATATTCTAAACTCATTGGCGAAAGCAGATCTTGAAAATAGAGTACTTTGCAAGAAAACTAAATCAGAAAATTTAGATCAGCAAGGAAAAAAATTTAGTTAGAACAAGTAGGGTTCTTACAATGGTATCAGAGCTCATTTCTACATAGTTACAATTAGAAATCTTTTCGTGTTTTGAGCAAAATCTCGATAAGGGATTTTATAGTGGTATCAGAGCCTAGATCTTGCCAACCTTTGGGTTATGCCCTTGAGTGGAAACACTTTTTCTTAATGTGGATTATGTGTATGATGTGTTTTTACCCCTCTTGTTCTTCTTATTTCTAACTAACACCTTAGCATTCTCCTTATCGCATCTTGGGGAATGATGCATGGTGATTGAAACAACCCTTTAGATTGAGGTATCTATTGTCATGTTGACTCATGGTCTTCCTTTATGCGTTTCTCATGATTGTTGTATGATACATGTATTATCCTCGCATATTCTTATTCTCTATGTATTCTTTATGCCTCATGTGTGCTTCACGTGTATTCTCTATGCATTCCTTATGTATTCTCCTTGAGTGCTTTGTGTGTATTTCATGCGTGTTTCATGTATATTCCATGAGTCCTTTGTACCTTGTGTGTATGCTTCGTGTCAAGCATGTATACTTTGTTTATTGTGTGTATACTTTATGTATGGCATCTATGCTTTGTGTATTGCGTGTATGCTTTGTGTATTGCGTGTATGCATTGTGATTGCTCAAGTGTATGCCTTGTGTATGTCTTATCTTGTCTCAAGTTCTCCAAGTGCTCCTTGTTTGAGTGAATTATGTCATGTGTCTTATGTGTATGCAAAACATCATAGACTCCTAGAATCCTAAACTTGGAGGCTTGATCACCCCTCAATTTTGGTGACATTCTATGACTTCTATGTTTGTTGTGATTGGAATCTGTCCTCTTCATACTTTAATGCAAGTATGAGCGTAAGATCACACCCACACTAAAGTAGGGGCTAAATGTTATGGAGTAAAATGTGTACCCTTGCCATTGTACACCTAGTTTAGCACCCGGGTGGACCTAAAACAATTAAATCTCGATCTCGATAAATAAACCTGACAAAATAAAGTTAGAACTAGTCTAAGCCCACTTAAATAGACACTCTCCAGAGTTTGTGGGGCTAAAGGACCAGGGCGCCTAACGCCCTAGTCCCAAGTGTTAGCCCTGGCCCTATTTTTGTGGTGTTGGCATAGAAGTTTAGAACACCTCCTTGGCTTATACATGTCAGCCCCATTTGGTTTTATTCATTGTTGATGAGCGAGAATGCATATATAAGCAAGTTAATTTATTCATTTGAACATCTCTAAGTTCTCTAAGCAATCTAGGCACTCTTACTCTCTTCTTCCCTCTCATGCTCTCTATTTCTCCTCTAAAGCTCTCTATGGTGGATTATTGTTGTGGCACTAACTTCTTGCATGTCTTGTGAAGATCTCCCTACTTCTTTGGGCTACACCAACTTCTTGAGTCAAGTTGTGACACCACATCAAGCAAGCTAGGGTTTCCATGCTCATGGTGACTCCTTTCCTTTGTGCTTTGTGATAGCATTCCATTCTACTTCAAATTTACCTCTGCCCTCCTAGAGCACGCTCTCTTTATCTCTCATAATTGCTATTGTGGAGCTGGAAACACCATTCATGGAGCTTGACTTAGGCAAACTCCTAAATAGCACCAACCCTATTTCCTTCTTTTGTGCATGCAAGTTAAAGTAACAGGTTTCGGGAGACAAGATCTGGGAAGAAGGAAGGTTTTGCAGGTACAGGTGTGGCGAAGATTTGAGTTTCTATAAAACCCTAAGTTGGGTCTATGGCACCCAGTGCCCTGGTCTTTTTGGCTTCCGAACTCATATCTAGGTTCTTCTCTATTCACTGGTCTCCGTTGTGCTTTCAAATCTTTCATATCTGTTTCTGACAGTCTGTTATGCTCTGATCTTGCTCAATTAGGGTTTCATGTTTTTGCCCTAGTTTGATTGGTTGAATTTGGTTGATTCTCCTCTATACAACAAAGGGACAAATCCCCTATAGTTTGGCTCTCCTTCAAGGGTAGAAGCCAAGCTCGGCTTGTGTTCTAATGTTAAGTGGAAGAGGCTTTGACCTAGTTTAACCTTTTAGGCTAGATCTCTCTTTTCTATCTAACAGGATGTTGCAATTTTTAAGTCAACATTTAATACTGAGCGCATACATCATTTTAATGATGATAATTCAGAAGTTGAGTGGGGAACATCCATGCAATATGTGTATCAGATTGACTTCCAAAAGGATTCCATTGAGAGGAGTTTTCTAGACAGAGGAGCTTAGTTTTCAATTCAGTTTGAAAGAGCTAGTTTTAGTTTTGATTCAAATCAGTTTGAAAATGATGTGTTGAAGAAATCAGCCATTCATGAAGAGCTTGATGAGCCTATTTGTTCAGAACAAAATCAAAAATTCATAAGGATCCAGGTGTTTTGACTCCTAAATGCAATGAAGGGAAAGCAAATGATGATTTTGTGTTAGAGCATAGTGTTGTCCTACCTTCATATCATAAAATATGCAAAGAGAATGTTAGAGGTAGCTGATTTTAATAAACATGCCCTTGAAAACAAATCAGAAAATTTGTTGTGTGAAGATGATGTTGATCAAAAGCTTAGAGAATTAAAATTGTTAGTCAATGAAAATAAGATTGTGCAAGCCTTAGTTCATTTTGATAGCACAGAAAAATTCATTGAAGATCTCTTGTGGAAGACTCAAGTTGAAGAGAAAAAGAAGGGTATTCAAGTTGGAGCTACTTCATCAAATCTGCAAACTATTAAAGGTGTTTTAGAAATAATGAAATCAGATTACTTGCATTTGCTTACTAACAGAGATCATGCCATTAAGTTTGCAAAAGAGACTTTGGTTGCATACCAAGAGAAGGAAAATAAGGTTGATGAGCTTACCATTGAGCTTAAATTGATGAAGCTTTCTTTAGAAAATGTCCAAAGGGCATTACTAGAAGCTAAAAATCAACTTGATGTTGCAGAGCGATTCAGGAAGCAAGAGAATGAAGAAAGAGCTAAAGAAATCAAGCAAGTAATTGTTGAGCTTGATTCACTCCAAGAGGAATTAGATTTAGAGGTCTTCCCAAAGAATTCAAAAGTTGCATGTGCAGATTTGGATCACCCATATGGATTTGAGCAAGAAGGTAGAGGTAATAGTCAGTTTGTTGATAATCCTCTTTTTGAGATGGATGCAGAGTCATCTTTTGATAATCTACTCTTTGAGTTGGATACTAAAGCACTTCCTAATTCTGGTGACATAAGTGAATACAACATTAAGATATTTGATCTTGATGTGGAGTTCAAACATGAGGTAGAAGATGAAGTTTCAACATGGAATGAGTTGAAACAAGGTGATTTTGAACTTGATGCATTTCTCAAAACAGCAGCATAAAAAGCAAATACAAATCTTGTGTTGCATAAGGATTTGGTAAGACAAGGGCCTAAACATGATTTCTTCTCATTGGACAATCAACCTCTTGGATTGGATACTGATTTGACTTATGACAGTGTCAAAATTTCATGCCTTGAAGGATCATAGCACTTGGATTCATTGCATGAGAGGTAGTCATTTTGGAAAAGATGTTTTTTGAAGCATTAGAAGATCTTCTGATGAGGAACACGTGAATGGAAGAGTTGTACAACACAAGCATGGTGGAGTTATTTCTTCACAACGAATTCATGATAGAGGTCACCTACAGAATATGTTGGAAATCTATGGTGACCAGAGAAATGTTCCATGGCATGAAATAGCTCAAATTTTTAGTCTTGACTCTGTTGTTTGGTTGCAGATCAGCCACTACACATTAATGATGGTTCACATTTATGAAGTCTGGCAAGGAATTTCAGTCAAGGAGTGGATGAACTATCAGTTGGAAGTTGTTTGGGGATCTTTTCCAGTCTCTTCCAAGTTGATTTTGAGCAATGCAATGATTACCATTCATGATTATACAGGGAGATTTCTAATTTGGAGCTGATGTTCCATTTTTAGGTTGTTGATTTTTATGAAATCAAATCATTATTTATTATTTTCAAACTTGAACAGTAGCATGATGGGTCATTTTGAAGGTACACGACTATTGGCAAATGTTGATAAATGTTTCCAACTAAAGCAAATGGATATTCCAGCCAACACAATCTTATTTTTGGGGAATAATCAGGTGAGTTTTGACTATCATAAATTTCCAGCTTGCAACCATGTTCTAGATCCTTTTTTGGAAGGAGAACCCTTTAGCTTCATTAATAAAGGGTATGTTGCAAAGGATTGGATTGAAAATTGTAATAGAATATCTTTGGAGCTTATTCAAAATAGCAATCTACGGTTTGTTTTCAACCATCATTCAGAGACTCTTGGTTTGGAAACAGTGAATATTTTAACAGATTTCCCAGATTATATTAAAGTGATGGCAGCAGAAACTTGGTGAGGCAAAATTAAGTGATGGTGAGTTTGATAATTTCATGCAGAGTATTATTATACCTCTGTCCAGGAGAGATAATGAGGTATTATTTGCAGGTATGTTGCAACATAGTGCATCAAATAGAAGATCTTACAAATCTCCTAGGTTGATCCTGGAGCCACATTGTTTATTCATAGATGAACTGTTGGTTGAGCTGGCAATTACTTGAGGGCAAGCAATTCTGGGGAGGAAGGACTATAATGTCCCCATTTTTAGTAATACTACTTTGTGAGCTTTAGTCCAGTTCCCCGTTTTGACCAAAGTTGTCAGTGTATGTAGAGGGGAACTCCAAGGTTCTTGGAACATGCAGGTTGTGTTCTATAGTGGTGATTGTTATTGACAGTGAGCCCAATTGGTCTTGAGGACCCTTATGACACTTTCAGAATGATTTTTGACTTTTGGTGTGTTCTTCAAACTTCTTGGAGAGAGCGACTATTTATAGTAAGTCACCTAGTCAATTCTGATTATCATCTTTCATCATCAGTATCATTCTGGTATAGTCAAATTTTGGTTTCGATATTGTTTCAGTGGTTTCCGCAACTCAAGTGAATTAATGAGCATTTATTTAAATATTTCACTAAGTTTGCTTAATTTTATGAAATAATTCAAAAGCAACTTGGTGTAATAGCTCATTATAAAAGTAATCAAAAGTTTTAAATCATGGACGCTTTAAAAGGGGACACTTATTATTTCTTTAAAAGGGTCTTTTGGAGCAAAAAGGGGTTATTTTATTAAAGTGAACTTAAAAATAACATTGCTGGAAAGTTCTTCAGGAAAGTTACAAAAGGAGGTTGAGGGGCTCATTTGTGATATGCAGATTATTTTATTTTCCTCTTATGAAACCCTTGTGGTTTTGTGGGATTGAACTCGACGAAAACCCTCTTGGAGAAGATTAGCTACGGTGGTGAAAGATCCACCTTGGTTAATACTGTGTGATTCATCCAGAGTCACAGTTTGTGCAAAAAGGTTTGCTGGTAGATTTTGATGCAAAGGCAAGGCAAACACAAATGGTTTCAACACAATAAGGCAGTGATCTTGGTCTTCATGTTCATAGACTCCATTGATACACCATGGACTTCAAGGCATAGGACAACCACCATGATTGAAAACATGACAATTGGGCAATACCAAACCCTCAACACTCCTTTCAAGACTTAAATGAAACATAGACTCACTCCAATGTGAGTTCCAACAAGAATCCACACTCACCTTTCACAAATTCAAATCTCTTCCCAAATGACACATGCTCCTCAAGGTTACAAAACACAAATATGACACCAACCCCACAAACTCCTTACCCAACACATGGAACACCTTAAACATAGTGGAAATAACATATTTAGACCCAAGGTTGCTCACAAGAACTTAGGCTCTTCAATCTTCCTATACTTCCTTCACCAACCGGCTGCAAACCTAGTAGGACAACAAACACCCCTTTTTGGACTTAATTTGCAAACCAAGCCTCAAACCAAGAAACCAACCACCATTTAAGATACCCTTTTGGGCATTTGATAACATATCAAGAGTACAGGTGTGGTTGTTTTGAAACAAATCCCTCCAAAATTGATTGTTACGTTGTTCACAAGGCCTAATTAGGCTCACTTAACAAGGCACTTATCGATTTTACACTCTCCCAACCTCAACTCTCCATTCTAAAGCCACCAACACATCATATGGGACCTACACATACTTATTCCATCAACTAGGATGGGTTCCAATCATCTTTTCTTCAAAACCCTACTTCTATGCATCATTCTTGCTCAAAAAACATGCTTTTCTAGCCTAGGGCATCATCATACCTGCACAAAACCTTATTCCTGACTCCTGCAACTTGGAGAACACAAAGAGCATGTCCACACAGATCTATGCACCAAGTTTTGTGGATTTTCACCCCTGATATAATGAGAAACCTATTTTTCTATGCCACTAGTTAACCCAGCCAGGGTTTCAAATGGTCTACCAAGAAAATGCAATATCTCTCTTAATTCTTAATGAAATGGATGAAACAAAAAGCCATAGAAACTAGATTTAACCTTCTATCATCTATAGTAGGATTCAGACCTTCATTTGTCCATACAAGCACGTGCCATTGAGAGGCACAGTAAGGACATAGTAAAATGCAGAAAATGAAATGTTTATTGCTCCAAAACCTCCTCCAAACCTTCAAACCCCCTCAAACAACGATGGAACCAGGTCTTTTTAACCTTTCTCAACTAGTTCCAACAGTTACAAACCAACTTCTTTTAATTCCAATCAACCTTGACCCTTCATCTTCTTTTTGTTACATTTTTGCATTTTACAACATGACAACTTTTACAATATTTGCAAAATGATTCCAAAATGAACTCCTAGGACTTAAACTAGACTCAAACAAGTTCAAAATGGTCTAAAGACCTAAACATCAAACTTAAATCAAAAAGCCAAATTTGCCTCATGGAGGCATGAACCAAGGGCTCCTGCACCATACTCCCGGAGAAAGCAAAATTCAAGCCCCTCTTGAATTGAAGGTAGTAACAGGGATCCACCTTTGAATTCTTTTGCTTAATGCCTTCTAGCCTCTGCACTTTGTCTTCCTTGGAACAATTCCATGTTGTCTTCATTTTCACCTTGGGTTTCTTGAACACTTGGCAAAGGTATTTCATCTTGTGAATGCAAACTTGTTTACCATCTGTCTTGCTACCTTGTAACTGATCCTTTTTGCCCTGATGGACTACATGCTCTGCCACAACACCTTGTTCTCCTTCCATAGCCTGCTTCATCTTGAACTTAGGTCTATCCCTCCTTGCAATCTCACCAAGAAATTTGTGTATTCCTTCCTTATTCTTTTTCCTTTGTAGTGTAACAGTGATCTCTTCACCTCTACTTTTCACCTCTCCCATCTGATGCTCTACCCCTATGGCTATTGCTTTATCAAGTTCACTAACCTCTGATGTGACAAAAATTGAATGATCACTATCCTCCTCTGAAAATAATGAAGAAAACATCCCTTCCTTCACCATACCAACATACCTTTGAAGCCAACCTTGAATCTCCAAAATTAATTCATCCTTGCCCTGCAATAAATCAAATCTTGACACCAACTCAATGTCATTTCCCTCCAAAATCATATCATTCTTCAAGTTTGTTGTCTTGGTACCTTCAAGTTCTGAAATGGCTGCAACCTCCATGTGCTTTTCTTCTTCTACTTTGATGAACTCTTCCCTACCAACCATCATCACCTTAACTTGCTTGATTTGTTCATTATCTTCCTCCATCAACAAAGGTTCTATTGTCAACTCTTGCTTTCTCCTCTTCAAAATAATCTACTTGATAGGTCATTTGAGCCTCTTTCTTATTGGAAAACGCCAACCACCTGCTTGTTATGCCTTCTCAATGCACTGTTGTATCTCAAGCTCCATCCTCTCTTGCATCTTTTCTTGGATAACTTTCATTAGCTCCAAAGCCTACCTTAACTCTCTTATCTCTTGTTCAACATCTATTTGTTTTGCCTTCTCATTGTTCTTCCTTCTCTCTCTTTCCTCTCTTTTTCTCTCTTATTTCTTATTTGGTAAACCCTCACTCTGCAAGTATCTAAGAACTATCCTCTTCCACACATCCATTCTTTTGGTATTCCAATACCTTCACACACACAACTATCCTCTACCCAATAGGATTCTGGAAGATGCACTCTCCAGGACCTCTTCTACCCACTTCCTCTCAGTGGAAGAAATATGCACACCTTCTACCCAGCTCTGATACCAATTGATGCAGAGGCAGGGCAAACACAAATGGTTTCAATACAATAAGGCAGTGATCTTGGTCTTCATGTTCATAGACTCCATTGATGCACCATGGACTTCAAGGCATAGGACAACCACCATGATTGAAAACATGACAATTGGGCAATACCAAACCCTCAGCATTCCTTTCAAGACTTAAATGAAACATAGACTCACTCCAATGTGAGTTCCAACAAGAATCCACACTCACCTTTCACAAATTCAAACCTCTTCCCAAATGACACATGCTCCTCAAGGTTACGAAACACAAATATGACACCAACCCCACAAACACCTTACCCAACACATGGAACACCTTAAACATAGTGGAAATAACATATTCAGACCCAAGGTGGCTCACAAGAACTCAGGCTCTTCAATCTTCCTATACTTCCTTCACCAACCGGCTGCAAACCTAGTAGGACAACAAACACCCCTTTTTGGACTTAATTTGCAAACCAAGCCTCAAACCCAAAAACCAACCACCATTTAAGATACCCTTTGGGGCATTTGATAATATATCAAGAGTGCAGCTGTGGTTGTTTTGAAACAAATCCCTCCAAAATTGACTATTACATTGTTCACAAGGCCTAATTAGGCTCACTTAACAAGGTACTTATCAGTTTTACACTCTCCCAACCTTAACTCTACATTCTAAAGCCACAAACACATCATATGGGACCTACACATACTCATTCCATCAACTAGGATGGGTTCCAATCATCTTTTCTTCAAAACCCTACTTCTATGCATCATTCTTGCTCAAAAAACATGCTTTTTCCAGCTTAGGGCATCATCATACCTGCACAAAACCTTATTCCTGACTCCTACAACTTGGAGAACACAAAGAGCATGTCCACATAGATCTATGCACCAAGTTTTGTGTATTTTCACCCACGATATATTGAGAAACCTATTTTTCTATGCCACTGGTTAACCCAGCCAGGGTTTCAAACGGTCTACCAAGAAAATGCAATATCTCTCTTAATTCTTAATGAAATGGGATAAAACAAAAAGCCACAGAAACTAGATTTAACCTTCTATCATCTACAGTAGGATTCAGACCTTCATTTATCCATACAAGCATGTGCCATTGAGAGGAACAGTAAGGAACACAATAAAATGCAGAAAATGAAATGTTTATTGCTCCAAAACCTCCTCCAAACCTTCAACCCCCCTTAAACAATGATGGAACCGGGTCTTTTTAACCTTTCCCAACTAGTTCCAATAGTTACAAACCAACTTCTTTTAATTCCAACCGACCTTGACCCTTCATCTTCCTTTTGTTGCATTTTTGCATTTTACAACATGATAACTTTTACATTATTTGCAATATGATTCGAAAATGAACTCCTGAGACTTAAACTAGACTCAAACAAATTCAAAATGGTCTAAAGACCTTATTACAAGAACAAAACATCAAACTTAAATCAAAAAGCCAAAGTTGCCTCATGGAGGCATGAACTCAACCAGGTGCTCCTGCACCAGATTTATCCAGAATCTATGCTTGTGCTGCATGCTGAAGTCTTGGAGCAATTTCATATAGAGATTGCCTGTGTGCTTAATGTTTTCCGATAATGGTATTTGGGTTTCATTGCAGATTTACGAGATTTAGAAGTTATTGTGCTAGAGAGAGATATTATTTGCAAGATTTGGTTATTGTCTTTGATAGGAGTTTATATTTGATAAATTTGTGCAATTTGTTGTGCAAATACAAATTTATATTTTGTGATGAGATTGTTTGAATATCTTTGAAGATTTGTGAATATCTTGGAAGAGATTTGGGTAGGGTTTATACCCTTGGTTCAGCACTTTACCTTGGAGGAGTTTTTAACATTGTTGAGGACTTATTTAATTCCAAAGCTAGTCGTAGCCTATGGCTTCCTCTTTATGAACTGCAACTCAAGGTTAAGAATCAAGGAATATTCTATAGCAACCGCATTTTCTATGTAAGTCGCCTCTTCTTTAGAAGTCGCCTCATCTACTTGGCATCCCATCCTTTGAAAGGGGAGACACAAGCTCTTAAGGAAAGCATGGAAGGTCTTGGGTGTGGTGCCACCTCCTTGATGGAGTATATTTGTAAGCTACCAACAGATTTATGGATGAACTTTGGAATTATTGGTATGTAATGGATTTATGGGAATGTTCTTGTACTTCTATAATATCAGATTTTTGATGCAATATCATATTTTCTATATCAGCTTCTGGTTATTGTTGTTCTTCCTTGATATATGTATGCAATATGTTTGTTCAAATGTCCATTGAATTATTTATGAATTGAGGCTCATTATGCATGAGAAAACATCATAAACAAATATTCAAATAGGTCGTCCACACAACAAACTCAGACATTCAGTGAAAGCCAGCAATATGCAAAGTGTTTGACGAAATGTCAATACACTTAAAATCAGAAATTAGGGACTGTGAAGGCAAATTTGGATAGGGGTTCTTACATCAACATACCTAAAATAACTAGTAGATTAAAGATTATAACAAATTTTATCAACAAAAAATAATTAACAAATAAAGAACAGTTTGCCCTTTGATAATTTTGAAACAGTCAACATGCACTTACAAATGGTCAATTGCTTTGAAACTTTTGCCTCCATGTCAACTCCTCCCCCACCTCCAACATCCACACCCTCTTTTTCCAAACTCATATTGACCTACACCACACAACAACAACATAGTTTGTCAAATCTACTAATCTATTTCTCATGTTAAACTATACAACAAGACTACAACTATAACTATATGAAGTTAAAAACAACAATTCACTCAACTATTCATTACTTTTGCACACCTTACTCAAGATTGCAAGTTGCAAGCTAAATGAATTTCTTCAACCTGCCAAATGTCACTCATTCTCATAATCATATTAATCCAACCCAAGATAATGTAAGAAGTTAATATAATCAAAAACATTAAAAGAATATATATGTTCTAATAAGTAGCTAAAGCAAGAGATATTCATATAAAATGATCCAATTATAGGTTAAGTAAATGGTTTAAAGATAAAATCAACATTAAGTAATAGGCAAAAGGCTATTACATAGTAACCATTTAAAAAACAAGATATTGGAGTTTTGAAACATTAAAAGCATACATATGTTCTAATGAGTGGCTGAAGCAAGAGATATAAAATGATCCAACTAAAGGTTAAGGGAATGCTTTAAAGAAAGAATCAACATTAGGTAATAGACTTTTAGAGATACAAATAAAATGATCCAACTAAAGGTTAAGGAAATGCTTTAAAGAAAGAATCAACATTAGGTAATAAACAAAAGGCTATTGCATAGTAATCATTTAAGAAACAAGAGATTAGGGTTTTGAACCATTACCTAGGGATGACTGGGCAACACAATAATCTCCATTTGACATGTACCTTATTTGTAAGGGCAAGCAAGCATTGTCATAAACAATCAGTTAAAACTTAAAATATTATATGTTATTGAATAAACAAACTATGCATTGCCATTAAATGATTGAAATAGATAACCAAACAAAAATAAAAATAAACATTTAGTCACTTCCACATCTCTTTATTATCTCACCTATACAACTAATCTAAAATCAATAGTTACATAATTATCAGCTATTGAACAATTTTAATGTTTTGCTTTCTAAAAACCAAAGTTGGACCTAGGGGAAGTAAAACCAAAGCATGTTTTAAGACCTTAGAGGCCATAGGAAACCTAAATGGGAATGACTTAGCATGCTTTTTTGTGTTAAGAAAATCTCTTGTAACCAATAGCCCGAGTATGGTTGTGAGTAAGATTGAAAAAGGCATTGATGTGAGACCGATCAAGCAACATACAAACACAAGAATGATTGGGAGAGGCAAGAACAAGAGACTAATTGAGTGAGGTGGGAATATGAAACCGATCAAGGGAGGTACAAACATGAGACTGATTGGGTGAGGTATGAGCTCAATATGCTTCATGCGAAGTATGAACATAAGACCAATCAAGATAGAGACCTACGTAAGACCACTTGACATAGACCTACACAAGACTGATCAAAATAGAGACCTATGTGAGACCAATCAAGTGAGTGACCTACATGGGAACAATCAAGCAAGGTACCTACATAAAACTGATCCAATGGGAGACCTACACAAGACTAATGGAACGAGGGACCTATGTGAAACTGACCAAGCAAACCTAGGTGAGTCCAATAAGGCTAGGAATCAATGTGAGATTGATTGAGCAAGGTCGGCGATAGGCTAGTAGAGCCAAGCCAGCTAGCGATCAGTTATACCCTAGTGACAAGCAACTAATCAAACCAAGCTAGCGATAACTGATCGAACAATATTGGCAACCAACTCATCGAGCCAAATAGTCAAACTACCAAGCAAGGAACTAACACAAGAATGATCAAGGGAAAACATGAACTAGTTGACATAGGAAAAAATGTGAACAGGTCAACCGGGGAACAAATGCAATGCCAATTGAGCAAGGCCAATGGAAAAAAGAAAATTGTTCAACTAAGGGACAATCACGAGACCAATCCAATGAGGCACAATCATGAATGCAAGACTAATCGACCAAGTGACACTTATGAGACTGATCGAGTGAGGGACACTTATGAGACTAATTGAGTGAGGGGCAAATGTGAAATGCAAGATCTATCAAATAAACAAAATATGCAAAATGATTAGGATTTAGAATCATTACCTAGGAACAACTCGTCGACACAATAATCTCCAATTGGCATGTAGTGAATATTCCCATCAGTGAACGAACTAGAAATCATACATTTTGAATATACAAATTGTGTTCAATATAGATAAGTGAATGAGTAAAATAGATGACCAAGCAAAAATTGAAAATACACATCCATTCACTTTCATGCATATTCATTATCTCATATTTCACTATAAAAGTAGTCTAAATCAATCATCAAGTAATCAAGCAATACTAACAACCATGCGAGTGACCAATCAAGCTAAGTGCAGACATGAGGCCAATCGAATGAGTGTCATACTCGAGATTGATTGAGCAAAACAAATGAAGCAATACCAATGAGAGAGCAAGCAATAAACACTAACTAATGAACACGAGGGGCAACGACTAGTGTTGGTTGAGAGAGCAAGGTTGATGATAGAACAATCAAGTAAGAGAAAGATGCAAAACTGATCAAACAAGAGAGATGCAAGACTAATCAAATGAAAACCTATGCGAGATAGATTGAACAAAGGAACCACAAGAAAATGAACAATATGACACCAACTAACAAGCAAGGGAAGGGAAACAACTAGCAAAAGCCAATCTACACTCTCTCTTTCCACACTTAAATCCTACACACCACAACATGTAATGAGCTGCCCCTGTTGTTCTTTTTAGATTAATATATTATGTTATGTTTTTTTCTTTTTGTGGTCTTTCAGAACTAGACAAAAGTTGCAGAAGGGGTTTTGTGTTTTGCGTGTAATGTTTTTTGCAAATACAATGAAATATATAACATGCATTGATAACCCAAAAAAAACTATAACCCTAATGCAAAAATGAACAAAGACCCAAACCATAGAATCATGTAAAATGAATTACTAATGCATACACATTTCATGTTCTTTGACTGTATATGACTGTTGTAGCCGAACCAGCATTACAAGCTCATAAATCATTCAAAAAAACACTATCAAATGACTGTTCTCCTTCAAACAAGCCGCTAAAATGATTTTCCTAACCCTAGGCGCCCAGATTTAATGCAAAACTAGCCTAGGAAAAGTCCACGCCCAGAAACCCTTGTACAACCATGTTGTAGCTTCAACAACAATGAAAACTATGCTCAAAAAACCCTAATTTCTATATAGTATGAAGTCTGCAATAATACAATAGAAGTCCCTCAAGGAAATCACCCAAACAAGAAGGTTTGTACTATCAACAACAAATTATCAGCACATATAATGGTACGGCCAGGCATGAACATGTACGGCCCAGCAAGGAAATGGCTGCAGTCCAAAAAAACACCTCAAGTCTGAATAAATTTGCAACTAAACATATATCTCTACTGTTCTCAACCAAACTACATAGTTTCATATGATATCTTCCTCAAATCACCACCAAAATGCATCAAATGAAGCACAATGCAAACACTGAGTGTATTTGCCTCTTCGAGCACCCGGGGATGATCTTTCACCCCTACGGAATGCTGTTACTAATGGAGGTTTTCGTCTCCAAAAGCCATGGTTTCAAATTTCTCCAAAATCCTCAAACTCTTTGCAAAGCTAAAACCAAAGCAATGAAAAATAATCCAACATGCCAAATGAATTGCCTTTTTCCTTCTTATATTTCCTCAAGAGGGTCGATTCACTTTTGGAGGGAAAATATTTATTTAAAAACACTTTCTAATATTTCCCAAGGTGGGATCCCAACTCCATGACTTAAGTGACTTTTAATAATATTTCATTTTTTTTACACTTAGCCAATATAACCCAAAGTCCAATATTAATATAATATTAATAATTTACGGACTTTTAAAACGGAGGCCCAAATGATCTCAGAATCCAAAGATCTATAGACCGTTGGAAAGGTCTCGCCAAGATGCTTCATCTCCAACACTGAAAATCTTGAAACAGACAAAAACCCTAATTTGCCAAAAATAGTAAGTCCGGGCCTAAACAATCAAATCCATCTCAAAAAGTGCCAAATTGAAGATCACACCGAAACCATGCCAACATCCACTCAAATACTAACAAATCCATCCAAGTCATCACCAACAGTGGTTCCCTAACCAGGTTGGTTAGTCTATGGGAACTCAATAATAGACTAACTCTCCATTTATCTGCATGGGCTAAAAAGGGGACATTACACAACAAAACATAGTTCATCAAATCTACTAATCTAATTCTCATATTAAACTATTCAACAAGACTACAATTCAATTATATAAACTATAGAGAATAATCAAATAAAAATAAACTCAAAAATACATTCACTCAACTATTCACACTTTTTGCATACCTCATCTAAGATTGCCAATCGCAAGCTAAATAAAATTTCTCCAACCCATCAAATGTCAATGTTCTAATAATCACATGAAAACAACCCAATCTAATGTAGGTTAATAAAAAAGCATTTATACAATAAATATGTTCTAATTAGTACCTAGAGCTAAAGATATATAACATTAACAATATTAATAGTACTTTTAAATAACAATTCACTCATCTATTCATAATTATTACATACCTTACTCAATATTGCAATGTGCAAGCTGCATAAATTTCTCCAACGTATCAAATGTCACTTATTTAATCATATTAAAATGACCCAATGTAATGTAAGAAGTTAATATAATCATAAACATTAAAATAATTAATATGATCTAATGAGTAGCTAAAACAAGATATATATACATATAAAATGATACACCTAAAGGTTAACGAAGATCGATATACAAAGAACCAACGGGTAAGTGCAAGAAGATGGGGGGCCAAAAAGGGGTCTTAAGTGGCCACTTTTTTTCTGAAATCAGGAAATACTGGCCTTGGATGAGAAATTGAGCATAGTTACACTCAAAATTTAGAGATGCAACCAAAACAATGTTCGTAGTGCTCCGAGTCTACTTTCTAAACTACTATTTTGTTTTGAAAATGGCATAGATTAAGGGGTTCAAAAGAGGGAGCCACAGAAATTGGTGTTGTTTCTGTCAAAAAAACATAACATAGCATGTTTTGTGGCTCCCTCAAAAGGTCAACTTTTTTTTGGTATTTTTAAAATCGCTTCAGTGAGAAATTAGCTAATAGCATGTAGTTTATGCCCGATTTTTCTGATAATTTTTTGATGAATATTTGATTTTTTACTAATTTTTAAAGTGGACACATCCTAAAAAACAGAATTTTGGCCGTGCTACCCCTATAAATTTTGAAAACTAATTGAAAATCATTTTTTTATTTTTTTAATATTTGTAGAATGGAGTCTAGTTTCTAAATATGTAATTTTTTTGAAATTTGAATGAATAGTTATTTTACAATGAAAAAAAGACCAAACAGTGGTTTTTGCATAAAAACGGACACACAAACAAAAGAAATTAAAGATGAAAGGCTTAACATTGTTAAAATGTGAAAAAAATCACATCGTCAAATAGCTAAGAGAAAGCCTAACATTACCCATGTGTTCGATTTGTTCAACCTTGAAACACGTGCAAATCTGAGGGTTAGCACGAACGAAATTATGTGAAATTTTGAAGAATACAGAAAAACACGTCTGTGACTGTTCATAAGGCACTCCAAGCCTTTGGGTTGGAAATCCAAAGCAAATCCCAAGCCCAAGGCTTGGGATTCCCAAAGCAAAAAATAACGCGAGCGCGTTATAACGCGCTCGCGTTATTTATTGCGTTACATTTTTCCCGCAAGCCTGTCTTTTCCCATGTTCGACATAACGCGAGCGCGTTATAACGCGCTCGCGTTATGTCCCACTCAAATTTTTTTACACTCAAGGCTATTCATCATAGGGTTAAGGCATAAAGGATAGAGTTGAAAGGTTTACGGATAAGGGATTAGCGTTTAAGGTATAGTATCGAGCCCGTTGAGGGTCTAGGAATAAGGATAGCGTTTAAGGTTTAGGGATGAGGGATGACAGATTACGGTTGAGGGTCGAGGGATCAAAGTTAAGGGTTGAGGGATTAGGGTTTGACATTAAGGGTTGAGGGTTGAGGTTCAAGGGTCAAGGGTTTAGGGATAGGGTTTAGGGTCGAGGGATTAGGGTTAAAGTAGAGTGTGGAGGGTGTAAGGATTAGGGATAGGGTTGGAGGGTTTAGGGATAAGGGATTAGGGTTTAAGGTATAGTATCAAGTCTGTTGAGAGTTTAGGAATAGGGATAGCATTTAGGGATTAGGGATGAGGGATTATAGTTGAGGGATGATGGATTAGGGTTGAGGGTTGAGGGATTAGGGTTTAGGGATAAGGTTTAGGGTTGAGGGTTTAGGATTAGGGTTTAGGGTTGACGGATTAGCATTTAATGTCGAGGTTAGGGTTAGAGTGTTGAGGGTAGAGGGATTAGGGATAGGGTTTAGGGTTTAAGGTTTAAGGATTGAGGGTTGAGGCTTTAGGGATGACGGTTTAAGGCTTAAGATATAGTGTCAAGTGTTGAGGGTGTAGGGATAGGGTTTAAGTTTTAAGGGTTAAGGGTTGAGGGATATGGATTAGGGTTTAAGGTATAGTGTTGAGGGTCGAGGGATCAGAGTTAAGGGTTGAGGGATTAGGGTTTGACGTTGAGGGTTGAGGGTTGAGGTTCGAGGGTCAAGGGTTTAGGGATAGGGTTGAGGGTCGAGGAATTAGGGTTAAAGTAGAGTGTGGATGGTATAAGGATTAGGGATAGGGTTGGAGGGTTTATGGATAAGGGATTAGGGTTTAAGGTATAGTATCGATTCTGTTGAGGGTGTAGGAATAGGGATAGCATTTAGGGTTTAGGGATGAAGGATTAGAGTTGGGAGATGACAGATTAGGGTTGAGGGTTGAGGGATTAGGGTTTAGGGATAAGGTTTAGGGTTGAGGGATGAGGGATTAGGGTTTAAGGTATAGTGTTGAGGGTTTAGGGATAGGGTTTAGGGTTGAGGGATTAGGATTTGACGTTGAGGGTTGAGGGTTGAGGTTCGAGGGTCAAGGGTTTAGGGATAGGGTTGAGGGTCAAGGAATTAGGGTTAAAGTAGAGTGTGGAGGGATGACGGATGATAGATTAGGGTTGAGGGTTGAGGGATTAGGGTTTGACGTCGAGGGCTGAGGGTTTAGGGTTAGGGTTGAGAGATGAGGGATCAGAGTTAAGGGTTGAGGGATTAGGGTTTGACGTCGAGGGCTGAGGTTCGAGGGTCAAGGGTTTAGGGATAGGGTTGAGGTTGAAGGGATTAGGGTTTAGGGACAAGGTTTAGGGTTAGGGTTGAGGGATTAGGGTTTAAGGTATAGTGTTGAGGGTTTAGGGATAGGGTTTAGGGTTGAGGGATTAGAGTGAAGGGTTGAGGGATTAGAATTTGGCGTTGAGGGTTTAGGGTTTAAGGTATAGTGTTGAGGGTTTAGGGATAGGGTTTAGGGTTGAGGGATTAGGGTTTGACGTTGAGGGTTGAGGGTTGAGGTTCGAGGGTCAAGGGTTTAGGGATAGGGTTGAGGGTCGAGGAATTAGGGTTAAAGTAGAGTGTGGAGGGATGACGGATGATAGATTAGGGTTGAGGGTTGAGGGATTAGGGTTTGATGTTGAGGGTTGAGGGTTTAGGGTTAGGGTTGAGAGATGAGGGATCAGAGTTAAGGGTTGAGGGATTAGGGTTTGACGTCGAGGGCTGAGGTTCGAGGGTCAAGGGTTTAGGGATAGGGTTGAGGTTGAAGGGATTAGGGTTTAGGGACAAGGTTTAGGGTTAGGGTTGAGGGATTAGGGTTTAAGGTATAGTGTTGAGGGTTTAGGGATAGGGTTTAGGGTTGAGGGATTAGAGTGAAGGGTTGAGGGATTAGAATTTGGCGTTGAGGGTTTAGGGTTTAAGGTATAGTGTTGAGGGTTTAGGGATAGGGTTTAGGGTTGAGGGATTAGGGTTTGACATTGAGGGTTGAGGGTTGAGGTTCGAGGGTCAAGGGTTTAGGGATAGGGTTGAGGGTCGAGGAATTAGGGTTAAAGTAGAGTGTGGAGGGATGACGGATGATAGATTAGGGTTGAGGGTTGAGGGATTAGGGTTTGATGTTGAGGGTTGAGGGTTTAGGGTTAGGGTTGAGAGATGAGGGATCAGAGTTAAGGGTTGAGGGATTAGGGTTTGACGTCGAGGGCTGAGGTTCGAGGGTCAAGGGTTTAGGGATAGGGTTGAGGTTGAAGGGATTAGGGTTTAGGGACAAGGTTTAGGGTTAGGGTTGAGGGATTAGGGTTTAAGGTATAGTGTTGAGGGTTTAGGGATAGGGTTTAGGGTTGAGGAATTAGAGTGAAGGGTTGAGGGATTAGAATTTGGCGTTGAGGGTTTAGGGTTTAAGGTATAGTGTTGAGGGTTTAGGGATAGGGTTTAGGGTTGAGGGATTAGGGTTTGACATTGAGGGTTGAGGGTTGAGGTTCGAGGGTCAAGGGTTTAGGGATAGGGTTGAGGGTCGAGGAATTAGGGTTAAAGTAGAGTGTGGAGGGATGACGGATGATAGATTAGGGTTGAGGGTTGAGGGATTAGGGTTTGATGTTGAGGGTTGAGGGTTTAGGGTTAGGGTTGAGAGATGAGGGATCAGAGTTAAGGGTTGAGGGATTAGGGTTTGACGTCGAGGGCTGAGGTTCGAGGGTCAAGGGTTTAGGGATAGGGTTGAGGTTGAAGGGATTAGGGTATAGGGACAAGGTTTAGGGTTAGGGTTGAGGGATTAGGGTTTAAGGTATAGTGTTGAGGGTTTAGGGATAGGGTTTAGGGTTGAGGGATTAGAGTGAAGGGTTGAGGGATTAGAATTTGGCGTTGAGGGTTTAGGGTTTAAGGTATAGTGTTGAGGGTTTAGGGATAGGGTTTAGGGTTGAGGGATTAGGGTTTGACGTTGAGGGTTGAGGGTTGAGGTTCGAGGGTCAAGGGTTTAGGGATAGGGTTGAGGGTCGAGGAATTAGGGTTAAAGTAGAGTGTGGAGGGATGACGGATGATAGATTAGGGTTGAGGGTTGAGGGATTAGGGTTTGATGTTAAGGGTTGAGGGTTTAGGGTTAGGGTTGAGAGATGAGGGATCAGAGTTAAGGGTTGAGGGATTAGGGTTTGACGTCGAGGGCTGAGGTTCGAGGGTCAAGGGTTTAGGGATAGGGTTGAGGTTGAAGGGATTAGGGTTTAGGGACAAGGTTTAGGGTTAGGGTTGAGGGATTAGGGTTTAAGGTATAGTGTTGAGGGTTTAGGGATAGGGTTTAGGGTTGAGGGATTAGAGTGAAGGGTTGAGGGATTAGAATTTGGCGTTGAGGGTTTAGGGATAGGGTTTAGGGTTGAGGGATTAGGGTTTGACGTTGAGGGTTGAGGGTTGAGGTTCGAGGGTCAAGGGTTTAGGGATAGGGTTGAGGGTCGAGGAATTAGGGTTAAAGTAGAGTGTGGAGGGATGACGGATGATAGATTAGGGTTGAGGGTTGAGGGATTAGGGTTTGATGTTGAGGGTTGAGGGTTTAGGGTTAGGGTTGAGAGATGAGGGATCAGAGTTAAGGGTTGAGGGATTAGGGTTTGACGTCGAGGGCTGAGGTTCGAGGGTCAAGGGTTTAGGGATAGGGTTGAGGTTGAAGGGATTAGGGTTTAGGGACAAGGTTTAGGGTTAGGGTTGAGGGATTAGGGTTTAAGGTATAGTGTTGAGGGTTTAGGGATAGGGTTTAGGGTTGAGGAATTAGAGTGAAGGGTTGAGGGATTAGAATTTGGCGTTGAGGGTTTAGGGTTTAAGGTATAGTGTTGAGGGTTTAGGGATAGGGTTTAGGGTTGAGGGATTAGGGTTTGACGTTGAGGGTTGAGGGTTGAGGTTTGAGGGTCAAGGGTTTAGGGATAGGGTTGAGGGTCGAGGAATTAGGGTTAAAGTAGAGTGTGGAGGGATGACGGATGATAGATTAGGGTTGAGGGTTGAGGGATTAGGGTTTGATGTTGAGGGTTGAGGGTTTAGGGTTAGGGTTGAGAGATGAGGGATCAGAGTTAAGGGTTGAGGGATTAGGGTTTGACGTCGAGGGCTGAGGTTCGAGGGTCAAGGGTTTAGGGATAGGGTTGAGGTTGAAGGGATTAGGGTTTAGGGACAAGGTTTAGGGTTAGGGTTGAGGGATTAGGGTTTAAGGTATAGTGTTGAGGGTTTAGGGATAGGGTTTAGGGTTGAGGGATTAGAGTGAAGGGTTGAGGGATTAGAATTTGGCGTTGAGGGTTTAGGGTTTAAGGTATAGTGTTGAGGGTTTAGGGATAGGGTTTAGGGTTGAGGGATTAGGGTTTGACGTTGAGGGTTGAGGGTTGAGGTTCGAGGGTCAAGGGTTTAGGGATAGGGTTGAGGGTCGAGGAATTAGGGTTAAAGTAGAGTGTGGAGGGATGACGGATGATAGATTAGGGTTGAGGGTTGAGGGATTAGGGTTTGATGTTGAGGGTTGAGGGTTTAGGGTTAGGGTTGAGAGATGAGGG
Source organism: Cunninghamia lanceolata (assembly GCA_027924645.1). Classification (NCBI taxonomy): domain Eukaryota; kingdom Viridiplantae; phylum Streptophyta; class Pinopsida; order Cupressales; family Cupressaceae; genus Cunninghamia; species Cunninghamia lanceolata. Next base: position 373,223 of record BSBN01000181.1, read on the forward strand.
ATCAGAGTTAAGGGTTGAGGGATTAGGGTTTGATGTCGAGGGCTGAGGTTCGAGGGTCAAGGGTTTAGGGATAGGGTTGAGGTTGAAGGGATTAGGGTTTAGGGACAAGGTTTAGGGTTAGGGTTGAGTGATTAGGGTTTAAGGTATAGTGTTGAGGGTTTAGGGATAGGGTTTAGGGTTGAGGGATTAGAGTGAAGGGTTGAGGGATTAGAATTTGGCGTTGAGGGTTTAGGGTTTAAGGTATAGTGTTGAGGGTTTAGGGATAGGGTTTAGGGTTGAGGGATTAGGGTTTGACATTGAGGGTTGAGGGTTGAGGTTCGAGGGTCAAGGGTTTAGGGATAGGGTTGAGGGTCAAGGAATTAGGGTTAAAGTAGAGTGTGGAGGGATGACGGATGATAGATTAGGGTTGAGGGTTGAGGGATTAGGGTTTGATGTTGAGGGTTGAGGGTTTAGGGTTAGGGTTGAGAGATGAGGGATCAGAGTTAAGGGTTGAGGGATTTTGTGGACTTTCAAGGATTTTTTCACCTGTGTTAATGTTCAACTTGTTTCGCTCTGCATCAAGGGATTACGGTTTGACGTTGAGGGCTGAGGTTCAAGGGTCAAGGGTTTAGGGATAGGGTTGAGGTTGAAGGGATTAGGGTTTAGGGACAAGGTTGAGGTTGAGGGATTAGGATTTGACATTGAGGGTTGAGGGTTTAGGGATAGGGTTGAGGGATTAGGATTTGACATTGAGGGTTGAGGGTCAAGGGATCAGAGTTGAGGGTTTAGGGTTTAGAGATCTATAGGAGGACAAAACGCGAGCGCGTTATAGCGCGAGCGCGTTATAACGCGAGCGCGTTATAACGCGCTCGCGTTTTGTAATTCTACTAAAATGGTAAAAAAGTGGTTACCCCCGTGATCCAGGCCCACATGCTCTGTTTTCTTACTGATTCTGCGCGTGCTCCGACAAAAAAGAAGTGCTTTCATGCTATTGGGAAGTTCACATGCACATTTGACACATTGTACCACCTTTGCATGATCTTTCCACCACCTTTTCTGCTTTGCCAACTTGAGAAGGAGGAAATAACATAGTTTTCAAACCAAATTTGATATATATCTATACAAGTTTCAATTTTTGTAGTATTGCAATGTTAATTTTGATTCAATTTTAAGAATTTAACATTGAAAAGGAAGCAAGTGGTGAAAAACTCAAATTGTTGAGGAGTTTGATGCAAGAAGATAAAAACACTACATAATTGGGTACTCTCTCCATTCAAATCTTCATTTTTTAGGTATGTCAAGTCTTTACATGCATGTTCTTTACATTTTCCTTATTTCGGATTGAATTACTTTATCATGCATTATCATACATGTTTAAAATAGACACATTTCCAATCAAGAAAGCAACCTACAATCTCACATGATGCCATGTATATTTTCTACACTTGGGCTCTTTAATAATTATGTGTAATAAACAAACCTTAGTTCATACCATGATGTCAAACTATACAAGAATAAATCCTTACAACATAAAAAAAATACAATCCCACTATTATCATGTATTCATTTCTTAAGAACTAATATTGGTCTCTTTATCATGCTACAGACAAATTCTCCGTCATGCCAAGGAAACGATCAAGAATTAAACCAACACAGGAAGAGATAGAAGCTAAGAATGCAAAGAAAGCAATGGCTATGAGGGAACTTCGTGAGAAGAGGAAATTGGACACGATAAATGAAGACATACCAATTGAAGAGGAACCACAACCATCACAAAGAGATATGGTATTGGCGGCACAAAGAGAACGAATGCAAAAACTTCGTGGTACGAGAGATTTAAATACCATAGTTGGAGACACATCCTTTATCGCAAGACAACATGTAGGGACACCATCTACCACATCTCAAGTTGAGAGTACATCATCACTCACATGTGATGAAGGAGGTACGCCATCGTTCCCACCTCAACCTCAAGGTATGTCATCTATTCCATCTTCGATCGAAGGTATGCCATCTAACCCATCTCATTTAAATATTGATGAAATTCCTAATGTTGAGATGAATTTACCTAACTTGACACCACCTAGAATTTTGCATAGAAAGCCAAAGTATTTGATTGATATTGATGAGAATATTTTGCAGCCAATGGAAGGTAAGATTCCAAAACGCACTTGTAGAAGATATGCTAATAAGATTTGGAGATTGTTCTTTGAAAAGTTAAATGAGACTGCAAGATGTCAACTATTCGTTGAAATGATGCGAAGTATAAAGTATAGGTCTATCATGAAGATTCTTGGGTTGAGAACATCAGAGGCTTCAAGTGAAAAATCTATTGTCAAGAATCTAATGAGTGCGTATGAGAGTGTGGGTAACACCTCACGCACAAAAGATAGTAATGCAACACGGCGTGTGATTACATCGACTATAGTAAGTAGTCAAACGAGGAAAGCTCGTCTTATTAGAAAGACAAGTCAAAAATTGAGAATTAATAGGAAAACTTTATCAAGAGCCGTTGGAAGACGCCAAAGAATTGAGGACACTAATGCCAATGAATTATGGGCGTTCTCGGGGAGACTACCACGAAAAGATAAACCAATTGTTGAAGCATTGAGGTCACTAATTGAAGACTTTTGGAAGAATTACACAAGGGTATCTCCGAATCAAAGGGATGTGGTAAGAAGGAGAATTGGTAGTCAGAACCGCGAGCCACATCCAAAGCATTTTTTGGATGAGACTCAAACACAGTTTTATGGTAAATTTCTAGAGAAGTATCCTCAAATTAAAATTTGTCAAAGATATTTTGAAATGCTAAAACCTTTCTATGTTAAGATAAATCACACACGCACTACTTGTTGTTGTAGATTACATATTGAATTTTCTAACCATTTTGATGCTTATAGGTCTATATGTTTAGATATGCATACTAACAATGATTTGCAGGGTTGTGCCATATGTGCCCCACCAACATCTTCAAGAGATTTCATATCAAGAATTTTATGTGAAAGAGAGGAAGGTCAAATATTCTACAAGAAATTATGCTTGGATGGCACATGTCATCGTTGCGGTGGCTTGCAACATTTGCCAATATGTGAACATATAGAAATAACACATGCGGTTGGAAATGAACTAGTAGAATTTGGCAAGTATAAAACAGTGGCATACAATACAAAAGATGGTAAAGAAGCAAAGAGGTGTGAATTAGTTATTGAAAAGATTCCAGTGTATCAGTTTATGCCTATATTTCGTGACAGCATAGTGTATGAGTATGCAAGACATGCCCATAGAGCTCGATGGTTGGACTTGCAATTCAAGTTATGCAAGGACACATTTCCAGTTGGTAGCATTGTTTCAGTCGTCGACTTTGCAGAGAACTACAGTCTACAGCCACAGCGTGAGGTGCAATCACAATATTACAACTCCACACAGGTTTCTATATTTGTGCACATCGCATTCATTCATGCGAATGATAGTACAGAGGATGACAGAAAGATCATAAGGGAGTATCATTTCTATATTAGTGATGATCGCACGCATTCTACGGAGTTCGTGCAAGGTTGCTTTCAGGTGTTCTATAATGATTTGGCTAGAAGGGGCATATCGTTCAGTCAGCATATCATATGGTCGGATAATTGTGCATCACAATTCAAGAACTCGCGGAATTTCTATTGGCTGAGTAGGAGGCATAATTTTACAGGTATTCAACATATGTGGAACTTTTGTGAGGCCGGGCATGGAAAGGGGGAGCATGATGGTGCAGGAGCATGTATCAAAAGAGCCATAGCACGAGAAGAGTTAAAGTATAAAGACAATGCAAAGTTGACAGATGCAAAATCGATTGTCGAGTGGTGTAATGCTTCCATGGGTCCAGGTAATGAAGGTAAGTCTTTAGTTCGTAGATTTTTTTGGTTGATAGATGATACTAACATTGCACCATATGAGGATTGTTGTACACTGACAGGATCAAATGAGATGCACTCTTTTAGAAGTTCAATTGCAGGTTCATGGAGTATCCATACACGAAAGATGTCATGCTTTTGTTCTTCCTGTACAATTCAAGTCTGGGATGAGTGCGAGTCAAAGGAGTGGGTTGACGAATGGCAGTTAAGTTATCTTAGCCCACTTGACACGTATCGACCCCCGACGGCACTGGAACTAACACAGATGGAATCGTCAGTTGACTTTGACCACATATCAGATTTAGTTCAACCAGGTAATATAGGGCACATATATGCATCTAATTTCATCTAGTTCAACCAGGTAATGTCATCTTACTTTGTAGTGTTTTTGTAATGTTGACTAATTTCATCTAATTTGCTACACATATCAATGTAGGACACGTATATGCAGTTATTGCAGATGAAGATAATGAAGAGGGAACAGATTATTACTTATGCCGTTGTGTTGAGGCCAAAAAGAAATTGGAGGCCCCTGTTACAGATGGAGAAAACATCGAATACCCTACAGGATCAGTGGTTATTACTGGAACATGGCTTAGAAGGTACCCACATAAGAGTGTTAATATTTGGCTATTTCAGGACTTTGACATGCATCGAAAGATTCTTCATTACTCGAACCTTGTCGTGGCATCCAATGTTCATTTGATAAAGTATCGGGGTAGACCTTTGAACAAAATATTGTGGAAGGTGCGTGAGTCTGACCATGAAGCAATACTTGACACAATAAAGAGTAGAGCAGATCCAGATGGTTCATTGGATTAATTTGTAAGTATTCACATTGATTTTGTAAAGTTATGTTACATTGAGTTGTAAGTATGCACATTAATTTGTAAGGTTTGTCTTTTTTTATTTCCTCCTGCATTTTTACACATATGTACACATTTTTCCATCATCATGTTATGCATTTTTGGTGTCCTGCTCCTGATGCGACCAAACTCATAACTCACCCTACTAGACACCATTTGATGATCTCTCCAACACTCTGGATCCAGGGCGCCCAATCATGATGATGACCTATATACCATTCTCCCAAGGCGCTCATAATGAATGAATGATAAGGAGCGCCTTGACCTCTATAATCAAGGTGATTTTAAGTCACTTTGAGTCATTTGGGGTCAGTTTGAGTCTTTGAGTCATGTTGCAAAAAAGTGTCAATGTTGTCAAGTTGCACAAAGCAACCTTTGCATTTTTGGTGTCTTGCTCGTGATGCGACCAAACTGACTGTTCCAACGCGTCCGAATGGGTACATTTATGCTAGGCATGGTCCTATTTCTCACCCAAACATGTCGAAACAGTTGGAGCTACATTGTACCGACGATATCCCTGAAGAGTCCAAAGTGCAAAAAGGCAGCAATCTTTGACGAGATGTTACTCCAAAACCGTGTCACTTAGAAACATTCCGTCTGAGGCAACGGGATCACGTAGAGTGCCTCTACAATAACCTCTCTCGGTTTTTTATAGCTCTGAGGCATTTGCCCGTGGTGAAAGGTTTTCTGTTGCCCTAAAAATCGTCAGAAGGAGGCAGTGTAAAGTTGCAAAGGGGTGTAACTTTCGTCCTGCTCCTGATGCGACCAAACTGACTGTTCCAACGCGTCCGAATGGGTACATTTATGCTAGGCATGGTCCTATTTCTCACCCAAACATGTCGAAACAGTCGGAGCTACATTGTACCGACGATATCCCTGAAGAGTCCAAAGTGCAAAAAGGCAGCAATCTTTGACGAGATGTTACTCCAAAACCGTGTCACTTAGAAACATTCCGTCTGAGGCAACGGGATCACGTAGAGTGCCTCTACAATAACCTCTCTCGGTTTTTTATAGCTCTGAGGCATTTGCCCGTGGTGAAAGGTTTTCTGCTGCCCTAAAAATCGTCAGAAGGAGGCAGTGTAAAGTTGCAAAGGGGTGTAACTTTCGTCCTGCTCCTGATGTGACCAAACTGACTGTTCCAACGCGTCCGAATGGGTACATTTATGCTAGGCATGGTCCTATTTCTCACCCAAACATGTCGAAACAGTCGGAGCTACATTGTACCGACGATATCCCTGAAGAGTCCAAAGTGCAAAAAGGCAGCAATCTTTGACAAGATGTTACTCCAAAACCGTGTCACTTAGAAACATTCCGTCTGAGGCAACGGGATCACGTAGAGTGCCTCTACAATAACCTCTCTCGGTTTTTTATAGCTCTGAGGCATTTGCCCGTGGTGAAAGGTTTTCTGCTGCCCTAAAAATCGTCAGAAGGAGGCAGTGTAAAGTTGCAAAGGGGTGTAACTTTCGTCCTGCTCCTGATGCGACCAAACTGACTGTTCCAACGCGTCTGAATGGGTACATTTATGCTAGGCATGGTCCTATTTCTCACCCAAACATGTCGAAACAGTCGGAGCTACATTGTACCGACGATATCCCTGAAGAGTCCAAAGTGCAAAAAGGCAGCAATCTTTGACGAGATGTTACTCCAAAACCGTGTCACTTAGAAACATTCTGTCTGAGGCAACGGGATCACGTAGAGTGCCTCTACAATAACCTCTCTCGGTTTTTTATAGCTCTGAGGCATTTGCCCGTGGTGAAAGGTTTTCTGCTGCCCTAAAAATCGTCAGAAGGAGGCAGTGTAAAGTTGCAAAGGGGTGTAACTTTCGTCCTGCTCCTGATGCGACCAAACTGACTGTTCCAACGCGTCCGAATGGGTACATTTATGCTAGGCATGGTCCTATTTCTCACCCAAACATGTCGAAACAGTCGGAGCTACATTGTACCGACGATATCCCTGAAGAGTCCAAAGTGCAAAAAGGCAGCAATCTTTGACGAGATGTTACTCCAAAACCGTGTCACTTAGAAACATTCCGTCTGAGGCAACGGGATCACGTAGAGTGCCTCTACAATAACCTCTCTCAGTTTTTTATAGCTCTGAGGCATTTGCCCATGGTGAAAGGTTTTCTGCTGCCCTAAAAATCGTCAGAAGGAGGCAGTGTAAAGTTGCAAAGGGGTGTAACTTTCGTCCTGCTCCTGATGCGACCAAACTGACTGTTCCAATGCGTCCGAATGGGTACATTTATGCTAGGCATGGTCCTATTTCTCACCCAAACATGTCGAAACAGTCGGAGCTACATTGTACCGACGATATCCCTGAAGAGTCCAAAGTGCAAAAAGGCAGCAATCTTTGACGAGATGTTACTCCAAAACTGTGTCACTTAGAAACATTCCGTCTGAGGCAACGGGATCACGTAGAGTGCCTCTACAATAACCTCTCTCGGTTTTTTATAGCTCTGAGGCATTTGCCCGTGGTGAAAGGTTTTCTGTTGCCCTAAAAATCGTCAGAAGGAGGCAGTGTAAAGTTGCAAAGGGGTGTAACTTTCGTCCTGCTCCTGATGCGACCAAACTGACTGTTCCAACGCGTCCGAATGGGTACATTTATGCTAGGCATGGTCCTATTTCTCACCCAAACATGTCGAAATAGTCGGAGCTACATTGTACCGACGATATCCCTGAAGAGTCCAAAGTGCAAAAAGGCAGCAATCTTTGACGAGATGTTACTCCAAAACCGTGTCACTTAGAAACATTCCGTCTGAGGCAACGGGATCACGTAGAGTGCCTCTACAATAACCTCTCTCGGTTTTTTATAGCTCTGAGGCATTTGCCCGTGGTGAAAGGTTTTCTGTTGCCCTAAAAATCGTCAGAAGGAGGCAGTGTAAAGTTGCAAAGGGGTGTAACTTTCGTCCTGCTCCTGATGCGACCAAACTGACTGTTCCAACGCGTCCGAATGGGTACATTTATGCTAGGCATGGTCCTATTTCTCACCCAAACATGTCAAAACAGTCGGAGCTACATTGTACCGACGATATCCCTGAAGAGTCCAAAGTGCAAAAAGGCAGCAATCTTTGACGAGATGTTACTCCAAAACCGTGTCACTTAGAAACATTTTATCTGAGGCAACGGGATCACGTAGAGTGCCTCTACAATAACCTCTCTCGGTTTTTTATAGCTCTGAGGCATTTGCCCGTGGTGAAAGGTTTTCTGCTGCCCCAAAAATCGTCAGAAGGAGGCAGTGTAAAGTTGCAAAGGGGTGTAACTTTCGTCCTGCTCCTGATGCGACCAAACTGACTGTTCCAACGCGTCCGAATGGGTACATTTATGCTAGGCATGGTCCTATTTCTCACCCAAACATGTTGAAACAGTCGGAGCTACATTGTACCGACGATATCCCTGAAGAGTCCAAAGTGCAAAAAGGCAGCAATCTTTGACGAGATGTTACTCGAAAATCGTGTCACTTAGAAACATTCCGTCTGAGGCAACGGGATCACGTAGAGTGCCTCTACAATAACCTCTCTCGGTTTTTTATAGCTCTGAGGCATTTGCCCGTGGTGAAAGGTTTTCTGTTGCCCTAAAAATCGTCAGAAGGAGGCAGTGTAAAGTTGCAAAGGGGTGTAACTTTCGTCCTGCTCCTGATGCGACCAAACTGACTGTTCCAACGCGTCCGAATGGGTACATTTATGCTAGGCATGGTCCTATTTCTCACCCAAACATGTCGAAACAGTCGGAGCTACATTGTACCGACGATATCCCTGAAGAGTCCAAAGTGCAAAAAGGCAGCAATCTTTGACGAGATGTTACTCAAAAACCGTGTCACTTAGAAACATTCCGTCTGAGGCAACGGGATCACGTAGAGTGCCTCTACAATAACCTCTCTCGATTTTTTATAGCTCTGAGGCATTTGCCCGTGGTGAAAGGTTTTCTGCTGCCCCAAAAATCGTCAGAAGGAGGCAGTGTATTAAGTCAGGATGAAAGCCTATTCACTCTAGGCGCCTGTTTTTGACCAAATCACACATGCGCCTTGAACAACTCTGTCTTCAAGGCGCTTTTCTCTAATCTCTGTAACTCTCCAAATCCACTAAGGCGCAAATTTTACCTCTTGGGCTCAAGATATAGGTTCTTCATCCAAGGCGCCAGAATGGTCCAAAGGCGCATTTCACCTCTAACCTCACCTCTGACCTTACTTGGAGGCGCTAAACCTCATCTCATTGCTCTCCTCCATTACAAGCGCTCACTTACCTCAATCTTGGGCGCATACCAACATCCCAACATCCAAATCACCTAGGCGCTCAAAACCTTCAAGACTCAAGGTGCATTTTATGATCAAACAAGGTATCTCCTGAACAAGGCGCTCATAGTCTCATCAGGGCGTTAATCATCATCATGAGCACTCATATTGTTCTAGGCGCACAGTTATCTCTGGAATGCTCAAGGCGCACATACCCTTCTCTAGGCTAGTTTACACTTATTCAAGGCGCTCATTCCAAACTTACATGAACTACTCATTACAAGACGCACAAACTAGATGATCCTAGGGCATAAGGGCGCTCATAGGAGTTGTTATGTGTCATTTTGGCCAAGGTTTTCTGGAGCAGTGAAGACATTAGGAAGGGGATGATCGTTTGGATAGTTTTGAATGCTTTATTTCTCCTTGTTTAAACTAGGCGCTCACTGAGGATTGGAGTAGCCTTTGCACCCTCACATCACGTTAATCGGCGTTTCAGAGGCAATCATAGTATAGGAAGATTTGCGCTTTGAAGAAGAGAGTTATCTGGTGAGTGCTTAGGAGTTCTGGCGCCTAGGGGAAAGGTCTAGGTAGAGCGCCTTCAGACTTTCACAGTGAAGTGCCTTAAGGAGTTGGATGATGTTTTTAGCGCCTTAAGGATGATGATGGAGCGCTTTGGAGTCAGGTTAGTCTGGAGCACCTTAAGAAGGTAAAGCACTTCAAATGTAAACACAAGTGTTTTGAGCGCCCTAATGAGAAGTTGTCTTGGCACCATAAGTTGTTCAAACGAAGATATGCGCCTTGGATAGTTGCAAAGACCTAATTTAGCGCCCAAGGTTGGAAGACTCTTTGTGAGCGCCCAGTGTTTGAAAGCTCTTTGTGTTTGGTGCATTAAAATGAATTTGGCACCTAAATAGTATTGAAACACTCAACTGAGCGCCTAAAGCCCATGAGAGAAGTGATATGCGCCTTGATAAGAATATCATGGAAGATGAGTTTACTGAATGGCGCCTTGAATGACTTGGTTGATTAAGTGTTTTAGCACCTAGACATGGGATGTATCATTGAGCGCCTTTGGTTGAGATGATGTCAGCACCTTTGAGATTATAACACCTTGGAGTCAAGTTCGAAGGAGCACCTTGAGAAGGTAAAACACTTCAAATGTTTTCAAGGAATTGGAGAAGTCACTTAGTGCCTAGAAGGAATTCCAGAGCAAGAGGGTTGGAGCGCCTTGAGCTTCAAGTCAGATATGCACCTAGACCTCTACCCTTTAGCAAGTTGAAGCCCTCTGAGCCTTGACAACGTGAGAATGCCTTATAGTGAATATGCACCTTGGGCAAGGTTGAATACAAAGTTGAGGAGTATATCATAATGAGTAAGTGCACTGTAGGGTTAGATGATAAAGACTAGTGCCTTGAGTGTCTTGGTCAAAATTTTGACGTGAGAAGTCTTGCAAGATCAAACCCTGGAGTGCGCCTTAGAGAGAACCTATTGATCCTTTGCTTTGACAAGATTTGGGCGCCAGAATGATCCTTAATAAATGGAATGTATCTACACCAATTTTGCGCCTTTAGGGAAGTGATGGTGGCCAGAATGATCCTTAATCTCATGTTTGTGCGCCTAGGTCTAGAAGCAAGATTTGAGCGCCTTAGGATAGGGTTTTTTGCACCTTGTCTTGGAGAGTGAATTTGCGCCTTGGATGATGTTGAAGCGCCTTGGGATGAAATGCGCCCAAACTTATAGAGGGCCTTCAGTGAGGGAGTTGAAGAGAGTGCTTAGAGGAAGGATAGCCTTAAGATCAAACTAAGTACTTAGAAACCTAAGATTAGCGCCTTATTTGAAGTTATACACCTATTCTGGCGCCAGAGAGTGAGTTTGAGTGTGAAGAAGTGAATGTCTGCGCCTTGAAGGGGATACAAAGGGAAGATGATGTACCTTGATGGGTTGATGATGGAAATTTGCGTTTTGGAGCTAAATGTGCGCCTTGAAGGAGATAGTGCATAGAGGTACAATGAATCTTCCGGAGAACATGGATAGACAACTAAGTCTCCAACTTGAGTCTTCTAAGTGAATTGGATAATGAAGAGAGTCTAGTCATTTTGGGCGCTAGTATCAGGATGAATCATCCAAAATGGGTGCCTAGAACTAGAAGGCGCCAATGCATGAGTTCAAGGATCCTCCATTGGAGCGCCTAGCCCAGATGGCTATAGATTGAAAGTTTTAAAGCTAAGTGATGTCTCTTACGTGAATTCCTAGCCCAAGTGCATGTGTTGGGAAAAACTCTTTGGCTCTGGCGCCTAGAATTGGGAGCTTTGTAAGATGCACCAATTGATGAAACATTTCCATTTTGCGCCTAGAATAGAACTCTCTCACATAGTTGAAATTGACTTGATAGAAGGAGATAAGTCTTAAGGACTAGTTTGGCGCCTCACTTGCCTATCTCACCTTTGAAATGTGCTTTGGTTGATGATCATCATTGATGGAACCTAGTGAAATGTAAAGCTATTTGCATCTCCAGAGGATCAAAATTGGATTAGGAGATCATCCTTGCAGTTGAGATTGACAGAGAAGTGTTAAAGGAATCACTTCAAATGGGCGCCTAAGCTAGTTGAGGCGCATATCAATTCCACTGTAACTCCAGACTGACGCTTAAGATCCAGTCATCTCCTAAGGCGCAGTCATGACCTCGCTTGGCGTCTAAAACTTGGAAACTCCTTTGGAAAGCTCCTGTTGCGCCTAGAAGATGAGTTTGGGATATCAACTTGCAAAAGGCTTAGAAACTCTTCAAAGATGTTAGGCACAATCCCATGGCACTGGAGCTCAGTTTTGGCGCCTTCAAGGAATAGCACATGAAGGAACTTGGGAGGTCAGGTGCTTGTAAAAGGGAACACCTTGGAACATCTTCCAGGGGTTGAAGTAGTAAGAAAACATCAAGTGAGTCTAGGCGCACTCCCTTGTGTGAACAGTTTAGCTCTGGCGCCTAGCCACAGAGTGAGCCAGAAGAAGTAGTTTGGACATTAGAAGATAGGCGCTCATTCTACAATGAAGCATTCCACCTTCCTAATCAACAAAGACTTGCAAGAATTGACAAAGGAAGCTAAGGCGCACCTTCTACTTGTTTCCACCTCCAGAATGCGCCTAACCTTGAAAGGGGGTTCAAAGATGTTTGTTAGACCTTTTCACTCAAGGCACTCACCTTAGGCGCACTTTCTAAGTCCTTGTCACCTCAAGGAAACACCTAGTTTGGAAGGCGCTTGCCCTGTTCTCCACTCCTTTCAATTGGCACCTAGAACACATAATGCATGAAAGGAGCGCCTAGACTCCAGAGGGCTGATTTGGGCACCTAGCATTTAAAACACTTTCATAATGATGATGTTTTGGCGCCTACTCTTGGAAACAATCCAGAGCATCCATAAACTCTAATTGGCACCTAATGTTGACAAGGCACAACTTCAGGAGGAGGTCACCTCAACTTGGCGCCCAAGTCAGAAAAACCTGTAAATCCTTCAAATATGCGCCTACCTTGTGAGGTGATGAGTTGAACATTCCAAATCTTCAAATGTTGCTCAAATAAGGAAGACATTGTAACATCAAGGCTTCAAGGCATGTCCTTGTATTTCCATTGAATGAGTTGTACTTCATGCTATTGAAAGCATTTTCCATGTAATAAGACATTGCAAGTTGATTGAATCAAGTAACAAGACAAGTACCCAACTCTAATGTTGTTTCATTCAAATAGTTATCTTGATGTATATCTTTATGTTATTGAAGTAGTTGATGAATTGTTAGCAAGTAAAAGTGTTTAAGTAAGGAAAATTTTTCGTAGAACTAGTTGGGTATCTTACACTTACACCATGCCTATCCATCAAACATCACAATGCAATCAAAATCCTAACAACATGCCCATGATCCAAGATCAAGTGCAATCATGCAAAGATATTATCAATCACAAGCCTATTAAGAATGAACTAGAGTCTTCTAGTACCATACTTTTCCATCAAACACCATCATGTAATCCATGGCCTATCAAGCCTATCAAAGAAAATGCAAACATCCTATGTAATACAATCAGACTTTAAATATTTGAAGTAGCCATCTACAAATATCCATTCAAAAGTGGATTTATAATGCAAGTATGGACGCCATCAATAAAAAAGATTTGTATTAACCAAATATCCATATACGCATACATCAATATCTGTCGATATAAGTATAACATATATACAAAATAGCCATATAGGCTTACAAGAATGCCATATAGGCATACAATGTCAACTATGTACAATACAAAATATATGTCCACAAATGCCATATAGGCATACAACAGAGGAACACAATAAAAAGTCATTCCCCTCTAGCTGGTGAAGAGAATAAATCACGAGCAGCCTTTGATCTTCTAGGGGATGGAGACATGCATGTGGGTGGTCTACTACGAACCCGAGGGCTACTTCTCCTATTTAGTTCTTCCTGCACCTTTACCTGTTACAAAAAAAAGTATAGATATTAATATATAGAAATTACATGTTATAAAAAAATGAAACATTTAACAAAATAATCACTTACCGCTAACATATAATCTGTCTGCTCGCTTGCCTCAGTAGAAGGAAAAGGCCCTGGTGATGTCATGTCCTATAGAAACCATCCAGATAGAAATTAAACTTCAAATCAATAATCTTTTGATTTTTCAAAAATAGACAACTATAACAATGAATGTAAATTGAAATTTACTAATCTGCCTCATACCCCTGTCAATGCCATAGAGCTATGAATTGCAGAGGCCACACCCTGCTCCATTGCCCTATGAACATGGGGAGGTGTATCCGCAGCCTGCATCATCTGGAAATAAAACAACATTATTCAATTACGAAAACTATAATAGTGATGCAAATCATGGCTCCTAACATACACACACGCTCATCTAAACATGGAAGTACACACAATAAAACACACAAATCACATACAAAAATTTAGTAAGTACAATTCATTCATTAAACTATTTATTTTATTACCTCCGTAAAGCTTTGAAGTCCACCACCGCTGGCAGGTGTTGCCATGAAATCTACAGTGTTAACCTATTCAACATCCAAAATCAGAAATTAGAATACCATTCATATAACGATGCTATTCACATGTAATATTTATAATTGTTTATTAGTTACATACCTCAACAGTAGATGATCTAGTGAAAAATGTAGGTGGAGAACCACTGAAAACTGCATCGACGCTATGACCCTGAAATTTCATTAAAATCATCAATTTAAATTAGTTAATCTTGTATTTCAAAAATAAAATTTAATAAATTAAATTCAATAAACTTGCTAATATTTACCTGAGTATCAAGGCCGAAAGTCTCACTCAGGAGGGTATCTGTCATCGCCATCTGCTCAGCTGCAGATGTAGCCTGTGCACCTGCGTCCTGACTGTCCATGGGGTCATAACCACAGGCTGACCCGCAAGCCTGGCAAGTATGCGGTGGGACCCTACTCCTCGCACTATCTCCCAACCCACTCTGTGTTGCAGGATCGGCATGCTCTATGATGCTCTGGGTCAAGGCACTAATCGACCTCAGTGTATCGACCTCAACACTCTCCTTCACAATGGAAGGAATAGAAACATGCTCGTGGGCTGGTCTGCTGATTACTCGTCTCACTACCCGCTGTGGGTCAAGACGTGCCCCTGGTCTATCCTGTGCTGAGCCCCCACCTCTACCCTGGAAGTCCCGCATATCAAAATAGTTTGGCACTTTATTGAGGACAAACTCGGAGTAGAGTTTCCTCAAAAAGTATTGCGGGACCTCATTGTTATTGCATGGAGGATGGTCAAAAACCATCCACCACCTCTGCCCGAAATTGTCCCTTATCGCTTGGTTGTTGCACCAATGGATAGGGAACCTCTTGCATGTAATGGGTGGAGGTTGATTTGTTTGTGGGTTTGTGAAAATTGAACACAAGTCTACTTTTGTAATTTGTAAATTTTTGACATCTTGATATGACAATTTATCTGCATAGTAATCTCTAAACTCTCTCTTTTTATCGGTCCAACTAGTTATTTGCTTGCTAATTGAATTTACATTTGATAACATAGACTCAAGAGATTCGGCAAGCGTGGACCTATGCAAGGTTGAAGTGGAAGGATCTTTCAACCTTGCAATTATATCTTCAATTTGTTTTTTGTTGTTTTCAATTTCCCCCATTATATTATCTTGTGTTCCAGGGGCATGTCGAGGAATGAATGGAGGAGGTTGTTGTTCTGCAGGTATTTCTTCCTCAAGATTTTGTGGATTTTGAGGATTTTGAGGAGGAGGAGGAGGTGCATTAACATTTCCTACAATTAATAAAATATGCATCAAAAATCAACACAAAACCTACCTATTTAGGAAGAAATTCAAACAAAAAAACAAAGATAACTCACCCCTTTGGCGTGCTCGACGTCGCGGCGGCATTTCGGCGATGAATCGACAAATCTTTTGTGTTGAACGGTGTTTTGTAGAACGCGAGCGCGTTTTTGAAGGGTTTTAAGCCGCGGGCGGAGGAAAAACTCACAATGAAATGAACTAAAATGAAATGACAGCGTTTTTTTTTTATATATGAAGCGCTTTATAACGCGAGCGCGTTATAACGCGCTCGCGTTATGGCTCGGCAATGACGAGCCTTAGGCTTGTCATTGCCAAGCCATAACGCGAGCGCGTTATAACGCGCTCGCGTTATGCCTAAATTTTTTTTCAAAATTTTTTGGCCACTTTTTGGCCCCCCATCTTTTTGCACTTACCCCAACATTGGGTAATAAACAAAGGCTATTGCATGGCAACCATTCAAAAAACAAGAGATTAGGGTTTTGAACCATTACCTAGGGACATCTTTTCTATCTCATCTTTCACTATACAACTAATCTAAAATCAATAATCATGTATTTATCAACTATTGAACAATTTCAATGTTTTCCTTTCTAAAAACTATATCTCACCTTTCACTATACAACTAATCTAAAATCAATAATCATGTATTTATCAACTATTGAACAATTTCAATGTTTTCCTTTCTAAAAACTAAAGTAGGTGTCTAAGGGAAGTAACACCCAGTGAAGTCAAGGGGTAGAGCCACAAGTACAAGGCCTTAGAGACCATAAGAAACCTAAAAGGGCTTGATTGGCATCTTTTTTTGTGTTATGAAAATTGCACAAAGAAAAGCTCCTGTAAGGAATAGCATAGGTATAGACGCAAGACAAATTGACCAAGGGATTGTTGTGAGATTGATCAAGGTATGAATAATTGATCAACGTATGAATGCAAGAACGATCGATAAAGGTACAAACATGAGAACAATCGACCAAGGTACAAATGTGAGACCAAGCATGAATGCAAGATCATACAAACACAAGACCGATCAAGAGAGAGACACACAGGACCGATTGAGAAAGAGACCTATGTGAGATCGATCAAGCAAGGGACCTACACAACACCAATCAAGCAAGTATTATTTGTAGGACCGATTATGAAAGATACCCATGCAAGATTGATCCAATGAGGGACATACATTAGAGCAATTGAAGAGACCTACGTGACCCTGATCGACCTAGGGACCTACACAAAATTGACCAAGTGAACCTCAACAAGACCAATCAAGTAAGTGACCAAAACAAGATTTATCAAGCAAGGTCTATGGTAGATCTATCAAGCCAAGCCAATAAGCAATTAGTTGAACCATGCTAGCAACAAGCAACCTATCAAACCAAGTTGGCCTGCTACTGATTGAGCCAGATAATCAAACAACAAAATGAGGGATTGACATGAGAATGGTTAAGGGAAAATGTGAACTGTCATGCCCACATTTGTCATGTGGTCATGACACAATATCCACATGTCATGCACATTTGTCATGCAGTCATGACACGAAATATCAAAAAAATTTCTACCCGACTCTAAAACCCCCTCACGCACAACATGCATGCTCGGTGACACACGCACGTAATGTGGTTGTATTTGCAACACACGTTAGGCGTGTCGCACAAAGGCGAGGAAGTCAATCATAGTGCGGGATGATGCGAAACTCCTTTCGCAATCCCTATGGAAACGACGGCAACTAAGGGGGTGTGCATCGCAAGAAGCATTGCTAAAAGGGGTGGTTTCCATTTCGGAACCAACCCTAGGGTTTCCTAAGTGAGAGTGATGTGGTTTCAACCTAAGTCGAAACCTAACCCTAGAATTAAATTATCAACTAAAATTAATATTAAAATAAAGCAACTAATCATGATAAGACTAGATAATCTCTAAAAACCATTCTAATCTATTTACGAAAATAAACAAGATTACCAGTCTTTAAAATATAGCATTTATCCACATGAATAAAATGGAAAGGTAAATACTAGAAACAAAATGATTAAATAATCCCATCTTTAATTTTGAAAATTTCGACAACATAACGGCACTAGGGACTGAAGGTAAATTTTCCCTAAAATGTTCGGCAGCATAACACCGTCGTGATATGTGAAAAGCAAAAATCATCTAAAATAAATTTAACTTATAGATCCTTTGCGAAATTTAAAACAAAATGAATTAAATATAGTAACTATCTCAATAGTTCCAACTATAGGGTTTTTACATTTAAACTAAATCAATTTTGACAAACACATAATCTAGAGAGCTAGAATAAATTAAATACAATGAATTAAGCAAAGCTCCACTATAAGGTTCAAACCATAAATCAAATCAACTCACTAAGAGGAATTAAAAGAATAAACAAGGTTAAAGTTTTAAAACATCTCCCTAATACCTAGGGCAACACAAAACCCTAAAAATAAGGTTTATAAAAGATAATAAAGTCTCATTTGCTCACAAGTTCTAACTCCTTAGTTATTGGTGCAGATTGGCAAATGGGAGGAGATGGAAAAATCCCTTCCCCAAGTGGGAAGGCATTTTCCTAAATAGAAATACTTTTCTAACAATTGTTTTATGCTCTTCAAGCTTTCTATTTGTTTTGCCAAAACTAACCTACAGGGTTTAATTTGTTTTCTTACAATTTATTTGCACAGTTTAAACTAACCCCATGTTTTACTATATGATTCTAACATTTGCATTGATTCCAAGTTTTCAAATAAAGTTATAAACCTCATTCTACAGTTTGCAAACCAAGCTTATTGTTGTAGCTAACCCTCTGGTCTTTATTTTAGTTTACACGGAGATTAAAAAAATGACACAGGGAATATATGTTTGAATATAATTACATAACAATCTATAATACATATATATATTAAAATATATATATGTATCTATATATACTATATTTTTATACAAACAACTAAACTGACCAGACCTCAGTTTTTTTCTTCTAACAGTAAATATATTTAAAAAAATACAGAGGGAGAAGGGTCTAAGAAAGTCTATTTTTAGGGTTTGATGAGGGGTGAAAGTTAATATTATACAGACTATATATAAAAAGAAAACAGAGAGGGTCGAATAGAATGAAACATAGTTATACATACTGTAGAGAGGATTCAAGGATAAAGAGGGACCGAATGGAAAAACACAAAGAAAGGGTTTCAATTTTATAGTAGAGAGATTGAATTTTGTTTATAAAAAAATTGCATAGGGAAAAACCCCCGGGTCGAGCTGAGTAGGGCCACGGCCTCTATCGGCCGACCGAGCTGGGGGATGGGGGTCCCGCGGCCCCCACCCACCACAATAGGACTTCGGTCCTGCATAGAGGCTTTGACCCCTACGTAAGGCGAATGTCCTCTATGCCCCTTTTAACGCTTAAACCCTAAAAAAATAAAGAAATGTGATTTGATTTATTTTCAAAGCTTTTCAATAAAACATATAAAATTTATAACATATTCAATATAATAAATTTAATATTGCTAAGAGCAATATACTTTTTTTTTTTGAAACATATATATATCATCACATAAACAAACCCTTGCAAGAGGCATAAATTAGGGTTTCTTTTCCACAACAATATAATAAACTATAGCCTATATATTCTTTTTGAAACTAAATGAATATTATTTTTTTTGCCAAGCATATAACCATTCATTTTCCAAAGTCAATCAAATATTAAAATCAAGATATGGTTCTTTTACTTTTCAAGCAAACTCACAACATTAATTATGAAGGATAGGAAGAGAGTGAGAGACTTTATTTCACACCATTTATATATTTACACAAAATCAAGATATAAAAACTTTTCAAGCCATACATTTTATTGAAAAAGAACTAATACTTTTACAAGGAATCAAATACACAAATGCTTTCAAAGAGAGCTTTACTCTCTTGAATACACAACTTTTACAAGGCACATAAGGCCAAGGCATACACATTGCCTCATTTTTACAACTCAAAACTTAATCACACTTTTCTCTTCATGACTCTAAATCTCAAGCTCTCCTCCAAGAGCTAAAACCTACCAAAATAACAAGGAAAATCTTTCCAAGGCCATGTGGAGCTCACCTCCCAACCGTAGGCTTGCAAGCAAGCCACCCCCAAGCTAGGAGGCCAACCAAATAACCAGGTGCACACACATACTAAGGGTTTTCAAGCACACAAACACACTCAAGAAAACATAACAACACCCACCCATGGAGACTCACAAACTAATCCATTCAACATGGATTTTAGGGGTGAGAGAGTGGACTCACTCTACTCAAGGGGAAAACCACCAATAACTCATACTCAAAAATACTCTAACACATAGCCTCTTACTGTCATATACTTATTTCACCAAATATAACTCCAAGGCACTCTTGCCATAACCAAACACTTATTTCACCAAAAATAACTCCAAGGCACTCTTGCCATAACCAAACCATAATAAACTCCCATAAATAAGGCCCAAGGCCATCAAACACCTCTACATGAAGAGGGTTTTCCCCGAGGAGGTTCTCTCCTCTTACCCATTACAAAGTGAGCTCTCACACATGAAGAGCTCACAAAAACAACCCCAAAACCTTTACAACATCAAACAAAAACTCAAGAACACAACCCACATCATATCACATACATTTATAAACAAAAACAAAAATAAAGAAGACTTGAAGCCTTGAGAGCTTACCTCTCAAGCCCCAAGTGTTGCAAGAAGTTGGTGAAGAGCTCCAAGAGCCTATCTCCAAGATCCTTGTAATAATTTTTCTCCACTCCAAGCCCAAGCTCTCCTTCCCAAAGTCTGGAATCAAAAACCACCAAAAGAAAAGAACCCCTTTCCCTTCAACAAGAGGGAGATAAATAGGGTTTCCAAAAACCATTCACACTCACAAACACAACTCCCCACACTTCTCATAAGTGGTGAGGCATGGGTAAGAATGAAGTAGTTGGGGTTATCTTCCCAAGTGCTCTTGCATTCAGTGCTCCCACATGGAAGACCCTTGGGATTTCCCCAAAATCCATGCATGAACCTTGGGTTGTGGGATATAGATGTGACAAGTCACTAAATCCTTAACACAAAGTTCAAATTTCGCCACCTAACTCCTAGGGTTAAAAAGAGGGGTCAAACATGAGTTAGAACTCATGATTTAAGGCCTAAAAGGTGCCTAGCCCATAGGTACTTGACCTAGGTACCTTAAACACATGAAATTAACCTTTAAAGACTCAAAAATCACCAATTGAAATGCCCATAAACTTTATGAACGAAAATGACACAAGATGACAACTCAACCTAAGTTAACCATAGAAGGCTCAAAATTAAAAATCAAAATCAAAGGTAACACCTTACAGTCATGCTCAACACAATTAACCTTAGTCCACCTTAGGGACTAGGTTGGTTTTACAGGGATAATACTCAGGGTTATTTGTTTGACCTCCAGTTTCCATCAGCCATGGAAAATACCTGCACACTACACACACATCAATAGCACAAGGTATATCATAGCTGAAGCAAATTAAATCACGCACACACGTGATTGCACAAGTGCATACAATCTCAGATACATCACAAGATAAAAATTTACTTGATTCTCAAATCATTCGTATTTCCAATAACACAATCAGGATCATAATCACATAATATTTCATTAATTCAATCATCTAACTAAACCATTTCATTTGCATCAATTATAATATCGCATTATACATCATAGAGTCAAAATGTAATCTAACATGTAAAGATATATCATCATCATAATCTAATCCATCTAATCAAAACATAAAATATAGTCAACGAATGTCTAGATATACAGGATCGACAGTCCCCAAAATGTCCACAAGCCAAAATATAGTCCATACGACAAGTCTCATAAGCAAAATAGAAGGTGTGATAAGAGTAGGGCTCACATCCTCCCCCCTAAGACTAAACTTCCTCCTAGAAGTCAACAAAGAGGTGAGGGTAGAGTGCACTCAAACGTGTAGCATCCTCCCAAGTAGTCGAAACCTCATCATAGTAGTCCCACTACACTCTGACCTGGTCTAGCTCTCGCCCTCGAAGGGCTAGCATCTGACGAGCCAAAGTGCGAATGGACTCCAGTGCTAACTGTTCATCTGACTCTACTTGTAAAGCACCCCAATCCAACACATGAACCACATCAGATACATAACACCTCAACACAGATATATGAAACACATCATGGATACATGACAGGCTAGGTGGCAAGGCTAGACGATAAGCTACAGGTCCTAGCGGCTCCAAAATCTCAAAAGGTCCAACAAATCTCGATGCAAACTTAGAGCCCTTTCCATAATGAAATAGACTCTTATGCGGCTGCACTCTCAAGAACACCTTGTCGCCAATCGAGAAGCTCTAATCCAATCTCTTGGCATTGGCGTACTTCTTCTGATGATCATGTGCCTCCTACAAATGTTGTCTAATCAAAGTGACCTGCTACTCCATGTCCTATACCATCTCTGGACCAATCACAACTTTGTCCTCAATGCAGTCCCAACTCAAAGGAGTCTTGAAAGGCCTACCATACAAGGCCTTATAGGGAGGCATACTTAACGAGCTATGATGCCCATTATTGTAGGCAAACTCAACTAGATACAAGTAGTCCTCCCATCTCAACTGGTGATCCATAACATACATGCGAAGCATGTCCTCTAGAACCTGATTCACTCTCTCAATCTGCCCATCTATCTCAGGGTGATATGCTAAACTAAAGTTGAGCTGAGTGCCCAATGCATGCTGAAGTGCTCTCCAAAACCTGATGTAAACACTAAATCTCTATCTAAAATGATGCGACGAGGAACTCCATGAAGTCTCACTATGTCATTCAAGAAGACCCTTGCCACTGCAGGTGCATTGTACGTCATACGTATCGGTGAAAAATGTGCTACCTTGTTCAACTTGTCAACCGTCACCATGATGGCATCATGGCGGCAAGCTGACAAAGGTAAACCAACTATGAAGTCCATGGAAATGGTGTCCCACTTCCACTCCAGTATCTCATGGGGATAAAGAAGTCCTGCTGGATGTTGATGCTCGGCCTTGACCCTCTAGCACTTAAGGCAATGAGCTACAAACTCTGCTATGTCACGTCTCATCCCTGCCCAATGATACAACTGTCTCAAATCGGCGTGCATCTTCTTCACCCCAGGATGTGCTGCATAAGGTGCTCTATGAGCCTCTGATAAAACTACCGTGTGAAGATCTCTTGCAAGAGGTACATAGATGCGAAATTGATGTCGTAAAAGTCCATCTGCCTCAAGAGAATATCCTACAAACTTGCCCTTAAGGGCTCTTTGTGATTGAATCTCCCGCTGAACCTCAAAGAACCACTCATCCTCTAGTAGATGTTGCAAGATGCGCCCTCTCAAGTCCACACTCAAGGTCAAGGTCAGGATCTCGTGTTGCCTCTGACACAAGGCATCGACAACCACATTCTCCTTACCCTTGATGTAAGGCACATCAAAGTCATACTCGCACAAGAACTCCATCCAACGCCGTTGGCAGGCGTTTAGATTCAGTTGCATGAAGATATGCTGAAGATTATGATGGTCTGAGTGCAACTCAAAACGGCGTCTTAAAAGGAAGTGTCTCCATCTAACTAGAGCATGAACTACAGCTACAAGCTCTAAATCATGAGTAGGGTAGTTCAGCTCGTGGGTCTTAAGCTTTCGTGACTCATACGCGATCGCTCGACCATCCTACATAAGGACTGCGCCTAGTCCCTCTAAAGATGCATCATTGCATACCATGAAATCTGCTGTTGGATTGGGTGTTGCTAGAATAGGAGCGCTAGTGAGACACTCCTTGAGAACCCCAAAGGCTCTCTCGCACTGCTTAGTCCACAAAAAGTTCGTCCCTTTCCACTGAAGAGAAGTGATAGGATGAGCTATCCTAGAAAAGCCCTCAACAAACTGATGATAATAACCTGCTAATCCCATGAAGCTCCTAACCTCTGTCACACTGGTAGGTGCCTGCCAATCCATGATTGCTCTAATCTTCGATGGATCTGATGGATCTATGGAGATACCATCGCCAGATAGAACGTGGCCCAAATAGTTAACCTCTGTACAAAAGAAGGTACACTTCACCAAGTTACCATAAAGCTGTTGATCTCGCAAACATTGTAAAACCTGATGCAAGTGCTCCTCATGCTCCTCCTCAGTCCGTGAATATATCAATATGTCATCAAGGAAAACCAACACGAACCGATCTAGGTAAATGTGAAACACCCCATTCATGAGACATATGAATACTGTAGGGGCATTTGTCAAACTGAAGGGTACCACTATGAACTCATAATGATCATAACGAGTCCAAAAGGCGATCTTATGAATATCTGCCTTTGCAATGCATAGCTGATGGTAACTAGACTTCAGGTCAATCTTAGAGAACACTCTAGCTCCTTGCATCTGATCAAACAAATCATCGATCCTAGGCAAAGGATAACGGTTCTTCACCGTCACCTTATTCAACTGCCTGTTATCCATGCATAGACGAAGAGACCCATCCTTCTTCTTAACAAAGATGACTGGTGCACCCCAAGGTGATATGCTAGGTCGAATGTACCCCTTCGCTAGCAACACCTCTAGCTAAAGTTTGAGCTCCATAAGCTCATGAGTGGTCATCCTGTATGGTGCATGAGACAACTGGCTCGACACCTGGTACAAGATCAATGTGAAAATCTACCTCTCAACAAGGTGCATCCCTGGAAGCTCAGGTGGAAAAACATCTGTGAACTCTCTAAGGATAGGATGGTCATCAAGTGAAGTCTCTGGCTCATCCTCTGATCTATCACTAACCGTGATCGCAAACATCTGACATCCTTTCCACATACAATGCTCAAGTTGTTTAGCAGAAATCATACGTAATGCTATGGGCCTCTGAATGCCCACAATCTCTGCTGCTATGCCATGGTCGTCGAGGCAACCTATCGCCTTTCGGCGATAATCAAGCTTGGTTCTATGAGCCGCAAGCCAATCCATGCTTAGCACCACTCCATAAGACCCTAAGGGTATGACCCTAAGGTCTACAACTGTAGTGAAGGCTCCAAGAGCTAGCTCACAATCCCGAACCACTGAATCTATGACCATCCTGGCCCCTGTGGCTAACTCGACCTCCCACCTAACATCCTACTTAGAGGACACCAACCTGCAACGCTCCACTAACGATGGAGAAATAAAGGAGTCTAAAGCTCTAAAATCAAACAATACAGTAATAGGAACATCTCCAATCATACCTGGTGTCTCGATGACAGAAGCCTAATACTTAGCCTGGCAGTTATCAACTATTGCAAACACACGGTGGGATCTACCCATGTCTCCTACTGTCTGCTCAGAACCTCCAGCGCGTTGCCCTCCTGTTGTAAACCCCTGGGACACTCTCTCGCCAAGTGCCTAGTGCCACCACATACATAGCAACGTCCTCTCATCTAAACGTGCACTGACTGTGGCCTACTGGATTGCTAAGCTCTTGATCGACCTGCGCTACTCTGGGAGGCTCTATAAGACTGCTATGAACGTGTTAGTCCTGCAGCCTGTGCCTGATGTCTCTAGTCTCTGCGTGGTCCCTGAGAGTGCTATCCTCGATTGTGGCCACCCTATGTCCTCTGCTATGGTCTAGACCTCTTCTGTTGTTGATGTTGTGGAGGCCTAGGAGGCAATGAAGCAGCTCTATACCCACCCTTTTGGGGGGGTGGGGGTCTACGGAAACTCTGATCTTGCTGTTGGTTGCAATTCTGATACTATGAATGTAGATCATGGTTCTGCCCATGAATCTCCTCAGCAATATATGCCTTCTCGGCGGCCTCACTCATAGTCTGGGGATCTGCCATGCGTATTGGTCCTGTTATCCCAAGATTCAAGCTCTGATAAACTTATTAACAATAAGCTCCTCATCCTAAAGATACTCAGCGTACTGCGACAACTCTACAAATCTGCTCTCATACTAAGCCACTGTGGATCCCCGATGCTGCAAGTCATGCAACTCATCGATACGACACTGTCGATAATGCTCTAGAAGGTACCGCACCTTATAGCACTCAAGAAACGTACTCCAAGAAAGAGTATCCAAGGAGAGGTGGTGTTTGCGCTCCTCAGTGCGCCACCATGTAGTTGTTGCATCATGTAGTAAGTGAACTGCGACTCATACCTTTGTGTTGCTCCCATAAGGACGCAACACAAAGCATCGGTCCAAGCTAATAAGCCAAGCCTAAGCCTTGGCCTCGGCTCCCTCGGTAGTTCCCACAAAACTAGGCAGATTTAGCCGAAGCAAATCCCTAATAGGATCTCCATGGTCGTAGTGTCCCCAAACTGGAACCTCTGCCTCATCCCGTTGACCAAAACCCAAGGGGTCGAAATGAACTGACTCTACCACGACCTCCTCTTCGTGATCCTCTCAATGCAGCGGTGGCCTCTTGCTGCACTCCCTCTGAGCTGATGCATGACCCTCAGCTGACGCCGCAGGTAGCTCTACTTGCGGTCCATGCGCAATAGGTGGAAGTCTCACTAATACAGCCTGAAGTGCCTGTAGTATCTGAGGCCCAATGCTAGCAGGAGTCCACCGCCACATCAAGAGGATCATGAGGAGGAGATCGTGGTAGAGTCAGTTCATTTTGACCCCTTGGGTTTTGGTCGACGGGATGAGGCAGAGGTTCCAATTCAGGGACACCGCGACCATGGAGATCCTATTAGGGATTTGCTTCGGCTAAATCTGCCTACTTTTGTGGGAACTACCGAGGGAGCCGAGGCCAAGGCTCAGCTTATTAGCTTGGACCGATGCTTTGCGTTGTGTCCTTATGGAAGCAACACAAAGGCATGAGTCGCAATTCACTTACTACGCAACGCAGCAACTACATGGTGGTGCACTAAGGAGCGCAAGCACCACCTCTCCTTGGATACTCTTTCTTGGAGTACATTTTTTGAGCACTATAAGGCACAATACCTTTTAGAGCATTATCAACAATGTTGTATCAACGAGTTTCACGACTTGCAGCAACGAGGATCCATAGTGGCTCAGTATGAGAGCAGATTTGTAGAGTTGTCGCAGTATGCTGAGTATCTTCGAGATGAGAAACTTATTGTTAATAAGTTTATCAGAGGCTTGAATCCTAGGATAGCAGAACCAGTACGCATAGCAGATCCCTAGACTATGAGTGAGGCCGCCGAGAAGGCGTATATTGCTGAGGAGATTCATGGGCGAAACCATAATCTGCATTCACAATATCAGAATCACAACCAGCAGCAGGATTAGAGTTTTCGTAGACCCCCACCCCCTCAAAAGGGTGGGTATAGAGCTACTTCATTACCTCCTAGGCCTCCACAACATCAGCAGCAAAAGAGGTCTAGACCACAGCAGAGGACACGGGGTGGCCACAATCGAGGATGGCACTCTTAGGGACCACGCAGAGACTAGAGACATTAGGCACAAGCTGCAGGACCAGCACATTCACAACAATCTTATAGAGGCTCCCAAAGTAGCACAGGTCAATCAGGAGCTCAGCAGTCTAGTAGGCCACAGTTAGTGTACATTCAGACGAGAGGACCTTGCTATGTATGTGGTGGTGCTGGGCACTTGGCTAGAGTGTCCCCAGGGGTTTACAGCAAGAGGGCAGCGCATTGGAGGTTCTGAGCAAATAGTAGGAGACGTGGGTAGATCCCATCGTGTGTTTGCAGCAGTTGATAACCACCAGGCTGAGTATCAGGGTTCTGTCATCGAGACACCAGGTATGATTGGAGATGTTCCTATTATTGTATTGTTTGATTCCGGAGCTTCAGACTCCTTTATTTCTCCATCGTTAGTGGAGCGTTGCAGGTTGGTGGCCTCTAGGTAGGACGTTAGGTGGGAGGTTGAGTTAGCCACAGGGGCCAGGGTGGCCGTAGATTCAATGGTTCGGGATTGTGAGCTAGCTCTTGTAGCCTTCACTAAAGTTGTAGACTTTAGGGTCATACCCTTAGGGTCTTATGGAGTGGTGCTAGGCATGGATTGGCTTGCGGCTCATAGAGCCAAGCTTGATTGTCACCGGAAGGCGATAGGTTGCCTCAAAGACCATGGCACAGCAGCAGAGATTGTGGGTATTCAGAGGCCCATAGCATTACGTATGATTTCTGCTAAATAACTTAAGTGTTGTATGCAGAAAGGATGTCAGATGTATGCGATCACGGTTAGTGATAGATCAGAGGATGAGCTAGAGACTTCACTTGATGACCATCTTATCCTTAGAGAGTTTGCAGATGTTTTTCCACCTGAGCTTCCAAGGATGCCACCTTGCCGAGAGGTAGATTTTCGCATTGATCTTGTACTAGGTGCCGAGCCAGTGTCTCATTCACCATACAGGATGAGTCATGCCCACATTTGTCATGTGGTCATGACATGAACTGGTCAACATAAAGAAAAATGCAAATTAGTCAAATGTGGGACAATTGTGAGACAAATTAATCAAGACACCTACAAAAGACCTATAAAGTAAGGCTATAAAAAATGGAAACTATTCAAGCAAGGGACAATCAGGAGTCTAATCAAGCAAGCAAGGGGCAATCGTGAGGTCGATCAAGCGAGGGACACTAGAGAGATTGATCGAGCAACGAACAATTGCGAGACTGATCAAATGAGGGAAGGATGTGAGACTGATCAAGCGAGGGGCACTTGCAAGACCGATACAGTAGGGTTATAAATTTGTAATGCTTGTTTTGTTTTGTTATGTTATATTCATACATAATGGTTGGTAGTTCTAGTTCAATTGCTCCACCTGTAGAGAGCTCGTTTAAAATTAATGCAATGTCACCTCTTTGGCAACATACACCATGATCGAACAAATAGTTGGTGTGGGAATTATCTTTGGCATTGTAGCCAATGTTTGAAAGAATACAAGAGCTCGTATAGTCAAGTGAAAGCTCACTTTTGCACTATTCCTGACTTAGGAATAAGAGTTTGTCCAGGGCTGAATAAAAAATAGTTGCCAAAGCAACAAATACTGGGATATATCAAGGAACAAGAGGATGTTGACATGGTAAGTAGTAAAGAGAATGAAATAGTACATCCTCTTTCCAAGAGTGGATCACAAAAACCTCCTAGTGGCTTAATAGAACCGGCTAGCCCACATCCTTTCATGCCACCACCATCTTCGGAAGAAGACACTACTCATTCTTGTAAAAGAGGCCCATTGGAAAATGCCTTTAGGAATGAGGCATGGGAGCTTGTAGATGAAAGCATTGCTCATTGCATTCATAGCAATGGGCTTCCTTTCAACCTTGTTAGATCACCATATTGGCGGGATATGGTGACTGCAATTACCAAGGCACCTACTGATTACGTTAGTCCTAGGTATGAAAAGGTGTGTAGCACCTTATTGGGCAAGGAAAAAGCTTCCGTAGAGGCATCATTGAGAGCAATCAAGGATACATGGCCTGAAACAAGAGTCTCCACTTTTTATGGATGGAAGGATTGCAAAAACAAGCCATCAATTAATGTCATTGCAGTGTCCCCTAACGGAGCTATGTTTTTGAAAGCAATTGATTGTGAGGGGCAAGTGAAGGATGCAAGCTTCGTTGCCAATATCCTCATACAAGCCATTGAGATGGTGGGCCCTAAAAATGATGTCCAAGTTGTAACAGATGACGCTAAAAATTGTAGGGCAACTGGTTCAATAGTGGAGGTACATATGAGTATATTTTTCGAACACCATGTGTCGTCCACTCTCTTAACTTGGTATTGCAAAAGATTGGCACACAGATCGAGTGGGTCAAGGAAATCTACATGGAGGCCAAGGAGATTCAAATGTTTATGACAAATAATCATGTCACAAGCCATCTTTAGGACCTTCTCCAAATTAGAGTTGTTGAAGGTAATTTTATTTTTATTTTTTACTTTTAGCATATTTATTATTTTTAAATTTTTGCTAAGTTGCTACTTTTTTATTTTTTGATTTGTTTTTTTTTACACCATGTTAGGTTGCCAAAACATGTTTTTCATCACACACAATCGTCTTGAGACAACTTGTGAAGGTGTGAAAGGCATTTAGCACCATGGTCATCAACACTCTTTAGAGTGTATGGAGGTGATCCCAGTCAAAGAAAGCCCAAAAAATCAAAGCATTGATCCTAGATGATGAGTGGTGGGCTCATGTGGAATATGTTTTGAGTTTCACTAAGCCCATCATAAGTATGTTTAGGTATGCAGATACAGATCAACCATGCTTGGGTGAAATTTATGATGGCATGGGCTCCATGGTTGAAAAAATAAAGACCATAATAGAAGCCAAGGAGCAAGACCCCACAGAAGCATTTTTCAAAAGAATGCAAAGGATCATTGATGTGTGTTGGAACAAGATGACCACACCCTTGCATCTCTTAGCATTTGCTTTGTCTCCAAAGTATTATAGCAAAGATATACTTTCCTTGCCAAGGCAGGTGGCACCATATGGAGATAGAGGTTGTTGTTGGGTACAAGAGTGGATTCAGAAGAATATTCCCAAATGAAGATATACAAAGTGTTGTCTTGAGTGAGTTTGGCGAGTTCATATCTTCAAAGAATCATGATGTTTCCACTCTTCGAGATAAGTACAAGAAAGATGCTCATGAATGGTGGTACCTACATGGCCAAGACTATTTTCACCTACAGCTTCTTGCAATAAAAATTCTATCTCAAGTATGCATCTTTTTATTTTTTAAATTTAACTTCCTCATGGTTCTTTCACTGCTATATATTATGATTTATAATTTAAATTTAATAATTTATGTTTTATAATTGTAATGTTGTATGGTATGCAAATTCAATAGGCTGCAAGTTCTTCTTTAGTTGAGTGGAATTGGAGTATGTACTCATTTATCCACTCAATTAAACGCAGCCGATTGGGTGCAAAAAAAGTTGAAGATTTGGTCTTTGTGCACTCCAACTTGCGTCTCTTGTCACATAAGAAATCTGATTACAAGGAGAGGGTGACGAGGAATTGGGATCTAACTGCTGAGTGTGCTGATTTAGATGCTACTGTTGCACAGCTTGCCAAAGTCTCTATCGATGAGGCAACTTCTACAAATGACACATACATGGCTAGTGGGAGTGGCATTCCAGCTGATTGTGGTTCAAATGAAATTGAACCAAATGTTGACTTTGATGCTCTCGATGAAGAGCCATATGAAGATTATTGAATATTGATTGTAACTTTCATTTTGTATTGACATTTGAGAAATCATTGAATAACAAATTTCAATTCATGAGTATTTTCCTTATTACAAGTTATGAGGTATTTAGATATTTTATTGTTTTGTTTAGTTGCAATTATGAGTATCATTGTTTTAACTTTTAGTCTTTTTAAAGTTTTTAATATACATACATATATATACTATATATGTTGTCATACCCATATCTAGGCAAAAAAAATCGTTGTATCTGCATACCCGAACCCCAAACCCATACCTGTCCCCATACCAACATTGGCAACTTAGGAAAAACTTAAAGAAAGCTAAGGAAATTGGGAAAAAGGAGAACATTAAGAAAAAATGGGCATACTAAAAACTGCAAACTCTCCATCCAGTTTGCAAAAATCTCCTTATATTTAATAGTTATTTTAATTAAAAGATTGTTTTACAAACACACAAACAAGAAAAATGATAAATCGCAAGAGAAATTATGCCTAAAATTGAACAGAAATCCTTAAGTCAAAGTTATGCCTAAAATTAAACAAATGGAAAGAAGAAAATATAGAAACCTGAGTTGCACAATACAACATATATTTAGAAATAGTAGCATGAGACACAAGACCGTCAAATAGACTTGCAACATGAAGAAAGTATCAATGACCTACAAGACAACATGCTACGAAGATGCCAAGTCATGTATTCATTCAAGGATCTAATGTGGCCAATTTATAGCATTATTCATGTTAAAAAAGAATATGTACAAGTTAAGTGTAATGATTATTAGCTGGTAGTCAAATTGCAAGAGAAGAAAACAAAGTTTGTTTAGTTAGACAGAAGGAGCTTAAAACCTAGGAGAAAATACGTGGCCCTCGTACTTCAAAAAAAGGTTCTTGTAATTCTTCTTCCAACATGACCTTCGCCCCTACCTTGTATTCTCATATTCACTCTCGGTATCAAATCCACCTCCTCTGCCATTACCTCCACAATTTTAAGTGAAACGGTGACGAAAAGTGATGATGGTAACGTGAAGAAAGCCCTAGTTATAGTTTGAGAGCATTGCATTGCCCCTACAAATCATGGCCTCCATTGCCACCGTTGTCACCATTCTTATCAACACTCCACTGGGCAATCTCATAGCTATCAATCTCATGGATGAGCGAATGAGGAGCACCTTCGAGTGCCTTAGACATAATGTTCTAGAGCACTACAGATTGAAGTTGGCAAAGCTCCTATAGCTAAGGAAGGTGCTCAATTGTCCCCCATTCCTAACCTTGAAAGGCCAAAGCTTCATGTGTAACAGTGCTAATATGTTTGGTATCGGCTTTATGCAACCGAATCAATCTCTTCAGCTACGTGGAACTTATCTTAATTTGTTTTCCTAATGTATCATCCTTAAACATAATATACCTCTTCTCTAGCATGTTAGCAAATTGCACCTTATATCTATCATACAAATGTTTGTCCTTTTACTAGGGTTTTCCAAAAGTTTTTTTTGCCTAATTAATCTCTGAAATCTGTTTTTTGTGTGTTTCTTTGTTATTTCAAGTGCTTTTGTTCACATGTTGGGTTTTTGTGTTTTGGTAGTGGATCTTATGAAGGCAGGATCAACTGTAGTCTTTTGCAATAAAAAAATTGGTGTGTTCAGACTCTAGAGGATTCGTGCATCTTGTTGATGATATGTAAATGGTGTAGGATTGAGGTAACTGACCTGCAGATTTTGTTGTGGAGGAAAATAATCTGTGTCTTGTTGAGTATAAATTGATCAATGTTCAAGAGGAGTAGATTATGACAGTTCTGCATTACAAGGGATCAAATATTTCCCTTGAATATTATGATTATGCTAGTATCTAGACGTAAAACACAGATTGATAGAAATATGGTACGCAGATTGTATTGGTCTATGGTGACACTTCTTAGCTTGGTTTGAAATTTTACAAATTCACTTTTCGAGTAGCAATTTTGGGATCAAGTTTTGATGGGTTACTATTATGAGATCATCACAAGAACACTAAGCAAAGTGGGAGACAAAAGGACTTTAGACAGTATTTCGGATTTGCTTTTCAGTAAATGTTGTTGAGATTGGTTTGGGGACATCCTCCACAAGATGAATATTTTCTCTTTTTCTCTGTTATATAAGTGATGCAAGTTTATAGTAATAGCTAATCTTCTTTCTAATGACTTTGATCTTCTTGTTCTTCCACCTAAGACAATACCTAACCCTAATGAGAAGAAACCTGAGGACAGGGATGAACATGCTAAGATTCCAAACCCAAAATCCAAAAAGTCAGATGACTATGATGAGGATGTATCTATGGAAATTGAGGATGTAGATGCAAAAAAATCTAGAGGGATGAGCCCAAGGAAATTGATGGTTCACAGTCCCTAAAACCTGCTGATAAATAAAGACTTGAGTTAACATTGCCCTGTCCCCATAAATATGTAACTAAAGCCTACACAATAGCAATCATTCATGTAGATTTCCCTACAATTTCAAACGACACCCCATTTGCATACCTACATTTGTCAAAAGACTCAAAACCATAAAAGTATGTGTATAGAAGCTGAAGCAACTCAAACATAACACTGTTTTGCGCCACTCAAACAATCTTATGTCTAAATTTTTATAGTCATTTGGTTGTTGGTATCAAGCTGGCCACTCACAAAACACCATTGGTGACTAACTTAAATTCAACTGTATAACTCAGATTTAAACTTCAAGTCAAATGTATTACTAGCTACCATTGGCCAAATGACTATTATTCTTAAAAAAATTATGAGTTTTGTCTTAATTTCCGTAACATAGATTTCCTCCTCCTGTTCACATGTGCATAAGAAGGCCCAAATTACTTGAAAATATTATACAGACAGCATAAATCCCAAATTGCCACAACTTGTTGGAGATGAACAACAAAGAAAGTATAATATGAATACAATCTATCATTACAAAAAAAAGACATGCTCTTCGGCCATTTTTATTTTTCTGCATGGGGTCAAAATCTAGACAAATGCCCATATCCATGATAGTGAGTAGTAATAACAATTCAGAGTCTGACGGCAATGACATGTCAAGGAGCACCAGATGGTAGACAACCTGGACTTCCTCCTTGTCCTCCGAAGCCCTTAGTTTCTCCTCCTCCTCCTGTACTTTTATGGTTTAGGACAATATTTATTGGATAGATTGGAACCTTGATAAATGAGGGATGGCTAGAAAAATTGATGACGACGAATATGGGGAATGGGAAACTCCTAAAATTACAAATGCAAAGTATGACTAGGCACCAGAGGCACCAGGTTGGCGTAAATGGAAAAGACCCCTTAAAGAAGCATCAATAGCAATTTTTCACACCAAAATTTGTTCAACATATCATACTAGACGAGCCACGGCAGGAAGTATTAAGAAAATAACATAAACAAAATGCCCAACATTTTAGCTATTGCAGAAAATATGAGCTAACAAATATTAATGACTGATATACATTACCTGGAAGAAGAAACCTCTGTTCTGCCTTTCGTGTGGTCTGCCTCTTCCTCTGCTGCCGCTACCAGAGATTCATGGCCAACGGTATGATTAAAGATACACATATCTCGTCCTCGCACGTGCAAGATAGCCGTTCTGTTGGATATGAACGAGAATGTTTGTTTTTTTTTAAATAGATTGTTTTTTAGTTGCGTGCGATTCAAGGGAGTGGCCCTTAAAAAATTAGTCTCAGATTAAATGTTCCAAGATTATATATAATGCAAACACGAGATAATTTCTCGACTCATCCATTTGTGAAAATGCACCTCGTATCTACATACATATGCAAAAGCAAACATATATTTAAAAATATATATATATAATAAAAAAATAAACTCGCAGTCACACCTTGGTGTGGAAGTTCAATTGCTATGTCTTTAAATGAATGGTGATTGTCTTGTATCCCTATGGCCCATTTCATTTTTGTTCTCTCGAATATTGTGAATTAGATCTTAGTGTTTTGCTCAGTAGTTACTTCAAATTTGTGAGATTTCATGTTTGGTTTGTAGCTTTTATTTGCATGCATCTCTCGAATATTGTGAATTAGATCTTAGTGTTTTGCTCAGTAGTTACTTCCAATTTGTGAGATTTCATGTTTGGTTTGTAGTTTTTATTTGCATGCATCTCCTTTCTAGATTCTTGTTCATGCATTACACCTGGGTTCACTTACATTCCATTAGTTGTCACCTATGCATATTATCTGAAGCATGTATGTTTCTTTATCACAAGCCTCATATTTCACATCTTGACACCTACATTTGATAGGCATTCTCTTGCAAATTAAAACACGTACATCATGTGTAGTTGTCATCTTGCCCACCATCATTCATCCTCTCATGGGACATCACACGATACAAAGTTTGATCAAACTCAGTGACCCTCATTGCTTTTATAATTTCACACCATTGCATAATTTGCAGCTCAAATGGATTAAAATTAAATTTAGACATTCTATAATTTTAGATTGAGAGTTTCTAATTGTCTAAAAATATTAAATTTCCAGGGAAAAAGTATTCATTTGTTTGAATTTGTAGATGATATGGGAATGATCTCGAGACCTCGAAAATAACATGCATTCTATGTCGTGGGAATCAATGTTTTTGAATATTGGTTTGGAAAAACTTTTGTAAAAGGAACATGATTATTAGTCAAAAAGAGGGTTGCCATCCAAGTAACAACCATAGTGGAAAATTGACAAATGCCTATCTAAGAAGGGGAAAAATGTATTTAAAAAATATCAATGTCCCAAAATTTATATTTTGTCAAATAAAAAAATGTATATAATAAGCATGATATATTTAAGAAAGGCAAGGGGAGTGGTTTAATACTAAGAGTCATCTCTCTCTCTCTCTCTCTCTCTCTCTCTCTCTCTCTCTCTCTCTCTCTCTCTCTCTCTCTCTCTCTCTCTCTCTCTCTCTCTCTCTCTCTCTCTCTCTCTCATCCGTTCAATTTTCCTTCGCCATTTTTTATTTGTCATTTACTGTGAACGATTTCTAGTGGAGGTGAAGGCAGAAGCGAAAGCAGAAAGATCTCACGACCGTCATAGGAAATTGGGCAAAGATTTAAATGTCTCATAGTTTATATGTTGCATTGTTCGTTGAGTACATGAAATCAAAATAATAATAGTGTCCATAATTTTCGATACTTGTTTTTGGTAGCCTCTTCAATTTGGGCAGGAACTTGGCTATGAAAAATAAGAAATTTATAGCTTATTGAAGTCAAGATTAGTACAAAATGAAGGTATCATTATATTGTCAAATTACACTTAAATGCATTGCATGCCTTACATAATTCACAAAATGTGGAAATTCATAGAAAATAGAGGAATGCCTCCCCTATGGCTCATTCCTTGTGTTCCTGTTGTTGCCTCTCAGATTATGATAGGGGCTTCCACC
Source organism: Cunninghamia lanceolata (assembly GCA_027924645.1). Classification (NCBI taxonomy): domain Eukaryota; kingdom Viridiplantae; phylum Streptophyta; class Pinopsida; order Cupressales; family Cupressaceae; genus Cunninghamia; species Cunninghamia lanceolata. Next base: position 409,093 of record BSBN01000181.1, read on the forward strand.
TATTATCAGATCAAAACTTCCAATTGAATTAATCATTTCATCAAGTCTTTCTTTTGGCAAATTCTACACATCTTCCACCTCAATCGATTTACCCTTTTGATGTGTTTTTTGCAACCAACTTTTGAGGATAAGCTTGTTTTATTTACAAGTGTATCCTCTTAAATACATCACACAAACAATGTAGATGTAAGAAGTTGAATGTAGTGATATTATGTCTAAATCTGTACTTCAACTTAAAAATATCTAAAATCTACTATGTAACTTAAGAACAATTTTAACAATGTGCCTAAATTTATACTTCAACTTAAAAATGTTTAAAATCTACTATATATCTTAAGAACAATTTTAACAATTTTCCTTTGTTTTACCAAAGAAATTTTGGTGTGGATCAATAGGATAATGACTAATTTTGATAGCCCTCATGAGAAGTCAACAATCCCAAAATAGAATATAACTCTCAATGTGTAAGATTCCACCTTTGAATCCACTAACTTGGGTGCTACATTTTTTTTGTTGTATTTAATCTTTTAGTTTGTTTTACATGCTAATGAGATATAAATTCTTATGAATTAAATTCTTAAATTCTTCCCAATTACTTACAATTATAGGCTTTTCTTCTTTTCATAATTACCTACGGAATTTTTATATCATAGAAGAGCATGTCCTTCTATTTTTGAGGTATGCAAAAGAAATTCTTTGTGCCCTATTAACTTTATGTACACTAAAATATAATTCTAATTGTTTAATTCATGATTCTAACATTTGTTAGGAATTATTAGTGCATGACATAGAATAATGTAATAAATAATAAATTAACATTTTAATGTTAATTTATTAGATGTTAGTTTTTAGTTAGTTATTAGTTATGAATTAGTTGGTAGTTAGTAGTTTGGGTAGTTAATAAGTTGAATGGCTTTATAAAGCCATAGAATGTAATCATTTGTGTGGTGAAGAAGCCATAGAATGTAATCATTTGTGTGCTGAAGATGAATGATTGGTTGTTGTGTTGGAGCCTTTGGCTCTCTTTGTGTCACAATTTCAATATGGTATTAGAGCAAGTGTCTTGGATCTCTCTAGTCACCTTCCATCCCCTTGTCTTTCTTCTCCAAAGCAGTGCTCAATGATGATGCGGTGAGGATCACATGCAGAAGTCATCAAGTTATTTGTCCACCATTCTTGAATTTTGTCAACAAAGGAACATCATAAACCATGTGTAAATTTGTTGACTTCATCATCCATTTGCATTTCATTCTTGCATTTTTTTCAATAGAGGCATGATGCGGACCACATGCAAATCTATGACATTCATCATCCATCTACATTTGGTTTCTCTTATTTATCCATCTTGTTCCTTCATTTGGTTTCTCTCCTCTCTATCCATATTATTCATTTTTTCCATAGTTTTCACTCCATTTTGTTCATTTCATATCAAATAAAAAATTAAAAATTAAAAAGTTCGAAGTTGTAGAAATCTTTTGTGTTGTAGAAATGTTTTATACCAGTCTCACTAAAATGGTGATATCTTTCCCATATCATAACAAAATTTAGAAATTTGAAATGTTTTAGAAAGCTATTAAAGAGGACAAAAGATAGAGGTAAAATTGTATTATTTTTTCAACATTATGTAAATGGAGAAATAAAGATTTTGGAGCCATAAGGGTGTAATAGATTTCGTATTTACACATTGTAGTTGGGTGCAGTATGGGTAGAAAACGACATCCAAAAAAAATTTCATTGAAGGGAGGCAAATATGAGACATGGGCCAATTGTCGATATTATGACATCAAAATAAAGTTCCTATGTCAACACTAAAGGGGGTGTTAGGAATTATTACTGCATGACATTGAATAATGTAATAAATAATAAATTAAAAAGTTAATGTTAATTTATTAGATGTTAGTTTTTAGTTAGTTATTAGTTATTAGTTAGTTGGTAGTTAGTGGTTTGGGTAGTTAATAAATTGAGTGGTTTATAAAGCCATAGAATGTAACCATTTGTGTGTTGAAGATGAATGATTGATTGTTGTGTTGGAGCCTTTGGCTCTCTTCGTGTCACAATTTCAATAACATTGTTCATCAAAACTTTTAGTTTCTATCTTAATCTCTACTTTAAATAGAGTTTATTTTTCCTTTTTGATTTCAAATGATTCTTTCAAGAAATCCTCTACTTTTATACCTTCTTTTTCTTCCCTTATGCCAACTTTCTTGACAATGGATTTTGCCAAATTACCAATGGAAAATTGTTCTTGTGTCATCTTTATTTGTTTCCTTGACATGTGCTCTTGATGTTGGCCCAACCATTTTTTATTTTCTTTTAGTCCTTTCATGTGGCGTTTTAATGCAGTCCCATGTGCATTCAATCCCTATATATGGGCTTTTTTTGCTCTTACCATTGTCACGTACAAACACTCACTTCCATAATCTAGAAACATAAAACCATTCTAACACCAAAATGATCTACAAACTTTCAATATGGTTTTCCAATACACCCTTTGGCACACTATACACATTTTCAAAGTAAAAGTATGATGGGCCTTGCTAAAACTCTTTAAGATTCCACATCCAACCAATCCTTTAACATGGTGTGGTAAACAAAAATTCATTTTATTTTCTATAGACAAACCTTTGGAAGACATACTTTCTTTGAGTTTTATCTTCTAAAATGGTTTCATAGTAATTTTCTAAATCTAAGTGCTTTCTTTTATAAAAATTGATTTTTGCACATCCTCTAGGATTTCATTCAATCCTTGCAAAAGGAAACCATGGTTAACATGATTAATCAAACTAATAGCCCTGGGATTGTAATTAGCAACATCCAAGCTTGCTAAAGATGTATAAGTGTTGTAGAAAATAAGAAATAAACATGTTAGAAAATAAATGAATAAACATAAATAACTCAAGAATTTACCCTAGAAATCCTTGAGGGGAAAACCAACTTTGGTAGAGGCAAACACTTATATAAATTTGACATAATTAATGAAAGAATAAAGAATATAAGTGTCCATACAATAATGGTTGTTTCCTACTACTCAATCAACAAACTAAGAACAATTGAGTTTTTCAATTTCAAAAATAGAAAGCAACATAATAAATGTATCCCTTCCTTCACGGGATCAATCTAAACAAAACTTTGATATCAAATATTGGTTTCACAATTCTTATTCCTCAATTAGGAGCAATTGAAAGTAAAAAAATTTGTTGATCTAAAACACATGTAACCTTAATTAAACATAGAAGAATAAATGAAGGAGATATAGAAGATAAGATGGCATATATACAAGTTGGGAAAACCCTTTTATCAAAGAGTCAAAAATGAAAAAAGTTGAATAATTTTTTAAAAATTTTATAGAACAAAAATCAAATGATTGAAACAAAAAAACCAATGAAAATAATCACGCCATTATTTTCAATAACATATAAATCGGATATGTGAACAAAAGAATATAAAATTTTAAAAAACATGTGTTGTAAGGTCTGACCAAGCCAAATATCACCTGCACTTGGCTAATGGTGCCATTCAAAACTTGTTTCGGCCCTCCCTTTCCTACGTTCCCATCCTATTGTCTTCTGATAGTTGAAATCCTTCAGGTTGCTCTATGTAAACTTCTTCTTCTAGATCACCATTCAAGAAGACATATTTGACATCCATTTGATACACCTTGAAGTCTTTGTGAGTTGCGAATGCAAGAAACATTTTGATTGCTTCCAATATTGCCACAGGGGAAAATGTCTCCTCAAAATCAATGCCTTCCACTTGTGAATAGCCCTTGTAGACCAATCTTATTTTGTTTCTAACCACTTCTCCATCTTCATTTAACTTATTTCTTAATACCCACTTGGTGCCAATCACATTGTTATCCTTTGGCCTTTGAACAAATTCCCAAGTTTCATTTTTCTCAATCTGATTTAGCTCTTCTTGCATAGCATTAATCCAACTTTCATCTTTGCTGGTTTCTACAAAAATTTTAGGCTCAATTTTAGACAATAAAGAAAAATTTGCTTGTTCTTTCATATTTGCCAATCTTCTCCTTGTCAGAACACTATCATCCTTGTTTCCAATAATCTAATTTTCAGAATGATTTTTTTTAACATACTTTGTAGGTGTCTTGGTAGTCTCCTTCTGGGTTTCTTCTTCTTCAACTTCATCTTCTTCTGTGCAGGTAGATTCCTCTGAGCAACAGTCTTCTTGATCATGTGTGGGTGGATGTAACTCTTCATCAATCCTAACATTTGCACTCTCAACTATCTTCTATAGTCTCTTATTGTAGCATCCGTAAGCCTTGTTTCTTATTGAGTAGCCAAGAAAAATTCCTTCATCAGATCTGGAGTCAAACTCACCCAAGTTGTCTTCATCTCTTCTGATATAACATCTACTTCCAAATATTTTGAAATACTTGATAGATTCATGCCTGCCTTTCCATAGCTCATATGGTGTCTTAGTGTTGTTCACTCTTAGTTGTCCTCTATTGAGAATATAAACATCAGTATGGACTGCTTCTTTCCAATATACATTAAGCAACTTGGCTTTATTCAACATTGTTCTTTCCATCTAAACTGTTATGTTCTTCCTTTCAAATACTCCATTTTGTTGAGAAGTCCTTACAGCAGAGTATTCTCCTTATTCCATGTTTTTCATAGAATTCCTCAAATTCATTTGATGTGAACTCACCACCTCTATTTGATCTTAAGCATTTGATTCTAGCATTCATTTCATTCTCAACCATAGACTTGAAAATCTTGAATCTATTGAAAGCTTCTGATTTATCTTTCAAAAATGTAACCCATGTCATTCTAGAGTAATCATCAATGAGCAACATGAAATACCTTTCACCTTGGAGACTTCTTGTTTTGGTAGGACCACATAAGTCTATATGAATCAGTTCCAACAGCTCAGTAGAATAGTACTCCTTGGTCTTGAACCTGGTCCTTGTCTACTTCCCATTGATTTGACATTCTTTACAAAAGGTGCTTGTAAGCTTAGCAATCTTTGGCATGTCTCTAACTGCATGTTTAGAGCTGATCTTCACAAGACTGTCAAAGTCGATGTGTCCCATCCTCTTATGCCACAACCAACTTTCATTTGTTTGTCCTATCTAAGACAGTTCCTTCCTTTGACTTCACTAAGATTATACAAGTTATTCTCTATCCTGCTTGCTTTTGCCACAAGTTTGCTAGTGCTTGCTCTTCTGATTTCACATCCTTGTGCATGGAAGATGAGGTTGTATACTTTGTTGCATGCATCTGACTTACACTGAGAAGATTGTACTTGAGACCTTCTACATATAAGACATCTTTTGTTTTGGTCTTTTCATCAATACTTATTGTGTCTTTATCATAAATTCTTGCAGTGGTGTTGTCTCCAAACTTGACTGATCCACCATTCCATTTAACAAGGCTAATAAACTTGCTCTTATCTCCTATCATGTGACTTGAGCATCCACTATCTATAACCCAAGGATTTGCTTTCCCTTGTGCATGAGATGCAACAATCATCGAGTTTTCTTCTTCATGATTGTTCTTCTTGACTTTCCATTCCTTCATCTGATCTGTCTTCTAGTTTTCAGGAATGTCTATCCTTTTGTCTCGGTTATTGAGATCAATCATCTAAGATTTTGACTTTGCCAAGCTACTTTTGCAAAACCTTGCTATGTGTCCAAAATTGTTGCAAACATGACATATTATGTTGAAATCAAACAAAGGGGCAAAATAATTCATACTTAAATAATCACTTCTTCTCATTCTAGATCTACATTCAATGGCTTTGTGACCATGCTGATTGCAAATGAAACAATAACCAGAGAAAGCATAATTAAACCTGTTCATGAATGTTTGTCTTCCAGGAATTGATCTTCTGAATATTCTTCTTTGAGAGATGACAGGGATGAAATTAACTTCTTCAATTTTCTTACTCTCTTTCTTCATTGGGATTTCTTCATTTGACAATGTCTTCTCTGAGTCAGTCTTCAGAGTAGAAGATTGTATGACTTTTTCATCATAGCCCAAACCTGACTTTATGAATAGAGGTCTCTGAATGTTTATTATATCATCCAGAATTTCAAAGCTCTTTGCAAACTTGATATTTTTATTCAACCAAGCATGTACTTTTTCAACTTCCTTTCTCAGTGAAATAATTTTTTCTTCAAGTTTTAAGCACTGATTTGATTTGGATTTGAGGTCAGTGTTTACAATGTCTGCAATCCGTTTTCCCTCTTAAATTTGAATTTTTAGGCTAACAATCATTTCCTCTAATTCTTTAAGCTTTGCCTTTTGTTCTTTGTTTTCTTTCCTTACTAATCTCAAGTCCTCAAGAGCAGAAATAAGTTCATCTTCAGGATCAACTTCACATTCTTCTTCATCAATGATTGTCATGCCTTCTTCATCAAGATCATCTTCTACAAGGTTGTCTTCATTTTTGAAAACAACACTCCTTGTTTCTATTGCCATGAACTAAGTTTCTTCTCTGTCACTGTCTGAGTCACTTTCATCACTCTCATCAGATGAGTTGCTTTCCTCTTTAGAATAGAGGCTTTTCTTATGTTTGTGAAAGCTCCTCTTTTCATGTTTGCCTTGTTTGTGGCTCTTTTTATGTTGATAATGTTTGCCATCTTTCTTTATATTATGCTCTCCTTCCTCATCGCTACTTTCACTTTGGCATGAGGACACTTAGCAACAAAATGACCAATTTTACCACAATTAAAGCATTTGAAAGGTAACTTACCTTTGCACTTGTCGAACCCTTCTTCACCTTTCTCACAAAGTTGGCTTCCTCATTATCAGACCCATCACTTGGCTCAAATGCATCATTCTTTTCTTTCTTAGATGCTTTGGAAGCAACTTCCTTCTTAGATGTCTCCTTACTCACATTCCTCATTTCATAAGCAGTGAGAGATCTAGATAATTCATCCATTGTAAATTTATTCAAATCTCCAGCTTCTTCAATGACAAATTTTTGAATCATACCTTTGGGGAAGGGATCTTAGGACCTTCTTCACAATCACTGAGTCTTTCATTTCTTTACAAGTCCTCTGATAGCATTGACAATTTCATCCACCCATAGTAGATAGTCAACAATATTTTCTTCTTCCTTTATCTTCAAACTTTCAAACTTGCCTTAGTAGGTCTGTAGCTTAGCTTATTTCACCTTATCATCACCTTCATAAATGTTATGAAGATTTTTCTAATTATCCTTGGCAGACTTGTAGTGCATCAATTTAACAAATTTAATGTTTGTCAATCCACCTAGAATTGCATTCTTAGCTTTAGTATTGTTCTCACATGCCTTTTTATCAGCCTGATCTGTTGGAGGAGTTACAGGAGCAATATAACCATCCACAATAGATTTCCATACATCAAACCTTAATGAGGTTAGATAGGCTTCCATCCTTATACTCCAGAATGCATAGTTTGATCCATCAAATAGAGGCGCCTTGTTTGAATAGGATACTTCCTGACCTACCATGTATTCTAATCCAAGATCTACCTTCAGATGTTAGGCTACACCAAGGAACTTAGCTTTGATACCAATTGTTAGAACAAAGATATACTGAGAGGAGGGGTGAATCAGTATATACCAATACTTCAATTCTACTGTAACAACAAGATCTTTACTATTTCAATCAAATTATGTAAGGACTATGCAAACATAAACATATCTGCATAAGAGAACACAACACCAAATTTTATGTGGAAACCCAATAAGGGAAAACCATGATAAGCAAGCTGCTTGGATCTATTGCCCAATTCCAACCTCACAAAGAAATTTTATTACAATATGATTTGAAGGCACCAACTCTCAGGAAACACCAATCCCCTATCTAATACATGATTTATGGGCACCAACCTCTGGAATCTCTAAAATGATTATAAGAGAAATGATATACATACACTTTTACACAATATAATCATCACCTCTACTATGAATGATAAATCATGATTTGCACAAACAAAATCACAATCCAACTTCATAATTTCATTGTTACACTCCTCAACCCTTTTGTACTGCAATTCATAATAAAACAATATGCTCTTGCAAACCTGGATACATGTTGTGCAACTCCCGAATTATCTTTTGTTCATTTCCTTCGCATCTCTATTCATCACATTCCTCACCCTAAAATATTTCTCCTTTATATATATTATACTTTTTATTTTTCAAAGGGAAGTCAGCCTCTATAAATTTGAATTCCAACGTATACATAGGTTGGCCCAACCTTAATTCCTGTGCTTTGAATATGGGCCTAGTTTACACAAATTGAGCTAACCACTTTAATAATTATTTTACTTTTCTTTTAGAGAGTCGACCATCTTCAAATATTTCACAATAAATATTTTCACTTTAATTCCAGGGAGTTGGCCCAAAAAAAAATCAATGTATTTTATTACCGGCTGTATAGAGAAGTTTGTCAAAAAAATTATATCTCCACAAACCTTGGACTCTTCTTCATTTACTATCGGCAAAAGTGGCTTTCCACGAACCTTTTCTCAAAAGCCTTTATCAGCAAAAGTCCACCTTTATCAGCAAAAGTCCACCTTTATCAGCAAAAGTTCATTTCCACAAACTTAGACTTCAACGCCTTTATCAACAAAAGTTCATTTCCACAAACTAAATATTTCATTGATACAAGCTTTATACATGAAGCTGTATCTTTACAAACCTATCAGCAAACTGAACAAACCACGAGCCATCAATCTTCTTCTGTTGGCAAAATCGCTTGTCAGCGAACCTTAAAATTAGTGAACTAAAGACTTTTCTGATACCTTACACACTTTCCATTGTCAGCAAAATAGTCAATTGGCAAACCAAGTGACACATGAGCCATTCGTTTCTCTCATAGACAAAATCACCAATCAATGAATTGGTTATCGACAAACTTTTGAGTTCACGAACCAAAGATTTTGTCAATAACTTGTCCATTGACAAACTAAAGGAACTTAAGACTTTAACCTTTCTTCTTTCAAGCCTTCGTCACTAAACAATCCTGTCAGTGAACAAACTATCAGAAAAACATGTCGTTGATGAACTTAAGAGTTTGCGAACCAAACGATTCACCAACCAAAGGCATAAAACATTCATGCCTTGGAAACTTTTCTTTGTCATCTTTTCATCAACAAACTAGTTGTCAGGAAAACTAGTCGTCGGTGAACTTGTGAGTTCACAAACCGAGCGATCCATCGACCAAAGGCATAAATCATTCATGCCTTAGAAACTTTTGGATCATCAATAATTCTTCTTTTGTGACATCCATTTCCCTTTGATATATTCTTCTTCAGCTTCCCTTTGACATCAATGACAATATTTCCATCAGGATTACCATATCTTTGGAGGGAAAAATTAAATCTATCTAAATAATCCTCTAATCTCTCTTCCTCCTTTTGTTTGGTTCTAAAACATTCTTCCTTCTGATCACTTATTCTGCAATAATCCTGATATTTGTCAAATAATTCAGGACCTCCATTTGTTCCCATGAATGTATGAAATTAGGGGATAACCCCATAAACCATCTCATAGTAGAATATTTGAGTGTGGAGGGAAATAATTTCAACTTCTGGTTATATAAACCATAGTCATAGGTTTGGCACAACACCTTAAACTCAAATATAAATTGATTTGGATCCTCTGAAGGGATTCCCCTAAAATTTGGAAGTATTGATGGGGAATATTCTTCATGGGGGCATCGCCCTCGAAATCAAACACTATAGGATAGGAAAAAGTTCTCCCTACAACTCTTTCTCTTAGAGTATCTTCATATTCATTGTTATTTTTCATGGCAATTGGATTGGGTTGTTAATGTGGCTAATTGAACCTTCTAGGATATCAGTTTGAATTGTTCGTGTTTTTCCTACAAACGTTGGATGTATTGTGAAATTATATGATATTTGGGGGATGTAGGAACATTTGGGTTTTGTGATATTTCCAAGGCATCAAATGAGCAATTTTCCTTATCAATAATATTCTAGCATGCCCCACTGCTTTCTCCTACATAATGCATTTGAGGTATTTGTTTAATAAACCTACCTTGTGGGTCTCTTTTCCTAACCATGCAAAATTGTTCTAATCCTAATCCTAAGAACTACTAATTAATTCTTCTACTAACACTATTCTCTAGTAATGATGCTAAAAATGACAAGGGTCGTTGTACACCTTGCATTTAAATAAATTAGTTTGTCTAGTTTGTTAAATCTACGGTGTGCCCATGGCTATTTGCAACATATTTTAATTAGCAGTCCTCCTAACAATATTCCCAGTAAACCGAAGTTTAAACTATGCTACTTTAACCTTCTATTTTAACCATGAATCTAAATGTTTATTGGAAAAAATAATTGTTGAAATGACTTTAATCTAAAGAAATTGAAGCATTGTAGTTGTTGAAATCAAATTTACATAAATAAAGATCTAAAACAACTACTTTAATCAAGCAATAAATCTAATTAACAAATTCAGAAGTGAACAAATCAATGAATCTAACTAAGCGTTATTGGTCCTTGTCCTTTGGTGACAGTAGGCATGTTACATCCCCAAACTTTGATTATGTTTAACTTTTACTTTCATGTGATTATGTGGATGAGTAATCATAGGTTAATGATTTGACGTTTGGGAAAATGTTAGGATAAATCATTAATTATATGAATTATGAGTTATGCTCAGAATTAGAAATAAATTTATGTGTTATTGAGATTATTTAAGCATGAAGTATAACGATTTGTTGATGATACACTAATCATAGTTTGATTGGCTATGAGTGTAAATAGGAAAAATATTTCCACCTCCAAGAATTGAAGGAGAGTATCACTAGAGAGAAGGGAATAGATGTCTTGGAAAAGTCAGGTTTGCCATTTAAGTTTCAAAGTTGTACATTGCGTGAACCTTCAAGACAGGGTATGTATCAGTTAACTTCCCTTGTTTAGTCGATCTTTATTTGACTAGTGTCAATTGGTCGTTAAGGGTTTTCGACGTTATCCACGTCGATTTAGTTGAATAATGTTCAAAGAACATTATAAAATATTAGAATTTAATCTTTGTCTTTCATAGTAGATTTCTGAGATATATATTATTATTTTGTAAGTATCAAATTAATTTTATTAACGTCAGTTTTATATTATGAAGGGGAGGAATAAAACCTCAACCCCGTATTTGTATTCTATTGCATGATTATTGTTAGCACCATAATGGTGACGATATTCTCTCTTGGTGTCCAATAGTTTAGTATATAATTATTTTAGCTTATTATTACTTATGTGATATATAAGTAATAATCTTATGATAGTCTTGAATCTTTTCATGCTATGTTAAATCTCTTGTGTCGAGAGCACTCCTATTCAAGTTGGCATGAATCCACTCCCCACGGATCATGGAGAAAGTGGAGGGAGTGCAGGTTAAGGAGGAGCATGAGCCTTGTTATCCATAGGCCCACGATCCTGCATGCTAGAGTTTTAGTGGAAGTTGGTTTCTTTGTTGCTATCCCCATGAATGAGAAAGGGGAGGGAATTATTGTGTAGGGGACTATTTTTTTGAAAGGAGAGAGAACTCTCGGAAGGAGCTGGAAGGGAATGACTGGAACATCATAGAGTGAAGGACTATAAGAATAAGGAGGACTAACTTACATAAAACTGCATTCAGAGTCGATGACTCAACGAATACAGGTAAAGTTTATGTTGTATTGATAATACCAACTGCACATTGCTTGGAACTTTTAACTTGGTGCATGTTTCAAGCCATTGACAAATGATTACTATGAAACCTAGATGTAGCTCAAAACTATCGTGCTTCGAATGTTTCTTTGTTATATTGTATCAGGCCTATGTAATAAGGCCAATGTATTATAGACAATATTGTCTCTACATTCTGTTAAGAATGAGACTGTGGTGAAGCCACCGACGTCTCAGTTATTGTCTTTGTGTCTAAAGGCATTAGTATATTCTAAACCATGGATAGTCTTTATCTACACTGCTCCAATAATGAGAAGATTGCCTTATGGTTCAGGATTGGCAGGAAGCCATGTTATTGAGAGAACTAGGCTCTTCTAAATAATAACTATTCGCATAGAATATTCACCGTTAATGATAATATCTTAGAGATGAGAACTATCGTGTTTGAAACCATGTTTATTGTATTTTAACAGTAGTGTGAACAATTATAAAAGTACTGGCCGACTGTGGCACCGAGACCTTGGAAATTAAATGTGGAAATCTAACAAGGTCTGACTTGGAAACCCTTATCTTTATGTGCCATTGGGCTTCATAACTAATCTTTGGAGCTGTGAGCTCTATTGCTTTGCTTGAGGAGTGACAAATGATAGTAATTATTATTATTACTGCACTAAGTGCATGAAGTGCTTCGAGCACAAGGGAAATAAAAACATGAATAACTCTAGATTTCTATGAATAGAAATGAGAGGGTGAGCTTGATAATTTGATTGCTATGAAAACCTCTATGATTGTTTTCTTTATATTAATGGTATTACTTCGGGAATGAAGTAGAAGGTGATATAAACCTTTTAAGTCTTTATAGACTAAGAGTCTACTATAATGGAAAATGGTACTCTTCTTTTGCTTTATATTATCAATTTATTTTATACTATCGACTTAAACATGATATGTTATAATCGATATGGAGCTGATGAGAATCCTTGGAATGGGATAAACATTGTAACCAATCTCATGGAGACAAAGACCAAGATTGGTCTTAAGATTGAAAACCAAGAACATTTAAATTATTGAAAAAAGAAATAGAGTGACGTGGAGTCACAGGTTCCATGTCGGAGATGCAACAAGAAAACTTTTAGAATGCACTCCCAAGATCGGAGTTGGAAGTCCAAGTCAGATGAATTAAAAGAGAAGTATAATTAAATTATCCCATGACCAAAATAGGTCAAACTATAAGTATTGTAGGATGAGATAGCTTCTAAGTCGAGTTAGAAGTGTGTGAACAATCGACTACGTTCATTGTGAAACGTCTATGTATATTAAATCTTTGGCCAAAGTAATGCATCTGTCTTTGCATGCATTAGTCACTTTACTGTGATCCAAATGGCATATCCGTCTAGTAGTGTCATACATGGTTAGAGGGGATCTATAGTTGTATGACCGTGATGGGATATGAAGGACACAACACTAGAAACTCGGATGACAAACCTATTGGTTCTTTATATCTATTCCCTTTGTGAAGGGTAGGGCCACTTTCAGGAAGGAAGGTGTGTAGGAGACCGCCAGTCTGTGGTTAGAGGAAAAGAACTCGAGTGATGCTCTCCTTCCCAAGAAGATGACAAGCGAAGACTTATGAAGACAAATATCAAACTCCAGATGTAGTATATTCAATTTATATGACTTGACAGTCAAACTTTATGTACTAAATTTATCTTTATTGCCATGAGCAAAACATTGTGATTGTAAAGTGAAGGGATTCACTAACATGCTATCTTTGAATATGTTATAAATTTTTAGTTTGGAAATATTGAAAAATATATATGCTTTTTATGTAATCATTATGCAAATGAATATTGTTTGTTAAACAGATGTTTATGATGATCATGATTATTCACTTTATAATAACTTGGGAATGTAAATCCGGGTAATATGAGATGACATGTTACAAGGCTCTTTCTCCACCTCTGGAAAAGAGACCAATTAAGCCTTCAAGTCATGTAACAAATATATAAATTGCTTACTTTATTTCTGAATCTGAAAACCAAAGTATATGCTTCTTAAAATAACAGAGTTCCGTTGATTTCAACCATAATCTATATCTATTCCATGCTATGGCTCCTATATATATCAGTCATCCTTTCACTGATAGATGCTTTCAAGTTATTATTTGCTAACTAAGAGTCTTGCAGGAGATGCAAAACTTGTTTTATAATTAGTCTACTGATTGTATCACTACTAAATCTAAGGGAAAACATGCTTAGTGTAGTACACAAGTATAAAGAAGTTTAGAAGTTGTAGATTGACTGTGGACAATTCACACCTAGTGGTTAGTTCATTTTGTTAGATGTCCTTATGCTTTTGCAATGTGAATATCAAGTGGGAGAATGTTAGGATTAGGTGTGCTATTCACCTTGCATGTCCTAAGGTCTTATGTAACTTAATTGTTTGTAGATAGTTAAGTACATATGCATCTCCAAAATTCATGGAGTGGGAAAATGGGATGCCCATCTGATGGTGGGGGCATATGTAATAATTTCTTAATTCTCTAGGGACTTAGAAATGTTATTGTAATGGGGCATTGATGAGGGGCCTACATAATGGACTTGTAAGAGCATCTTCCAATTAGTGGGTGTAAGGTGTAATTAGTGCTTCATGGGGAAGTGCTTGGGAGTTAAATTTGCCAACTATGATGATGGTGGTCAAAGATGCTTGTGTAAGGAGTTGCATTCTTTTTTGGAGGACACTCTCTTCAATGGGTCACGAGAATTTTTACCATGGTATTTTGGGACCTTGTTTGGGTCCATGGTATTACCTTTTGATGATTTTCTAAGTCTCCTTAATTTATATATCAATGGATTGAGATGGGGGCATTAAGCATTGTTTCTTGTAGACCTTATACTTCCAATTTTCCTTCATAGTTGAAGAGTGTTGATCTCATTGAAGCACATTGGCTTTGTGAGTGTACTGTAACATTGTTGCTAAACAATACATTGGGTGTGTGCACTTTGGAAGCTAGGTTTTTCTTGAAAGGATTTTCCTAGGGTATACGTGTCACTCTTGTTACAATTATTCTATTATTCTTTTCTCATTTATGTTCTTTCTTAAGTATTGTTTTATATGCTAGAATGATGTTGAAATTGGTTTAGATCTAATATTTGTAAATCTCTCCTCACAAGGTTAATGTATAAAATCTCTATATTTAATATTTTAGTTCAATTATGAGTTTAGATGCTATGGGGTTTGCAGGGATATTTTCCTAACAAAAAATTGGTGCTTATCATTTATGAGGCTTTTATGAGCATATATTACTACATTTTGGTATCATACAACACTATCTTTTCCATGCCATTGACCTTTATTGGGTTTATCTTGTTTCATATATTATTTAATCTCCTCCAATATATTTACGTCCCTTATGCACAACTAGTTAGAGGCAGACATGTGAGGTCATGAATCTAACATAGTTGCATGACTACCACGTGATTCAAAGTTATCTATGGATAGTGTTATACCTCTTTGGGTGCCCCAAAGTGTTACCTGTCCACTTTGTTGCTTCAAGGGTGACATCTCTATCCCTACCTATTTGGTATTACTATTGTTGATAGTACATTATTATTTTAAACTCTTACATGATGCTACTCATTGCTTTCATTTCTATTTCGTAGGTTTCCAAGATGGAGCACTCATTTCAAGAGAACAAGCACCAAGGCAAAATCTTCATCCACATTAGTATTCTCATATGAGTGTTTGTGCATTTACTTTCTTGTTGTCTACTTGTATTTATTTTGGCATGCATTCTCATGATAGTTCATATGCAAGTCAAAGTGGGGGCAAAATGTAACGATGAAAAAGCCATACCTGTACACTCAAAAACATGACTTGATGGCCTAGGACAGTTGATTTAGCTTTGGCACACAAATGTACCCCTCTCCTTGCCATGGGGCGAACCTCCACATGACTCTCGCTCTTGTGGAAGTAGCCAGTTGAGAGGAGGCGAGACACGGGGGCGGTCTAGCTCGCTTGAGAGATGGACTTCACGAAGAGTGGTTGGCTGGTCTTGGGGCCTTTCTTGTGCGTTTGTTCAGATGTGGTGTTTTGTGACCGTTGTTGTCAAAATAACTATTTAACCCAAAGGGTCACTAGTCATCGTTCTCCTGTTTGGGTTTCTAAGGTTCCAACATTGTGTGGGTTGATTATTGTTTTCGTTGATACTTCTTTCAAGTTGGTGTTGTTGTTTGAACTGTTGGATGAAAGCACATATTTAGAATGTCCTTAACCTTTGTTGTTGTTGTTGTTGAATTATTTCTTGGTCTTGTTGTGGTCTAGGGTGGATCTCCTCTATCTCGTCAAGGATTGTCCTTACCCACTCGCCTCTAAGTCCAGGGCACATTCGTGAGCCCAAACCAAGAGAGAGATAGTTAAAGTTAACCTCAATTTGGCCTAGGGTTTTGACTTAGGGTTTGTTAGACCTAAGGTTTGACTTTATGTTGACATTGTGTTGAAACCAAGGGTTTTGACTAATGTTGACAAAAGTTGACCTTGTGTTGGAATCAAGGGTTTGCGAATACTCTACGATGCTAATGTTTTTGTTCTTTTCAATTTTTGGATGCATGCAAGCCTATATGAGTGCAAAACAGTTTTTTTGTGCTTTTCCTATTTATGGAAATGAAAGTGCTTTTTTCTATTCTAGTAATTAGAAAATGTATGCAATCTAATATGAAGTTACCTAAATGCAATTGATCTATGTTTTTGTTTTATTTTTCAGAATATGTAGAATGATTACTCTAGAAAAGGGAAATTACTTTGAAATGAATGTAATCTATAAAATTTTGAAAGTAATCTACTTTAACAGTGCAAGATCTACTTAGCCTATCGAGGAAAAAGTAACATGCATTTACTATTTCCAAGAGCAAAGTTTGATTATCTAATTACTATGAAATAAAAAGCATGAATGAACCTAGAGTAAAGAGACACACGAGCCTCCACTATGCTTAGAAATCCTTGTATGACAACCTCTTATCCTATTGTAGGAATGGGGTTATCCTCTTGGCAACAATCAGAAAGGGATGCAAAAGAAGCTTTTGGAAGCTTTAATGGGAGCTCCATTGTGAGCTTGTGAGCACTATGGCTTGTGATGTGAGCAGCGTATCGATGCTAAATGAGCTTTTAGCAAAGTTAGATAAGACAACAATAAAAATCAAATGGCTCGGATGTCCTGTGTGAGCATATGGATGCTTGATTAGAGAGCAATAACTTGCAAGAACTGTGTGCACAAATGAAATTTCCTCCCTTTGTGCTTGAGGGAGGGGGAATTTATAGGTTTGAAGAAGGCATGAGAGGTGGAGATGATGAAGAGTTAACTCCCTTTGATTGATGAGTTAACTTAGACGACACAAGAGTGATTTGGGCTAAAATTGGAGTGATCTAACCAATATAGCTTATCACTCAAGAAGAAATGGAGTTAGAAGAATGCATGGGTTGAGAACTAAAGATAAAAAAAGAGCTAAATATGCATGTTTGAGTGCATGAAATAGTAAACTCTATCTTTGGGACAAAATTCCATGCAAACAAAAGCAAAAACGAACGAAAATGAAGCTATTTTTGGCCAAAAACATGAGTTTAATCGCGACTGGAAAAGATGATAGAGTCACCACCTGGTCACCCCTTTCACCAGTCAGGGTCGCCCGGGGGCGACCCATGGGTGACCCTCAAAGGAGGGGTCCTAGGTGAAAGTGTAAGATGGGAGATGAAGAGGAGGAGAAAAGAAGGTGATCTGCCTCTGGAAATTGGTTAAATAGAGGTCAAAAACCAAATCTCCACTTGCAAATGTAGGATCTCCCAGGGGAGATCTAGAAATAATAGGGGGAGATTTGTATTGGTTGACTGAAACTGAAAAATGAAAGTTGGAGATGGCTTGGGAGGTCCTCTAGTGGGCTCCTAGGGGTGGGAATGGATGAAAAACACTAGGGAAAGGTGAAAACATAACAAATGGATGAATACAAGGCTTAGGGATGAAGTCGCAAGCATAGGAAACACAAATCAACAAGCGTCGAAAAGTGTCGAAAGTGAAGAAAGGGGTAGAACGACAAAGAGGAAACAACAAAAAGAAGAAGAAACCACATGCTACAAAGAAAATCACTGTTGAGAGGGCATTATTCCATGCTTACATGTATGTGAAAAGGATTGTGAGTCATCATCAGGGTCCTCATGGATGCTGTGCGCGATTTTGGTGCTTATAATACCTCACACTTTTCTCATTCCTTTTGGGCTCACTTTAGCTCAATTAACATTTATACAATAACAAACATACAAGTGGAATGTTTTTAGTTGAGAGTGGGCATATAACTTGAGCCTTATTACTTCCTATCTATACTCATTCCTAGGGTTTGGTCTTGACCTGTAGTTTACCCCTTTCTTGCCTTAGGTCAAATCCACAGACACAAAAATGATCCCTTAACTTTTAAAATCCAAATTTAAATTTGGGGCCAACCTTAACTCTCTTTGTGATTGTTGTTTGTTGACTCAAGGTGTGAAAGAGTTTCATTTGACCCTTGGTGTTATATTTAACAGGGTAACCCTAGTTCTTTTTAAAGATAATTGAATATCACCTATATTCGATTAATACATGTTAGATTATTACTTGCACGCATTATTAAGAGTATTTTTTAGAGAACATGTATTTCAAAAGCATCTAGGGCATCTTGCATATTTGAGAGCGTTGTCCTTGATCTTTTATCTGGCCATAAATCAATATCCTCACATGCTTTGACATAAGGGAAGCAATTATCCTTGCCAAGTGCAAACCAACAAAATACCATCATCAAACTAATTTTTATGTGAGGGTAGATTAAGGACATCAAGGTAAGATGAAAGAGATGTTCTTAAAAAAGTTTTATAAAGATTGGATTTGTAGGCCCATATCAAATCTACAAGATATATATTAGATTTGCACTTGTGAAATCATTTTCATAGTCATATAAGTGACCTTGAGCAACAAACAAAACATTTATTGATTCAAAGCATTTATCATATCACCTTTGCCACCCTTAGTTAGTGAATCATATTCGATCACTTGTTATAGTATTTAAAGCTAAATATCATTCTTTATTCATTTATTTTTCTAAAGCATTTAAGTTATTGCATTTATTACATTCCCAACTCTTTAATCTAGGGTAAATTTTGAATGCTTATATTATTTATTTTTTTACCCTAGATTTATGTAAAAGAGATTTTACTTTCTCTTTTAATTTTCTACTAAATTATTATGAATCATGGAAGCTTTGAAATTCTTAATAATTTATGATTTATATGACTTCTAGATTATAGCCTATATGTACCTTACCTCTTCAGATTCAAGCCTATGCATCATAAAAGAAAGCAAAAAGCTTTTCATTCTTAGGCCCATTATAAACTTGAAAATTTAGTAGGTGATTTAAAGACAAACTTAGGGCTTCAAGTTCTCTACAAAGAATCAAACCCTTCCAAGCACACAAGATGTTTTTTTGTTTGACCTCCCCTCACCACTTCCCATTCGTACAAACTTCTAAAAATGCCTTTCCCTTCAAATCAAATACACTTAAAACTATGCGTGTTTAAATTGATTCTACAACTAAAAATCCTCATATTTATCTTTAACAAGCCTCGACTCTAGCTGGTCAAGCACAAGACAAAGTGAAGGCCCCTCTCTTAGGGTGCCCTATAAAGACATTTTGAAAACCAACAACTTAAGCACCTTGTTTGAAGAGGCAAGACTGGACAAAGCTGCAAACTTATTGATCAAAATTCACAGCAAAAGATTTGATCTCGAGAAGAGGGTGCAAACTGTTTAATGTGTTTGCTGCCCTTTTTTTTGTCCCATAAACTACTGTGGCCTAGTAGACGTTATTAAAATCTTTCATTTCATTTCTCCCATATGACCCTACTTTACCCATCCATATCAAGCATCCATTTGACTATGTGACTCTATATCTAATTTTTCTTTTTTAGCTACATTTTATGCCTTTAAATCATTATTTACGAAAGCGTTTAATTTTCTTCGATTTCTCAATAGTCATCCCACCAGAAGGTCGAGGTTTCAAATCTCCATACCTCACTTGTAAACAGATCACCGGACAAAACAACTTTACGCAATCAGCGAGCAATTCAGAGATTCATTTGCAAATTCAAGGAAGGATTTGGCTGTCTCGAACGCCACAGTAATTTGATCTTTTCTTTCAGGTATTAAATTTCTTTCGTTTTTTTTCTTTGTTAATTTGTTTTTCAACTCTTCACATGAACATCAATAGTAGTTTTCCAAAGCTATAATAATTTTTATAATACATTTTGTATCCATGGATTTCGCAACTTCCATTGAAAATTAAAGCTCAGGAACAGTATGCCCGTCTTATAATTCTTTAGTTTTAACTTATTTAGGTTTTTGAATATAGAAGCTCATTTTTTAGGCTTTCTGATATATAAGCTTATTATTTAGGCTTTCTAATATAGAAGCTCATTACTTTGGGATTATGGGCAGTAGAGGTGAAGCCAAACTGGGTAGAGATGGTGCTGGTATTAGCTCTGGGAGATCTGCACATTCCGCATAGGGCGCCTGATTTGCCAACCAAATTTAAATCTATGCTCGTTCCAGGAAAAATCCAGCACATTATCAGTCCTGGAAATCTCTGCATCAAGGTATCCACCTACTCATTCCCACTGTTTTTTGTGATATAAATTTTACTGGAGTTGTGTTCTAATCTTTTGGTTAAATAAAAACCTATTTTATGTTTTGTTCTTGAATGATTGTTCGCATTGTGTAATTGTGTAAGAGTCTTCTGTTTAATTGCGTGGCTTTAGTATCGTCTGATGTTTTGGGTCTCTCGATATGACCCATCATCAGGGATAAGTTTGAACGCAATTAATTCCTGATTCAAAATTTCATATCCTGGTTTTCCTCATAGCCATAGAAATTTTTTCATTATTACAGGAGACCACCATAAAGTATGTCCATCACTGTAACCATAGTTATGAGACTTGCCTGGCGACTCATAAAATTCACAAGTTCAGCAAGTAATCATAGTATGTCTCTCGACAGAACCCATCATCAGGGATAAGTTTGAACACAACTAATTCCTGATTCAAAATTTCATATCCTGGTTTTCCTCATAAGCATGGAAATTTTTTCATTACACGAGACCACCATAGAGTATGTCCATCACTGTAACCATACCTATGAGACTCGCCCGGCGAGTCATAAAATTCACAAGTTCAGCAAGTAACCACAGTATGTCTCTCAATAGAACCCATCATCAGGGACAAGTTTGAATGCAATTAATTCTTGATTCAAAATTTCATATCCTGGTTTTCCTCATAACAATGGAAATTTTTTCATTATATGAGACCACCATAGAGTATGTCCATCACTGTAACCATAGTTATGAGACTCGCCCGGTGAGTCATAAAATTCACAAGTTCAGCAAGAGATTGTAGATGAGTTAAACTGGATCCACTCACTGAGGCTCTTCGAGTTTTGACGAGGGTCTCCAAGTTTTGTCAAATCTCTCCAAGCCCAAGTTTGAAAATTGTCACTAAAAAGTAATGGAAAAACTCTCATTTGCAAGTAAAATCTTTCATTTGGAGTAGCAGAGTCTATTGTGAGTTGTGGTAGAGTTTTTTGGTCAATTCAGTGGATGTATTGGACTTGTGGAGTTAAGCTGTATAATGTCCCCTTTTATAATTTTTTAATGGTTTTATACTTTTTTTTTGTATTTTCTGATTTTTTTGAAACAAGAGACAAACTGAAACATTGAACTGAAAATTGAAAATAATGATGGAAAATACTTGATCAAACCCTTAAACACTTCATAAACCAAATCTTAACCAAATTTTGATAAATTTAATGGCCAGTACAAACCCTGGGTCACTTCAAATGCTCAGATCAGATTCAAACATAAATTTGGAAACCCTCAAAGTCTGATTTTATTGATGTTTTCAATGATTACAAGCTAGAAGTTTTAAAACAAAATCAGATCTGAAATTACAATTTTGAACTCACATAGACCTTATTGGAGTGGTACGGCTGGCTGATCCAGCTAGGTTAAGGGCTGTACGGACTGGTACAGCAGCTGTACGGCTGTGGTAGGAGCTTACAATGACGAAACAAAATATTTTTAACCCTCCTTGCTGCTGATGTAATGCAGATCAGGCCCTGGAAACACAAATCAGACCTCCAAAGTGCTAAATAAACATGTATGGACTGTCCCCACAGCTGGCCACCCTTGCAAAATAATTTTTGAATTTTGTGCAGCTGGGCTACCTCCAAAAACAGTGCCAAACCCTCCAATGATGTCAACCAACAGCTGGTATGACTGTAACAACTCAGATCCAACCCTTTAGGATGCCCAAAAATTTGCCAAAAATCTGAAACTCAATATACAAACCCTCAAATATGCTTCGGTGATGAAATAATGATTTTTGCTTGTCAAAAACACTGTAGCAGCACTGTAGCAAAATCCAAATCCACCACAAATCAGCGCAATCGTGATTCCTAGATGGAATCACCCAAGATTGGAAACAAGGGTTTTCGTCCTTGATCCCAAATGTGGAATTCGAGAGGGTTTTCATCCTCTCAAACCCCGAACAAACCAAGGGTTTTCGTCCTTGGATGCCCTAGATTGAACAAACTGCTCAAATTTGAAAATTGGATGCAAAGGATAACTTGAATGATTATCAAATGAGAAGCCAACCGCTCCTTTTATAGTTACCTCCTTGTTTAAAATTTGGGCCATTGTACTAAAAAACACTTTTTATTTTTGGCCCAAGCATTTAATAAAATGCTTTTATTATATTTTTTAATTTTTACTTTATTTTATTTTTATTTTAATTATTTATAAATACTTTTATTTTAGTACTAGTGTTTAAAAACACCTTTTATTTTAATTATAATAATATTATTAAGTTGCCCTTAAAATTATAAATTATTGGGCCCTTATAACAATATTATTAAGTTGCCCTTAAAATTATAAATTATAATAATATTATTACAAAATGGAATGGCCAGGGGCTATTGCACTTTGAATCCCATTTCTTGAGAAACCTTTGTTGCTTGGGCAGATTTTTAGCTTGTGGTAAACAGCATAGCCTTGCCGGTAACAAACATGAAAAGAATAAAAATCTAACTTTGTTCATTCATTAATAACAATAATTCAATGGAAGGCATAGGCATCTATTGGACAATAATCTTAAAATGCATTCTAACTAGCTACGTAACCAGAAATCAAATGGCTAGGGACCATCACATTTTAAAATCCATTTCTTGAGAAGCCAGTGTTCTGTTGTGACCAAATCACACATCGCCCCATTGCAAATGGGGACCCCCTTTTTTGAGCTCCGATGTTTTGCAT
The DNA here is from genome assembly GCA_027924645.1 of Cunninghamia lanceolata. Classification (NCBI taxonomy): domain Eukaryota; kingdom Viridiplantae; phylum Streptophyta; class Pinopsida; order Cupressales; family Cupressaceae; genus Cunninghamia; species Cunninghamia lanceolata. The sequence continues at coordinate 432,113 of BSBN01000181.1, forward strand.
GAGATCTTAGATGATGCCTTAGGTTCATTTCCTCTGCCAATCCAATCCAATAAGTTTCTCTCCCAGAAGGTTTTTGCTTTATAACTGGAGGTCTCATCTGGAAAATGAAGAATCTTGATTAAATTCCATCCAGATAATGAACATTGAGATCAATCCTGAAGTATGTTTGAGATCCTAAAAAGACTGAGTCTGGAGCCTGAAATCCTGAAAATCCTGAAAAATTGGCTAAGTCTGAAATCTGGTGAATCCTCCAAATTCTATATTTTGCATGTTAAATCCGGTGGATTCGAGACCTATCTCAAACATCCTGAAAGGTATATTGAAAAATATTTAAAGTATAACTTAAATATATTTTTCAATATACCTTTACTCTCGCGACCCTGAAAAACGCCTGACTCCTCCAGAGGATTCAAAAAGCTCGTCTAGTGCGACGGGGCATCTAAGTGGCGCAAAATCATGATGAAAAAAGCGCTTTCAAAGACAGAAGAAGATGATGATTTCGAATGCATGAACCAATGCGCCAATTCTAGAAGATTTTCAACCCCTTGAAGTAATGCGAAAATTCTAGAGGAACTCGAAACCTTGAAGTGATGCGCCAATTTCTAGAGGATCTCAAAATTGTGATCCAATGCGCCCAAGGATGAGATGATTCCTTTCAAGTTTTAAAGGCAAATTCAGGAAACTCAGAGGAAATCAATATGCCTATCTAATGCGACCTAAGGAGGAGGGATTTTAGTCATGGATTAATGCGAATTTTAGAGGAATTTGAAACCCTCAACCAAAGCGCCAAAGGTGGAAGAAGGTAAGTGATTTCAAAAAACACCAACTTGAAGAGGATTTTGACACCTTGAACCAATGCGCCACCCTCTTGCAGATGAAAACAAGTTGGAATCAAAGCAAATTTCAGAGGACTTCAACATGCCTATCCAATGTGAAAATTTCAGAGGAAATCAATACCTCCATCCAATGCGCTAAGGAGAAAGAAAATGCTGGGTGTCAAGGTGTAAGTTTTGATGTTTCCAGAGGATTTCAAATCCTTAACCAATGCACAAATCTTAAAAAATCCTAACATCTCAAACCAATGCGACCTCTTCAAAAAGAATCCAAGGTCAAGTCTTAGAGCGAATTTCTAGAGGAAATTAAAATCTTGTTCTCTTGCGCCACTAGTGGAGGGTGGTTTAGTTTAAGATTTTTGAGGCCAAACAAGAAGAATTCACAACCCTCATCCAACGCGACAGAGGAAAGAAGTTCATTTTAAAGTTAAAAACAAGAAGTAATCAAAGCTCTTATCTAATGAGCCAAAGAGGGAAGATAAGATGAAGATTTCAAACTCCTTAAACAATGCGAAAATCAAGAGGATTCTTAATTCCTCAACCAATGCGACCAATTCAAGGAGGATCAACATCAAAATCTAATGCGCTTGATGGAAAGTAAGTGAGAAGAATAGGCAAAATTCCAGAGGATTCCAAACCCCTCAACCGGTGCGCCAGAGAGAAGACAATCAAGAGGATTTCGAAATCCTTATCCAATGCGACTTATCTAGTGCATCAATTCTAGGAGAAACTAAAACCTTTGTCTAAAGCGCTACCTTATGAAGGGAAGTAAAGTCAAGTGTTGAAGGCAAACTTTAGAGGCTTATCAAGGAGGAATCTAGGAGGAATTCACCTATCTCAACCAGCACGCCATCTTAGTAAAGTTTTCATATCATTCAAGTTAGACATCAAAGTCCTTAACTCATGTGCTTAGATTAGAAATGCTTGTAATGATTCTTATGTATTATGTGTTATCGAAAGGGGATTGATGCTGTTTCTTTACTTGTGTTGCAGCAAAAAGGAGGAATCATCTAAAGATCAAGTGATAAGAACCTTTGACAAGCAAGGAATGAGAAAAGAGCAAGGCATCATGTAGCTGTTTCAAGGGTATCCTTCATCATCCTTGTGTTGGAATTCTTCATCAAGTGGCATCAAGTTAAGATTGTCTAGAAGACATCCATCCGAAGGACATCATCTACATCAAGACTTTCTAAGACATCCAATCTACTTCAAGTTCCTTCGAGCTTCAAGATCATCTTCAAGGAATCATTTCATCAACTACATCATGATCATCAAGAGCAAGTGTTTGAATCACTTTCACCTTGCGGAGGGAACACTACTCTAAAGGATTATACCTCAAATCTTCTACATCATCGAGTTGGAACACTTCATTGAAACTTCCAAAGGCATTCATCCATCTAAACTTCAAGACTTTACAATTTTCAAGTCCAAGAGAGTCTACTACTCTTCATGAAGGAATCAAGTGTCATCATCTATTCTCTACTCTCTTCAAGAGGATGCATCAAAGGAGATTATCATCATCATGTATCCTGCAAGAAGAAGAAACATTACAAAGTCAATCAAATGAGCTACAAGTATCATACATCCAGTTGCAAGGAAATGTACAAGGCAAGATGATACAATTTTCAAAGTATGCTGAGTTGGCATCTATGTGGCGAGTACACATCATTCAATTTTGATTAGCCGCATTATTAAATGCATTAAATGTATCATTTAATGAAAGAAGCCAAAGGGATTCCTATGTGGAGGAATATTTTAAATGCTTTCGCCTTACCTTATCACATTGGAAAACGTGCCTTCATTGCCTCCCTCTCTTGTGCTAAAAATAGTAAATTGTTGTAACTACCTCTGAGGTGGCATGATCTAGACCCTTGGCTATCAAATTGATCTCAGCCATTCATTGTATTCTGGGCACTATATAAAGGCCTTGTTGCCTCATTTGTAATTCAGTAGCTAAGTGGTAGGAGAAATTAGAGTAGAATAGGAGAGACTCTCGAAAATTCTCTGAGAGGACTTGAAATTGTTGTATATATTTCTCAAGAGTAATGCAAAGGACATTGGAGCTACTTGTTTGGTGTTAAGTATTATCTTGTGGAGTAACATGGTTTCCTGAATCTTGATGGAATTAAGAGATGTTTCAAATAGCTTAGAAATAGATTAGAAGTGCATTGATGTAATGAATATGCGTAAAGATATTTGATGAATTCTTCTGGTTCATACTTTTCGTGTATTGTCGAAGGCAACCCACTTTGCAAAGTTAGACTGAACCTTCATTTTCTTTAGTTCGGTTGTGAATGCTTGTTCAAATTGCGCCAGCTGTGGGTGTTTGGATGGAGATTTACAACATGAAAATCCTTGAGTTTCCTTAGAAGATTGCACTGGCTTCGTGTAGTTGTTGGTTCTCATGGCGAAGCGAAGTCTGGTTTCATGAGGAATTTGTCTATCTTGACATGTTTCATTATCTCATTGTCCTTAGATTAGCCTTCTAAACCCTTAACCCTTTTTCATTTTCTTTATCATAGAAACCTTGTATATACATCATCCACATCAAAGGAGGAATAAGTCGAATGAAAGGAGAAGAATCTATGTAAGTCCCTTTGTGTTTAACAGCAAAATCATACTTAGTCACTGAGCTATCTCTTACAAAATCATAAGAAAGGAACCTTGGAGTCATCTTGTTTGATCACATAGTTCAGCATTCGAGAGGCTTTGCTCAAGAGGGAGTCAGATACTTAGTATTTCACTTTAATTGTTGACTTGTCTAAAAACAATCATCAACATGTTCCTTTGGCGATTTTTTTCCTTGTGGTAAATAACCTGGTCTTGTTTGTGAAAAAACATGAAAAAATTTTAAAACTACCTTTGTTCATTAGCTAAAACTTTTATTCCATGATGGCATATGCATCTCTTGCCCAATAACTAAAAGGTGCTATCTAACCAACTATGTTACCACAAATGGAATGACCAGGGCCATCAAATTTTGAAACCAGTTTCTTGAGAAACCAGTGTTTCTTTTGCAGTTTTTTAGCTTATGGTATTCATCTTGACCTTCTCGGTAAAAAACATTTAAAAAACTTAAAAACTAACTCTGTTCATTAAACTATTAGTACCATTATTAATTCAATCTTTTGATTTGCCATGCTGAGCTATTTAATGAAATGGACTTCTGTTGAGTCAATTGTCTTTTGAGTTGTTTTTCATATCATCTGCTGCATGTTTTTATTTTATGTTATATATTTTTACTGAAGGATGCCATAATGTGAACTTAAAAGTTTGGGGTAGTTATGGTTGTCCTATGTGAACACTGTATATTGCCTGCTAACTCTTAAAATTCGTAATGACAAATCCAACTGTGAAGTTATGCATGATGGTAGATAGATCTAACAACTCTTGCGTGTGCATAACATTCTCTCTAAATCAATTCTTATCCGTGAACCTTAAAACCCTTGTTTCTCACTTTGGCATCTCTATTTTGTTTCCCATTTCCTGTTTCTGGTAACATGGCTAACCCATAACATGATGTATCAGAAATGTGTTCCTGAATAAAATATTTTAAAAATCTGTGCATCTTGACCAATTTTTATGAAGTATATACATTGAAAAATCCTATGCATAAAATTAAAATTGCTTGAAAGTCTGTTGTTTGCAGTGCAGTAATATTTGACAAGCATTTTTCCAGCATGTATTGAATGCTGACAAGTAAGAAGAAAGAAAGAAAGAAATAATTGTCTTAATGTGCTCAAACGACTAAAGTAGGTCATTAGGACATAAAAGCACAACCAACAAAAATAGCATTTGGGAGCTGAAAAGGAGCTTCAGCCTTAAATCAGATAAAATTCTAAAAACCAAGAACAAAACAATATATCCTAACAAACTAGGGTGGGTAAACCTAAAGCAGGTAAACCCTGAATGTCAGGCAGAAAGTGTCATGTATGAGAAAACACAACTAACAGATCTTGTGCTTAAGACAAGAAGCAACGAAATGAGGAGCCTAAAAGAACTCTTGTCTACAAGGAATGCATGGACTATAGTTGAAGTGCCTCATAAATAGAAAAGTAAGACTGATGATGATATTATGATAGAGCTTAAGATGATATTAATTTGGGAAGGATGATACTCATTTTCTTTTTGTAATGAACAAAGCTATTTGAGATATTCCAGACTTTTATTGGGGAGTCGCTTTCCATGACTCAAACCCGTGAGAAGGTTGATGCTCATTGTGTTGGTGTAAGCCACACCCGGACCGACGATGGACTGGTCCAAGAGGGGCCAGTAGCTCAGTGGTGGAGCACTCCAGCAGCAAATGGAAGGTCCTAGGTTCAAGTCCTAGCTGGTCCATGTCTCAACATGGTATTAGAGCCAGGCCAGGCTAGGAGCCCCAAGCACACGAGAGGTGTGGCTTAAGGGGGGGTGTTGGTGTAAGCCACACCCGGACCGACGATGGACTGGTCCAAGAGGGGCCAGTAGCTCAGTGGTAGAGCACTCCAGCAGCAAATGGAAGGTCCTAGGTTCGAGTCCTAGCTGGTCCATGTCTCAACACATTGTTTATAAGCCTTGTTTGAATTATTCTTTTTACTTAGCATTTGCTGAAGCTTGGTGATCTTGTAACATATGATCTTTAGAAAACTTATCAAGTGCAGGGGTACTGGTACAGCAGATTTTCCTAAATTTAGGATTCAGGGATTGAGAAAACTTTATTTATATTCACAAATACATATCTGTTTGTGGATGCTTAATATCAATTTTTGTTCTCTGGTTATAAATCGCAGGGCATTACAAAATGTTTATAAATAAGAGAGCCATTTGTTCCTGTCTTGAATTTCTCTATCCCTTTTATACAAGTTAAGAGAAATTACTGATCCATTTGTGATCAATTAAATACACTGCTACCTCCCATTGTCAAGCCGGCCTTCCATTATCCTCCTTGAGGAGTGTGGAAATCTAGTGGTGTATGAAAAGTGTAATACCCCAAGTTTTTGCCTGAAACATTAATAGATGAACAATTTTTTTGCGTTACAAATGTGACATCAACATGCCACATTGCACACCTACACGCACGAGGCACCACAACATCACATAATGGCACATGAGGCAACCAATTACCAATGCACCAAGAATGGTGGCACAAGCAGAAGACTTACAAAAACATGGGTCAAAGTCATCGTGACAAGCTCAAAACACAAATGTTGGCAGAAATGTGGAGCTTCCAAGCAAATTTGCAACCTTTGCGGAACTTCGGAGTTCCCATGCAAATTTACAGCCCCTACAAATTGCATGTGGACCTCCGATCCTTGCAACTTCAAAATTGAGGAAACTTTGAAGGTCCCATGCATGTTTTCAGTCCCTACAAATTGCATGTAGATCTTTGATCCCCACAAACAAAACTCTTGCGGAACTTTGAAGCTTACATGCAAATTTGCATACAAGTTGCAAGCAAAGTTTTGATTTCTGCAAATCTAACACTTGTGGAACTTCGGAGCTCACATGCAAATTTGCAACTCTTGCAAATTGCAAGCCAAGTTTCGATTTCCACCAACTTAACACTTGCGGAACTTCAGAGCTCACGTGCAGATTTGCGCCTCCTACAAATTGCAAGCCAAAGTCCGATTTCCGCCAACTTTAAATTGCAAACTTTTGGAACTTTAATGCAACTTTGCAAATTGCAAATTGCCTCCTGAGTTCCAACCTTCGACGGAAATTGCCTGCAGAACTTTGGAGTTTCGATGCAGCTTTGCAAAACTGCAAATTGTAGGGCTACATCCAAATTCCACAGTTCCACAACTTTCAGACTTGCGGAACCTCAGAGTTCTAAGGCAAGTTTGTACACCTGCAAATTGTCTACCTCCCTTCGATCCCTGCAAGCTTGCAACCATGGATTTGCAGAACATTGAATTTTTGAGGCAAGTTTGCACACCTTCAAATTGCCTACCTACCTTCGATCCCCACAAGCCCACAATTCCTAGACTTGCAGAATTTCGGAGTTCCAGGGCAAGTTTGCACATGTGCAAATATGCAAACTGCCTCCATTGTTCCAGATTCTGACTATTCTTGCCCGTGGAACTTGGGGAGTCTGTGAGCAATTTTGCACCACTGCAAAAATAACAAGTTTAAAATTGCCAACAAAAGGGCAAGTTTTTCTTGTTTTGTGTGTTGTACAAAAATGATTTGGGCCAAGCACTAGAGCGTAAATAGGCTCTTCATTGGCCAAACAAGAAGTCCCAAGGACCTTATTAGCCATATAAACCAATTGTTACTATTCACTAGCATGAACCCATTACCTCATGTGCATCACTTAGCATGGAGGGTCTTAATTCTCACAAGAGTTGACTGCACAACAAAAGCTCGTGACTCCACAACATAATAAGAGCAATGATTCCATCTACACATAGCATTCCAATGATAACCAAAACATAGCTTCTAGATCATAACAACTTCAAAAGAAAATTAAGCTTATACATCTCATAATTAGGATTGCCCAAACATGCTAAATCCTTTTTGAGACAATATGCAAAATAACTCAAATGACATCATACACAAATTACAATGAAGTGAATCTCATCCTAAACATGGATGATTCAAAGTCCCATTAATAGGGTTCAATTACATACAATTAGGCACTCCAATTTAGGATCACAAGATCCCACTTTCACATGTACTTACCAAGACACTAAGCATAATAATTATTACAATTACAAGCTCACATCTAAAGAACACAAGGATGGGCATAAACCAAGATCAATTACAAGTTTGATTACAATGCTAAAAGGATTGCAACCTTTACATCATTCAAGGCATAATACAAGCTTCCGAACATACCGAACCGAGAACTCTTTAGGCTCCGAAGAGATCTTCAAGAAGGGGACCAATGGGTTACCTACCTCCCAACCATATTACCGTCGGTGAATGTAATAGATGCTTATGCCACTCTAGGCAACCCCCAAGCTACGGAGAGAAGATTATGGATACACTTATAGCACGCCCATACTCACACACAACGTCTCAAGTAAGACACCAATAATCCACACCATGGGTTGCATTTGGGTTTCACACACCAACCAAAGCATACACCATGGAGAATGAACAATCCAATATAATTCCATGCACAACCACACTTGAATACACACACATCAAGGGTCAAATGCATAATTCAGGAATAACAATACATTAGAAGTTCAATGCACAACCACACTAGAATACACACACATCAAGGGTCCAATGCATAATCACCACCTAGGTACTCATGACCCAAACAAAAATAGGAGAAAGGAATCGGCAAATACAAGGAGTGTCCATACTTTTAATACAAGTACAATTGTCCTTCACTATGCCTCAATGCTACTCATTTCATTACAATGCGGTAAGGGAAGAAGGAAGCCACTCCAAGTCATATTACAATTCATCTATTAACACATGCTAAATTATCATTTACACCAAATGGTCATAGCTTGAAAAACAAGCATGATATCATCACTTCCATAAACATACACATTGCAACCAAAATCAAGCAATGATACACAAGGGTTAAGGCAATTAAAGACCAATAATACACAAGAGAATGGTGGCAACCACCGACAACAAGCAACGAGTGTAGTATCCAATTCTAAGATAAAAAGACAACTTTGGTCCAAAAAGTCAAGGCATGGAAAACGAGGTCGAAAAACATGACACTTGTATCCAAAATGTGAGAAAATACATTTCCAACATGAGACCTTTCGTCCCTCAAAATATAAACAATTTTCAAGGTCTAAATTTTGAATTTCATAAATTCACATTTCAATCACCAAGCACTATTCACATCCACCATTGATGAAAGATAAATTTTTTTCAAAAAACCTCAAAACTCAAAATTTCCAAAATCCAAGAATACTCTTATGGCAAAATATGCACAACAACATACTTTTCCAATCACATAAGGTTTTGGAGAATTTTTTCCATAGTTCCGGCACAAAATGGATAATCCCAAAAATTTAAAACATGGGAATTGTAAAATTGATTTCATACAACTTAATAATTCCCCATACATGTTTAATTCTACCAAACACATCAAAATCACAAACTTGAATTTAAATTCACTTACCTTAAATCCAAGCAGATTGAGAAGAAAGAAAGAAGAGGGTTTCTTGAAGAAGTTCTTCGACTCAACCCAATCTACAACACTTCAATGCATTCTTCAATCCATGTAATGCCCCCTATCTAGCTCATTGCACCAGTGGACAGGGTTAGCCTATAATTTTATTTCCGTAGGCTAATGGAGGTGCTTAGGAAGTCATTCCAGGGACTTACTATTTATAGTAAGTCATGAGCCGAGCAGTTACTATTTTTGGCAGGGTAGTCATGGATGGTCCTTGGCACAATATTCATGGTCTTGATATGACTAGAGCCTAAAATGATATAAGTCAAATTAAATATTTAACTTATATTATTTTATGAGACCTTGATATGACTTTAAGTTATAAAGTAAAGTTATGTTATAAAGTACAAGTTGTAACTTAAAGTTGTATGCCTAGGGACGAGCGCCCCTCATGGAGTGATAAGGGGTTGGGTTATAATTTAAAATAAATAAAAACAAATCCCTCTTGGGCATTGAGGAAAGAGGCAAATAAAAGACCAAAAAAGAACCTCATTTGGTTATGCTATGTTTATGAAAATTGCTCTCATATTGAGTTTGCCCGCGCATTGGGATTGAGCTTGGCTTTAGGGTTTTGAAGATCGATTTGTAGAGACAAAAACCTTTGCAGATTCGCCTTTCTTCGTGCATGAAAGATTGCATTAGGAGAGGATTTGAGGAGGCTTCATCCAGGAGTCTCACTTGTGCTTTTAGGAAACACATTTTGAGAAGATTTGAACACAAAATGGATATATTTTTCCAGAGTGATGATTTGCACTCAGGAATGAGTTGTTTATGAGCAGATTGAATGCATTTGAGAAAGGTTTTGGCTGTGTTGGAGCATTTAACCAGGCTGTACAGATTGCTGTTGGCCGTACCCTTCTAGGAGGCCGTACTGCTGTGTGTGATTATTTTGGGAAGCTTGCTGCTGTTTTGTGACCTCATCCCTAGTCGTTTGGGGTAGGAAAACATTGCAGATCAGAAAGGAACACTTTTTGGGAGGATTTCTGTGTGATTGCTGCTGTGCTTTGCTCTATGGTGGCCGTACAACTCAAGGGAGGACGTGGGTATTTGAAAGTACCAAATCTTTTTTGATTTATGTCATTTCTTCCTTCCATTCTTGGCATTCGAAGACATATTTATTGGTGCTGCTCAATATTATGCAATGTATCTTCATTCTTAGGAGTTGTGAGCATTTCTATGGTGTTATATTGCTGATCCGGTCTCAGCATTTGGATGAAGTTGTAAACCTCCATTTGGGTATGTCAATATAATTCATATTTTGGCTCATTGCTATCTGGGTAGTTAGTTTGTTAATATCTTTTTTAGTTTTTTTGGGTTTGTTCATATGCTTCATATTTCATACATGCAATGCAAAAAACAAACATGCAAAAACAACCCATAAAACCCTAAATAGCAAAACATTAAAAACACCAAAAACACCAAAAAATCAATCAGACCAACATATACAGAGGGGTGTATGTTCTAGTGGTATCATGGCAGAAAATCTTGTCATCCTATGAGGTTAAATATGACATGCAGATGATAAAAATGAGACATGCGGCCTACATATAGATATGATTTTAGACCAAGACCAGGAACACGGAATTCACAGAGGATACAGGAAAGAGAGGTACCACAGATAGAAGAACCTGAGCATCCAGTATCCATAATAGATCCATTTGAGTCAGAGATGGAGGTTGCCGCTGCCAAGGAAGATTTCCATGTTTTGCAAATGGACCCTTTTTCAAGTGAATTACCACCAGTGATAGAACCGACAGGAGAAATGGGTGACAAGGAAGGTGAGGAACCTAGCATGCGCGAGATCCTGAATGTACTCAGCAGGAGCTCGTTGGCTTTATAAAGAGAATTGAGGGAGTCTCGACAGGAGTTGAGAGAGTCACAGACAGAGATAGCACATACCCTCGAACAGTTGCGAGATGGAAGGAATAACAGGGATAATCACCGTGACAGGAATAGAAACAATGACGGTGATAGGAACAGAAACAATGACGGCGATAGATACAGAAACAATGACGGTGATAGAAACAGAAACAATGACGAAGATAGGAATAGGAATAATGTGGGTGATCGACACAATGGTGACAGGAACCAGGGGAACAAGAATAATGGGGACAAGAACCAGGATGACAGACACAGGTTCAGAGATGATGAGGATGAGGCCTTGGTTGCTCACAGGAGAGCTTCACAGTTTACAACAGGTGACAAACCTGGCATTCCGACCTTTGCTCCCAGGAACCAAGTTCCTGAATAGGATCCCACACAGGCTAAGTTTTAGGAGGAGATTCTGAGGGATTGGAGAGCTTCTAGTGCAGAGTACTCTGACATTAGGATAAAGAATAGACCTCGCAAGGGAGGTAGACCTCAGAACCAGGAGTTGCAAAAGAAAGTGAGCAAAATGACACTTTCCTACTTTGATGGATCGGGTAAGACCACTGCTAGAGCTTGGGTCCAGAAATTGGACAGCTACTTGCAGATTAGTCCCATGCCTGAGGAGGACGCCATTATTTATGCAGCTTTGCACTTGGAGGGGTAGCACATAAGTGGTGGAGAAATGAGAAGGTCACACTGGGTCACGATTAGATTACCTCATATGTGGAGTTTACAGCCAGATTGATCGACAGGTTTGATAAGGACCTAGAGTTACAGTTTAAGGAGTTAGCACAGCTGAGGCAGAGTGGTTCAGTTGACTCCTACATTTTTGAGTTCCAGGACCATCTGTTATGGTCCCAGATATTTCCGAGCGCAGATTGATTATTCTTTTTATTGATGGATTGTCAGACCCACTTCGTGGTTGGGTTAAGGGCTTTGACCCTGCTTCACTCTAGGAGGCCATGAAGAAGGCCTGAGATATGGAGTCATCAGTGTGGCGGAGCAAATTTTAGTCTAAGGGATTTCCACACAGGAGGGATAAGGAGAAGGAGAAGAGACCCTTCCATAGAGATGTTGAGCAGCACAAGGACAAATCAAATAGGTTAACAGATGAACAACTCTACGAGTATAGGAGGAAGAAACTTTGCTTTCATTGCAAAGAACCATGGGATCCCTCTCATAGGTGTCCACACAAGGCTAAGGCCAAGTTGATCGAGTACTATTCAGCTGAGGAGACTCAGTTAGATGCATCCGATTCAGATTTAGATCAGCCTTCCGATCATGGAGATAGTGGTGATGAGAGAGCTTCACAACACTGTGTCGGTAGTGGAGGTACTATTGCCCAGCTATCCAGTTTCCAGAAGGTTGGTTCTTTCAGGGTGCGTGGTGTACTCGGTGGGCAATGCATTATCACCCTCATTGATACATGAGCTACACATAATTTTATTGACGAGGGGTTGGTAGCTTGCAGGGGGTTGAAAACAGAGGAATTCGAAGGCTTCAAGGTAATGGTAGCCGACGGATTCAAAATGCAGTGCAGTAGGAAGATATCGGGATTGAAAATCATCATGGGTGAGTATGAGTTGATAGATGACTTCTATGTTGTTGGCATCGGGGATACAAATGTTGTACTTGGCATCCATTGGATGAGCCAGTTAGAGGAGTTCACCATGAATGTGAAGAAGATGGAAATGAGATTTGAATTCAATTGGAAGAAAATATGCCTTAGAGGTGTATTAGATGGTGGACCTCGAGTGGTGTCACTGAAGAGGATGGAGAGGTTACTGAGACATGACCAGGTTGAGTGGGCAGCAGAGTGCCTCATTATGCCAGAGTCCCCACCACAACAGAAGGGCAATTATCATCCTGATATGCAAAAGCTCTTATCCAAGCACAACAAGGTGTTTGGAGATATATCGCCAGGAGTGCCTCTTGATAGAGGCATAGAGCATGTTATTGAGCTAGAGGATAGGACCAAGCCCATCATGATCACTCCTTACTGTCATCCGAAGAGGCTCAAGGATGAAATTGAAAAAACAATTAAGGAGTTACTGGAGATGGGACACATCCGGCCCAGTAAGAGCCCATTTACTTCTGCAGTTGTTCTTGTCAAAAAGAAGGATGGGACAATTAGGATGTGTATCGACTACAGGGCATTGAATAAGAAAACCATCAAAAACAGGTATCCTATTCCGAGGATTGATGAGTTAATAGATGAATTGCATGGTGCTTGCTATTTTTCTAAGATAGATCTTAGATCGGGATACCATCAGATTTGCATGAGGGCAGAGGATGTAGAGTAGACTGCTTTCATGTGTCATTACGGCCACTACGAGTTTTTGGTGATGCCATTTGGGTTGACCAATGCACCTGCTACCTTCCAGAGTTGTTTGAACCAGATTTTCAGACAGCAGCTTCGGAAGTTTGTATTGATCTTCTTTGATGATATATTGATTTTCAACAGGACTTGGGAGGATCACTTGAGGCATTTGGAGGAGGTGTTGAGTATTTTGGAGAGTGAGTCCCTCTATGCCAAAGAGTCCAAGTGTAACTTCGGCATGACAGAGTTGCTCTATCTGGGTCACATTATTAGTGCTAATGGTGTCAGGGTAGATCCAGATAAGATAAAAGCGATTGTTGATTGGCCCTCACCCACAAACCTCACACAGCTTAAAGGCTTCTTTGGACTATGTGGTTTTTACAGGAGGTTTGTAAAAGGCTTCTCATAGACAGTAGCACCCTTGACAGATTTGACAAAGAAGGGAGCCTTTGTGTGGTCTGATTCAACTCAGCAGTGCTTTGATCATTTCAAGCACTTAATGTCTCCTTGCCTCGTGCTTGCGATTCCCGATTTCACCAAACCATTCAAGTTGCAGTGTCATGCTTCTGGAGAGAGAATATGGGCAGTGCTTATGCAGGAGAAGCACCTAATAGCATTTCAAGGCATGAAACTTCGAGGTGTTGAGAGGAGTTACTCGGTGTATGACCGAGAGATGTTGGCCATAATGCATGCATTGGCCAAGTTCAGGCCTTATCTGGTTGGAGGCAAATTCATAATCAAAACAGATCATAATAGCATCAAATACTTGATGAACCAGAAGGATCTGAATGACAGACAACAAAAGTGGGTGAGCAGGTTATAGGCATATGATTTTGAGATCAAGTATGTCAAAGGCAAGAGGAACATAGTTGCAGATGCCTTATCACGTCGACCTCACTTATACTTAGTTGGAGAGATCTCTGTTGATTGGAGAGAGATGATTATAGCAGAGTATGTTAAGGACTCTTGGGCAGCGGGAGTCATTGAGAGCACTAATATTGATGAGAGATTCTGTGGTGAATGACTTGATTATATATAAGGACAAAATATTCTTGGTGCCTAATTCACAGTTCAAACATAAGGTAATAAAAACTTTCCATGATACATCCATGGCTTGCCATCCTGGATTCTTCAAGACATACAAACAGATTCGGGAGTTCACATGGAAAGGACTAAAGGATGAAGTGCAGAAGTATGTTCGTGAGTGTCCCATTTGCCAACAAAATAAGCATGAGCATACCTTTCCTGCAGGACTTTTACAACCACTACCTATGCCCAATCAGAAATGGGAATGTATCTCCATGAACTTCATCACAGGGTTGCCTAAGGTGCAGGGGAAGGACTGTATATATGTGGTGGTCGATAGACTCACCAAATTTGCACATTTCTTTGCTATTTCAGCAACCTTTACAGCTGGTCAGGTGGCTGATTTGTTCTTCAGGGAGATATTTAGGTTGCACGGGGTACCCAGAAGCATAGTCAGTGACAGGGACAGCAAGTTCCTGAGTATATTTTGGCAGGAGTTATTTTGACTTTGTGGCACTGAGTTGACTCCTAGTACCAGTTACCACCTGCAGACAGATGGCCAAACAGAGGTGGTGAACAAATGGTTAGAGGGGTACCTATGCAATTATGTGTTGGGGCATCAGAAAGCTTGGATCAGATGGTTGTACCTATGGGAGTACTGTTATAATACTACTCATCACATGTCTATTCAGATGACTCCTTTCAAGGCACTGTATGGTTATGATGCCCCATGCTTTACATATCTCTTGCTTGGTGATAGTCGGGTACCGAAGGCAAAGGATCTTTTGCAGGGTAGCCAGGGCATTCTAAAGGAACTTAAGGAGAATATACAACAGGCATAGAATCAACAGAAGTTGTATGCTGATCAACATCGAGTGGAGAGGAGTTTCGAGGTTGGAGACATGGTGTATTTGAGGTTCCAACCCTACAGGCAGTCCCCTCTCAAGAAGAGTGGAGCAGAGAAATTGAAGCCCAGATTTTATGGTCCGTTTAGGATTATCAGAAGAGTGGGTGAAGTGGCATACGAGCTTGAGTTACTATCAGACAGTAGGGTGCACAATGTATTCCATGTTTCTAGGTTGAAGAAAGCTCTTGGCCACAACATAGTTCCTTTAGCTGAGCTTCCACCATTGGATAAAGAGGGGAAGTTGATTCTAGTACCTGAGGCTATCATTGACACCCAGGAGAGAAACTTGAGGAAACGGGTTATCAGAGAGTACTTGGTCAAGTGGAAGAATTTACCGGTGGAGGATGCCACCTGGGAGAGTGAGCAAATATTGCAACATCCTGAGTTGAGGTTGCTTGAGGACAAGCAATCTTGGGAAGGGCGGACTGTAATGTCCCCTATCTAGCTCATTGCACCAGTGGATAGGGTTAGCCTATAATTTGACTTCCATAGGCTAATGGAGGTGCTTAGGAAGTCATTCCAGGGACTTACTATTTATAGTAAGTCATGAGCCGAGCAGTTACTATTTTTAGCAGGGCAGTCATGGATGGTCCTTGGCACAATATTTATGGTCTCGATATGACTAGAGCCTAAAACGATATAAGTCAAATTAAATATTTAACTTATATTATTTTATGAGACCTCGATATGACTTTAAGTTATAAAGTTATGTTATAAAGTACAAGTTGTAACTTAAAGTTGTATGCCTAGGGATGAGCACCCCTCATGGAGTGATAAGGGGTTGGGTTATAATTTAAAATAAATAAAAACAAATCCCTCTTGGGCATTGAGGAAAGAGGCAAATAAAAGACCAAAAAAGAACCTCATTTGGTTATGCTATGTTTATGAAAATTGCTCTCATATTGAGTTTGCCCATGCATTGGGATTGAGCTTGGCTCTAGGGTTTTGAAGATCGATTTGTAGAGACGAAGACCTTTGTAGATTCGCCTTTCTTCGTGTATGAAAGATTGCATCAGGAGAGGATTTGAGGAGGCTTCATCCAGAAGTCTCACTTGTACTTTCAGGAAACACATCTTGAGAAGATTTGAACACAAAATGGATATATTTTTCCGGAGTGATGATTTGCAGTTAGGAATGAGTTGTTTATGAGCAGATTGAATGCATTTGAGAAAGCTTTTGTGGCTGTGTTGGAGCATTTAACTAGGCCGTACAGATTGCTGTTGGCCGTACCCTTCTAGGAGGCCGTACTATTGTGTGATCATTTTGGGAAACTTGCTGCTGTTTTGTGACTTCATCCCTGGTCGTTTGGGGTAGAAAACCATTGCAGATCAGAAAGGAACACTTTTTGGGAGGATTTCTGTGTGATTGCTGCTGTCCTTTGCTCTATGGTGGCCGTACAACTCAAGGGAAGATGTGGGTATTTGAAAGTACCAAATCTTTTTTGATTTATGTCATTTCTTCCTTCCATTCTTGGCATTCGAAAACATATTTATTGCTGCTGCTCAATATTATGCAATGTATCTTCATTCTTAGGAGTTGTGAGCATTTCTATGGTGTTATATTACTGATCCGGCCTCAACATTCGGACGAAGTTGTAAACCTCCATTTGGGTATGTCAATATAATTCATATTTTGGCTCATTGCTATCTGGGTAGTTGTTAGTTTGTTAATATCTCTTTTAGTTTTTCTGGGTTTGTTCATATGCTTTATATTTCATACATGCAATGCAAAAAACAAACATGCAAAAACAACCCATAAAACCCTAAACAACAAAACATCAAAAACACCAAAAAATCAATTAGACCAACATATACAGAGGGGTGTATGTTACAATCCAAGGCAGCAATCCAACTTCACTTCCTTCCAACCAATCTTTCCAAAATTCCAAACAAGCAAGGGGAGAAGGAGAGAGGAAAATGCAGCCCCAAAACATGAATAGAATATAATGCCCTGCAAAATGAATTATTTTTCCCTATTAGGCAAAACCCTTTATTCAAAAACCCCTTTCTTTTCATTGCACACTCAAACAACTTTATAACAAGAAATTATAATTAAAGTGAACTTTTGCATTTCTTTTGAGCGAAAAATAACTAAATTAATACTATAGTGCATTTTCTTCACTAATGCAACCTTTCCTTATAATAAGCTTGCCTATTTAAATCCTTTTCAGTATTAGACAATATTAGAAAAACATTAATACTATTTTCACATAATTGTATTTCAATTTTCAAAATCACACAAATTCCTTTTCCAGTCAAGCAATTAACCACACATTGCGAGGCATTAGGAAAACATAAACTTTACCCAATACTAGCATAACACCATTTTGTAGGTACTCGCGGCATTACAGAAAATGATTAGTGTAATTACAAAAAATGGTTAAATACAATTTAACTCTATTTGCAAAGCACCTTATGCCTAAGGTGGAAACATATAAATATAAAACTTATTTCAAAACTAGCATATAAATCATTTCGCAAGCACTCACAAGCATTACGAAAACGATAATATGCAAATGATCTCCGTTAAAATAAACACACAAAGGAAACAAACACTTTACGAGTTCCTCTACAACATAAGAATCTAGAATCACCAACGATTGAGATTAGTGGTGAAATAGGCAAACATAGGGAGCGTCCTTTATTTGCAACCGAATAGGGTGGATTAAGCAACCAAACACACCATAAGAGTCATAGTAACTTGACCACAAGGATTAGGTACAGTGAGAAGGTAAAGCGAATCTATGTTGTTCTACTCAACATCTTAACATTGGTCAAACAATTGTATATTTCCTGCACACTCAAGGCAAAACATAAAATCCAACAATGAAGATCATAGCCAAAGCAACATATAATGACCAATGAGGACATGCAATCTAGCAAAACACATATTAATCTTGAAATTACATCATATAATAATCAACTCAATATAGCCTTTAATCCAATCATAAGAAACATCAGGACACGGCAAGAGTTAACACATGGACGGGCATTACAAAAAGGATTTATCTCTGAAACATGGAGTGGAGCACCTTGCATTTTTTGAAATTTACGTTTAGTAAAATGATTCACATATGCCAAGAGAAGGGATAATTCCATATTTTACAAGAGGGGGAGAGCGCAACTATAATGACCCTAAACACTATTAAGGCCTTACTTACATAGTTAGGCCTTTTACAATACAATTTAATATTTCTAAGTATCTAGGACCACAAGTTTAAATTAGAAAATATGAGTTTATGAACAAAATAGCTCATCACATAAGATAGCAAATCAGATGTCTAGGTACACAACAAAGTGTAAGCTAAATACAAACAATACTATCAGAATATTCAAAACTTTACATTAGTACAGATTAGGAAGAGAACAAAATCATGCTTGTTAGTGTAGGTAAGATCGATTTGAGAAATTTGATTGAAGTTATAGTTTTGGGCAATTGCACATTTTTGGAAATACTACCCCTCTTAGAATAATATTTGTTTTTAGCAATTTGAGTAGAGGTATTTTGTTGCCAAGAGAAGTGAATTTCACATTGTAATGTGCCTAGATATTCTTCTTAAAACAGATGCCAATAAATCATGTTCACTCACAGCACAATACAATAGTAACACAACAATGCAACAGATTCCTTTGTATTAGCACATATTGCTACTTCCAGCGCATCAAAGTAGTATATAGTTTTTCAGTACAGTAGCGATTCAATTCACAGTATGTAAGATCCCCTAACCGGACCTGCCTATAAAATCCTTCATTTTCTGAATTTAGTTTATTGACATTTCATCACACTTGGCATGCTGCTGTATATCACTCTATTTCTGAATTCTAGGAATTAGAACAGCTACAACTATGGATTTAAATCATAAACCAACCATTTAAACATCACAAATTTGTTGATAACACATAGACATTTTTTCAAACAGCTGGCAACCTTTTTATTTAAATGAAAATTGTCAACAATGCTATCCAAAAGTTGCTGATTTAGAAATCAGAATTACAGATTCAAAGAAAACTTGAGTATCTGACCTCAAAAGAATACCAAAGTTGCCTGCAATGGAGATCAGCTGATATAGAAGGGCGAACAACAAAAGACTAACAAATCTTTACTGCCAAAATGAGTGTTGTGGCCCCCTTAAACCCCCATGATCTGCACTTTATCTTGAATTTGCCTTTCAAACAAAGAGCGGCTGCCTTGGAAAAGGGGCAAATTGATGTTTAGGAGCTGCAATCAGCTAGGTTAGGGCTGCAGCTAGGCTAGAACAGCTGCGGCTAGCAATAGACTCCATGGCTAGGGTTTGTAAACCCTCAAAACTCCTTCATAAATCTTTATAAAAACTCCTCCAAACATCAAAGATAAACCCAATATAATGATAACTGAAATATATCCTTCAAAACCTTACAAAACCAAATTTATATCTGTCCAGAAATCCCATAAATTTGGCAATCTTCCCCTCCAATGTAAACCTGCTGAAGTATATCTCTATGAAGCCCAAATATCTCTCCAAACTGAATCAATGAAGTACAATGTGAATCCTGAAGTGAATCCACCAAATGGGTAGACTTGGGTTTTCGTCCAATCCACCTAAAATCCCAAGGGTTTTTGTCCTAGGGCTTGCTGAACCTATAGTTGCAGCTCACAAGGAAAACTCTAATATGCAAACAACAATCCAAGATATGAAAATGATTTGCCATCACCTCTCTTTAAAGTCATAAGTGAATCTTCCTTTTTGGCCAACAAGCTTCACATCTAGAAGATTCTCTCTTTTTATTTTATTTTATTTTACTTTATGTTTTCCTTCTCAAAAGTGACTTATTTTATAATTTTCCAATATAATATTATAAAGTCACTTTTATAATAAAAAATAGGGCCAGTTAATTGATTAAATATAAATAACCCAAAAACGACTTAGGATTATTTAACATTTAATTAATTAAATTATTCCCTTATAACTCACAACTTAGCCTATGGGAATAAAAATAGGCTAGTGGACCTTGCTGGATGATCATTTGGAAAATGGGGACATTACAAATCCTCCCCACTCAAAGATTGATTGTCTCAAGCAACCACAACTCAAACAACTCCTGCATACAATAATTGAGATTCCAGGATCCCAAATCAATCTGAAGAAGGCTCCACCAAGTTTCCGCTTCTCCACTCTAATACAACTGTCACCCAACATAATGTTGTGAAGCAATCCACCAATCATATCAATGCCTGTATCCCAAATTATTGCACCATCATATAAATTGAAAATGAAAGGATAAGTGTTTCTTATCAAGTCACCATCACAAGTTATCCATCTAAATCTGAATTGTTTCATATGGATTTGAAAGGTGTTCATCATATGTGCATAACCAAGCATGCATATCCTCGCTAGACTGCTGGTACAAATAATGACAACACTGTTAAAACTGAAAATCAGATTTATAATCATCCTGGGGATGCTTTCGCTGTTATAAACTGATAAGATCTCATCATTCAACCACCAAGTGCTGTAGTGACAATCCCATGCACACAATTCCATGCAATCAGCTGCCATTGTCAATGCAAAGTCTGAAAATATTATGATCAGCATTATAGAACAGCTACTAGACCTCAATGTGTGAGCTGAGAACCATTGTATTAAGTCTGAAATTTTTTCCACAACTAGCTGCATAGTGTTATTTTGCCATTTCATCAATCTTAACATGTGAAATACTTGTTCATTGGCTACTAATGACTGAAAATCAGTAGGTGCAAACTTGGAAATCATTAAGTTCTCATTTGATAACCATTTCAATTGAGTGATGCCTTTGACAAACCATACATTATCAAATTGCATAATCTTCCCTAAGGGCAATCTCTTAGTTTCCTTAATCAGCTCTTTAGTTAGATGTATCCAATGCAACCTCAACACTCTTGCTAGAAGCATGATATCAAAACCTTTACATACCATGGTCCCTTCCAATGTGATAACAAGTGGTGGTGTTTTCATGAAGCATGGAATAACAAATCCATAATGGAATGACATAACTTGCATGTAGCTTGGACCCACCAACACTATCTCATGCTTAGCCATAAAATCTTGAGTATCAAGATGATGCCTTTTACCATTATCACTCACATAGAACTTATCTATCACCTTATGATTAACAAAATCATGTGAAGAGAATGAACTCCTGTTTACAATCATAAAGTCAGCATTTTCTTCATACCCTTTGATGGTGTCTTAGTAGATCTCATGCACATCTTCTTCAATTTCTGTATGTTCATCATTATTTGCTGATCCAAAAAGTGTATGCACAACTTTCTCTTCCTTAACCATAAATTGAACCTTCAAATCTTGCAATGCTAAAGGTCTTTGATCAAATTCGTCAAAGTAACTTTGTTCATCACAACAAAGGTTCAGTATTGCCTTCGCATGTATGAACAATATCATCTTCAAAATCAGCCAACTCACTAATTGATTCCTTGCAACTATTATGTAGAGATGGTGAGACAATGCTATGCTCAAGTAATGGATTATCAAGAGAATTCATACCTTCATATGGCTGATCAATAACTGCTGATTTAACAAACTCCATATCAGCATACCCTTCAATCTCGTCATTGTCATGAAGACTCATGTACTCTTCACTTGTGGATGGATGAAGTAATTTTTCTTTGTCCATATCATCACTCTGCTGAAATAAACCTGTGATCACTGTTTCCTCTTCTTTATTGTTTCCACATGTATGACTAGGTGTCCAAATTTCCTGGCATGTGAAGCAACGTTGTTCTCTCCTCAACTGATTTTTGCTATTCTTAGGATTACCTGTACGTTGCAAATCACAAGGAAGCAATTGTTCTTTCTTCTCTTTCATCTTTTCTTTTTGTAATGATAGGGAACTCTTCCTTGATCTTCTTGTGTAGTTTACTAGGCCCCCTTTACCAGGTTTCATCACTACAATTAAACCCAAGAAATAATCAAAAGAAACCTATTTTTTAAACTCATCAGGAGTGCTTTGATATTCATCAAAAATGTTGATGGCCTCTTGTTCATATTTCCTCTTGATCTGATCTCCATCTCTGCTGAAATTCATTGCTATAACCTTGAAATTTTCTGAATTATATACCCAAACAGGTTGGCAGGATGCTAAGCTCTGACACCACTGTAAGATCCCCTAACTGGATCTGCCTATAAAATCCTTAATTTTCTAAATTTAGTGTATTGACATTTCGTCAAACACTTGGCATGCTGTTGTATATCACTGTATTTCTAAATTCTAGGAATTAGAACAACTACAACTATGGATTTAAATCATAAACCAACCATTTAAACATCACAAATTTGTTGATAACACAGGCATTTTTTCAAACAACTGACAATCTTTTTATTTAAATGAAAATTGTCAACAATGCTATCTAAAAGTTGCTGATTTAGAAATCAGAATTATAGATTCAAAGAAAACTTGAGTTTTCTGACCTCAAAAGAATACCAAAGTTGCCTGCAATGGAGATCAGCTGATATAGAAGGGCGAACAACAAAAGACTAACAAATCTTTACTGCCAAAATGAGTGCTGCGGCCCCCTTAAACCCCCATGATCTGCACTTTACCTTGAATTTGCCTTTCAAACAAAGAACGGTTGCCTTGGAAAAGGAGCAAATTGATGTGTAGGGGCTGCAATCAGCTAGGTTAGGGCTGCGGCTAGGCTAGAACAGCTGCGCCTAGCAATAGACTCCATGGCTAGGGTTTGTAAACCCTCAAAACTCCTTCATAAATCTTTATAAAAACTCCTCCAAACATCAAAGATAAACCCAATATAATGATAGCTCAAATATATCCTTCAAAACCCTGCAAAACCAAATTTATATTTGTCCACAAATCCCATAAATTTGGCAATCTTCTCCAATGTAAACCTGCAGAAATATATCTCTATGAAGCTTAAATATCTCTCCAAATTGAATCAATGAAGCACAATGTGAATCTTGAAGTGAATCCACCAAATGGGTAGACTTGTATTTTTGTCCAATCCACCTAAACTTCCAAGGGTTTTTGTTGTAGGGCTTGTTGAGCCTGTAGTTGCAGCTCACAAGGAAAACTCCAATATGCAAATAACAGTCCAAGATATGAAAATGATTTGCCATCACCACTTTTTAAAGCCATAAGTGAATCTTCCTTTTTGGCCGACAAGCTTCACATCTAGAAGATTCTCTTTTTTATTTTATTTTATTTTACTTTATGTATTCCTTCTCAAAAGTGACTTATTTTATAATTTTCCAATATAATATTATAAAGTCACTTTTATAATAAAAAATAGGCCTAGCTAATTAATTAAATATAAATAACCCAAAAATGACTTAGGATTATTTAACATTTAATTAATTAAATTATTCCCTTATAACTCCCAACTTAGCCTATGGGATTAAAAATAGGCTAATGGATCTTGCTGGATGATCATTCGGAAAATGGGGACATTACACTGTATCATTCCTTACGGTTCATATATGTCGTGCAAATTTACAATGGCCCATGGCCTTATGATTTAGGTGATTACAGCCCCTGCTGACCTGGAGATGTCTTTAAGGCGATGACAGTCCCTGCTGACCCGTGCATGGAGATGTCTTAAGTTATGATATTAATACTTGCGAATGAGACTGGAATCTTCTGATTGTGGATAGGTCTCTTGATTCGCCTAACTCCCACGCTTCTAGATTTCTCGAATATGATGGTTGGCGCCTGCTGCTACACCCGACCCTTCGTGGTGATAATCTTCCTGTTTGCGAGTGATTGCAGGGTGCGATGTATCCTTATAACTCTTTGGTTTAACAATATTCCTGAAAATCACAAATAAAGTCCTATTATGCTCAATTCAAATTCCTGGGCAGAATCTGCGCAAGGTATCAGTTTGGGTTTGCATCTAAACTTGATGAAATTCACTTGAGGATGGCGTCTCAAGTGAGAATATTATGTCAGTAGTGACTGTGGAAATGTGTATCAAAAAATGCGATGCCTCCAAATGTGAAATCATCCCCTCTATATACCTGTTCGTGGAATTGCATTAAGGTAGGTCGGCTCTCAAATTTGTGTGCAAGTCGGCTCCAACTGAGAGTAATATTATTATTAAAATAATTAACATTATTATTACTATATAATTATATTATTATATTGTGTTAAAAACACTTTTATTATTTAAATAAATATTATGACAAGGCTCAAGTGGGAGGAACATGACAGTCCTCCTGCCCCAAATATTGCTTGTCCTCAAGCAATTTTGGATTTGGGTGATCAAAGATTTCAACTCCCTCCCAAGTAGCATCTTCAAGAGGTAAATTCTTCCATTTCACCAAATATTCTGGAATGACCTTGTTTCTAAGCTTCTTCTCCCTCATGTCTATTATTGCCTTGGGTTCCAAGACCAAATTCGCTTCGTCATCAAGTGGAAGTAGCTCTGGACAAGGAGTGATATGCTGCTCCAGCACCCTTTTTAGGCGTGAAACATGGAAGACATTGTGGATCCTGCTGTTTGATGGTAACTCTAGCTCATATGCCACTTCACCAATCCTCTATATGACCCTAGAAGGTCCATAAAATTGTGGTTTAAGCTTCTCCACACCACTCCGCTTGAGTGTAGATTGCATATAGGACTGCAACCTTAGGAAAATCAAATCTCCTACTTCAAAAGTTCGTTCTACTTGATGGTGGTCACCATGCATCTTTTGCTGATTTTGGGCCTGCTGCAAATTCTCTGAGTGCATTCAAAATGTCCATACTCTGTTGTACCAAATCTCTTGCTCCGGGATCTCTACTATCCGAAAGAATCAAATCCACAAATGACAATGCCTCATAACCATATAATGCATTGAAAGGAGACATACCTATCGACATATGATGGATGGAATTGTAACAATACTCTCCAAGATGAAGCCATTTGACCCAAGCTGTTTGCATGTATCCTTCAAGCCATTTATTCACAATTTCTGTTTGTCCATCCGTTTGTGGGTGATTGCTAGTGCCTGGAGTTAACTCTGTGCCTATCAACCAAAAAAGCTCTTGCCAAAACAAGTTGATAAACTTGTTGTCCTTGTCACTCACGATATTTCTAGGCAGCCCATGTAATCTAAATACCTCTCTAAAGAACAAATCAGGCACCTGCGAAGCTCTATACTCGGAAGATATAGCAAGAAAGTGAGCATACTTAGTGAGTCTATCTACCACCACATAGATTCAATCTTTACCTTGCACTTTTGGAAGCCCGATGATGAAATCCATCGAAATACTCACTTTTGATTTGGAATGGGTAGGGGCTGCAACAAACCAGCTTGAAAAACTTGTTCTACCTTGTTTTGTTGACACACCATACACTCTCTAACATGCTTCAAGACATCCCCTTTGAGGCCCTTCCAAGAAAATTTCTCTTACTTGTTTGTATGTCTTGTAGTACCCTTGATGACCTGCTAGTGGAGTATCATGATATGCTCTCAAAATTTTCTCCTTAATCTTCGACCCTGGGACAAGGTACACACGGTCCTTGTATAAAATGAGCTCCTCAACTACCTTGTACTTGTCATCTTGCACCTTGCCCTCCAAAATACTCCTAGCCAATGCATCCTTAGCATACTCTACTAGTATAGACGCTTTCCAATCAGCAGAAATTTCAATCATAGAGCATAAACAAGGCCCCCTAGATAATGCATCAGCCACTACAATATTCTTCACTTTCACATACTCAATTTCAAAATCATAAGCTTGCAACTTGCTTACCCATTTTTGTTGCCTATCATTCAAATCCCTATGATTGAGGAAGAATCTCAAGCTATTTATTAAAATAAATTAGATAGTTACTTAATGTTCACTTAGGTAGTTTCTGTTTCTGTTTCAAGTTTAGTATGTTTCTATCTGTCTTGTTTTATTAGCTGTAGTTTCTATTTTGAAACTCCTGTTCTCTCTATAGAAACATCGGTGTATTTCCTTTAAATAGAGATGTGTGCTCTATCAATGCAAATAATCTCATTTTTCAATTTCTGATTTTTCCTAATATGGTATCAGAGCCCAGTTGAGCTCTCTGGGTCGTCTCCTCTAATGGCGATTCGTTTTACTTTATGGGTCGTTTTTAAATCGCGATTTTAAAGGCGTCGGTTTCCTAGCTTCTGTCCGTGTCTTTTGACACCTCTGGACGAGATTTATTGCGTTTGTAGAGGGATTTTTGGACACATTTTTCTTCTTTTTGGTCGGCATTTGTATCTATTCATGAAGGGTTGCGATTCTGCAAGAAAACCCTAGGCGTCTTTCCCTAGAGGTCGCGTTTCTGGAAACTCGCGATTTTGCAGTCATGGTTTCTCATAGCCTACGATTCCTGTCTAATAATTTTCTTCCTTGATTTGAGGGTTCTTTAGGTGATCGTGGGTTCTGCTCGCGATTTGTTTTTTGGTCACATTTTACAAGCCCCTTTTTGGACGGGACTTAGTGTTTTTTCTGATGTCTTTTCTGCAAACGACGGGTTAAGATCTGTGTTGGAGTCGTGTTTTTTCTGTGGCATCGGTCGTTTCATCCTTGAAGTCTTGTTTTCTAGAGACGTCGGCCGCTAGTGTTTTGTGCAGTAATCACTCTATTTTCAAAATTTCTAATTGCCGTTTTCGGCACTTTAAACCTGCAATTGGGTCGCGATTTTGTGTTGGCGGCCTCCCTATTCGACCAACTTGGCTCACTCAGCGTCGTTTGCGAATATAGTTGGAAAGTTTCTTTCCTTGGCGTTTCTAAAAATTTGTTTGGTGCCGAAATCGTTGGTGGGTCCTGTTTCGGCGGGCATTATTTTTTTCTTTTTCTTTCACTAGCGGGTCCAGCACTTAGCAACTTTGTTATGCTTGCGCCGAATATCTTGTGTATTGGCGACTTTGTGATGCCTCCGGTCAACCTTTGACCCATCCAGTCACACATTTGCACCAGCAAAATGTTTTTTTATCTCCGGATCTATGCCTCAGAATCCGTGTTCGAATTTTTGAGCCTGTATTTTTTCGCAATCTCGAGATCCGTGCCTCGAATTCCGTGTTCGGTGTTTTGACCGTCTTTTCTGTCTCGTACCTCAAAATCCGTGTTCAGATTTTTGAGTCTGTTTTTTTGTAACCCATGCAAGGGTTCTGTTCCCAGAATCAGTGTCGTCAATCTGCCCTGTTCTTTGTGCCATCAGTTTATAATCCGTTTTTTTGTGCCTCGAAAAATGTGAAAGATGGCATCTTGGTCCAACATCATGTTGGAAGGCAGTCAAAAGTTCAATGGCAAGAGTTACAACACCTGGAAGCAGCGAATGATGACAAGCTTCGAGTATCGATGCCTTAACCAACTAGTTCTGGGCAAATCTACACGCCCTCAAGTGGCGGGTAAAGATCAAGATAGATTCGATGAGCAGGCTCGGGAAGCAGTCATGCTTATCAAGTTATCAGTAACCGATGATCAACTGCCTCAGGTTCCGTCTGGGAAATCAGCGAAAGAAACCTGGGATTCGTTGAAGGGTTTTCATGAAACGTCCGACAAGAGCCGCACGTTCTTTCTGAAGAACATGCTTTTCTCGATCATGATGGATGAACAAATGTCTCTGCAGGAGCATCTCACCACATTTGTGATTAGTTGACGACGATTGGTCGGGACATGGACGAGGAAGATATGGTAGTCATCACTTTGAAAAGTCTACCACAATCTTATGAGCACTTTATCGAGACACTCAACATTACCTCAACTAATGTTGACTTGAAGTTTTCAGAACTGTGCAACAGGCTTTTGCAGCAGGATCGATGGACACAGCAATTCAGTAGTAGTGTTAGTTCCTCCTCAGAGCAGGCATTTACTGCCAAGTTCTTTTAGCAGAATAAGGGCAACAATTAGCCTTCTCAGCCATCCAGTCAGGGTCAATCACAGGACCCTTTAAAGAGGAAAAATATCTAGTGCAATTACTGCCATAAGTTTGGCCATATGAAAAAGAATTGCCGGAAACGCTTGGCTATTACACAGTCCAATCCAAGTCTAAAGAATCAACACCATCAGCCCATGTCGTAGAGCACACTGAGCAGAAGGAGTCTGCTTTCTACGCCTTTTAGGCCAACTCTTCTGCCTGATATTTTGATTCAGGTGCTCGTGGACCAGACTGCCTCGGATAAAGTTGGCAGATTTAGGGGGCAACTTGGTGTAGTTAGTAAGTTGACCATTAAGGGGGGTATTAAAATAAATTAGATAGTTACTTAATGGTCACTTAGGTAGTTTCTATTTTTGTTTCAAGTTTAGTATGTTTCTATCTGTCTTGTTTTATTAGCTGTAGTTTCTATTATTAAACTAAATTTAGATAATTTCTATTTAATGGTCAATGATGTAATATAGTTTCTAAACTGCTTTTAGTTAGCTTTAGTCTGTTTAGAAACTTCTGTATTTAGAATCATCTTCCTGTAACTTGTATATATAGAGCTTTGCTCTCATTAACTAATTCATTCAATTATTTTACCATTCTGGTTTCCGTAATATGGTATTAGAGTAGGAAATCAATTTTTAAATTTTTTTTTTGGTACCTGATTGTTCGTACGGTTCCGTACATGCAGCATTCTGTTCCTGGTTCTCTGTGTTCTCATCTCTGAAAATCGCGATTTTCAACCGAGGATCTCCATTTTTGTGCCCTCGGCTCACGATTTCCATTTTTATCCTCGTGCTTTGTTCTGTGATCATATTTTTTAATCTGGATATCACGTTTTCTTGGCTGACGATTCGTATTTGTCTGCCTCCGTGGCTTCTGCATCGTGGGTTACCTTCAGGCATCTTTGATTCCTTTGTTTCTAAGACTTGCGTGCGTTTTGCAAGGTCTTTCTGTGACTTGCGATTTTCCTCTGGGTTTAAACTCTCAAACGGCGGTTTCTGTAATACGATCCGTCTTCACCACGAACTTCCCACAAACAAAATATTGCCGAAACTTAGCCAATACATGCATGATAGCGAACATCTTCATATCATAAATGGAGAAACTCCTCTCGGAATCTTTGAGCTTGTGATTCTCAAATGCTATTGGGTGTTTGTTTTGCATCAACATTGCCCCAATACCTTCTCCTGAAGCATCACACTCTAATACAAATGGACTTGAAAAATCCGGTATAGCCAAAACGGGGCATGTACTCATTACCTCTTTGAGCTTGTCAAGAGCCCTCTGCGCCTCCTCACTCCAAGAGAATGCTCCCTTCTTTGTCAAATTTGTCAAAGGGGCAGCCAACTGTGAAAACCCTCTTAGGAACCTCCTGTAGTAACTACAAAGCCCCACAAATCCTTTCAAGTGTGATAAAGTCCTAGGCTGCGACCACTCTTTTATTGCCTTGATCTTCTCCTCATCAACACTAACACCTTCTGCTCTAATTTTATGTCCAAGTATAGAATCTCTGTCAACCTAAACTCGCATTTGGATGCCTTGGCAAAGAGTGATTGTTGCTCAAGTATACCCAATACCTCATCTATGTGCCTCAAATGATCCTCCCAAGTCTTGCTATAGATCAATATGTCATCAAAGAAAACCAAAAGAAATCTCCTCAATTGCTTACTAAATACCTGGTTCATGCAAGACTGAAATGTAGAAAAAGGATGGTACTATAAGGATGTGCATTGATTATAGGGCTCTCAACAAGAAGACAATCAAGAACCTCTACCCAATTCCTAGAGTTGACGAATTGATAGATGAGCTTCATGGTCCGGTGTATTTTTCTAAGATCGACTTGCGTTCAGGGTAACACCAAATTCGGATGAGGAAGGAGGATATTCACAAAACAGCATTCCGGTGTCATTTTGGGCATTATGAGTTTTTAGTCATGCCGTTGTTTCAGCTGTGTCAATTCTCTGAAATGCCTCTCTGGGTTCTTTTTATCAAATATGTCTATGAGCCTTTGTGTAAAATCAACATAGGTGTCATGTCCTTCCCTGAGACCGATTTTGATATAAATAAAAAGTGTCTTCTGACACTATATTTATATCTATATATTTAATAAAATAACTATATATATAATTTTAATAATAATAATATTTTGTTATGGGCCGACCCTTGGTTGATGAGTGTCAGTTTGGCATTCAAACACTTAGCCGACTCATTCCAATCTTGAAGCCGACATGGTTGATTCAGGTATAAAAGGAAGTTCGGTTTTCATTGTTGGAGATCCACGGTCTTGATCATTTTCGCAGTTTTGCAAGCTTTACTCAACCCTTGGAGACGAAAACCTCTCAAGGATTTCAACCAGGTAGGATGAAATCCCTGTTCGGTCTATTTGGAGTGAATCCCATGCTCAAGGGTTTACAAGCGCTGACTCCATCTTTGTTGTTAAACCAGGAGATTTGAAGGAAAGTTATTGAAGTCTATTTGAGCCAAGGTCAGAGGAGCACCACTAGATCTTCTCGTGAGCAAGCACCTAACATCAGTGGAGGCGTGGGAGATCTTGTGCGCAGAGGAAGGTTCTCTATGTTCTGAGGCATAGCGTCCCACCTGGGAGAATCACTGAGGCGTATCCCATACCGTAAGTTGGAGGTGTCTTCGACACCGTCCAAGGCATATTCGTAACACAGGCGGCCTTGCCTAGATCACTAGATCTGCTGGAATTAGAACAATGATAGTATACTGGAACAAAATTGCATTGTAAGTCATTATCTGTGATCACTCAGGAACTGTAAATTGATTATATTGTCTGCCTACCAACATTATTACTCTCAGGATTCAATAAATATGCCATATTTTATATACGTGTTGGTCCGCGTTTGAAGTATTGATTTTCTGCTTATATCTATATTGAGCTGGTGCTACATTTTGAATATTTTAAGGGTGCCATGCATGATCTGTATGCTATATGTATAACTAAACCAGATATAACATCATCCTATTTATGAGTGGATAATATTGGAAGTTTCATAGTCTAGCTGGGACATCACAATAGGTCACGATGTTTTGATGCTCTTGTGTGATAATTCCGTGATGCCACCTCTCATGTGCAACACCATCTAAATGGAGAATAGCAAACTTGATTGCTTCATCTTCTATTATAGGGCTGAGTGAGATATGTGTCCAATTTTGAACCCAAGCTCTAGCTGTGACCTTCCCTGAGCCATCAAAGGTTGGAAGTGACATCTTACTTAGCTTGTGCTGAAGATCTTTGCTGCCCTATTGCATGGTTTGACTTCCTCTAGATCCCTTCCTAGTATTGTAAAATTGTATGAAGGGAATATCATGTCTGACATCTAGATCAATCCGTGAATATTCAGCTACACAGTCATTGGCATCAAACATTGCTTGATTTGGTTCTTCTTCTTCTTGGGGTCGCTCTATTCTAGGCAAAAATGTGGGCTGAGTGGGGCGTGGTGCTGATCTCATTTGAACCTTGTTGTTATTCATGTGTATTGCAGCTCCATTCTGATTTGTATTACAGCATTCTGCCCCATTATTATGTGCAGGTTTGTTGGAATTATTCATGTTTTGCATCATCTGGATGAGTAATTGATTTGTTTGCTCTTACTGTCTCATCATTTGCTCATGTATTTTTGCCATCTACTGCATAAACATCCTCCATTCATCGCGATCTGCCATCTCTGTTTTACCTCTGCCTCCGATTCCAACTCTTATCTGTTGTGCTTCTGCCTCTTGTTTCTTCCTTTGTCTTTCTAGGGCACGCTGATCTCTCTGACTCAGACTACCCTGCATACACCAACTTCCCTTAGGTTGGCAGGACAGCTTGCTCTGATACAAATGTAATGTGCCTAGAGATTCTTCTTAAAACAAATGCCAATAAATCATGTTCACTCACAACACAATACAATAGTAACACAACAATGCAACAGATTCCTTTGTATTAACACATATAGCTACTTCCAACGCAGCACACCAGTATAACAAAACGAGATTTAGCATATAGTTTTTCAGTGCAGTAGCGATTCAACTCACAATATCATTCCTTACAGTTGCCGTGCAACGTTACAATGGCCTACGGCCTTATGATTTAGGTGATTATAGCTCCTGCTGACCTGGAGATATCTTTAGGGCGATGACAATCCCTACTGACCCGCCCCTGGAGATGTCTTGAGTTATGATATTAATACTTGCGAATGAGACTGGAATCTTCTGATTGTGGACAGATCTCCAGATTCGCCTAACTCCCACGCTTCCAAATTTCCCAAGTATGATGGCTGGTGCTTGCTGCTACACCCGACCCTTCGTGGTGATAATCTTCCTATCCGTGAGTGATTGCAAGGTGCGATGCGTCCTTATAACTCTTTGGTTTAACAATATTCCTGAAAATCACAAATAAAGTCCTATTATGCTCAATGCAAATTCCTGGGTAGAATCTGCACAAGGTATTAGTTTGGGTTTGCGTCTAAACCTGATGAACATTCACTTAAGGTTGGCGTCTCGAGTGAGAATATTATGTCGAGTAGTGACTGCTGAAATGTGTATCAAAAAATGTGATGCCTCCAATTGTGAAATCATCTCCTCTATATACCTGTTCGTGGAATTGCATTAAGGTAGGTCGACTCTCAAATTTGTGTGCAAGTTGGCTCCAGTTCAGAGTAATATTATTATTATTAAAAGAATTGAATATTATTATTATTACTATATAGTTATATTATTATATTTAGTGTTCAAAAACACTTTTATTATCTAAATAAATATTATGACAAGGCTCAAGCGGGAGGGACATGACGCACATCCACATGCTGACACTTTGTTGATACAAGAGAAAAACCCAAAATGCCTCCATGTTTATGGAACTGAGTCTTATTGAAGAGTGGGTGTAAAGACTTTAATTTTTCTGTTTTCCATGATGTATGATTCTTTGTAGCCATCCTCTTTTCTCCACTTCCCAGAAATCTTGCTTTTAGCTTTTGTTCAACATAGTGCTTGGGTCAATCAGGGGAATTGTTAGAGAGATTAGAGGGTATAGACATGGTTAATGCTGTTGAGAGCAACTTAACATAATCAAGCATACTAGACGGTTTGTAATGTTCCACCCCAATTTTTTTCAAATTTTCAACACTATCAAACAGTGTTAGCAAATCAAATGCAACCATGTAATCTCCTCCACACCTTCTGATCACCAAGTTCCCAAACGGATACAAGTGCTTCAGACTAGCAAATGTAATACAGTGCAAATCAAATACAACTTCCGCTTATTCAGCGGGCATCCACTTATGCAGTGGGAATCTCGCCACTTATTCAGTGGGAATATTGAAAGTAAACATAGGCACATCTACATATTCAGTGGGAAGCCCTTACAATGAACCAATTATTCAGTGGGGTGAGTATCATAAACAATAAAGCAATTAACTCCCATTGGCGGTAATACCATCCAAGGGTTACATCAAGTATTGCCATTACAATATGTTAGCATCATGTAAAGTGTTTTCAAGAGAAATGCAAGAAATAATAATCCACTGTAGTCACAATCTCAATAATGGCGAATACGAGGAAAGATGTAACAAATCGGGGACCCAACTCAAAGCATAATGATATATCAATATGAAGGCGCCAATTGAGCTTTGGTAATCCCAATGGAGGTGGATGCAAGGCTGCCCAAACTGTAGCAGCAGACTGTCATAACAGAAATGATCAGCAAATCACATCAAAGCTCCTCAAAACCCTCCAAACTCTTATTCAACCAACATCCAAGCAAGCGTCCAAGGCAAATAGGCTGATTTAATGTTAAAACCATAGCTGAAATGCAATTAAAGGCGATTCCACCAGCCACAAAACCTCATGTCCAGGTCTGATCTTTAAACTACAGCACAAACAATCCCAAACACTACCCAAAACTCATGCCATGGACCAAGAACCTCACAAGAAAGCTTATACTAGAATCACAACAAACAAAGGATATGAAAATTCACGCCATGGTGAGGAAACTATCTCATCCAAGGCGACATACAAATCAGTTAATCCTCAACATGATCAACAATGAAAATCTCTAACAATAAACACTTGCGCCAATGAATAGAAGCTCCAAGAACAACAAGAACCCTCGATTTTCAAGCAAGAATTCCTGACGCCAACTAGGGTTTTGGTGCACCGTGCACCATCATAGCAGAAATACCCATTGATACAAGCTGCAACAAACATCAAAATCACTGTAAAACTCCCACCAATATGGCATCAAAACCAACAAGAATATACAATCCCAAAATCATATCAAAACATCATTAAAGCAATGGCAAACGCTGAATGACATTGCACTAAATTCTTCAGCATTCAACACAGATGGTGATTTTTGTATGAAACCACACCCAATCTACAAGAGGGTTTTCATCCTCAAGAGATAATTGAAGAACACACAAGTTCAATCTAGCAGAATAACAATAGCATAACCCCAACAATGAGCTCCTATCCTCTTTTTATAACCTTTTGAGGGAAACAAAATATTATTTTCTTTTTACCTCTTCATATTTCTCTTCAAAATAATAATATTTTTCCTTTCCAAAAGACCTTTTTTGAAATAATAATAATATTTCATGTGCAAGGCCCTTTTTTTAAGTGTATCTTTTAAAACATTTAATTACCTTTCCAAAGAGCTATTACACTTAAGTTATCTTTTAATAATCCAAACTTTAGATAACAAGCAAATATATTAATTAAATGGCTTAATAACTCACCCAACTTATGGAAAATCCCATAATGAAGCGAATTGCAAATTAAACCATACCAACATGATCTTGAAGGTTTGGGATGAAGAATGATGCCAATTGGGTGACTTACTATAAATAGACAGCTTCTCCAAGAAGTTTGGAGGGCAAACCGAAAAGCCGAAAGTGCTTCTGAAAGCATCACTGTAATCCTGAATACCAACTGAGCTCAATGCCATATAAAAAAATCCACTCCAAGAAGGGAACACCAATTTATAATTAATATTACACTAAGTTGCTAATCCTTATTCCAAACCTTAGGCAACCTTAGTGAAATATTAATTAAACTGTCAAATAATATTCCAACCTATGGAAAGCATAGAGATGCACTGATCGAACCACTCTGACCATATCAAAGAATAGTAGAAGACTTGGGATGAAAATCGGAGACCATCAGGTGACTGTCTCAAAATAACATGTTCTCCAAGAAGGTTGGAGAGCACCTGAGAAGTCGGAAATGAATTCTGAAAGCATCTAAGAACTCCAAATGACTAGCCAAACTTAAAACCATGAACAACTGCGCTGCAAGATTGAGCCACAGCCACTCCAAGAACGTTGGAGTCCTCTCAAACAAAGCTAATAGCCTCTTGAAGACTAGGAACGGGCGAAATGCGCACAAAAGATCTATGCACCAAAAAAGGGACATTACAGGGTTCAAGAATGTATTGAAATTACCTCTCCAGAACCTAGTTTAACTTCCTTAATGAAATCCATTTTTCTTCTCTTGTGGAATTCTCGTCTTCAACTGTTTTTTAACATGACACTTGAGTTAATCAGCAGAATCATGAGAAATGTTGGGAGGTATAGACTTTGTTTACACCATTGTGTGTGACTTAGCATAGTGAAGAAAGCAGAGGGAGGAAGAAGTTATAGAAATTATATCCCCTTAGGAACTGATTTCAGCTTCCTTTTAGGTTTGTAGACATCCTCTCTTCAATTCTTCCAAAATTATTGTCTTCAACCATTATCCATGAAGGTGCTTGACTATATCAGAAGCATAATGAGAAAGAATAGAAGTTGTGAACTTAGTTTGAGAATAGCAGAGGGAGTAATAATATATAATAACTGAAATCAGCATACAATCCAGAGCACAGGACAGTGATTTCCATGGTTCCATGGAGTTTTAGAATGGGGGGATGGGTTTGAGGCACGGGGGGACCAAGGACCTTGATGTGGGGATGGCGGTTGGCGGGGGTTTGGGGGCAGTGCCCCTAGCAGGGTTGAGGGGCAGCCATTTTCATAATTTTATCACCATGTTTTCTCCAACACCAAGTTGTCACTATTTCTAACCAGATCTTCATTCTACAGAGAACTAACAATGAAGTTGAAGAATCTGACTGGTCTAATGATTAGGATTATGCAGATTTATAGCTTTTTTTGAGTGTTTAGGGTTTGGGTGGGGCCCATTAGACTATTAGGGTCAGGGTAAGTGGCTCAGATTTAAAAAAAAATGGCTGATTTTTCTTTAAAAATCACATTTTTCAGCTGTTTGACATAGGGGATGGCTGGGCATTTCTGTGCATTTGAGGGATGCTGACAAGTCCCATGAGGGTCCTAGGGATTTTCCCGCATTTCCTTGAAGTCTCCAAATCAGGGGGATGCCCTGGAAATGTCCCCTATTTTAGGGAGACGTCTCGGGGATGTGCCCTGTGTATTGGCAGTGGCATGGCGTGGGGATGTTTCCCCTACGTCCCCGCATCCTGGGGACGTCCCTGTCCCTAAAACAGCAGTAATTTTTGGGGGATGGGGGGCACGTCCTCACGGAACATTGACTGATTTCCTAAATGTGTTTATGAAGAGTATCTTTCCTCTCTCACAGCATTCCAAATTTGTTGGGAAGAAGGAAAATTCATTGACTAAGGTGGTGTGTGATGTACATTTGCTAATGTGTCTGTAATTCAGCTAAATGATTTCCTGATATGGATGAAATGAATGGTAGTAATATGAGTTTTCCAGATTGACACTACATGCAGAAGCTCTCAGTTTTCAGTGAAGACTTCTTACTGTATTCATACAACTGAGCAGGTGAACCAGTGTTTAATTTACAGCCACCTTTGAGAATGTCTTTTGCATATTCGTAATGGATTACCCACCTCATTCCAGCTAATATAGCCTTAAACACTGAAATTTTATTCTTTGCTGAACCAAGATTGATTACATATAGTGAATGAACTTTGCTAGCACTGCCTCTTAGAATTCTTCTAACCCCTGTAACTCCTTTGATGTAGAAGCTGTAAAATTTAATATTTCAACAGGAGTCTGGCAGGGTCTGCTACTACTGCAGCACAGAAGACCTAATTCTAGGAGGATGGAACTGAGCAAATTGATGAGGACCATGCCAAAACCTATTAATAGATATGTCTTTGTATTGCACGTTAAAGGAGTTTCATTAATGTCTAAAGCTGACACTGTCTCTCACAGCATAAACAATTCAGTTCTGACTCTGGTGTTTGTTCTTGTGATAAGGGTTTGTTCAAGGCAAACTTCTGGATACAAACTATACACTTGAGGTACTTAAGCACAGGCTTTACAGTCAGAGCATAGATATGGTGTACCACATGCAACTGTCTTTGGCCAGACCCAATGATACAGGGAACTCTGCAATTTTGTAATCTTTTTGATGATTACACTGTTAATTGAGCTCAAATCTGTTGTATTTTCCTAATGGTCTATTTACCATACCATGTCTTATCTGCTATTCCTTTCCCTCTTCTGATACCGGCATACTTTTGTAGAACAACTATATCTCAGTTTTGAATCAACATGAAATGGCATCGTTTTTGGACACAAACAAGACTTTTGCCTGTATAATTGATTAAATTGTTTTTAATTTAGAAAAATAAACGCTATTCAGTTGCATCAATTGATTTGTTCATTATATGCACAAGTGGAAAACACCACAGTGCCAATGCACTGTTTAAAACACACATACAAGACGATTGATGTTAATATGGTAAAACATGACAATGTGTGCTTCTTAAGCAGATTTGCATATTCAGACATGTACAATATATTAACTAAATAATATATTAGGTTGCTTTACAATTGGGAGGCGAGCAAGAATATGAGTGGTACAATTGTTACTAATTGCCCTACCATAACATGGCATAGATATTTGTCATACTCATCATTGCAAGATTAGAAATTACTGAATTCTCTGTACATGTCCTAGAAAGTACATGCAAGATTCTTGAATGATGTCATTTCTAGAGAGAGATCTGAGGAAGAATGCTAACTCTTTTAACTTGGGAAAATTCACCTGAAGTCTCCTTTGGAATTATAAGAGTGTTGTCTTTGAAGAAACTTAAACAAATAATAGGATCTTAGGGCCTTGTATTAAGATATGTACACATTTTATTATAAGATATGTATTGTTTTGATAGCGGACAAATAATATGATTGAAACACTGACAGCAAGACAGCCATAATGCCCATTGGGCTTATTGACTTACTTGTCTTTCTTTTGTCTTCTTGCATGTCATTAGTAATGTAGTTGGGATATTGGGGAGTATGGTTGTGTATAATAATGCTTACCTACAATTTGAGCTTCTATAAAATAGATCCCCTGCCTCCTCTTCTATCAAGGCACTTTGGGGCTTTTGCATGTTTGTTTGTTTTGTGATCAGCAGATCACCATTGTTTGTTGATTTGCCTTCGTCTGGTGTCAGAGCCAGCCCTCTGAATGAGAGAGTTGTGAAGTCTGTGTTTGTTGTGACTGAGGCGTGTGGGTGCCAAGAGTGGGCTGCTGCAAGCCATGTCAACAGATCAGCTGGAGAAGCAGGAGCATGGTCAATCTGAGGCATAGCTGCTGATTCCTTGGTAGATATGCTGCAGTTGCTTCCACATTTCCTTCTGCAGAAGATGAGGACAAGAAATCAATTGGCATGATTTTTGTGGTGAAGTTGATGCAGAGTCTGATACAGAGCTAGACAGTGGTGGAAGAAAATACAGCAGCCTTGCTAAGTTGTGGCTGTGTTGGCAGCTACCCTTTCCATTTGCAGGCTGAAAGAAAGGAGGCGGCGTTGAAAATAAAAAAGAGAGATTGCCATGTGAAAGCTTACTTTCTTTTTGGAAAAGCTTTGACTTTCTTTTGCTTTTTCACGAGTATGAAAAAAAAGTTAGCTCTCTTTTAAAAAGGGAATTTTTAGAGTATTAAAGTTTGCTTTAATCTTTAATACTATGTTTTATTGTATTATTTTTTTCTCTAAACCTTAGCAGCTTGGTCACATGGTAAGTGACAGTTAGGGGATTAAATATTTAAAGGCTTAGCACTCGGTCATATTAGGGAGTGTAAGTTCTCGCTTTGTGTTTATATGTTCAGCTCTCACGAATTTAAATTTGTTTTGTGACTTTCAAAAAAACAATTGTAGCTAAAGTTCATAGAGACAAATTGTAAAGTTCTTGATTTAACATTGTATGAAAGTTCACCACCATTAAAAATTTTCTTGTGTGTGGTGGTCCCATTTTAAGGGATAGGGGGAGTATCTGTTTGCAAAGGTCTCTTCAAAGCTTTGCGTTGAGCTTTTGGGTCATTGTGCACATTTGTTTATGGCAAATATGGTAGGGAATATAATGTCTGGCATGTTAATCCCTATCTTTGAAGGGAACAACTTTACATATTGGTGTGCTAGGATGCAAACCCTACTAAAATCCAAATATTTGTGGGGAATTGTATAACTAGGGTATGTAGAACCATCAGATATAAATGCATGTAATGCATTATGTAGAACCATCAGATATAAATGTATGTAATGCATTAAGTGATCAACAAAAAATGGAGTATAAAGCAAATGTAAAGAAAGACAATGAAGCCTCATTTTTGATTCAAGGTGCAATTAATCAAACAATATTTCCTAGGATAAGTGGTGCTATTCATTCTATGCAAAAACTTGCAAAATTGTAGACAATGAGGAATTTATTTGAAAATATAAAGATGCCCACTAGTGAATTTGTGAATAATTTTCTAACAAAGGTAGATGGTCGGGTTAGTCAAATGAAATTTTTAGGTGAAGATGTGGATGACAAGCATGTCATTGAGAAAATCTTAAGGAGCTTGATTCCCAAATTTGATGGTGTAGATCTCACACCTATGAAAATAGATGAACTGAGTAAAATTTTGTTAATTGCAAAAGAAAGAATGAAAAGTAATAAAGAAAGCTTAGAGCAAGCATTTTCCTTTAAAGAAAGCATAAGAGGTAAAATAAACACATTCTTTAAGAATCAAAATAAAAGTGAATTCAACAATAAAAATGAATACAAAGGTGAATGTAGTAGTTTCAAAGAAATAAGTTATACTTTCAGAGAAATAAGGAGAGGTAGGAATAATGGGGGAGATAATAATAAAAGGAATGTCCAATGGTTTCATTGCAATAAATTTGGACACTATGCATCAGAATGTTGGAGTGAACAAGTTGATATAGAAAAAATGAATGCTCCTAATACTATTGAAGATAAACAAAATCTGTTCATTTCTTGCTTCAATAAAATGTCAGTGAGAATAATGTATGGTACATTGATTCTGGATGTTTTTTACATATGACATCTAATGAGAATTTGTTTATCAATTTGAATGAAAAGCATCAAAGTACAATGGTATTGGTAGATAATCCGTCTTGTGGAATCAAAGGCAAGGGTACAATTGCAGTTACAATGGAATATGGTAGGGTAAAGCATATCAATGAAACACTATTGGTTCCAACACTTAAAAAAGAATTTGTTGTTTGTTGGACAAATGTTAAGAACAAAATTATCAAGTGACTTTTGATGAAGACGAGTGCATAGTAAGAGACAAATTAAAAAAGAATGCAGTTGTTGCAAGAGCAAAGATGATAGGTAATAGGATGTTCTTTCTCTATATCACTCAAGGAAACCAAGCATTAAGGTTTATTGAAATGAATGAAAGTAGAATCTAGCACCAAAGATATGATCGTCTTAGTTTTAATGGGTTAATTTTACTCGAGATTAAAAATGGTTTAAGGTCCATCTTTTATTGAAGATACAAAAGAAGTGTGTGAAAAATGTATTGTTGGCAAACAACATAGAGCTAGCTTTCCAATTGAGAAATCCATAAGAGCTAAAAAAACATCTTGAGATAATTCATACAGATTTGTATGGTCATATGGAAACACCTTCCTTGAATAAGTCAACGTGTTTTCTAACTTTCATTGATGATTACTCAAGAAAAACTTGGGTATATTGCTTGACTGCAAAATCAAAAGTGTTTGACAAATTTGTAGAATTCAAGAGGTTGGGTGAAAAACAAAGTGGTTAGTACATCAAAGTGGTTAGGTCGGATAATGGAGGTGAGTATAAATCAAACCAATTTCTAGATTTCTGTAGAAATCATGGCATCAAAAGAGAGTTCACTTCCTACATTTCACAACAAAATGGAGTTGCTGAAAGGAAGAATAGGACCATTGTTGAAATGGCAAGGAGTATGATGAAAGAGAATTTCGATAAGAGTTTTTGGGCAAAAGTAGTATGTACAATAGTATATCTTTTGTAATGTTCCATTTTTGGTGCATTGATTATTGTGTGCATTATGTTTTTTCTTAGTCCCTTAATGGCTATCCGGCATGTTTGGGAGAACCCCAATGATCTTGGAGTGGCCACAGATCAGTTTTATAGGGCATTTGGTTTTGGCTTTGAGCTTAGATGGTGTTCATGATCATTGTGATGCTTTTTGATGTTTGATCGGGGTCCCGGTTTGCTCTCCAAGATTCTTGGAGAAGCCGTCTATTTTTGGAAAGTTGCCCGGAAAGCATCATTCATCTTCCCAAACATCATGGAGTATGTTGGTATGCTTAATTTTGCAGTTTGGTGATGTTTGGGATTTTCCGTAAAATGGTGTTATTTAATGAGCTATTTTAATTATTATTTTCACTTAAGCTCCTAGGGGTGAAAATAATTAATAAAAATCTAAGTGTTATAGCTCGTTGGAGAGGGGAAGAAAAGTTTTAAATCATGGATGCATCATTTTGGGGCCTTGCGAAGCAAATATTTCCTTTATTTTGATAAAGGGGTCTTTGGAGCTAAAAAGAGATTTTAATTAAAAATGGTGACTTTAAGTTGTGCACACATAATGAATTATTTTATATTGGTTGAGGAGAAATATGAAGGGATAAAGGAAATAATATTTTATTTCCCTCAAAAAGTTATAAAAAGAGGAGTTGGGCTCATTGTTTGGACATGCTTGGATTTTGTAATGAAATACTGTTGGGATTGAACCAAAGAGTTCTTCCATATTCTCTTGAGGACAAAAACCCTCTTGTAGAATGCTCTTGAGGACGAAAACCCTCTAGAGATTTGGTGTGATTTCATACAGGAATCACCATTGTGCTGAAGGTGGATTGGGAGCAAGCTCATATAGAGTTTGCCATGGAGCTGATTAGAGATTGATAGTTTTCGTTATGATTTGCATTGTAATCCATTTTTGTACAGTTGGAATGCAGATTGGATATTAAAGTGTGTAGTTTGGATTTATATCTTTATTTTGTTGTGTGTGTTCCCTGCTGGCCGTACATATGCAGGCCGTATTAGCTGGAAAGTACCTTGTGAAGATTACAATTTAAGTTGAAGTATGTTTGATCTTTGTTTATGATGGAGTCTTTGTGTGCATAATCCGCTTCCTTCAAGACCATTTTCAGAGGTTTTAATGCATGTTATAGATTGTAATGAGAGAATCCGTACAAGAATGGCCGTACAATCCTATCCTTGAGCGATCCACATCAGGAATTAATACTTCAACTATTGCAGCAATATTTGATTGTAATATGATTGGAATGACTAGGCAAATCTTTCTAGTCTGATTTGTAGTGTTTTGAAAGTGTTTTGGGCATGCAGCAAGGTAGCCGTACATTTGGGCCGTACAGACTGTATATGCTCAGAAATAATGAAATTTGCAATCTACAATTTGTATTCCTCTGATATTGCTGTATGTTGTGAGTGTTTGACATGATGATAGAAGTGTTGTGAACTGCATATTTCTTATAAGGTTTTATGTGGAAATTCAAGACTTCATGGCAGCTGTACTATTTCAAAAAGGTGTGATTGCATTTTCAGTTCAATCTGGGTAGTGAAAGTATTCCATGATAGCAATGAAATTCATGCATTCTCAATGATATCTTGCAGGGTATGAATTCTTCTTTCAAGAATCCTCAAGGGTAGCATTTCCAAGTTCTAATCATATATTATTGATTATCACTGTATTTGGTTTCATTGTAATCTTTATGCAATTCACACAATAACCCCTGGATGGTTTACCGCCAGTGTGGAGAATGAATCTTTCTTTTATTTTCTCACCTACTGGAAAAGTGGAGTATTCCCACTGAACAAGTGGATGGCATTGTAATCTTTCTTTGTTTTTT
The DNA here is from genome assembly GCA_027924645.1 of Cunninghamia lanceolata. Taxonomy (NCBI): domain Eukaryota; kingdom Viridiplantae; phylum Streptophyta; class Pinopsida; order Cupressales; family Cupressaceae; genus Cunninghamia; species Cunninghamia lanceolata. The sequence goes on from BSBN01000181.1 coordinate 475,190, forward strand.
ACCCATTTCAAGTGGTGAATTCCCAAATGCTTGTGGATGCCCGCCACAGCGAATGAATTGTACTTTTTTTATTGCCTAAGTAGTGCATTGTAAGCCAAAATCACCGTATGCTCTCACCTTGCCCATTCCGGGATTTGGGTGATCAGAAAATGTGAGGCATTTAGTTGGTTTATGTAATTGATGCTAACACTGTCATATCCGTGTTCATCATTTTAAAAAAAAAAATTTGGGGTAGCTTGTTACATCTTCTCAATATAAGTCTTAAATAAAAGCTAAAGGAATAACTTCTGAACAAGCATGGTCTAGGATTAAGCCAAGTGTTGATCATTTAAGGGTATTTGGGTGTGTTGCTTATGCACACGCACCGAAGGAAAAAACGTCTAAGTTAGATGATAAAGGCCAAAAATGCATTTTTATTGGTTATGGATCAGAAAATAAAGCATATAGGTTGTATGATCTAGTAGGCAAGAAGCTTGTGATAGGTAGAGATGTGGTATTTAATGAAGTGACATAATATACCAAAGAAAATGAAACAAAGGGAAAAGAGATAGTGATATGCTGAAGTTGATGAAGAAGAAGAAAAAGAACTTGAATCCTCTAGCGAAGGAAAAAGAAAGTATTAGAAATATCAAAGGAGGATAGGAAATAATCATCCATCAACTTTTATGTTGGATTCAAACTTTGAGAAAATGACAAGGTCACAAGCAAAAGTGAACTATGCATTGACAACTCAAATCATGGAAAATAATGAGCCACACACTTTTGGACAAGCTCAAGAAAAAGAAGAGTGGGTTGAAACAATGACTAGTGAGATAGAAACAATTGACAAGGACATGAGATTTGGTTTAGTTACTTTCTGGCAAGGAAGTTGTTGGTACGAGGTGGGTGTACAACACTAAGTACAAATCTGATGAAAGCATTGATAAGCATAAGGCTAGATTGGTAGCCCAAAGGGTACACTCAATAGGATGGTATTGATTGCACTAAAACATATGCACATGTAGCACGAATGGATATTATCAGATTGGTTTTGGCTTTGACAACTTAGTAGAGTTGGACAATTTATCAAATGGCTGAGTGGATTTTCAGATATCATAGAGGGACATTGAGTTATGGTCTCAGATTTCAGCATTTAGAGGATAGTAGATTGATTGGTTATCCATTATACAAATTCAGATTGTGTAGGTTCTGTAGACGACTAGAAGTCTACTTCTTGTTATAGTTTTAGTCTTGGTTTTGTAGTATTCTCTTGGAAGTTCAAGAACAACCGACTGTATAGCTTTCTACAGAAGAGGCAGAGTATAAAGCTACAACATTAGGATCTTGTCAAATAGTGTGGCTGAGATGATTACTAGAGGGCTTGCACTAGATACAAAATGGACCTACCTTGTTGTAATGTGACAAGTGTGCTATACAAATGACAAAGAATTCAGTATTTATGGCAAGATCAAACATATTGAGATTCAACATCACTGCATCAGAGAGTTGGTTCAATAGGGATTGATTGAGATTGTGTATTGTAGTACCGAGGGTTAGGTAGCAGATCTACCTCAAGTTCTTCCCAGTGGTCATTATGGGGGAGAATGACAAGAAGACAGCAATAATGCGCATTGGGCTTATTAACTCATTTGTCTTTCTTTTGTCTTCTTGCATGTCATTAGTAATGTAGTTGGGATATTGGTGAATGTGGTTGTGTGTAATAACACTCACCTACAATTTGAGCTTCTATATAATAGGTCCCCTGCCTTCTCTTCTATCAAGGCAATTTGGGGCTTTTGCATATTTGTTTGTTTTGTGATCAGCAGATCACCATTGTTTGTTTATTTGCCTTCAAGCACGATACAACTTCTATCAAATAACTAGCATTAGACAACATGTAAATGCAAATCACTCGAAGAAACAGGAGAAAATACTCATACGTGCAGAAAATGACTTTCAAGAACTTAACTTATATTGGAGACTGTTGGTTGCAAGTACATTCATCTCAGGATTTGCTATCCCATAACCCATTTACATCGTAATATCATATGCTCAATTACATTACAGTATGAAACCAAGGGCCATAGTAGCATAACTCTAAAAACATTTGCTATTACTCTTGATTAATCATGATCTGCCCCATTTACTGTGCCGTTTCCCAGATTTTTTCCTGAGTTTTTAAAAAAGCTTCTGATATTCTTTTATACATACCTATCTCTTTTTGGGTCATTTTTACACTTAAGAGGCAGGAAAATTTCAAAATACAGAGTATAGGTGGACTTAAAATTCTTTTTAAGCATTAAGGTATTTTAATTTTCTTTAAGTTTTACTTTGAATATAATTTTTTGTACAAGTTAAATTTTAAACCATAATGAGGGTTTTTCTTTTAAATTTTACCTTAATAAGGGTTTAGTGAAAAACCACAGGCCTACCCCTAAAGTGGTAGGCCACGCTCCACAACAGAACACCCTCCTAATTTAGGGCGAGCTGTATTTTTATATATATCCTCTTAGGAGAAGAAAATATATTTTTTTGATTCTTTGCAATTTTTAATGATTAGCATTTTTATAAGGCATTATGTCTATTTTATCTCTATGCTCTAGGTTTGACATGAAATAGAAAAATTAGTCTCTTAATCTATTTTTACAATTAGTACTTTGTTTTTTTACTCAGTTTTTCCTGTATTAAGCCTGGGTAATTGAATTCCATTTACACTTTTGCCCCACCATGTCAATGCCATGCTACTATACCAAGGGGTGTTAATTTAACCAACATGAAGACAACAAGTCATGTATGAAGGGTAAATGTAGGTTATTTACCACGATTCATCCCACTTTTATCTATCATCTTTGTTACTATCAAGATTCCTGACTTCATTATGTGTAAATTTTGTGCTTAATAGAATGTTACATGCAATTGAAATGTATCAGAAATAAATTCATCTGTGTGTGTCAAAGCTAGATCAGACTATCGCAATTAAGCAAAGTTGCAATTCTTCATTTATATTTGTTCAATTCAGACTTGCAATGTTGCTGATGTATTAGTGGACAGGAAGTTCATGATTACTTGAAGAGTCTTTGTCCCGACTTACATGTGACTCGAGGTGAGTATGATGAGGACCCACGTTATCCAGAAACCAAAACACTGACAATTGGACAATTCAAGCTTGGGATTTGCCATGGTCACCAGGTTTAACATTTTAAACTCATTTTCACTTTTGAGTGATAATTTATGCATCCATTTTATATTTTGTGAGTAGAGCATTTGGGTATGCAGCAATGCATGGAAATAAGGTTTATGCTCCTGTTAGTAATAGGACATTTAAAAAACCGTAAATTTTACTTTGTTGCGAAGGACTTTGAAATATGATTGTTAGAATTGTCAGGGGTTAAAAGAACAAAGTGTGCTGATTTCTCTCCATAGTAAACTGAAAACGTTTCTATCAAATCCTTATGTGTATTGCTTTGAAATGGTAGAGAAATGATAATGTGGACTTAATTGCAATTCTCATTAATCTTGCTATACCAAAAAGTCATCCTTCACCCACATAGGCATTTAGTGTGTACATCAATTTGTAGACCATTGCTTCAATATTGTAATGCTGAATTAAAAATAATTGTTTTCCCAATATGCTTCACTGGTCACAAATTTGTAAGCTTTGTGATTGATGCACTTAACTGTGACTCTGCTGAATCGCTGATAATTAATGGTTCATTTTCATAGACAGTTAAATATTAAATTTTAATTGGAACTTAATAGTTTTTGACATTTTTTTTTCCCACGATGGTCATCCAGGACCTGCCCATAAGGTTTTGAAGATTGTACCTTAGCCAAGTTAAAAATCCATACTTGATTTAGACTGCCTGTCTTCAAGCTGGTAGCTCAATCTGAGTAAATAAATTGAAAAATTCCGATTTTTTTTGTTTTTGATGAAACTCAACCTAAAATCCATTTTTCCTTTCATACTAAGTTGCTGGTTCCGGTACAGTTCGAAGTTTGGGTTCACAATATGGCAGGCTTTTCTTTTGCCTGGGTTCGGGTTCAGGTACAGCTACACACACACACACATAAAAAATTAAGATATATAAATATAATATACAATTTTATCATATAAAAGATACTGTATTAAAAATATAAAAATATAATATATATATATATATATATATATATATATATATATATATATATATATATATATAGATAATAATATATATAATTATAATATAATATATATAAAATTGTAATATAATATAATCTATAATTATAGGTAAACTTATTCAATTATATTATGTTTTATAAATTTTAACTTAAAAAAATTTCTAGATACCATAATTTAAAATATGAAAAAAAAATTAAAATAATAAAAAAAAAATGTTAATTTCAACAACTTAAAAAAAAATTGAAAATATCATAAAAATCATAAGTTATAAGTAAAAAAGGGAGCTTTTCTCAAATTCAATATTGCCAAACAGCTATATTTTTAAGAAATATTTTCACGGAAAACAGCAATATTTTTAAGAAATATTGCCATCGCTGCAGGGAAATGTCAGAACCAATCCTGGACCTTCTTTATAGAAACAGATACCAGCCCCAGGCTCTACAGACCCAAGGAACAGACCTGCCATTGTGAGAGAGGGCCGAATCATTTGTATAAAGAATTGTACGAAGACAAGGACTCCGGTTTTGGATTCACCAGAAATACATTCAAACACTCAAGCCACTGATTGAATATCTCTGCCTCCTCGAACAGAAAAGATTTTCAGCATTTAAAAAAAAATATTTTCAATGTTTTTTAAGGTTTCTCTAAGGGTACGACCTGGGTTTGCCCAAGAAGGACCCCCAGGGTACGTGGGATGCCCTAGGCTAACCAAGGGCCGTCCTGGACCCAAACCTGAACCAGGACTGTATTTTTGCAATACGGGGGCCTATTTCAAAGAACCACAGACCTCAAGCTTTGATTTGCAGATATCTAATTCTTAATATTTGATGATATCATAGGACATGAAACAATGCTCACTACAAAACTCAATTCTGGCCTAGTGGGATAAATTAGGCTGCCAATCTCTTTGTGAGAGTTTGATTTAGTTGCTTTGATTTTTCATCTGTTGTTAATTTGAGCCTTGTTTCCTTCAGAGTTTATGAGACCTTGCAATCATCCATTTTAAAATTATTCTCTAATCAATGACCACCATATCTCTTCTGTGACATAAGAGCAAATTTGTCATTTTTCAGATCTCTAGTCCCTGGCAATAATGCGATAGTCCAAGACCAATCTATTGAGAGCAGAATTGACACATGCCTTAACACCATCAACCAAATAATCTCTGTTAGTGGTGATAATTAAGGCAACAAAATAAGCAACTGCACTAACCAAATCATTATTAACTACTGTAACATATAAACTGTGATCAAATGTATGCTTTGCACCTGTATTTAACTATGTTGCCGGTTTGGGTTTGGGTTCGGTGGTTTGCCTACTTTTTATTCCCAGGCTCAGCTGGTTTCAGCCATAAAACGTTCTTTAAAAATATATAAAAGATCATAATAACAATATAAATATATAAAAACAAATAAATATAAATATATTAACAATAATTTAATATATAATTTTACAATAAATTAACGATAAATAAATGATACATATATCTCTCTCTTCTGATTTGTCTGCTCTTCTCCGTGCTTTCATTTTGCCTTGTAATCTGGTGGCTGGGTTTCCTTTCATGATTCCAGATCAGGGGGGATCATCCCCTCCTATTCAATTGTTCGGAGATATGGTGGCTAGATTGGGCTCATCCAAGTTTGAGAAGGATATTGATGCAGTTATGGCAGTGGTGGGCAAGAAGAAGGCAGATCAACTTGTTAGAGGCTTCAACCCTTGCATGCCAGCTTCGGAGGAGTCACCAATTATCAATCTGGATGTTTCTAAATTCAAAATAAATGTGTCTTTTCTCCACAAATGAAGTCTGATATGCAGATTCCTTGGGGGCAGCTCTCTTTGGATGATCTGTACTCCTTGTCCCAAAGAAACTAGAGAACCAATGGAGAATATGAACTCTGATTGTGTGCCAAATGATATTTTATTGCCATCTTCACTAAAAGTCTGACAGAGATGGTTTCTAAATTCGAGAGAAATGTGTTCACTCCACAGATGGAGTCTGATATATAGTTTCCTTGGGGACATCTCTCTTCTGATGATCTATACTCTTTGGCCAAGGAAACTGGAAAATCATTGGAGAATATGAACTTTGATCATATACCATAGCCAAATGATATTTCATTGCCATCTTCACTAATGAATCTGACAGAGATGGTGTCTTTGAGGGGCCCATATTTTTTCTAGAATTCTAGCTTATTTATGAAACATTGGCATCTTGGTTTTGTTGGCAGATGGTCAGCGCTCCCTGTGGGATTCGTGACATGGACTAACTGCCTCCTGTGGATTCATTAACTCTGGTGCTTGTATCGAAAATTGATAGGTCGACCTTTTGGTTTAACGACAATCGTGGGCCAACAATTGGTATCAGAGCAAAAGGTCACGGGTTTGAATCCCCCCGGGTAACGCGGGGGGGGGGGGGGGGGGGGGGGTGTTTGTTGGCAGATGGTCAGCACTCCTTGTGGGATTCGTGACATGAACTAACCGCCTCCCGTGGATTCATTAACTCTGGCGCTTGTATCAAAAATTGATAGGTTGACCTTTTGGTTTAATGGCAATCGTGAGCCAACAGGTTTCAAACCCTTTGAGGAAATCCCCTCTGCAACCCTAATTTGGATTCATATTTATGCTCTTCCTCAGGAATTTTGGTCGTCTTATGTCTTTGAAATGATTTTAATGTCATTAGGAATGCCAGTTGATATATCTAGGCCTAATCACAGCAAGGGCCTTTCAAGGTATGCCAAGATTTGTCTTGATCTCACTTCTCCCCTTCCTAAAAACATCACTTTGAAAGCTAGAGAAATTGAATGGGTCCAAGCCCCAAATTAGGAAAGTTTACCATTTAGATGCAAAGGCTGGCATAAAGATCGTCACCTTATAAGAGAATGCCCGACTCTCCAAAAAAATACTTAGCAAGCCAAAAGTCAAGTAGATAGGGAGAAGGATAGAGATGGTTTCATCAAACCGAAGCGAAAGCACACTACTAGAAATAAAAGCTATGAGAGCAATAAAGAAGGCAATAATGGGGTGGGTAAGGTTGATTGCACACAAGAAGATGGGGAAATTTTCAAGGAAACTCAGCTTTAGTTTGAAAAGCAGGAAAGGAAGAATGATGCTATGATTGCGGAGTATGAGTTTAAGGATGATCTCGAGAAGCTTCTAGAAGAACTTGGTGCAAACTGTGAATCATGTTGTCAAACTAAAGGAATCAAAGACAATGTGTTCTCTAGAAGAGATCCCCTAGGAGGGGAAGGACAAGGAGACTCAAAGAAGCATCAAATGAATGCTAAAGAGACTAGCTTGGATCGAGGAGGAAATGGTAGGTTGATAGGCTGAAACGTTCAAAAAAAAGAAAAGGGGGACTTTGGTGGCAACAAAGCTAGAAGACCAAAGAGGTATGCAGTGCTTCAAAATGCAGCCTTGGTGGATTAAGCGGCTGGTCATGAATCTCAACTGGAGGACATCTTGGTAGACACCAAGAGATCTTAGGTCTCTTAATGGAAATTCTCTCCTGGAATATCAAGGGACTAAATTCCCTTTCCAAGAGAAGGGTGCTCTGCAGACTTTTGGAGAAACACAATCTAGATATTGTCTTGCTTCAAGAAACCAAATTGGATAATGCTCAAGAATTTTATACCTTTCCTTTTATTCAAGGGACATGGAACCTGATCAATGTGGGACCAAAGGTTCATTTTGGGGATTGGCTATCCTGTGAAATCATTAGGAGTTGGAAGTGTTTGAGATCCATTCTTTGGAATCTTGGATGGCATGCCAGGTCAGGAGTATAACTTATAATATTGTTTTTCTCCTTATCAATGTTTATAGTCCTTAGGGTAAGTAGGAAAAAGGAAGTTGTTGGCTTTAAATTCATGATCTAATGAAGAAGTTAGAGGGCCCTAAGTGGATTGTGGTGGGAGATTTCAATGCTAGGTTAGGCTCCCTTGAAAAGAAGGGTGGAACTCGATGCATGATGGTCAATGATAGTTTCATCTCTCCTTAAGGAAGCAGATCTTTGGGACATCAAACCACATAGTGGTTGGTTCACCTGGATTAATATGAGAATTTGTAAGGACGACATTGCTGCAAGAACTGTCAAGTTGTTGTCCTCGACCTCTTGTTTGCACAAGGATGTTGTTTTGTGCTTAGATGTCTTTTTGCGGGCGATTTCATCTTTGTTTATTGAAAAAGATTGCTTTCCTCAGAAAGTTCCCTTTAGGTTCAAAAAATGTGGTTGGAGAATCTAGATTTCGAATGGGCAGTCACCGATTCTTGGCATTCACCTTCTACTAGGTGTGGCCCCAAGATGTATATCTTTAGCAAAGAACTCAATAATCTGAAACTTAGGCTTAAGGACTGGAATAGTCATGTCTTCAAGAATTTCTTCAGAGGAAGGAAACCATGGAGAGCAAAATGCTAGAGGTCCAAAGATACCTTAACTTGGAAGGATCCTATGACCTTGTGAAGAATGAAGTGGTGATCCAGTTAGATGATATCTATAAGTCTGAAGAAATATTTTGGGGACAAAAATCTAGAATCAAATGGCTTAAGGGACCTGTCACAAAAATTGAGGATACAACATAATTGTATCACTAAACTTGAGATGTTAGAGGGGCCTGTATCTAAGAATCTTGAAGTCATCAAGGTTTCCCTTGTCTCCTTTTGGGAAAATATCTTATGGAGGAAGATGTGTGTTGCCATCCGATCTGAGATTCAAATAACTTTATTTATGGCTCTTTGTGTTATCTTGTTGCCATTTGTGTTGTAATTCGTAAGATTTATCATTGCCCTTGTTGACAATCGATCAGATAAATCTTTGCCTTAGCTTGTCCTCCATTTTGTTCTATTTCATTGCTGACTTGTTATCAAAAGTTACTTTCCATTTATGTGATTTGTTGGGCTTATTTGGTAACTGAGTACTGGCTATATGTGGAATCAGTGGACCGGCTTGGTAGGTGATGAACTTATCTCCCAATATTCTGAGGTGTCCATATCATTAGTACAGATGTGTCTATTGTGGAAGTTTTTTCAAAGGGTTGCTAATGTTGCAAAACTTTGATCAAATCAATTGGCAGCATATCCCTAGAAATTTGAATCATCTTGCTGACAAAAAGGCCAATGAAGGTATTCAGTTGCTCTTGCTTTCAGCTTGTATGCAAATTTTCAGAATTCAAAGAGTAGATACATCTAATGATTTCTGATCATCTCACTAGCAGTGGTGGAGCTCTCCAAGGGCAAGATTATTCTCAGGATGAACTTTCCCAATTTAGTGAAACACCCTTTATGGAGGATTTGCTGTCTTGATCTGATGTCTATTCCTTCAGATCTATCTCGTGTAACTTTTTATAATATATTTGTGTTGAATAAACCTTTACTTCTATTAAAAATAAATATCCTTTCATTTTAATTTTTTCTCCCTTGAGTGGGGATTGTAGCATCACGGGTGCAGAGAGGTTTCAAAAACTTAAGCTCAATTTAGAAAATCACAAGCATTTATGGATTGAAAATTTATAGAGCTTAACTGTGATTTAGAAAAATATTTTTCATGGTTTGTGATTTTTTTAAAAATTCATTTTATAGTTTTTTTCTTGGGTTTGCTAGGGTTCCTCCTGGGACATGCCCTGGGTGTACCCAGGCCAAACCTGGCCTGGAATCTGAACCCAGATTGGTTTGGTCTGGGTATGTCCAGGGAATCAGGCGTACCCAGTAACATGGGTATTTAGTGCTCATCTATTTTGGCATTCCAAGGTTTTGGAGGCTGTTTCAATTATACAGTGCCTTAACTGATCTGTAGACCAAATGCTCTTTACTTTTTTCAGTATGTTTTGCAAATCACTGCATATGGATTTCTTTCTCCAGAGCACTGTTTGTAATGTAGCTCTTGATATGTATCTGATGCACATGCTTTCCTTATACGACTGGTATTGTTAAAATCATTTGTATAGTGTTCATCTTCATTTTGTGAATGATAGTGGTGCTAAAGTAGATGATGGTGCTAGAGTGCAAATAAATATATAGTATGCTTGCTCTTCCTAGATGTCTATATTTTCAGGCTATGGTTGATGCTATTTCTATTTATGTTGTGGGTTTCAAATCCCCTTTTTGAGGCTTTCACACGAGGGAGGATTTTGGATAATGCTGAATAGGATGCAAGCAGATTACCACTGTTATTATGTTTCTAAAATCAATTGATGCATCAAACAAGTAACTAATGCCCAATTGCTTTGCATCCTATTTAAATTAAATGATCTGGGACTGACATAGATGTTCCATTGCACAATTCATGAACATGAATATATCATTCTTTATATATTGTCCCCATGTTCTATGCCTACTTTAACAATACTGTAAGGCTGTAAAAATGATGTCACTATAGTTCCATGGCTGCCATCTACATCATATATCCATGATACAATTGTTAACATGCCCACATGAATGTCTACATTCATGCATATCATATTTCATACTGTTTCCATGCCATGATCAACATTTTATTTTTTTGACTTATTCCGCAAGAACAATAATGTTACCAAGAGTATGCTCACATGAGATTGCATTCAACATCTGTAATGTCCCTTTTTGGTATATTCCTGAATCCTTTAGCTGTATACAGTAATAACTACTAGAAAAGGCAATTACAAATATTAAAGATCAATAAATTAAGATAATATTCAGTTCATAGCATCATTCATATTAAATTCATCTATCATAGCATAATTAATAATGAGATCAATACTTCATAACATAATCAATATTTGGTTCAATCCATCATAATACAATCCCTCAAGCCAATCACATAGTGAATTCTTTAGGAACTCTTGCAAGTAGCTATATTGAAAGGGGCCAGTCCACCTAACAATATTGCCGAGAGCATGAAAGGGGTCAGTCCACCTAACAACTTTGGTCAGCCCAAGAGCATGATATTGTCGAGAGCATGCAAGGGGTCAGTCCACCTAACAACTTTGGTCTGCCCAAGAGCATGATATTGTCGAGAGCATGCAAGGGGTCAGTCCACCTAATAGCTCCTAATGCACCTCTTGGTCTAACTTGATAAGAGCATGAGAAGGGTCAGTCCACCGCTCATCTCTCGTGAACTTGGAAGGGCCATCCTTCCTACCTGGGAACATCTCCTTGAATTCAAAAGGGATTGCTTAGGATTTGTTAGATGGTTGATACAGTGTACCTCTTGATGGATTTCAAGTTCAGCTCAAGGATTGCAATATATCCTTCTTTGCTGTTATCACTTGTTGTATAGCAGATATATATAGTACTGCTGATATATTTCCTTTTGATGGATTCTTATATTACTTTTCTCCCATGAAGATTGCTTGCCTCCTTATTTTATATCTCTTATTGGAAAGAGTCACAACCTTTCATAGGTGGCTGCCTTTATAGAAGGGTCATATCTCTTAATATACATCTGCTGTAATATTTACTTGGAATATTTCATATTCTTTATTTATTTCTGCTTCCTTGGATGGATTGACAGGGCTATGATCCATGGCTGCAATACATTCCTCTTGTCAATGTCAATTATTTATTCTGCTGTAATATATATTTATATCTCTTGCTGAATTCTATTGTTTGTACTGTTGTGATATATTTATTTATCTCTTGCTGCAGATATCCTCCTTTTTTAAATTTTCTTATTCCTTTTCTTATTTATTCTTCCTTTCATACTTTCCTTGGTAAAAAGTCACACCTTCTCCAAGGTTTGTTGCCCTTTGGAGGGAACACATCTCTTGGTAAATAACAACCGCTGCCTCTTTGAAGTTTAATTAATTAATTTGTCTTTTTCAAACTTTTTTTTGTCTTTTTCTATCTTTTGTCTTTTTCTTCTTTTTTTGTCTAATTAAACTCTTTTGTTTAATAACTATCTTTCAAATCGGGGGCATGACATCTCTTTCATAATGTCCATTAATTTATATCTTTTCAATATAGGAGTTGTAAATGTCTCATTTAGAGTGGGACATTACAGTCTACCCTGCCCAAGATTGCTTGTCCTCAAGCAATCATCGACCCAAATCAAATCAATCTTGTAGTTTACCTTCCAATATATCATTAGCCCAAGGTTGAGAAGGATAGAAGAAGTAACGTTCAAATCTAATGAGGATAAAGAAGAAGACATAATGAATGTTATTGTGAATGTGCCCTAAGAAAACAAAGGAGTAAATGATTGTGATTCCATGGAAAGAGAAGTTGTGACCAAAGAATACTTGAAAGGACTAATGAAAGACGAATGTATTGGTAAGCATTTGTTTGATGTTTTGAATAACAACAATGCGATTGAGATAATGCAAGTGTCACCGATGAAGATGTAGTTAAGTGAATGCAGAAAGGAAGGAAGAAAACATTTTAATGCTAAAGAAGAAATTGAGAGCTTTTAGAATCCAAGATTGGAGATTGCAAAATACTCCAAGATGAAGCAATATTGATAGAAAATCTGATTGATGAAGAGGGCTTGAAGAAAGACTGGAAAGATGAATCCAGTGAAGTTGTTGAGAAGGTAAATTCAAATCTTAAGTAAGACTTTGATTACTGAACAAGTTGTAGAAGTGTAGAGTAATCAGTGAAGATGATAAGCTAGTGTGGAGACAATCTATGATATATAAGATTAGAAGAGAAAAATGATCTATGTTAGTGAAGGGAGAGTATGTGAGATATGAGGGATGAAATAAGTCAACAAGTGTATTTAGAATTGAAGGAAATGCAGTTGATGAAGGATGCAATCAAGAATCCAAATTTGATTTTGGTAATTGAATCCACACCGTCTGTGTTGTTATAGATCTGCCCCTGAAAGTGTTGCCAATGTACTATTTGCAACATCTTCTTCTTCATACTTCCCTTTCTCTTTCCAAAGCTCGTTGAGCTCTTTGGCTTAATTGCATTAACTATCATAGAAAATATGCTGCAAATACTTTATAATAATAAGCCACTTTGAGGGGGCAAACCTCCAAACTCTTTCAATAAGAATAGAATTCACAATATGATAATAATAAACTCACACTACCTCCTTTATATACCATACTTATGCCATGAAGACCACCAAGGCCTACCGAGCTACCTTTACTAGGCTATATAAATGATTGTATAACTTAATTAAAGTTTATGCTAGCCACAAGTCAGCTACACATACTGTAATGTCCCCATTTGGCGTTTAGCCAAGTTTGTGACCAATAGCCTATTCCCTTGAGCTTCTGTAGGCTATCCGGGTTGGTTAGGGAGCTTTGTTTGTTGTGAAGAGCACAGGATCAATTATTTGTGATGTTTTGCCTTGGCTTTGAGCTCAGTGATGTCTCAGGATGGCTATGCAACTTTCGGAAGTTTGTTTGGCCTTCCGGATAGCTCTCCAAGATTCTTGGAGGAACCGCCTATTTATAGTAAGTCACCCAGATAACATCATTTTTCATCCCAAACCTCCTGGATTACGTTGGTATGATTTATTTTTCAGTTCGCTTGAGTTTGAGATTTCCCGCAAAGTTGGATGGATTAATGAACTATTTAATTATTATTTTCACTTAAGTCTCCTAAGGGTGAAAATAATTAAAAATTACCTAAGTGTTATAGCTCATTGAAAAGGTTATTAAGTGTTCTAAATGATAGACACTTAAAAAGGGGGCCTCACACATGATAAATTTTTATTATTTCAAAAAAGGTCTTTTTGAGAGAAGAAATATGAAAAGGTAAAGAGAAAATAATATTATATTCCTCTCAAAAAGTTATAAAAAGGGGATGAGAGCTCATTTGGAAGGGGGCTTTTGATTTGATATTGTTATTATGTCGGATTGAACCTGAGAGTGCTTCTTTTTCCTTCTTGAGGACGGAAACCCTCTTGAAGATGATCAGTTTTGGTGGTGAAAGATCCACCCTAGCTAGTGCAAGGTGATTTCACCCAAAAATCACATAGAGCTTTAAGGATTGGATAGTATTTTGGAGATTTTGGTTTGGAACTGGTTATTATAATAATTACTATGATTTTGGGAGTATTTTTAGGGTTTAGGGTTTAGGGTTTGATGTGGTTGTTGAGTTTGGATGCAGATTTTTCCTTGTCAGGCCGTACCTTGCAGGAGGGCGATTTGCTGTGTTAAATTGAATATGGCATTGCATGTGTGAATCGATTCTTGGGAAGTGTTTACCCCATTGAAACGCCTAATTCAGATCACATTTCATTAGGAATTTTGATGGAGTTAGGAAGATTGTTAAATTCCATTGCTGGCCGTACTGAGCCCTGTTGTACCTTGGGTATTGGTGCTATGTTTTGTGAAGAATGAAGTGTTTGTAATGCTAGTCCTTGATTGTGTAATTCATACCTTGTCTGGGCGCCTATAACAAGACCAGATTTGTGTTAGTTTGCTGCTGTATAAGTGCCACTTTCAGGGCTGTTCGTCCACTGCCAATGGGTTTTGTTACCACTGTGAAGTTAATGTGCATTGTTGATGAAGATTGGACTGCATTTGCATAGTGTTTGGGCTTTTTTCTGAGCACTTTCGGAGGACTTATAGCTTTTACCATCCATACTCCCTGGCAGGTCCGTACCACTGTGAAATCAGACATGAGCACTCAGCATGTTGATTGTGGGTTTTAGGGTGTAAAACCTTGTTCTTTATAGGTGCCAACTGTGAGATATGCCTCATGGATGACTATGGAGGAGATATGAGTGTCATTAGAGCTGCTGTGAGTGTGTTTGATTGCTGTCTCAGAGGGTTTCAGACTTACATCTGCCACTGTAGCATCTACAATACAGCAAACAGTCCCTTTCTCTATATCTTTCTTCATGGGAAATATATAAAGCAGCTTGAAAGTATATTTGTATGATTTATCTCTTCATTGGATAGGGTATTTCTATGCTTTACTTGCTACAAAGAGGTATTGTTATATCAGTGTTGTTGCCATTGCCATATGCAGGATGGTATCAGGGAAATTGATTTATTATTTCAGCTGTTCTTCATTGTAATCTTCCTTTGTTGTAAACACTTATAACCCCTGGATGGTCCAACCGCCAGTGTGGAGAAATTGTAATGCTTATCTTTCTTTATCACCCATTGAATAAGTAGAGTATTCCCACTGAATAAGTGGATGCCTGCTGAAAAGTAGATACCTTCTATTTAGCAGATGATTGTATTTAGTTTCATTGCAAGGCATTTATTGTTAATCCAAGCACTGTATGTTGTCACCTCGCCCATTCTGGGAACTTGGTGATCAGAAGGTTTGGAGGATTTATTTGATTGCATTCATTGCTCTAACCCTGATAATTTGTATAAATCTAAATTTTTTTTGGGGTAGCATTTTACACATATGCCCATGCACACTATAGGTTAAGGGCATAGCATGCCTTGTTGCAAGTATGGATAGTTGCTGTAAGTAGTGTTGTCATTGATGTCAACATGTTAGTCTGGTGTTGTCATTAGTGTCAACTGGTTGAGTAAAGATACAGTGGTCTGGAGATTAGCAAAGCCAGTAACATCACAGGACAAAGACAATAACAACAAAGGAAAATGGTACAGTGATGCAGGCATAAGGATAAGGAGACAGGTGTGCAAATCAATTTGATTGATGATTTTGCAAGAGGGTTTGATCCTCGTCCTCACAAGATAACTTTACTCTTCATGGAAGACTACTGTGCAAGAAGACTTGATCCGGTAAGAAGATATGTTATGAAATTTGGCTAAGTGTCAGTTTGGCAAAATTAAGCTACAAAGTTCCGCTAATTTGGTTCGCATTTCTCTGGCATGAAATATCTTTCTTTGCAGTTGTAAGGTGTTGATAGTGAATGTTCAGAGAGTCTAAATCCAAAGTTTCAGGTTCTGAAGTCCTTCGGAATGAGAGTTAGTGTTGACAGAGTATCACACTCTGTATAGACAGTGCTTTGACAGTGCTAGTGACGATTTGAGTTACTCTGCATTTCATTACAAGTGAATGGTTTGCTGTGCGGATTTGAGGATAAGATTATGAATCTCTGTAGCATGTATATTTCAAGTTTCAAGCAATTTGGAGGTCCGCATACAATTTTGTGAAATGACAGATAGTCTATTTTGTTGTTGTCCTACCAATGGAGCCGACCTGAAGATGTTGATGTTGTGTGGAGGGTAAATATATTTTGCAGAGTTAAGTGGGAGCTATTTTAGGTCCATGTTGAGCTATTTCAATTTGTTTCAAAGTTTGAATCTTGGCGTGAAGCGTGTGAGTGAGGTTTTGGGGTTGATAAGTCCTATATGGCATATTTTGCATTTTACATCCAATAAGGCCGACTTAATTGATGTTGTGAAAGAAGCAAATATATATGAAGGGTTGTTTTCGATGTTTTGGTGGAAGCAATGGTATAGGTGTGATCCGAATGATGCGACAACAGTCTATAGATGCGAATTGAGTGAATACAGAGCAGAGGTGTCCGGTATTTCAGAATAGTGGGTAGATTATTGTATTTGTAGTTTGAGCTTCATTGGAACTGTATTTCATGCACATGTTAGATGCAATTGTAAACAGTTCAATCCTGGCAGTGAGCCACCCATTCTCTTCTATTTCTTTCTTTCAGGACAGTGAGTCCTTTGATAGTGAGCCACCTGCAGTGAGCATTCTTGGACAGTGAGTCCACCAACTATATCAACCTTAACCGGTTGCTTTATTATAATATATTGTGAGCTAATCCTCACCGTGGTTTTTTCCCTTTTTGGGTTTTCCACGTAAAAATCCTGGTGTTTGTGTTATGAATTGTGGTTATATGTTTAATTTCCTTTACTGCAATTGAATATGCTAAATGGATTAAAGTGTTTGATGTGTAAATGGTTTAAGAGAATACTGATTCACCCCCCCTCTCAGTATTCTGGGTGTTCAACAATTGGTATTAGAGCCAAGTCATTTGGAAGAAGCTTAACTGCTCAAGGAAGATCTTGGAGATTGAACACATGGGTGTAGAAGATTACCTTTTCCTTCGGAAGAGATTTCTGTTGCTAAATACATTGGAGAAGACTGCATACTTGACAAAGATGGAGAACTTAATGCTGCTTTTGAAGATCTTGAAAGGACTGAAGGTGAAATCAAAGATTTGAAAGAAAATGTGAAAGAAGCAGATGAATGCATCAGAAAATTGATAGAGCAAGTCAAAAAATTTAAAGAAAGGCATAAGGAAGTCAGTGAACGATTGAAGCATGCAAATGAATCTATCAATGATCTAAAAGTGCAAGCTGAGGAGAAGACAAGAACTGAGGAATGTCTGAATTTGATGATGAAAGGCAAATCAGAAGAATGTTCAAGACTTGAACAAGAAGTTGACTCTGAAATTAGATCTGGAAAAGGCAAGGGTTCATGAAGACAAATTCAAGATGAGCTCTGCAAAGCTTAATGAAATGATTGCAAATTAGAAAGGTCCAAATGATAAAGAGGGTTTAGGATTTGAAAAAGGTGAAAGCTCAAAATCAGGTCAGACATCAAATGCTGAAAACAAGAACAATGACAAGCAATTCCAGAATCAAAGGAATAAGTTTAGAAGACCATCGGTCAGACAACCAAATGCTCAGCGGTACCCATATTTCAATGGTTTTTGTCATTCTTGCAATAAGTATGGACACAAAGCAATAGAATGTAGAAGTATAAGGAATCAAAATGTTCCATCTTTCTCTGGTCAATGCTTTACATGCAATAAAGTTGGTCATAGAGCTGCTGAATGCAGAAGTAAAGTGAGTCAGAACTCTATTAGGTGTTTTGCATGCAATAAGATGGGACACAAAGCAAATGAATGTAGAAGAAAAATACCAAGGTATAACAAGAATAATGCTCAACCATTTTATGGATACTGCCATACATGTAATAAGTTTGGCCACAAAGCAGCTAACTGTAGATCAAAGGCAAAAAGAAGTGGAAATACTCAGCAAGACAGGTGCAACTGTTCTAAGTGCAATGAAGCAAGATACCCTCAAAGGTATAAGGAATCCATTGATGTCGCTCCACAAAAGAAGGAAATGAATAAGGTCTGGATAAATAAAGATGTAACAAAGATTAAGGATGAGCCTGTACTGGCACTTGGTGTAGATGTTCCCTTTGGGAACTAAGATGAGAGCTTTGGCTTAGGGGGAGCTTCATTGAAAATCTTTTCTCCCCTGCCAAAGGAATGGTGTTGATGCTTCAGCACGAAGATATGAGATGAAGATTGACATGCTTAATCATTTGGTGAAGACTGCGCTCGAAAATTTCCTAATGCAGAAGTTTGCGGAGCATTTGAAGGTGACTATGCATATAGAGAAAGGTTTGACAGCTTTATTGTTTGAAGAATTAAATGCGAATTAGGTCGGATCTAAAGGGTCTTAAAAGGGATTTTACTTAGCAAAATCATTCACAAAAGCATTCGAAGAGCAGATTAAGAGTTGAGTTGAGTAGAAGAAGAGACCAAGGCGATTTAGAGTTTATTGCATCCAAACCCTAGTCCGGCAAGAGCGAAGAAAAAGGTATTTTCCGGTTTGCCTTATTTCACTGTGTACTGAGCATTAAAGTTTTGAATTCACTTGCAATGGATACACCACAAGTTGTAGAGGTTACTGAGCGCCCACAACCTAAATTCAAGAAACACCCCTTCAAATCCATGGAAAGGGATCTGGATGGCGCTTTTGTAGATATACCATACGGTGTCATGCATACAGAGGATGTAAGAATGTATATACACACAAAGATGGAAGAATACAACCATGTAAAACTAGGAGATATTTGGGCTAATGAGTTAACAGATGACAATTTTGATCTAAAGCATGAATATAGTGCCCTAACCGAGAAAAAGTTGGATGTTTGGAATGATTTTCCCAATTTGTGTTACGAAGATGCATAGGTAAGGTATGTATCGAGTCGCATTCATGATAGATTCATGTGGCTGGACCTTCCACACATGATAAACAAGGAAGCCATTAGGGCTGTAACAAGGTTGTGCTCCACCGGAGTTGTTCTGGCACTCAAATCTGTTAAAAACGATGTTGTGATGAAACTCACAGAAGCCAAATTTGACAAGAGAGCTTTGACTGTGAATGACATTGAAGACCCGATAGTAAAATATACATCTATGATGATAGGTTACAAGATCTACTTCACAAACAGGGAAAATTCAGTCTCAGCTACTGCAATATACACTGCATATGAGATCGTCAAAAAGGGTATGGATTATGATCTGTGTGAGTTGCTAAGACAACAATTACTCGAAAACTTGCAGAAGACAAAGGATTCAAAATATCCTTTCAAGTTTGATACTTTGGTTATCTGTTTACTGTTCTATTTCCTCAAGGAAGTTCCGGGTGTTAAAAACATTGTGTGGTTAGGACACATTCTTGTAGCTACCCAAATTAGAGACCATTTGAGAAGAATTGGGAACATTCAAGCTCAAAATGCTACACTCTGGGGTTACTTTAAAATATTTCAGGAGAAGATTAATGCTAGGGAAAGGATCCCTAAGAAAGTTGTGGAGAAATACAAAGATGATATACTTTTTATGGTAAGCAAAGATGGATGCTACATGGAGGTAGTAGAACCTAGGACTGTCTGGATTCCAGAAATGGGATATGAAGTGTTTGAAAATATCATTGAAGGTCTTGCAGACCTAATGCTGAGCAAGCCTAAAGACACCTCTGAAGAAAGACTTGGAAAATATGAAGAAAAATCTACTTAGGTGCATCTTAAGCACAAAGAGAGAGATCAAGAAGAATGTTAAAGAAATGAAGTCTAGAGTTGAAGAGATGTTGGCACAAAAGGGGCCTACGGAGATATCCAAGGGCACATCTGAACCTAAAAGGGAATTGTTGTGTGGTCACACAACACGCCCCATTTTGCCTTAGCAAAACAGGGACCCAACCTTTTTGCTTTTGCTTGGCTTGCTTGTTTCGCTTGTTTTGGGTGGTATGGTAAAAACCAGTAGTAGATATATGTTAGGATCTTATCCTTGGCATGTCAGGGCCTTGAGATCTAGGTTAAATTTTCAAAGTTAGAATTTGTCATCATAAATCCTGCCAAGTGAAAGAGCATAAAATTATAAGCAAGATTGCCTTTTGAAGCACCCCGAAATTCCCTAAGACCAGGAAGTTATGCCCGGTCAAAGTTTAGTCAAACAATCTTAGGGATATCTGCACATTTCCTAACATCTGGACATTAACTTAATGTCCCGATTGCAAAATTCAGTAAGGAAACCTCAATATCCAGACATTCGCTAATATGCACACATCAAATTTTAACTCACGATGCAATAAACCGTCAGGTGCATGGATATTTGCAAGTATGCTTATTCAATCTCAAGATGCTGACATTCATTAATATTCCTACTTGCTATAATATAACGACAAAACTTAATGTCCGGACATTAACTCAATGTCTGGACATTAACTCAATGTCTTGATCTTTCGAATATCCTGATGATGTGTCATGTTGACTTTTCAAATATACATTGGTCTCTTGACATACCGCGTAGAAACTTAACTTCCAGATCCTACTCTAACATCCCGATGATGTCATCCGATCGTGCCTCAAAGGAATACTATAGCATGATGACGTCATCCAGACATTAAGAGTTCAGAAGACTTCACAAAACTTAACATCCGGACATTAACTTAATGTTCGGACTTTCGCTAATATCCTGATGACGTCACGTTACACTAGATATAGAATTACCTTCAGAAGGGTGACATCATCTTTACATTTGGACTTGGGAATATTTCGCAAATGCTAATGTCTGGATATTTCTTAATATCCACATCCCTGTCCTTGCGACTAAAATTCATAACTTCTGTTGACCAATCAGATGGTGCCACGTGGCACAAGTTGACTTTTCGCTCCGGACATTTTGTAATGTCTTGACATTCGACGATCAAAGGTAAATGCCTTTGGATTGTAACGACCCAATATCTACCCTTGGTCAACGTTGACCAACGTGCTGACGTCAGTCATACGCATCTGCATATTTCAAAAGGCAAGCACATTGCCTAAGCATTTGGATATTCGTTAATATCCATACTCTGCAATAAATGCCACGAAGAGAGTAGTTGGCTGTTTGAAAATTCAAATTATAAACCAACACTTGTCCAAATCTCCCATATCCATATATCGATATCTACACACAAAGGCAATTTGGCATTTATTATGCCCTAATATCCCAATTTTAACGTTTAAAAGGTGAATTTTGATCATTTTAACATTCACTTAAGTATTCAGAAATCAAAATTACAAGAGCTCCAGAGTTTACGACGACCATTACAGAGAACCCAAACCCTAATGGAACGGTGCAGACATTCGACGGCGAACGGTAAAGGCGATTGCGCAGTGTGAAGTGAATATCCGGATATTTGTTAATCAGGTTTTAAGTGCGGTAATACAGGTATGTAACGTTTGAAACCCTACTTTTGTCGTTACTGCACAGTAAAAGGTAAATAATGCTTACTTAGGATAAAGATTGCATGAAGATGCACATGTTTATGCTCTGTAAGCTATTGAATGTCATGATATTAAGGAATTAGTTGATTAAACTCGGAAATTGCAAATTAGGTTAAGATATGCATATCCGTTATTGTATGACACGATGGAGGCTCGCAAGAATAGAAGTGAAACGGATTTCATGACTCCCATGTTCCCACAGCCTAGCGGTTCAGGTTTCAGACTCAGACAGTTTGGGGACACTCATGCTGGGAATACTAGCTTGGCGGCATGGACGACCACATTAATTCAAGGTGGCGGGAACCCCATGCTCATAAACATTTATAACTCTGGAATGTGGCATGTTGGAGGATTTCCATATGCAGCAGAGGCCATTGAGCTGGTAGCAGCATGTGCCGATAATTACAACAGAGAAACCAGGAGAGTGGAGAAGCATGGTCGTGTGTATGTAGATTTCTCAGTTGCAGGGATCACGACTGCTTTTCACTTACCAACAGGCCCTAATTTGTACAAGATAGATATGGAAGCCCTAGAGAATCAATATGAAAGTAAATACACAGATTGTAGAAAGATAATGTTCTCATGCTGGAGAGCTCAAGATAGCACTAATAAAGCAGCAGCAAAATTACCAGTCAACCTTTATAAATTTGATTTTACCCCTAAGGTTCAATACGTGATGGCCATGTTGAGCCGGATGAGAGGAAGACTTCATGCTGGAAACTTTGAGCCATGGATGTACGGGCTCATTAGGATGGTGGAAACCACAGACACAGATATAGTGGGCATCTCTTATTAATGACAGCCTGGACGAAGGAATGAAGAAGCTTGGGGGCAAGGCAAATATCTCACATGTCATCATGTGTTGCCGCCCTTGTGCCACCCGATCTACGCTTGCCGACCTACAGACAGTAGGGCGAGTTGGGAGAAACCTCGGGGATGTGAACATATGGGGTCACTATCCACAACTGGAGAGGAGGTCCTCCATCCAGAACTACAAAAGGTTAAATGACTGTTTTGTTATGCATTTGGTATGATTAATGGAAGATGACAGAGCCAAAAGGACGAGCATTGATGCTCAAGAGGTTATAGCCAAAAATGGAACCTGGTTCATCCAGTTCTCCACCTTCACATACATAAGAATGGAGGGATTCAGTGGGCAACCTCTCATGTTGCCAAGGTATCCTACAGACAGAGTCATCCTCATGGAGATGACTAGATAGATAGTTCCCTCATATGAAGCATTTGCCAAGAGGAATAAGAAGCCTAATGTTAATTTTCCTGTTTACATTGGATGGTACATGTGTCCTGACATAGAGTCAGCAAAAGAATCAGAAGGAGGCTTACAGATGTTGAACTTGCAGCCTTTTCCTTTAGCCAGACAATATGATCCTTATAGAAGGATGGAGAAACACATAAGCGAGAGGCCTATGCATCAGGCTCATTTAGAAGATTATTGGGTAGATTGCCTAGATGATGTGGACGTGAGGACGAGCTATCAGAGGTTGACATTGAAGCAGATCCGGACATTGGATTGCATTCCTATTCCTCCACAACTGCATCAAGATGATGGTACGAGAATATCAAAGGAATATGAAGATAAGAAAATTTACATTGAGACTATCTCCCCACTAGATTGGAGCCAGCCAGAGGTAACCTCTCTGGACCTTATAACAACAAGGGTCATGACATTGACCAAGGCATTGGTGGAGCAACAGGTCCCTGCTTTGAAGGCCAAGGGGGTGGTCATCACAATAGACAAGAAGAGGAAGAGGCAAGAATTGCCTGAGGAAGAATATGATGATTTCTTAGAAGATAAGAGGCAAAGCCTAGAGGCCAAGCAAGCCAAAGGAGCTTCATCAAAAGAAGCTAAGAGAAGTACTGATAGTGGTATCCGCATATCGCCAAGGCCATTCCCTCATAAAGTACAAGGTCTAGTCCCTGCAGGCACAAAGTCCAAAATGCCAGAAGAGCAACATGTAGATGCAGAGCAGCCTGGGATCACTTATCAGGATTTGGAAGAGGGAGAAGATGATGAGCCACTGAAGAGAAAATCTAAAGATATATTAGCAAGGGCTAATGTCCCAAGACAAAAGAGAGGACATGGGCATACAATGAGAGGGTCAACTAGCACCCAGTCAAATGCCCTACTTCAAGAACAAGAAAGTGGGGCTCACCCTGATGGAACAAATGTTTATTTCACAGCCATCTGCATCAAACAAGGATGCAAAATCAGTGATGCCAAAGAATAAGGATGAGGGGATAGTACAAAAGGACTTTTAACATAATGTCCCCATCCCAACAATTGTGAAGTTCAAAATAGAACTGGCTCAGGAGGAGAGACCAGGAGAAAAGAAGATGAATGATCCTTCTTTGCCATTGGATGAGACAATTGACCTTACAGATGATGATGTGACAAAGGATGTGGTGTCTAGTCCCATGGAGAGCCTAGTCAGAAACACATTGACACCCCAAGGTATACCTCAAGTATAGAAGACCACCAGAAATGAAGAGGAAGTTGAAGATCCGGAGATGGTGGCAAAGAGCATTGGCTTGGAGGGGTTAATCAGAAAAGTCACCAACCCAGCAGTGATTGACTTATCATATGAGGGAGGTGAGGATGAAGAAAAGGATAAAACCATGGAGCATATGCAGACTGAAGATAACTCAGCCATGGATACAGATATGCACACTGAAGTGCCTGCACAACATGATGTTCATAATATTGATAAAGGACATGCTGAGGTAGAGGAAAAGGAACAACAAATAGAGACGTCTGGACAGAAAGGTCCACTGAATAAAGATAATGAAGATAAAGCAGAAGAGGTAGTAGATGGTGGTGATCAAGAGGTTCATCAGGATGTGCAAGATTCCAGCCATCAAGGACCTAATGTGAACACTCCTCAACCTCAAAATGATAAACAAATGCAAAATCAGAATGTAAAGACACCTCAGGATATACACATTGACACAAACTAGCAGGATGAGGATGTCCGGACAGAGGTGCTTGTGAATGAGGAACCTGCTAAGGAGATGCTTGGAGGTTAGGATATGACATTTGAGGATGCTGCACAACAAGATGATCAGCAGCAAGTTAAGTTTACAATTAAAAATGGTCTAGTTAATGACCTATTACATTTGGCAAATCTGAAAATTCTTGATCTAGTGAGATTTGGTAATCATGCACATTAGTAATTATGTGGTATTGGTCCCATTTAATGGTTGGAATTTGCCTCTCACCTCTACCTTTTTCACTTAATTTTTTGTGATGATTTCACTTTGATATTTCCCTTGATATTGACCTTTAATAATGACATTTGTGACACAAAATCGGAACAACTCTACGCATACTCCAGGCAAAAGAAGGGTCTCGATTGTGAGAGGAGTAAGAGATGTGCTAATTGCCTTTTATTTTTATTAATTGCAATTTACATGGAATCTTACTTGTGTGTTAATCAAGTGGCAATGGTTTTGGTATGGGTGTTACTGTTAAGTGTGAAAAAGATGAATGATGAAAACTAGCATGCACACTAGATCAAACCCTCTTCCACAATAACATTCAAGGACAAAACCAAACCAAATCACTACCAAATGGAGGTGGACTTAGCTACAGATTTTGTACTCAGGAGTGCTATGGAAAGATTTGATTTAATCAAGCCTTTTATCAAACTTTAGGTCAATCAATGCACTAAACCTTAGATTTGCAAAGATCTGATTATAACAGAAGATATACAACAGATAATCAGAAACCAATTTCACCATAGTGATCAGAAAGATATTAGAACCTATGTCTTGGAAACTATTTCATAGGCGCCCAAGTCCTCAACTGTGGAATTTCTGGAAACTATAAACTGGGGAAATGATGTACAGACTACCCTGATTCCATATCTGATGTTAGCTATAAGTCAAAATAACAGTTTCAAAAGCGCCCAAGTCTTCCGCAGAGGAATATTCTCGAAATGTTATCAGATCCCGAAACCCTTTTCCTTAGTTTTCCTGTGTCTTCACTTTTCCGGATTTCGCACCTGCAACTTGCACACAAGAAGAAAAGGGGTTTGGGGGTTATGGTGTTTAGGGACTTGCCTCAATCAAATCCCGGGATAGCATTCAAGCTTCCCAACACCGTTGTTTGATAGAGAGTGCGTGCCCTAGCAGGGTAGAGGCTAAACACAAATCAGTATGATGAAATCAAATGATGATGAACACAAACAATATCACCTATGTGATGAAACCCTTAGGAGAATGAATGTTCTTCAACTCATAAGGAGAGATAGATGATAACTTCAAAAACCTGCAACAACACACAATGACAATACAAATCTGCTTTAGAATCACAATGAATGCTCTTTACACCAATGTTTCAAGTTGGCTATCTCTATCTAGGTTCATAATGAATTCAAAAACACACTTATATATGCTTTCCCGCTAACATTCGTGAAATTAATCAAAAGAGTCGACAAGGAGAAACCCTTATAAAGGTCTAATGCCAACATACATTTAAATTTGCCCCGACCAATCAGGGAGGACTTGGGCGCCCAAGTCCCAGGGCACCTTTTTGGTCCGGGGTAAGGTAGAGTATGGGCCCCTAGTTCCGAATTTGCATTGGTTTCAGGGGATTTTGCATTGGGATGTATATTTAGAATGTATAATGTAATCATGGGGACTTAGGAGCTAAACAAGGAGGTAAAAAGGCATGTCCACTTTTTACTCCATAACAGTTACTAGTGATGTGGTATCGGTCCCGTTCAAGGTTGGAATTCGTTGTTCACTTCTATCCATCACCCTAAAGTTTTGTGACATTTTCACTTTCATTTCCCTAGACATTCACCTTTAACAATGATGTTTGTAGTACAAAATCTAGGACTTGTATGGTAGATTCCTTGTTTTAGTTGTATACAACTTCTATATTTGCTCACTCACTCTAAAATTTAAATTTCTTAATAAATAAAAATTTGACAAAAAGTATAGTTTTGAATTTTTAAACAATTTAGACCCCAATATTCCTTACTAGCACAATTGGGACAAAAATACTATAATGATTTAGTTTGAAGTCCCATACAATAATCTTCCTGTGTAGCCCAATACTAGCTATAGGAAAATGAGCAAAGTCAACTCTTTGCTATGATGGGCTCTTTGGCGATTATCAATTTCACCCATATTCTTCAGCTTCTTGTGTCATTATGAGTCTGAGTTGCATGACTGTGGCTCATAATATCATATACCTATACATATGGACAGAACATTATAGACATAAGATACATAGACCTATCGGTGACTAGCACAGGAATTTGTATGATGTCTAATGCTTATCGTTTACAATCATTATTTACAAGATGGTTGGGTCCATACAAAAGATCTTGACATGTTCTAAATATACACTATAGAAATAGAACCTTAAAAAGTAATTGTAGCTGGTTTCCACTTTACAACAGGAAAAAGCCTATATGCTTAGTCACTCCCTTGCTTGTGTAGATTTAGGACTGAGATCGTGAAGATTCATGGAATCCTAGGTCATATTTGCTTTGCTAAACCTGTTCAAGTAAAATAATCTGTCAAAGTTATGAATGCTCAAATAGTTTAGTTCTTAACCTATAAACTCTCGACTGATGAGCACTAATGTTACCATCTTGGAACAATAATCCACCTTGCTGGTATGCACTAGTACAAACAATGAAATCCCTATTTGGGTGTATCTTCAGCATTAATGTATTAGGTAAATGCTTCTTCAACTCTTGGAAAAGTTGGCTTTGCACTGCTCCGGGATATGTTCAAAGTTCAAACTACTTGTTTTTCTCTGTAGACAAGGATTGAATGCGCTGTTCTCAAAAGGCCTTTAGATTGTTCCATTCATCCAAATTCATGCCTTTTTCTCTTTAGGCTGCTGATTAGTGTAATATCCCGAATGGAATATTTTATAGTATTTGATCAAATTTGAACTACCTCAATAATTTCTCAAGGGTTAGTCCCATAAAAAAAAACCAAATATTAGTAAATGGTTGCAAATTAAAGTTATGTATGCAACTGCTATGGACAAATGGGAATCACTCCTATTTGGGAATTCCGCTGATGGAACCCTGTCATGAATCAAGCGCTATCTCTGCAGATTGGAAATTGTCATTCCATACACTAGTGTTATTGCAGACTATGATTGCCGTACAGGGAAGAATAGGGCCGCTGCTCTTTAGATATAAATTGCTGTTATTTGCAAGGAAATAATCGGAAGTCGTTGCTGTTGCAGATTTAGAAATTGCAGCCTCAACTTTGGAAATCAAACAAGTTTCAATATGCAATTGCTGTTAATATTAATTATTATGATGGGTATTCAACAGGAAATATAATCCGCAACAGACATGAAGCACATATTTTAATTGCTGAACTCATCGATTGCTATCATACTATAATTCCGTACAAGATGGATTTCATTGCTCATTTATCAATCACAAACTACTGTCAATATGAAGCTCATATGCAATCCCTGGGTGAGATTGCCCCAAGTCTGAATAAGGGGTTTTTGTCAACTAATCTAGTAATGGAAATCAGGGGGTTTTCAATTTCATCTTTTGGTTATTTGAACCGAACTCCAATGCTCCAACACGGAGTAGAAATTAGAAAATACATTGGTTGATCAATATGCCCCCTTCTCCTTGCTTGGCTTCTCTTAAATATAATTTCCTTCCAAAAGTCATGCTCTTCATATTTCCTTCATGACCCTTGATTGATATTTGAGAGGAATTATTTAAAACAAACTTTAATTATAAGAGACCTTCTTATTTTATATTTTAACTTTACTTGAGGCCCTGTTTATTATAATTACATTTTATAATAACACTTAAGTGGCCCCTTTTATGACCCTCTTAAGTTACTATTATAAACCCATTTTCTCTAGTGCAAAATTCCCAAGGCCCGCAGGAAATGAATTACGTGCGTTTGGGTTTCAATTTGGCTTCATTTCGAAAAGGGGACATTATAATTAGATTTGCAATCCTCAAAAAACCTTCCACAATTTTTTGAAAACATCCAGATAAGCCTACAAAACTGCTTACTTTCAAAACATCCCTTTGCATTGATCAATCGACAACATGTATCTTTTGCTATCCATGTCAAAAATTTGATGTCCCAAATATTGCCATATGCTTATACCTGTGTGAACATTGATCCAGAGACATGAAATGCAAAATTGGAGGTTAGATTGATTACCAGGCCATGCATATGAGAATTCTCTCTCAAAAAGCAGTCAGTAAGAACGTATGTTGCACGATCACCTTTAGCACATCCTGGACCAGCAGCACCAACAGTAGTAGGAACTATATGGACTACCACACAGAACTACATCTCACCAAAAAAGATGTGTAAATATAGGCCCTTGCAAAGGCAGTGCAACGTTCTAGATAAAGGCAAGAAATGGCAGTATGCACGCCCTTCAAGGAATGCGCAATGAACATTGACAACAAAGGCTATGTAGCAACATAACACATTGAAGAATGTATTGTTGAGGCAATACGAGTGAAAACATGGATTGCACTTTTTAATACTAAACAAGAATGGAAGCAAGCTTTGCAAATATGTCTAGGAGGAGTTCATGGACTTGGGCTTTGACTAGGTGAAAAGACTTTGGAAACTCGACACTTTTCTTAAAAATGTAATATATAAAGAATTGTTTTTTATGTTTATAAAATTTTTAATTGTTTAATTTGTTTTCTGTTTTTTGGGAAATCTGCAGATTTTCCAAGAGTGACTTGGTGTGAATTCATCAAGTCTCATAGCCATGGAGGAACTAATTTGATGAATGAGATAGAGATGATACTGATGGATCCTCTATATTTAGGCAATTCCTAGACCCAAAAACCATGGTTATATTCCACCCATGGAGCTGAAGTGAGAGAGAAATACTTTCATTAATTGTGTGCTTAACACCCACCACCACTAACTTGAATATTAGTCATGTGGACAAAGTTACTGTAAATACTGAAAATGTTATAGAGTGTTGTGTTTTGGCACACAACGTACCTTTCTTGTTTGGGAAGCCTTGGAGACGTGAGTGTTCATGTGACTTCTCTTGATTCTTCACTATGTGATCATATACCCTAGATTAATGCATAAGAGGATTACGGATTACCTTCTTTGATGAATTGAATGAACTCAATTCATTGTGCTTTGTTGTAGATGCTCAAAGGGGTTAAATGCATCAGGATCAACTGACACATTATCAATGATATGCAGTTGGTTGTTCAATGACTAAACACAGTCCACCAAGCAGATATTTTTCCAGTAAAAACAACTAAAATATTAATTGCAAACTTCTCAATTTTCTGTGTATGAAGAAACAGTTATAGATTAAATTTGAACAGAAAACTAGATTTCTGATCTTGTGCAGGAAAGCAACTACAAAATGTATTCTGTAGAAATACCAAAAACGTACATCCACAGGTAAGGTACAAATATTTAACGTGGAGGAACCCTTTGGGGGTGGAAAACTCAAAGGAAATTTCGTAACTGCTTTTATTTTGGAACAATTACACAAGGATTCCTCATGTGCAGAAGATTCTAGAGCTTTCTTCTGTTTTTGACTACTCTCCTCTTGCCCTAAAAAATATCCTTGCAGTATGATTTAATAGTAAATTTGCATCAATTCTCTGGTCTATTAATAAAACACAAATTAGTTCTGTTGGTTAGATGAACCTCTTTTTCTTCTACTGTTGTAGCATTGAACTGGGTAACTGGTGTCATCAGTTCTGGTTTCTTGGCTAAAAACAACATCACTTAGGAGTGATGGGCACCAAAGAGTTTATTTGTGTTTTAGCTACCACCAGGGTCAACCTTGTCCCCTCGTCTCCACTGGCACCCTGTTTTTTCCTTTTATTCAACTAAATCCATCTCAAATTGTCTAATGATCTTTAGTATATGATAAAATATGTTATCCACAAATATTCAAATTCATGATATGTGTGTGGGTATGGTAGTGGAAAAGTCTCTAGGTTGCAAAATCCATAACTTTCTGATACTATGCCATTTTTTGATTTTGATGACATCAAGGCCATTTTTTGAAGATGCTATGTTCGTTTTTTGGTCAGAGATTTTGCTTAGCCTTATATGAATAAGCTAGGCTGTTTTCTCAACTTTTTCTTGGCTAGGGTTTGAAATTTTAAACATTGAATGGGTCTCCCTTTTAATGCAAATCTGAAAGTCTATATTTCATGAGGAAGTAGATCGGAGATTCTTCTTCAAAATGCAAAAGATGGCACTTGGTTTGCTTGCATTAAACTGGAGTTTCCAAAAATGGTTTTGAGACTGAAAATGAACGTCAGATTTCAACACTTCTGTACCTAAATAATTCATGAAAACAATGAAGTGCCCACTATTTGACAGATATAAATCTACATTTCAATAAAAAAGCATTGACCTGAATGTCATGTTCCATAGGGGAAGATTGTGGTTACATTGATATTGCCCCCAAAAATATGAATGACCATTCATTGGAAGCACTTTTGAGACTACTTTATTATGAGTTTCAGTTTGATTCAATACTTTAAGTAAAAAGTTATGCATTTTGCAACTCAAGAATTTTTGGCTGCCATAGCCACATACATAGCTTGTATTTGCAAGTTCAACAAAAATCTCCATAATGTCATGCAAGTTTTCCAAACGGTAATTGTTGCACTTCATGTCGAAGACCAGGTGATTAGAAGGCTCTTTGCTCATTCTTTGACATGGTAGTTACGTAGTAATGGTATGTTATAATGGTGCTGATTTGGGATGGTTTACTGTTTATTAGTATATTATTGAATAACTTTATAATTTATTGTCTATACTTTTGCTTTGCATAATAAAAAAACCAGTTTTTTAATGTTGAAAATAATAATTATTTTTATTTTGGAATCATTGTTTGATGACTGTTCTGGATAATGCATTGAAGGTGGTTCCTTGGGGAGATCTTGATTCTTTAGCAATGCTGCAACGCCAGCTTGATGTGGATATACTCATCACGGGTCATACTCATCAATTTAAAGCTTACAAGCATGAGGGAGGAGTGGTAATAAATCCTGGCTCTGCAACAGGTGCCTACAGTAGCATAACTTACGATGTAAATCCCAGTTTTGTATTGATGGACATTGATGGCTTAAGAGTAGTGGTTTATGTTTATGAACTTATTGATGGGGAGGTAAAAGTTGACAAAATTGATTTCAAAAAATCACCAACAGCCCAATAGCATGCCTGTGAGTCTTAACTTCAACACGTGTTCTCTTCTTGGAGAGTCAGATTATGCATTGTGTGCATATCTCTACTCCTTTTAGGTCTAAGACTGCATTTTTTTAGCTCTTAAAATCTATTTGTATAATCTGGAATGCAATGTTATAGCCACCGGTTTGTTTTGTGGACCGACAGATTTGGTGTGAGCTTGAAGTTATTATACTAAATCTCAGATTTTTAAGGTTGGGGAATATTAGAATGCTGAAAAGTGCGCTTATAATTTACCAGGTTTGATATGGTGCTTATTTTCTGGCACAGTAGTAACTGGGAACAATTTTAAATCTTATGGAATCACTCCTTGCAACTGAACTTGCTGTGGAAATTTAATTCCAGTATCAAATCTCATTGAGGTCTAAATCTGAATGTTGTTTTGTTATGCAACTTAAAATAGGTTTTTAAAAATCTGGATGTATTTTGAACTGTAATATGTGGAAAGTGAAAAGTGAAGAATTTTTTTTCTGAAGTGATAAAGATGGGATACACTTGTACACTGTGAATAATGGAAGTGCTTACTCCAAATTGAGAAATTTGAAGTGTTTTTGCATAACATCTTCTGGCTGCTTCAATGTACTTTACTATTTTGGTCTTTTGCTGCTGGTATTGACCACTGAGAGCACTTGTAGTATATCAGTTGTTTACATTGCAAGTATGTTAATTGTTTTTTGGGATATCTGCTTGCAATGTTTCCACCGTTTTACAAGGTTTTTATAAGATTTGCCTAAGCAATCTATTCAAGACTAAAATGTCTAGAATTAATTCAAAGAACCAATTGCTCAAAACAACAGAGAAATGAGTAAGTGACAAAATGACTAATCTATGTATTTGCAACTCAAAGGAAAAAGAAAGATATATGTAATTTCTTGGATGGATGAGTCATGGTGACGTGTTCAAGAGGATTTGAGTTAACTTTAGTCAAGAGAAGTTAATAAGTAGAGACAATGGTGGCCGCTAATGAGGCAGATGTGGCATCTTATTGCTATTAATGAAAGAATGATGGAGTAGAAGTGACACTTGATTATCTTCAATAAAAAATGATACATATTGACTATTTAAGACGAAACATATTATCTAAATGAACTTAATAAAAAAGTGCAATCAAATATTACACCAATACGTTTTTAATTTAACAATTTCAACTTTGAACTGCTTAAGTTGAGGCTTGGCTTTGGTATTCTTGTCTGTATCTGAACTTTGACCTCTTTAGATTTTAGGTTTTGTTTACAACTCCAAGTTCTAGCTATTTAATAATTTAAAAAAAAAATATACAAAAGATATTTCACGGTTTGTTCTTTAGCTTCTTAAAATAATAAAAATTATAAGTTTAATGTAGCCCTACTTTTAGCTTATGTTATTGTATATCTTTTAACTTTTTTCAACAAAGGTTTGATTTAGGCATTGTAGCTTTGATAGCTTGATTTAGGCACTGTAGCTTTAACATCTTAATTCTTACTAAGTGAAACAGTAAAAAGTGTGAGTAGAGGTTTATAAGTGTTCTATTCTACAATTTACTCATTAATGTAAAAACACATTTCAAAAACATATTTTTTTCATTCAATTTGGACCAAAGAAAAATAGTAAGAGGGTGCATTTAGAAAATAACTAGGAAAATGGATTAGGAGGTGTATTTATTTTGGTTATTTAATGAAAATTTTGATGCTTGTATGGGTCAGGAGTAGAAACCAGAGCTTTGACTTCAATTTATATTTTGCACTGTAATATGTGGAAAATAAAAAGTGAAGAATTTCTTTCTGAACTGATAAAGATGGGATGCACTTGTACTATGTGAATAATGGAAGTAATTACTCCAAATTGAGAAATTCAAAGTGTTATTGCATACTGTCTTCTAGTCGCTTCAGTGTATTTTACTATTTCGGTCTTTTGCTCTTAGTATTGACTAGTGATAGCACTTGTAGCATATTAGTTGTTTGCATTGCAAGTATATTAATTGATTTTTTTTGGTAATCTGCTTGTAATGTTTCCACTCTTTTGCAAGATTTGTCTAAGCAATCTGTTCAAGACTAAAATACCTAGAATTAATTCAAATAACTAATTGTTTAAAAATTCAGAGAAAATGTGAATAAGCAACATAATGGCTAATCTATTTATTAGCAATTAAAAAAAATATGCATATATATGGCTTCTTGGATGGATTAGCCATGGTGACATGTGTCCAAGAGGATTTGAGTTAACTTCAATCAAGAGAGGAGTTAATAAGTAATAAGTGGTAGCCCTGAATGAGGTAGATGTGGCACCTAATTGCTATTAATGAAGGAATGATGATGTAGAGGTGGCAATTGATTACCGTTTATGATGAAACACATCATTTGAATTAACTTAATAAAAAAAGTGTAATAAAATATTACACCAACAATTTTTTATTTAACAATTTCAACTTTGAACTTCTTGAGTTGAGGCTCGACTTTGGTATTCTTGTCTATATTTGAACTTTCACTTCTTTAGGTTTTAAGTTTTGTTTATCACTCCGAGTTCTAGTTATTAAAGATATTGTTTTTCCCTTATCTCAAAATTTAAATTAGTTTATGTGGAGAATTTAGTAGCTATTCCTCTACTGAGAAAATGTTTATTAAATTGCTTTGATTGTTTCTTTAATTTTTCTATAAATTATTTTATTTAAAAGATATCTCATGCATTGTTCTTTAGGTTCTTAAAATAATAATTATTGGTTTAATGTGGCCCCTATTTGAGCCTATGTTCTTGTATATCTCTAATTTTTTAACAAAGGTTGATTTAGGCTTTTGAGCTTTGATAGCTTGATTGTTACTAAGTGAAAAGGTTAAAAGTGGAGTAGAGATTTAAAAGTGTTCCACTCTACCTTTTACTCATATTCTTTAACTTAATTTAATGAGAATGTAAAAACAGTTCAAGCATTTGAACTTTTTTTCCATTTAATTTAGACTAAAGAAAAATAGTAGAGGGTGTATTTAGAAAACAAATAAGAAAAGGGATTAGAAGGTGTATTTTGTTTGGTATTTAATCAATATTCTAATGCTTGTATCGGGTTAGGAGGAACTAGAGCTTTGACTTCAGTTTCTTTTTTGTTTGTTCTTAGGATTTATGTCATTTGGATTAATCTAAGCACATTCTCGTCTTGCCAAGCATGGTGGCATTCATATGGCCATGGTCTTGTCTCTCTATTGCAATGATGTCATGTACAACTACGATGATGTCCTAGCTGATCTTGTAGCTTATTCCTACGATCAAATTTGGGTATATGGAGGGGGTCCCTTAGCCACCTTTAGGGATTTGACTTTAGGAATTTTGGAAGTCAGAGTTTTCTCACTCGTCAAATCTCACAAAGTGTTGAAAGAGATATTGGAATGGCTTGGAAATATGTAGAGTGTGAGAACTAGGTCGGTATGTAGCTAGGTATTAACATAAAGCTTGTGCAAGTAGTAATGGTTGTTTGTGTGTTGTTGCTTCTATTCTATTTTTTAATTTTTGCCTTATTTTCCGTTTCTATTCATTTTTATTCATTCTTTTTTTTAATAAACGACAAAACAACTATTTTTGTTTGTTTGAGTGTAAGAGTGAATAAGCATGCAACCTAAAGTATGCATTAAAATTGTTAAAAAACTTGGTTGCACATAGAAGATACTATTGTAGGCACGATAACATCCAAAATGATCAAACTTTGAAAATTAAAACAAAAAATAAATAGTTAAATTTAAAAAAGTCAAGTTGCAGAATTAAAAATAATTTACATGTTAATTGATCAAAGTCAATCATGATACTATTTATTTAAATTAAGAGCTTAAAACGACAAACATTAAACTAAATAAACACTTTTCATCTATACACAAGCTTTATAATAGATTGTTTCTCTTTGACTTCAATTTGATTTCCTAAGGAAAGCTACTTTGTATAGGGTTTAAAAAAAATTCCACCCTTGAATTGTGTGTTGCTCCAAATCCCTGCTTGTCACATACTTCGTTGATGATATGTTGCTCAAGTTTGAAGAGCACGTTTAGATATTTTTATTATTATTTTTTTTATTATTATTATTTTTATTATGGGTTTGCCTTACATGGATAATTCTTTTTGGATAAGTATTCATGGAATTGCTTATAGATTAAGCAATCCTTTTGTTAGCACGATGATTTTTATACTACTTATTTAATTTCTAGCCATCTTTGGTATTTGGATCGCTAAGGGACGTTGCCCATTATAATATATTATTTTCAACTTCTATGTTATCCCATTTAGTATAAGATATATTGATTATTTTTTTCAAAAAATTGTTAAATGTTTTGATTAGGGTAAAAGTACGATTTTAAAAAGATATGTAAACTTTGAAAATTTGTTAAATGTTAGTCATATAATCTTAATTTTATTTTTTCAAAATAATATTGTAAAGGTAAAATTTGTATAATCATGTTATTTTTATTTAGTTCTTTGTTTATTTTAGGAGAATGTTTTAAATAATGTCTATATTGACAAATGACTTTATTTTGTATATTTGAACCTTCTCCATACATATATGCATTCTAATACATTCACCTATGTGAGTGCAAACACGACCTTCAATAGATCAATGGTCAAATTTAGGTGGATGGTGGATAAATTGCCATACGTGTCTGCATAAGTGTAATAAATGTATAGTTTGGGCAAATGTATCAAAATGTGTGTATGTAGGGCTAAGGTTTAGATAAATGTATGTAAATATATGTGTATAGGGATGGGATGTAACAAAATTCAAATTCAAATTCTGGCCAATTGCCACCCTTTATTTTCTCACCCTGAACTAAGTACACATTTTTGGAAATTTGATGATATGTGCTAGTATTTAAAGGGATCCATTAGCATTCATTTTACATCTCTCAGCTCTCATAAATCCTCTCATCTTAGAGGCATCTAAGGAGCAATTAATAAAAAAACTTTTGGATTTAGTGCACTAAAGGGAGTATTGTATCTGCATACATCATTCTCAAGCACTTGCCTACTATTTTCAATCTTGTACTCACATTTTTGCGAGGTGACCTAGGAGAACGTATCCCCTTGCGACATAACAACCCTTCCAAGGTATTTCTAAACATTGCCAATCCCAAAGAAGAGAAGGAGACAAAGTAAGCATAGTCAAATCCAGTAGACCAAAGAGTAGAGGTATACATTGCACAAGATCAAATTTAGACATAAAGGATGAATATGTGATTGTAGAATAGACCCATACTTGCAGAGTTGACCCTAGATAGAGCATAGATTCAACATAGAGTTCAAGGTAGGGTAAGTGCACAAAGATGAGGGACCAAAAGAGGGTCTTAAGATGCCACTTTATTTCTTAAATCAGGGAAGACTGATGTTGGATGAGAAATTGAAGATAGTTACACTCAAAATTTGAATATACAACAAAAACTAGAGTTGTAGTGCTTCGAGTCTAGTTTCTAAACTACTATTTTTTTTCAAAAATGTTTGAGATTAAGGGGTTCAAAAAGGGGGAGCACACAAATTGGTCCTTTTTTTTTCAAAAAAACATAACATAGCGTCTAGTGTGCTCCCCCTAAAATGTTAACTTTTTTTTAGTATTTCAAAAATTGATTCGGTGAGAAATTAGCTAACACCATGTAGTTTATCCCTAATTTTTTTGATAATTTTTTGATGAATAATTGATCTTTTACTAATTTTCAAAGTGGGCACATCTTGAAAAATAGAAAATTGAGCGTGCTCCCCCCTAAAATTTTTGAAAACTAATTAAAAATAGATTTTTTTGAATACGTGTAGAATGGAGTCTAGTTTCTAAAAATGTAATTTATTTGAAATTTGGATGAATGGTTAAAAAAAAGTCAAAAATACCAAACACTAGTAATTTATATGGTTAGAAAGATAACAAAGAGCTTAAGATTATGGTGCTAATTTTTTGACTTGTCATTGAAAAGCGCAAACCTGATTGGGAGCATGCTCCAGATAATGTGATTTTTGTTATAATCTGGAAAAACACGTCTTTGGACATCTTAAACACACTCCAAGCCTTTGTGTTGGAAGCCCAAGGCAAATCCAAGCCTAAGGCTTGGAAATTACCAAGGCAAAGCATAATGCGAGCGTGTTATGTGCATTCACATAATGCAAGCACGTTATAACACGCTCACGTTATGTTGAAATAAAACATCTCACTTCCTCTCCTCCTCACTCCCTCCCCTTCTCTCTCTTTCTCACCTCTACTTCCCTCCTCTCTCTATCTCACTCTACTTCCCTCCTCTCTCTCTCTCTACCTCCTACCCTCTCTCTCACTCTCTACTTCCCTCCCCTCTCTACCTCCTACCCTCTCTCTCAGTCTCTTCTTCCCTTCCCTCTCTACCTCCTACCCTCTCTCTCACTCTCTACATCCCTCCCCTCTCTACCTCCTACTCTCTCTCTCTCTCTCACTCTCTTCTTTCCTCCCCTCTCTACCTGCTACCTTCTCTCTCAGTGTGTACTTCCCTCCCCTCTCTACCTCCTACCCTCTCTCTCACTCTCTACTTCCCTCCCCTCTCTGCCTCCTACCCTTTCTCACTCTCTACTTCCCTCCCCTCTCTACCTCCTACTCTCTCTCTCTCTTATTAAGGGTTTAGGGGAATTATTTAGGGTTTAAGGGTTTAGGGTTTCTCAGGTTTAGGGTTTAAGGGTTAGGGTTTAGGGTTTCTCGGGTTTAGGATTTAGAGAGAGATAGAGAGAGGAGACCGATAGAGATTGGGAGAGATAGGAAGATAGAGGTTTAGGGTTTCTCAGTTTTAGGGTTTAGGGGTTAGCAGTTAGGGTTTAGGGGCATTACTTAGGGTTTAGGGGTTA
Source organism: Cunninghamia lanceolata (assembly GCA_027924645.1). Classification (NCBI taxonomy): domain Eukaryota; kingdom Viridiplantae; phylum Streptophyta; class Pinopsida; order Cupressales; family Cupressaceae; genus Cunninghamia; species Cunninghamia lanceolata. The sequence continues at coordinate 513,735 of BSBN01000181.1, forward strand.
GGGGTTAAGGTATAGAGGTTGAGGGTTTAGGGGTTAGTAGTTAGGGTTTAGGGGCATTATTTAGGGTTTAGGGGTTAAGGTATAGAGATTTATGGTTTAGGGTTTAGGGGTTTAGAGAGAGAGAGAGGGAGATAGAGAGATAGAGAGGTAGAGGGATGATAGCTATATGGAGATTAGGTAGAGAAAGGGAGATAGAGGTTTAGGGTTGCTTGGGTTTAGGGTTTAGGGTCGCATGTCAAAAGCGGTCTCTCTATCTTGATCTCTCTCCCTCCCCTCTTTAAACACTTAAAACACTTATAAGTTTCCATGCATGAAAGCACATAAAGTTTCCATGCTTTTCAAAACACACTCGCGTTATAGCGCTAGCGCATTTTGGGAAGCAAAAAAATGGGAAAACAACATGTGGGATCCATGATTTAGACCCCACATGTTTGTTATTGCCTGCTTTTCATGCGTGCTATTGGACAAGAAAACACATTTTCATGGTGTTTGACATTTTAAGAATCATTGTTTGATTAATCCACCACCTTTTTTTAATTTTTTCAACGTAGAAGAACTGCTTTTGCATGTTTTTGGACAAAATTTGATTATTTAAACTGAAAGTTTCATGTTTCATATTGTTTCAAAGCTAATTTTCATGTATTTAGATTGAATTTGATGATATATGTTTGTTTTTTCATAAATTTCACTAATCCTATTAGAGTTATATAGAATTCAATATTGAATACGAAGGAACTTGCCAAAAAGAACAAATTTTTGAGGATTTTGAAGTGAAATTTTGGAGGATTGGTCAACTCAAATATTGAATTCTAAGGTATGTTCTTTATGTATTCGTTTACTTCACAATCACTAAAAGTGGAACTAAGTTAAAAAAGTCATCATTATGTGCATTAATAGAATTGGAATCATTTAAATATGATATATACATGAATTTGTTGTATCTTGAATCATTAATAGAATTTTTTTTACTCCCTCAATTTGAACTATGTCATTGATACCTCCCTGTAACAAAGTATTATCATCATTCTCTCTAATGTAACTAGTTGTATCAACATTTAAAATACAGTGCTATTGATGCTACAAATCTGATATATTTGGTTCTCATATAGTAATGAGTTGTCACTATCATCCTCTTGGCCATTTACCTCTAAAAAATTAGTTTGAGTTTTGTTTATTGGACCTATACTAGATAAGTTCTTTGTTTTTTCAAGCATCGTCTAAATTTTTTGGACTGTCATCTCTAGGTTTCTCCAAGAAATCAGATTGGTTAGGCTGTAATAAACTCTATATTTTAGTATTTTTGTCATCATAAAAATTTGTCAAAAGATCACCAACAACTCTGTCATCATAATTAGCCTTAAAATTACTCCTTTCTTGATGATTTCACCCCTTAGCTATCTTGAATAGCTAATTCAAACTATAATTGATGCTCTTTACATGTTCACCATGATTTTCTTCAAGTATTGTATCATAAAGCTAGTTTCTAATGTTAGTTAGTATTTTGTCTCTTAAAATTTCAAACATATCTATTGAAGGCAAAGAGTCTTGATTAGTGTCTTACCACTTAGACCAATTGTCACACCATTGCTAGTCAAACCAAGGACATTCTCCTAACTTTTGAAGATTGCACCATAGTTAGGATTACACAAAAGAGATGATACTTTAAGAGTTTGATCATGGTAGAATATGAGATCAAAAATCAACATGTCCTCATCTATGTCATCAAGAACATCTATGCCTAGACTGTCATTACACATTTCACTTCTAATCTAATCATGTCAAAATCAACAAGTTTGGAGTCATTTATTAGACAAACATAATCATAAAATCCCTCTTCATTTCCACTCTCAATAGTGACATATAAACCATTCAAATCATGCTCATCATTGGGACTAGGTGTTCCATCATACTCAATGTCTTCTTTACTACCAATTGACTGATTTGTATTCATTGATTGTGATAATTCAACACTTTCAGTCCTTACAAGGGTACATCATACTTAGCTTGTTTGTCATAACAATCATCACATTGATTATTCATTATGCTTCTACCATGATCATTGTGTTTCTTGTCATGAAATCCATTGGTTTTTTCTAAATTACCTTTGTGATCATTACTCCCATGACCTTGTTTGACAATAGATTGCTGATTTGAGATGACTTCATACTTGTCTTCATGAGCTACTCTAACTAATTCACCACCTACAATATAAGAATTTGGGTTGTCCTTTAACATGATGGTAGGTCTAGTTTTACCTTGTGAGTCTCCATTTGGAATGGTTGGTCCATCACAATGTGCTTTTCATAACTCTCCTTAGTGCTAGTGACTTCTTCTATCTTGTCTTGAGTAGGTGTATCCATGGGAGGTTAAGAAAGCGTGTTTGAGAAGATATGTTAAGAAAATGTGAAACTAACCTAGAGATTATGCCTACCACCATTTGTAAATTAACATCAACAATCAACACGTGCTCATCTATGTCATCAAGAACATCTAGGCCTAGACTGTCATTACACATTTCACTTCTAGAATCTAATCATGTCAAAATCAACAAGTTTGGAGTCATCATATATGCTAATTATTCATTAGTCATCATATGCTAATTTCTATATGCTGATTATTCATTATGCTTCTAACATCATCATTGTCTTATTCATGATGCATATAGAAATCATCATCATGTTGAGGAAACGAGCAAAGACTCTAACCCCAGAAGAGCGTGAAGCTGAGAATGAGAGGAAAAGAGAAAGAATGAGGCAAATTCGCAAAAGTAGGAAATTGTCAACCATACAAGAAGACATTCCACCATTTCCAATTGAAGAGGAACACGTCACATGTAATCAAGCTAAGAGAGAGATGGAATTGGTGGCACAAAGGGAATGAATGCAAAACCTCCATTCAACAAGGAAATTAAATCTCAAAGTTAGAGGCACTCCATCGTCTACAAGTCGAGTTGAATGAACACCATCATTATCTTCTCAAATTGTAGGCACTCCATCTTTAACAAGTGAAGTTGAAGGTACATCTTCATTCTCTTCTCAAGTTGGAGGCACACCATCATTCACACATCGAGTTGAAGGTACACCATATTCTCCATCTCAACCTCAAACCTTTTCATCTTTTCCATCTCCAATTGAAGGTACACCATCTATCCCATCTCAAGTAAATATTGAAGAAATTCCTAATGTTGATTCAACTTTATCAATGAAAATGCCTCCTAGAATTTTTCATAGAAAGCCTAAGTTTCTAATTGATATTGATGAGAATGTTTTGAAGCCCACACAGGATAAGATTCCCAAGTGTACTTGCCAAAGATATGCCAATAAGATATGGAAATCATTCTTTGAGAACTTTAAATGAATCAGGAAGATGTTAACTATTTGTTGAATTGATGAGAAATTTAAAATTTAGTCGCATTACGAAGATTCTTGGCCTAAGAACAATGGATGCCTCAAGTGAAAAATCAATTGTAAAGAATCTAATGAGTGCATATGAGTGTGTGGGTTCCACCTCACGCACCAAGGATAGTAATGTCATAGGATGTATCTTTACATTGACAATAGTAAGCCAACAAAAAAAGAAATCTCACCTCATTAGAAAGACAAGTCAAACATTGAAAATAAGTAGAAAAACACTAATGAGAGCCGTTGGAAGACGTGAAAGAGTTGAGGATGCAAACACCAATGAATTGTGGGCATTCTCTGGGAGACTCCCACAGAAAGAAAAAGTTGTTGAAGCCTTGAGATCCTTCATCGAAGAATTTTGGAAAAATAACACAAGGGTATTTCCTAATGCAAGAGATGTTGTAAGAATGAGAATTGGTTGTTGAAACCGTGTGCCACATCCAAAGCATTTTTTTGATGTGACTCAAACACAAATTTTCAAGAAATTTCAAGAGATGTATCCTCAAGTCAAAATTAGTCAAAGGTATTTTGAAATGGTAAAACTTTTTTATGTCAAAATAAATCACACACACACAACTTGTTTTTGTAGAGAACATATTGAGTTTTCTAATCATTATGATGTTTATAGATATATATGTGTAGATTTGCATACTAATGATGTTTTACAGGAGTGTAATATAAAGTGTCCACCTAGATCTTCAAGAGATTTCATATCGAGCATCTTATGCTAGAGAGTGGATGGCCAATTATTCCACAATAGCTTATGCTTGGATGGCACGTGTGATCATTGTGGTGGGTTGCAAAATTTTCCAATTTGTCAACATATGGAGAACACACATGCAATTGGAAGTGAGCTAGTAAATTTTGGCAAGTACAAGACAATGGCATATAGTTTGAAAGATGGCAAAGAAGCAAAAAGGTGTGAATTGGTCATTCAAAAGATTCCAGTGTATCAATTTATCTCTATTTTTCGAGATAATATAGATTACAAGTGTGCAAGGCATATCCATAGAGCTTGATGGTTGGAATTGCAATTCAAGTTATGCAAGGACACATTTCCATTTGGTACCATCATTTTAGTTTTTGACTTTGTAGAGAACTACACACTACATCCACAGAATGAGGTGCAATTGTAGTATTACAATTCTACGCAGGTTGCTATTTTTGTGCAAATAGCATTCATTCATACAGAAGATAGTACATAGGTTGACAAGAAGATCTTAAGGGAATATCATTTTTATATCAGTGATGATTGCACACATTCTATGGAGTTCATGCAAGGTTTCTTTCAGATGTTCTACAGTGATTTGGCTAGCAGGAGCATATCATTTCATCAACATATCATATGGTTAGATAATTGTGCATCACAATTCAAGAACTTGTGGATGTTCTATTGGTTGAGTAGGATGCATAATATGAATGGTGTTCAACATATGTGGAATTTTTGTGAGGCCGGACATGGAAAGGGGGAGCATGATGGTGTAGGAACATGTATCAAAAGAGCATTAGCACGAGAAGTGTTGAAGTACAAAGATAATGTAAAGTTGACAGATGTGAGATCTATTGTCAAATGGTGTAACACTACAATGGGTCCAAGTAATGAAGGTAAGTCTATAGTTCATAGATATTTTTGGTTGGTTGATGATACTAACATTGCAAAATATGAGGACTATTGTACATTGACAGGATTGAGTGAGCTACACTCTTTTAGAAGCTTTAATGCAAGTTCATGGAGTATTCATACACGATAGATGGTATACTTTAGTTCTTCATGTACAAATGAATCTTGGTATTATTGTGAGTCAAAGGAGTGGGTTAATGATTGGTGTACAAGAATCCTAAGCCCAATTGAAATGTATTGACTACCAACAACACTACAACTCACAGAGATTGAATCATTGATTGACTTTGACAATGTTTTAGATCTCATTCAACCAGGTATTATTAGTAATTAACTTTAATAAAATTAAATATTCCATCTTATTTTGTAGTTTTTCTTGTATTGTTAACTATATTCATCGAACTGAATGCACGTATCAATGTGGGGCATGTTTATGTAGTTATTGCAACTAAAGACAATGAAGAACGAATGGATTATTATTTGTGTCATTGTGTTGAGGCAAAAAAGAAATCAGATTCCCCTATTATAGATGGAGAAAACATCGAGTACCTTATAGGATCAGTGGTTGTTACTGGAACATGGCTTAGAAGGTACCCAGTGAAGAAGTCTGATATGTGGTTATTTGAGGACTTTGACACACATAGGAAGATTCTTCATTATTCTAACCTTGTTGTGGCATCAAAATTTTATTTGATCAAATATGGGAGTAGATCATTAAACAGGACCTTGTGGAAGGTTCGTGAGTCTGACCATGAGGCAATACTTGACACAATAAAGAGTAGAGCAGACACGGATGGTTCATTGGATTGAATTAGTGGAATGACAGAAAGGTATGTTATTTTTCTTTGCTATCCTCATTTCACCTTCTATATTTTAGCTACACATTTTAGCTAAATAGTGCAATTGCATATGTATGCAGGATTTTAGTATGATGGAGGTAGGCATAATCCTTATGAAGTTGCCTTTGGAAGGAAAGTAAGGTAGGTTTTCATGATTATTTCATTATGATATGTCCTTTAATTACTATTTCATAATGATTTTTAATGAGTTTTAATGATGTTACTATGAGTTTTAATTCATTTTAGTGATGTTATTATTTCATAATGAGTTTTAATGACAAACCCTCATTGGTTTCTTCACATTTGGTGCTAACACTTGATAGCAGCAGTAAGGGACACCTCAACTGATGCCCTACAAGAAATTGGATCAAATGAGAACACCTTTATAGTACTAAATTTTCATCTACTAAAAAGGTATTATGACTGAATTTTTACATTCGACATCTCTTGGGGCTAAATAGATGGCGCCAACGCATTTGGGTGGGCAAGTAAATGCTAGGGGAGATGTATTTTCGATGGAAAACCCTCATGGTCATTCTTGGCTATATCTAACGCAAACAATCTCTCAAGAGCCCTAAGACAAAAAAGGTGTCAAAACTTGGACTGACTGTTCCATCAAAATGTGACACCTAGGAACATCTTCTTTTCATGTATAGGTGGATGTCAAGTCCACCTACAAACACCTACCTCAAATTTTTTTAAATCAATTTCGTTTGCCTATGGTGGCAAGGAACACATTGTTCCAAAATGCTTCAGTTTCATGTAGTAAATGCCAACGCATCAAGGTGAGTGGGTAAATGCGAGGGGAGGTCTCATTTCATGTGCCAATTGTCTAAATCGTTCAGGGCAGCAGGCTACCGACAAAGTCCCTTAAGATCCCTAAGAGCAAAAAACTACCAAACTATGATGTAGCAGTTCTTGGAATTTGTGGCAGCTAGGAACTTTATGTTTAGACCTACAAGTGCATGTGGGGTCCATCCACAATAACCTCTCTTAGTTTTGGTCAACTCCAGTCTGTTTGAGCATGCTAAAATCAAATGCATTCTTGCAAAATGCTTTAGTTTCATGTGGTGGAAAGGTGCTAGGAGTGAGATTTTTCATTCCACAGCTCATGGGGCCGAACCGACTATGCGAACACATCAGGGTGGACGGTTAAATTCTAAGGGAGGTCTCATTTCATGCACCAAGCATCCTAATCGTTTGGGGCAACAGGCTACTGACAAAGTCCCTTAAGATCCTTAAGAGCAAAAAACTGCCAAACTATGACAGAGCAGTTCTCATAATTTGTGTCAGTTGGGAATGTTCTGTTTGGAACCACAGGTGCACGTGTGGTCTATCCACAATAACCTCTCTTGGTTTTGGTCAACTCTAGTCCGTTTGACTAGGTAGAAATCAAATGCATTCTTGCAAAATGCTTTAGTTTCATGCAGTGGAAAGGTGCTAGGAGTGAGATTTTGCATTCCATAGCTTGTGGGTTTAAACCAACTAGGCCAATATGTTGGGGTGGGTTGGTAAATGCTAGGGGAGTTCTCGTTTCATGCGCCAAGCATCCCAATCGTTTGGGGCAGCAGGCTATCAACAAAGTCCCTTAAGATCCATAAGAGCAAAAAACTACCAAACTATGACGGAGCAGTTCTCAGAATTTGTGGCAGATGGGAATGTTTTGTTTAAACCTACAAGTGCACATGGGGTCCACCCACAATAACCTCTCTTGGTTTTGGTAAACTCAAATCTGTTTGACCATTGCCGAAATCAAATGCATTCTTGCAAAATGCTTTAGTTTCATACAACACAACCTTGCCAGGAGCCATATTTTTTTTTATGTTGGTCATGGGGCCAAAATGACTATGCCAACATGTTGGGGTGGGTGGGTAAATCCTAGGGGAGGTCTTGTTTCATGTGCCAAGCGTCCTAGTCATTCCAGGCTGTAAGCTACTGGTAAAGTGACTTTACCGGTAGCTTACAGGTTGGAATGATTGGGACACTTGGCACATGAAATGAGACCTCCCCTAGCATTTACCCACCTACCTTGATGAGTTGGCCCAAATGCAAAATCTCACTCCTAGCACCTTTCCACTTTGCCGGTAGCTTGCAACCCAGAACAACTAAGACACTTGGCATATGAAACGAGAGCTTCCCTAGCATTTACTAGCCACACAGATGTATTGGCATAGTCAGTTCAACCCCATGACCTGTGGAATGTAAAATTTTAGTCCTAGCACCTTTTGATTTTGCCGGTAGTTTACAACCCGGAATGACTAGGACGCTTGGCACATGAAATGAGACCTCCCCTAGCATTTACCCACCCACCTCGATGCATTGGCATAGTCGATTCAACCCCACAATGAGTAAAATAAAAAATATGGCACCTGACAAGGTTGTGCTGAATGCAACTGAAGCATTTTGCAAGAATGCATTTGATTCGACAAGGTCAAATGGATTTGAGTTGACCAAAACTGAGAGAGGTTATTGTGGATGGACCTCACATGCACCTCTAGGTCTAAATGGAATATTCCCAGCTACCACAAATTCCAAGAACTGCTCTATCATAGTTTGGCAATTTTTTACTCTTAGGGATCTTAAGAGACTTTACCGGTAGCCTGCTGCCCCAAACGACTGGGATGCTTGGTGCATGAAACAAGACCTCCCCTAGCATTTATCCTCCCACCTCGATGCGTTGGTGCAGTCAGTTCGGCCCCAGAAGTTGTGGAATGCAAAATCTCCCTCCTATCACCTTTCCATTGCATGAAACTAAAGCATTTGAGAGATTGTTTGCGTTCGATGTATAGAATGCAAAATTTCACTCTTGGCACCTTTCTAGTATATGAAACTAAACTAAAATCTGATTCCCTTTTTGTCTCTTGTGTTTTGACCTTTTGGCTTGGTTATTGTTGATTTGCTATAGTTTCACAATATTTGTGAATCATGATGGTACTTATCCCCAAGTATACCACCAGATCCCCTATACAATACAAGAAATCAAATCCTAATCTTACGAGCACAATGAGAGAACATCTCTCTTCTAAGAGTTCCAAATCATTGGACTTTAGTGTCAAACGAGAAGAAATCCACAAATACTACCACAAATAGGGATAAACACACTATCCACAAATACTACCACACACTAACCTCACAACTCTTTCCCTTATACTGCCCTTTGATAAGAGATCAATGCTGTGACACAATATTGTTGTTGAAAGTTATCAAAAAACATAGGGGAGTGGACCTAATTTTTGAGCATCCCAACTTCACACCTCTAAGAGTTGTGCATTAAGTCATGTTTTGTTAGTGCGATGATGTGGCATTAAATGATTGGTTGCTTTTTAGATCTAAAGAGCACATTTCATTCAATTGTAACTACTTATAGTCAATACTAACAACCTTATAGTCACAACTAGTAGTGTTAAACTTTTAAAAAAATTAAAATTATAATCCACAAATACTATCACAACTATTGGAACATGCTCAACCACATGAATTTGATAAAAAACATATTTATAAGGTAGATAGTAAGACAACATAGATTATCACTTATCAAAAACATTTGATAGTCACTCTTATTTACATTAACTCATTTCCAACATCACAAACTTCTTGTTAAGATTACAAACACCATGATTTTTTTTGTAATGAAACTTCAATACACCTGTATGGACAAGGTGTTGAGGACACATATTTCATCCATTTGCTGGTAAAAACAAGGGTTTTCTAGATTTTCTTAAGCATTTTCAACTTATAGCAAGCATACCATAGCTTTCCCTTCATCTAGAGTCCATAATAGGGAGTGATAATATCAAGTTTTACTAATTTTGGCATCACTTCAGACCTAGCATCAATACAATTTAGGGTTTTATGAAAGATTTATTTCAAAAGTGAGGTTTTGGTAGTGTATGAGGGTTTGGTACAATCATGGAGAGGCTTATTATGTAAGTTTTAGGTTGTATTTTATTGTCTTTTTGAGGATTTGTCATGGAGAGGCTTATTATGCTTATTATGACAGTCGTAGGAGGATAGTCAAGGACTGCGATAATTTTAGGGGCAGTTATGGAGTCGTTTCTTGTTTGAAACCCTCGTCAAGATGGTATTATATGTAGATATATGATATCTTTAGTTATGCATACCTAAAACAAGGACATGTTGTAGTGCCAAAAATGTGACCATGCTGCAAGAGATAGTTTTGATGTCATACATCATAAGGCCTAAACTATTGATCAAAACTCCTAGCACGAACTCAAGTTTGCAAAAGGACTTCATCACTAGTCTTGGACATGGTATGGACAAGCAATATTGCAAACAGGGTATGGACAACCATCAAAGCATAAAGGATATAGGAATTTTTCAAATGTCATTTTCTAGTTTTTCTCAGATGAATCAACATTCTATCTTATACCACAAAACTGTCCCTTTCTATCTCAAACCAATCAACATTCTATCTTAGACCATAAAACTACCCCTTTCTATCTCAGACTAATGAACATTCTTGTCTTTTCATGACTGTCCCAGATCATTTGATTGGTCCAAGATTACGTCCTTTTCACATACACTCCTTGTCTCATAATCATGACTTGAGAACTGTCTCTTTGGCTGTCACATTTTGTGACTTTTTCACATGATAATTGTTCAATCTCAGTGATAATAAAGGATATAGGAATTTTGTCAGATGTTGTAATTGCATCTGCCCTTGTAGACATGTATGTAAAGTGTGGAAGCATAGACAAGGCATGTGGATTGTTTGATAGAACACCACAAAGAGAGGCCCTCTCATGGAATGCAATGATTGCAAGATATGTAGAAAATGGATTTGTTGAAAAGACTTTAGAAACTTTCAAGCAAATGCAATTGGCAAGTGTAAATCCAAATTCCACAACCTTCGCCAGCATTCTTCCTATCTCTACCAAAATAGGATCTTTGGAACAGGGTATGGAAAACCATCAAAGCATAAAGGATATTATGTAGGTTTTTGTGAAGTTGACTGTGATGATTATTATGTAGGTTTTATTTTGAATGGTGGACAAGGGTTTGGTGTCTCGAGAAATATTATACATTTGGACTTTATCTTATGAGCATTATGGTGAAGGTCAATGGTATTGTGTTAGTCATAGTGACAAACCCTAGAGGCTTGTGCAGTGTAATATACCTATACTCAACTTCTCTCTCATGTGGAGTATAAAGTTGGAAAAGAAATATAAAATGCCAATCTTGGGTTAAAAACCTCATGGTGGGATCAACTTGTCCCTACACCCTTTATTAATGTGCTCAGAATGAATTTGTAGATGATGGTAAATAAAAAAGTAGAGTGCCTTCTAAAATGACTAGTTTTCTCTTGAATATTGTTGTAGTTGTTAGTTCCATGTGTATAGTCTCATTGATAAGATGTATTGTTATTATCCCTTAAGAACAAAGTGAAAATGCTTTACTTTGATTGAATATGTGGATAGCAATTATGTATGTGTAGGAATACACTCAACACTGAGAGGGGGGGTGAATCAGTGTTGTTAACAATTTTAACACTTTTTACTCCTTTTCTTAATTTAATTTCACAATTGTAGAATTCTTCAGATAGAACAAAGAAAATATGCAGAGTATCAACACAAAACTTGACACAAGAAATTTCCCGAGTGGAAAACCCTCCTGGGGTATAAAAACCACTCAACTACCTCACTGGCTTAACACAAATTTTTGATTACAACTATCTCACTGACATTACAATTCTGCATCACTGGCATATTGTACTTCTCTGCATGTCTCACTGACATTACAACATCAACATTCAATGAAAATTATAAGTCAGGGGATTTCCCTGTTTCAATAAAAAACAAAATCTTATTTCTCCCTTTTAAGAAAAACAAAATAAATTCTTTGCAATCAACCTTTAACTGTCTTCAACATCTACAATCATTCAATTTTGATCTTCACAATACTTCATACCTATGCAAAACAATCTCAAACTAATTCACCATTTCTTGAACTTTCTCTCTGTGCAAAACTGAACAATTTACCCTCTCTGAGAAATTATTGTCTTTCATCACTTTCACTTTCTCTGAACAAACATTAATCCATCATGATCATTGAAGGACTCCATTCATTTATTGAACCAACATTCTTTCAAAATCTCAACATAATTCCCTGAAAAATTGATTCTTCATTCCTGCAAAAATACATTTCAAAACAAAAATTCCATTCTCTAAAAACTTCTTACAACCTCCAATATAATCTCTTTTCTGCAACACTTTTACCTGCCATTCAAAGTCACTCTATATACAAAATGAAATTCCATAATGCAATATTTTCACACATGGTTCAACTTCCATTCACTCAAAAAATCAAATAACAAAACAAGAAAAATAAAACTCCTTCGAAGAACTTAGCCTTTTCATATTCTTCTCATTTTGGAAACATTCTAAAAATCCCACTCTCTTTCATAAAAAAACTTCAACATAAACTCTACTTTTTCTTATCCAAGTTTCCATTTCCTATATCCTCTTGTCGATCCACATTCCATAAAAAAAAATATCTTTTATGAATCTATCTATAAACAACATCTTCTAACCTTCCAACTTCAACTTTTGCTGTCACTTCAAAATAGAAACAAGTTGATTTTCTTCCTTTCATAGCACAGAAACTGTCAACTTTAAACTCCCCAAACTGCGGCATCGTTCAAACCTCCACCACCGGATGTGGTAATCCCGCCAACGGCAAACTAAATGTTGATCGTCGATTTGCACTTCCTGCCGGGCTCAAAAGCCATCGACCAGATTACCGAGCACCCTAGGCAACGGGGCCAGTAATACCAACGAGTATTCATCCCTTAAGTTGTCACTTAAGGGATCATCACCGCCACAGCCGGTCACTGAAAGTTTAAAACAAAAAAGGTTTGACGGGCATTTGAGATAACACCTTAGACAATTTAGGTTATTTGCCAAACACATGAGTGTGTCTCTTTGATCCTTCATAGATTTTTAACAAAGATATGAATAAAATGGTTTAACACGAGAGGATACTGATTTCATACATTTAGATATGAAGACATAATCAGAACACACTTATAAACAATGGCAAACCTGAAAGTCACATGTCACATCTTGAAACAAAGAAGACAATAATACCATTTAGGATTAAGCAATTTTGATCCATTGAGATGACCAAGTCACATATCCTTGAAGATCAAATGTCACCATATCAAATGTCCCACTGCAGAGAGATCATGACCATATCACTGAAAGACTTTTACTTAGATGATCAAATGTCACTGATGAAGACCATATCACTGATGTCATTACCATGAAAAAACATGTCACTGATGAAGACCATGTCACAGATGTCACTACTATTTTGGCATCAATGAAAAGACAATATGCTCAACTGTGAAATGTGCTACAGTATGTGCATATGAGAAAAATGTTACCTTAAAAGAATTTGAAATATTTGCAAGGGCTATAGGATAGACCTATGGGACCATGGCTATGGTTTTATTATAACTCTAAAATGATTTTTAAGGAAACTCTTATTTATGGAATTGTTATTGTGTATATTTTTGCAATAATTAAGCTCAAAGTATTAAAGTTGTAATAATTGCAAGATATGCACAAAATGGATTTGTTGATAAGGATTTAGAAACTTTCAAGCAAATGCGATTGGCAGGTGTAAATCCAAATTCCACAACCTTAACCAACATCCTCCCTACCTATGTCAAAATGGGATCTTTGGAACACGGTATGGACATCCATCAAAGCATAAAGGATATGGGAATCTTCTCAAATCTGTTGTAGTTGCAGCTATCCTAGTAGACATGTATGCAAAGTGTGGAAGCATAGATAAGGCACGTGAACTGTTTGACAAAACAACTCAAAGAGTTCCATCTCATGGAATGCAATAATTGCAAGATATGCACAAAATGGATTTGTTAATAAGGCTTTAGAAAATTTTAAGAAAATGCAATTGAGAGGTGTAAAGCCAAATGTGATCTTTGGAACATGGTATGGACATCCATCAAAGCATAAAGGATATAGGAATTTTATCACATCTTGTAGTCGCAACTGTCCTAGTAGACATGTATGCAAAGTGTGGAAGCATAGATAAGACATGTGAACTATTTGACATGATGCATTAATGAAATGCCATCTCATGGAATGCAATGATTGCAAGATATGTAAAAAATGGATTTTTTTGATAAGGCTTTATAAACTTTCAAGCAAATACAATTGGCGGGTGTAAAGCCAAGTTCCACAACCTTAGCCAGTATCCTCCTTGCCTATCACTTGTGGTGAAAAATTCTTCATTCTTTAGGTGAAACTATTTCAGCAAATTGAGATTTGGTGGAAGCAGTGGATCCTCAATATGTTGTTTGTTGCAATCGTCTTCATCTTCCTCCTCAACAAGGTCGATTCATGAGAAATAAATGTTGACACCCTCTTCGGAAGATAAATAGGGAGAGGCATTGGACTCCTCCTCAGGGAGTTTTGAAACTCAACATAGATAGTTCTTCTCGAGGAAACCCTGGTCATGGTGGTATTGGTTGAGTTGGTCAGGAAGTACTAGGTCTGTGCAATTTATCTTTTCTATTTATAAGGGTCTTCATTCCAACAATCTGATGGAGGCTCTTGCCATTTTATATGCTGTTGAGCATGGCTGTCATCTTGGATGGCAAAGGATCATTTGTGAGTTTGATTCCCAGGTGGTGGCGAATCTGTTGAATAGACAGTGCATTTTGCTGATGTTAGTTGGCATTTAGCTTTGGTTGCTAAATAGATTCTTAATCTGTGTGATTCTTTGGATTCAGTTTCTTTCATTCATATTTCTAGAGAATGGAACAGAGTTGCGGATTGTTTAGCCAAATGGGCCTCTGATCACATGCCAAATTAGAACATTGTGGATTGGGGTCAATTACTCCTAGAGTTGTCTCAAAAGTTGAACCACTTAGTAGAGCTTGACAGCGCTGAGTAATGCCCTTGCTTTATACTTCTTCTGGTTTGAATAAATTTTTACCCCTCTTTTAGTCAATGGTATTTTATTAAGAATAATTAGTATTCATTTATAGTTTCAAGTTAGTGGAGCTAATTTTAGATTTGTTTATGAAATTATGATATAAGTTATAAAAAGATTAGAATTTAGCAATAAGGTCTTGATATGGTTTAGTTAATTGATTTAAATTAATTATTCTTGTGTGTTGTGGGGAATAAGAGCTCTTTTATCATTATTTTTGGTAAAATTAAGACCATAGGTCAATCACCTATGGGTAGGGTACTTGCTTATTCATAAAAAATATGTTTTAGAGTTGTTTTAATGCATTTTTGGTGCACAAGAAAATGGGTGACGAAATTGAAAGTTGTAGAGTCTTCTTCTCTTGAAGAGTCTTATGGCATTCAAGTCATGAAGAAAAGAAATAAAAGGAAATCCAAGAATCACATTTATTAAAAAAAAGAAATGGACGTCACAAGCAAGAAGAGGAATACAAGGAGTCTTTGGAGCCCAAAATAAAAATATGAAAATTGAGAGAGAGAGAGAGAGAGAGAGAGAGAGAGAGAGAGAGAGAGAGAGAGAGAGAGAGAGAGAGAGAGAGAGTTTGGCTTGAAAAGGGGAGGGAAATCAAGAGAAGAGAAAAAAGTTTATTTTTGATTTTTGCAGGTGAAGAGGACGTCCATAGCTGATGGTGAAGATAATTCTTCAAAGGAATTACATTTATTTCGATAAGGCAAAAAAAACGTACATCCATGGTGACTTGTTAAGTGAAGAATCTTTAAATTTTATGAGGAGGACAATAGGATTCCAGGTAGAAGAAAAGAAGTGCACAATTGATTAAGATGATAACTTTCACATTAAGGAATTTTGAAATCTCTGTTCATGGGCATTTGGAGGTATTATTCATTAATTAAATTCTTGAGGTATTTCTTTGAAAACTCTCAATTATTTATGTTAATGTTTTTCTAAATTTTTTAAAGAAAACTTGTTGTTGTCTCATGAAATTTATCTATTTATTATAATTATTTTATCAAATGGTTTCTGGGTTTTGTTTATTTTGTTTCCATCTTTTTGAAAAATCTTACGGTTTTAAATTTTATTAAGTATTATGAATGTTATTGCGATTTTAGTACTGCTGTAACCTTGCTAAAATTCTGCTGTAAACCTTGCTAGTGTTTTATAAATTGCTTTCTGTACGGGAAAGGGATTGTAAAATTGTTTCTGGGTTATGTGAATAATTATTTAATATTTCTAAAACATTTTAGGGTTTTAGATTTTGTTAAGTATTTTAAAAGTTATTGTATTTTTATTACTGTTGTAGAAGAAATTGAAAATCTAGGGTTTTGTTGGTAGTTTGCTTTGTCGGAAATGAATTATTTTCATTACATGAGTGTGTTATATGAATTTGCATATTTTATTTCTTGGAATGGGTATGATTAGATAATCTTTCATACATTTATTTAGATGCAAAAATTAGATTGAATCAAGAATTTACTTATAGTGCAAGAAGGTCAAATTAAAACCTTTATGTTGATTAGTTTATAAGAACAATTGTTAATCATACATCTATATATTGTGTAGTTATTTGAATGTCAAGATTAAAGCAAAATAACAGATCTTTGATCTTTTAGTATTTCTATCATGCATTACAGTATAGGGAATACTTTTGAGTAACTAAATCATTCTTGATTCATGATCAAGTTTGGGTTAAATTTGGATTTGAGGGAAAAGGTTGATTACATTAAACACTACCTCCTCATCTTACAAAATTTTTCTAATTTTTTTTCTGGGTTTTATTTCCCTTACTCTTACCTTTTCAAAACATCTTGAATTTTAGAATTCCTCTAAGAAATAAAAAAGTTATGACATATTTACTACTGGGTGGTTTTTCATGTTAAGGCTATTTCTATTCGATTATTTCATTTTATTCTTATTCTTAAATGTATTTTTATTCATTGAATAAAGTTTGAGATTGGATAGTAGATTGATTTAATTTATATAAATACATTTCCTTTTTAAT
This sequence comes from Cunninghamia lanceolata, assembly GCA_027924645.1. Classification (NCBI taxonomy): domain Eukaryota; kingdom Viridiplantae; phylum Streptophyta; class Pinopsida; order Cupressales; family Cupressaceae; genus Cunninghamia; species Cunninghamia lanceolata. The sequence continues at coordinate 530,574 of BSBN01000181.1, forward strand.
ACATTATTTATATTATGTTTAGTATTATTGTGTGCTTGTATTGGTAACAATGGCAAGAGGTAGATTTTGAGTTTGAAAAAAAAGATAATAGAAAGATCTCATTATTGTTTGTATCAAATCTTTGAATTAGGAATTTGTTAGATTATTTAGTTGTAAATATTGGTGCCAGTGGATCTCATATAAGCATAGAGTTTGATATTTTCTTAAAGGAAAATGGTTGCATGATCAAACATTTTATTGAATAGGATTTATGTATTGTGTGGAGTTGAGATGACATAATTGGTTTTTCCTATATATGAATGCAATTTTCTATTTATTAGATTTTATCTATGAATTAGTAAGAGTTATGTGTGTTAAGGTGATTTAGATTACACGTACTTTGGAATGCATGATATTCTACCTTAACCTTGAAATGCTAGTTAAGATACATGTACTTGACATTGTAGAAAGGTGTCATCGTTATATGAGTTGTATTAATCATATGAAGGAGTAGTATAGTTTTTGTAATATAAAATAAGTCATCTTTATTTGAGTATGAGTAAAGGATGTTCTTTCATCTATTTTATGTGAGAAGATATTACATGCATTAGTAAGGTGTTAATAAGGGTATATATGTGTTTGTTAATGATAAAATGTATATTGTGTAATAATGCTATAAATCATTTTATTCTGAACTTGAATAAAGATGATAATTTCTTAATGATGATAGACTTTTTCATTTATTGCAATCTAAGTATTTACCTGTGGAAATTTATGCATTTTATCCATAAGAATGATTGGAACATTTTTATTGTTGTTATAACTTCCCTATTATACCCCATGTAGGGATTATTTATAAATTTAATTGTTGCATGCACTCTCTAGAACTTGAATGACATAGTCATCATATGGTGTATTTAATCTTGAGAACAATAGGAACATGCATATTAATTGGTTTATTGATTCTAGAAAATACTATTATGTGACGAACTAGATCCCTTAAGAGTTATTGTATCTAAGTCTGCAACCTTATGGTTGCAAGACTAGTCTCCCTAAACTACGAAGTCTCTGCACTGCGCATACATAGGCAAGGCCATCATGAGCCCCCAAGACATTAGGTCACCCCCTTAGGGTCTTAGGCTAGTGTATATTTATCTGATATGTTTATGGATGTGGAACTAATGTCTGCATTTAGTTGTGTAGTTACATGTCTAATAACCGTGTAAGGTAATGGAGCTGAAAAAGTATTTTTTCCACTTTGCGAAAGGATGATCATATGATATTGATTGTAAATGTGTATAATTACACAAAAAATGTTTATAACCAAATTTCCATTTATAAAAAATCATGTATTATAAGTTTGTTTTATTAAATTAAAAATTTAGTGAATATTCTCCTATTATTAATTTCCATTATTTCTCAAGTATTTAATTTATTTATTGATATTTACTAATATTATGATGAATTGGCATTGCATATTTGTGGGAATAGGCACCTATCTCTCAACCTTTTGCTGTTGAGAGGTGTAACTACAGTGGCAACAAGGGGTGGAGTGTAATGGTGTGAGTGTGTTAACAAAAACTATTAAAGAGTTGACACTAGAAGGGGATGACTATGACCACTACAAAAGAATAAATAGAGAGACATTTTTTTTAAAAATAACTAGACAGACATTTTTTTTAAATAACTGGACATATTTTTTAAATATTTATAAATACATAGCAGACATAGTTTTTAAATCAATGCACATAAAAATAAAGCCAATAAAATAGTGTGTATAAATATAAGTAGTACTCAAACAATAAATTTAAGAAAAATCAAATCAAATAAAAATAGATCAAATTGAATTGGGAGAAGTTCAATAGATAAGGAGAGAAGTTTAATTGGTAATGGCATTATGCAACCATTTTTTTTTTATATTTCTTGCAAAATGAATTTGTGAAGTGATGCAATGCTTCTGCTATTATTTATAGAAGGTTAGATTAGCATTGGGTATTATTTACTCTTATTCTATTTACATGCTACTTATTGTTGAACATGCTACTCATTGTTAAAGTGAAGCTTAAATTATAGAACCTATAAATTATAATTTATTTAATATTTTTGTTGCATAAACAAATTTTGAAAACCACAAAGAAAATTAAAGGCAGGGTAAATTATTTACTTTAGTTTAATGATAGCTAGGGTTAGGGTTCTTTAATCTTTAAAAGCCATAAAGGAAATTAATATTTAGTTTAATGACCTGTTTAGATTTTTACTATGGGATTTAATTCCTTTAAAAAATTGGGCAATCTAAAAAAAATCCTTTAAAAAATTATAATTAAGTTTTTTGTATCATTTGGATTAAATTATTGAAAATTATCCTGAGCTAGGAATTGTCCCATATAGAAAAATAAGAAAAAGGTAAATTACTTTTTATTTTTAATGAGGGCTACGGTTATAGTTCTTCAATCTTTAAAAGCTACAAGGACAATTAATATTTACAAATTAATTCTATTAGTTTACTATTAGGATTAGGATGACTGTGACTGTTTACATAAAAACAATATAGAGCCCACATTATTTTTATATGTCCGCTCTTTAATAGTTAAACAATCATTAACTACTAGCATATATATCTTAAATACATCTAGCTATTCTCAATAACAATTTTAATATTAGGAGCCTCAAGACTAATATCTAATTATGTCAATAAGGTACTAAGTGGCAGCTATTAAAAAGTAGACATATAAAATTAATTACATAGTTATGTAGTGGCATTAAGGGGATGACTGTGACTGTGTACATAAAAATAAAATAGAGGCCACATTATTTTTATATGTCCGCTCTTTAATAGTTAAACAGTCATTAACTACTAGCATAGATATCTTAAATACATGTATCTAAAATGTAAGTTGAATGTCACAATTGAGATCTGTTATTGAACACATCAATTAATTAGTAATAAATATAAACCTTTTTTTAATTGATTAATTAATTAAGGGCAGCAACATTAGTAATAATTATAAACCTTTTTTAATTGATTAATTAATTAATGTCAGCAACAAGGGTTGAGTGTAATGGTGTGAGCGTGTTAACAAAAAAACTCTTACGTTTTACCTTAAATTTTATAGCCATTTGTATGTCAAAATATTAATATTTAATAATAAATCATCAAAATTTGATAGCCATTTATATGTTATTGAACACATCAATCAATTAATGAGTAATAATTATAAACGATTTTTTTAATTAATTAATTAATTAATGTGGGCAGCAAGGGGTGGTAAGGGGTGGAGTGTAATAGTGGGAACATGTTAACAAAACAACTCTTACCTTTTAGGTTAAATTTGATAGCCATTTATATGTCAAAATATTAATATTTAATAATAAATCATTCTTCCCTTTTCAAAGTGCACCACTAAATTTAAAAAATAAAGTTGAAGATTTTTCTTTAGAAAAACATATATATTAAATGAAAGGAAAGGATGTGTAATTGTTTTGGAAAGTGTTAGAAATAATTTTGGTTTCAGTCTGAATTAATTTATAAAAAATTATTAATGTTGAGAGGCATTTTATAATGATAGCAAGGGATGGAATAATAATCAATAAAATGTTTAAGTTTAAAGGCTAATCAATTTTTTTAAAAGTTTATAGTGAAGATAAAATATATTTTTATTTGTTAATTTGAGATATTTTTTAATTTTTTAAGTGTAGTTTAAATTTTGATGCACACAAAGTTGAGTGAAGATATATTCTGAAATAATTAAATAATTAACTATAAACACACAAATAAAGCTTCAAATTGACATCTCTTGGCATTTTTTAGATAGATGTATTTAAGATATCTATATTAGTTATGCAACTAGTGGATTGTAATGTTGTGTGTGTCTTCACCATTTACATGTCAAATTATTAATATTTAATAATAAACAAATATTTAATAATAAACATAGCCTTATAGTAAAAATAATTGGTAAGGGGAACAAAATGTAGCTCTTAAGTAAATAATGTTATATGAAATAATTCTTAAGTAAATATTAAACTAAATAGTCTTTATGTTTTTTAATCTATCTACTTACCTATTTATCTGTGCATCTATTTAATAGTTTAGGTAGATATTAAAAATGATATTCATATAGAAAAAAACAAAATAACCCATGAAGTAAAGCAATTTTTTTTCATTTATCTTTTTAAAGTTTTCCTTATATTGACCTATAATTAAAGGAATTTAAATTATGAAGTAAAGTAAATTGTTTTTTTATTTATCTTTTTAAAGCTTTCTTTATGTTGATCTAAGCTAATAATTAGAGGAATTCCAACCATTATACAAATTTCAATATGAAGTAAAAGTAAAGATATATATTTTCCTTCATCTTTTTAAAAATTTCCTTTTATTAATCTAATCTAATTAAATGAATGCCCACAATTATACAAATTTGAATTAATTACTTCATAATAATTTCAAATTTTGACATAATATATAATAATGTCTATATTTTAAACTATCATAGATATCTTAAATACATCTAACCAAAAAATGTCAAGATATATTAGTATAGGCACCTCAAGATTGATATCTCTTAACTTTTAGATAGATGTATTTAAGATATCTATAGTAATGCCAATTGAAGGACTCTTTCCTATGGTCTTGCTCCATTTTTCCTTGGTAGTTGCATGCATTTATCACACACTCAACTCAAAAAGGCCTTATCTCAGGGTGTATGAACACATTGTGTGGAGTGCTAGAGGTGCACAGTTTCAAACTCCCCCAAGGGATGGACACCAAGGCCAGAGAATTATTCAAAGTAGCTAGATTTATATGCCTTCACTCCCCAAATGCTGTGCCTTGCCCTCGTCACTGCTCTCCCAGAGCTCTCAATCCCCTTTGAAACTCTTCCTATCCCAATGGAACGATGTGATTCCTGCCCTCAGTAATTGTGTCATGGGTGGCGATTATATTTTTGCTTCTCTCTTGTTTTGGCTCACCTTTGTGTATTTGGCCATTGTTCTCTATTTTGTCTCGGTTGGTCACTGTGTATTCAACCTTCTTTTGGTACTGTGTGTAGACACCTAAAATTGACCTATTTATCATTAGCATCAAATATTGCATTAGCTATCATCTGCATTTGTCTAACACACTTGAGCAATGTCCCTATCACTTATTTCTTCTATCAATTAAATAAATTTATATTTATTTAATTAATTCATTATCTGTTTCTTCTATTTTCTCTAAGCTATAATTAAATAATCTTTAATTATTTAATTATCTTCTTTCTATCTATTTTAATTAAATAAATCTTATTTATTTAATTAAAAATCCCTTCATAAGCCCACTTTCCAATTAATTAAATAAATTTTATTTATTTAATTAATTTCTCTTATCATTTATCTCAATGAGCCGACATGTGTGCCTCTTTTATTTAAAAAGATAAGTTGTACTACAACTTTCATTTAATATCTTTCACATGTACTTTTTGTGTACACGGTCACACATAAGCCTTAGCTTCCCTCCACTTGTTATCTACACATTCACCTATGATTATCCTTTTAATCTTAGCCATTCACATAGCCACCAAATCTCTACCATTGATTGATTTTGGTTGAGTTCTATATAAATACCCTCTCATTCCATACTACATCATATCTAGCATTCATATAGCATCTACATTATCATCTTGAGCATATTAAGCATTTGAGCATCCATCTATCAAATTAACATTTTATCATTATCATCCATCATGGCAGGTTTAATCTTCATAATTGTTCATTATTGAAGAAGCAATCCACATCATAAACAAGGAATCATACAATCTAGGTGATATTGTTTTTGAATTGCATGCTTTTGATTTGATTTGGATTAGATTCTTTGATGATGGTAGGGTTAGGTTTTCATGGCTATGCTTGGTTTTCCTAGTTACTAATTGGGCATTTGTGTAGCATATTATCGATTGTCTAAGAAAATGAGGTTATCAAACTACTAACATATCTTTTGCAGCTTCGATTGGTCCAAGACTTGTGGTTTTTCACTAATTTAGGAACATTTGGCTTGGTGCTTAAAAAGAATCATTGCTTGCTCCATGGTTGATTTATCTTTCTTGATTGCTTGCATGTGCTTGATTGTAACCCAAATTTAATAGCACAAGTATCCTCTCCCCTTGCCTATCAAATGGATCTTGGGTGTATGAGAACTTGTTATTATCTTTAGAGGCCCTACCTTCCTGGTGTGAGAAGGGATACGACCCAAGTGGTAACGAGCTAAAGCCAAGTCCTTCCGAACTGCTATATAAGAAAAGTTTTTGTGTTGAAAGCCACAAATAACAGGTGTTGTTGTGTTATACTGACAACCAACCTCCCCTAAAACCCTCCAAGGTGTAACCCTTGAAGGCTAGGAGACTCCATAACAGAGAGTAGCGCTACCGCACGTATAGCCACTTGAATGGATGCCCTCATTAGCAACCTTATGTAGTAGCCAAAAACCTTCTATTTGTTAACGCAAAAGGTGGGACCTTTGAAGCTGCCCTGATTCACGTGGTTCTTAGAAGAGATAGCAGGGACAATCCCAAGGTTTGGTGGGGGGAGAAGCCTTGGGAAACCTAGATCTTGGTATGCGTGAGAAGTGTGTGCCATGGAGGGGAGACGGTGCTACCAAGATCCTAAAGCTATCTGCTTTGAATAAGCACAGCTAGGGGACTCAACAAATACAGTCCTTTCCTAGCCTAGGTTGTACAAGTTTGTGATTGTTGTGAGTGTGAGTGATTGAAATTACTGTTTTCTTGTCCAAAAACACAAATCAGACATATTTCCTGACAGACATAGTCACCTTTGAGATTTAACTGCCTGCATACAGATAAATCAGATTGCTTTTAACCAACAATCAGTCACCTTTTGCATAAACTGAATCACCTTTGAACAACATTTGCTCACCTACGGTCTAAATTATGTAACCTTTGATCAATAGTAAATTGCTTCTGAATCAATACTGATCACCTGTAATAAATTGGCTCACCTTTGGTTAATACTATAGCCTGTTAGCTGAACCAAAAACTAGATCACTTTTAAGCTATTATCAGCCACTTTTGGCCTTTTCTGAGTCGCATCTGAGCTATTATCTGTTTCATGTGTTTAGTTAACAGCAAATCTTACTAACTCAGTTAAACCAACTACATTTCCATCTTGCTTAGCCTCAGCGTTAGCTTTCAGACCTGTCTCTGATCATTTACAGATACTTGGACTTTGTCTCCTGCTTTAAGCTTATCAACCAATTGGACTTTGTGAACTTTTCATCTTTTTGAGATCCCAAACCAGCAAACCAAACATCAATCAATCAACCCAATCAATCAGCAAAACAACATGTTTTTGCTTTAGCCTTAGTGACATCAGCAAAACAGCAGCCTTAGTAAACAACTTTTCCCTTGAGTGTGTGAGCTATTCTCTAGGGAAGTTCAACCAACAACTAGCAACCAAGCAACCCAACAACAACAAAGGAAACAACAAACTAGCACAACAACCAGCAATCAAACAATCAGCAAACCATCATCTTTTTGGGTCTCAAAACCTTGACAAGCTAAAGTTTAATTTTTAACATGAACCATCATGCCTCAAACTAGGAGTCAATATAGAGCTGAAATGGAAGCAAAACTTTGAGCTGAGATGGAAGCCAAGATGCAACAATCACGATCAATGCCTCTTAGAGATGCAACTCAATTTACAACCGGCATGCCTCCTCACATGTTTGTGCCCCATGGGTACACTATTGGAGAGTCATCTAATCAAGTGCAATTACACCCTTTCACAACGACTTACGAAGAACATTCTTAAGAGGATTTATCTGACTATCAAGACACACATGTATGGGACCAAGTTGAGAAGCTTGTTTTATTAGATCCTAATCGTTACTTCTTACAACTTGCCTACATGGGAGCCTAACTACCAAGAGACTTTGACATATCAACTATTCAAAAACATGATCCAAGCACTCCCACTATTATTGCAAAGGGACCATCAATATTGAATACGAAGGAACTTGCCAAAAAGATCAAATTTTTGAGGATTTTGAAGCGAAATTTTGGAGGATTGGTCAACTCAAATATTGAATTCTAAGGTATGTTCTTTATGTATTCGTTTACTTCATAATCACTAAAAGTGGAACTAAGTTAAAAAAGTCATCATTATGTGCATTAATAGAATTGGAATCATTTAAATATGATATATATATGAATTTGTTGTATCTTGAATTGTTAATAGAATTTTTTTACTCCCTCAATTTGAACTATGTCATTGATACCTCCCTATAACAAAGTATTATCATCATTCTCTCTAATGTAACCAGTTGTATCAACATTTAAAATACAGTTCTATTGATGCTACAAATCTGATATATTTGGTTCTCATATAGTAATGAGTTGTCACTATCATCCTCTTGGCCATTTACCTCTAAAAAATTAGTTTGTGTTTTGTTTATTGGACCTATACTAGATAAGTTCTTTGTTTTTTCAAGTACCGTCTAAACTTTTTGGACTGTCATATCTAGGTTTCTCCAAGAAATCAGATTGGTTAGGCTGCAATAAACTCTATATTTTAGTCTTTTTGTCATCATAAAAATTTGTCAAAAGATCACCAACAACTCTGTCATCATAATTAGCCTTAAAATTACTCCTTTCTTGATGATTTCACCCCTTGGCTATCTTGAATAGCTAATTCAAACTATAATTGATGCTCTTTACATGTTCACCATGATTTTCTTCAAGTATTGTATCATAAAGCTAGTTTCTAATGTTAGTTAGTATTTTGTCTCTTAACATTTCAAACATATCTATTGAAGGAAAATAGTCTTGATTAGTGTCTTACCACTTAGATCAATTGTCACACCATTGCTAGTCAAACCAAGGACATTCTCCTAACTTTTGAAGATTGCACCATAGTTAGGATTACACAAAAGAGATGATACTTTAAGAGTTTGATCATGGTAGAATATGAGATCAACAATCAACATGTGCTCATCTATGTCATCAAGAACATCTATGCCTAGACTGTCATTACACATTTCACTTCTAATCTAATCATGTCAAAATCAACAAGTTTGGAGTCATTTATTAGACAAACATAATCATAAAATCCCTCTTCATTTCCACTCTCAATAGTGACATATAAACCATTCAAATCATGCTCATCATTGGGACTAGGTGTTCCATCATACTCAATGTCTTCTTTACTACCAATTGACTAATTTGTATTCATTAATTGTGATAATTCAACACTTTCAGTCCTTACAAGGTACATCATCCTTAGCTTGTTTGTCATAAGAATCATCACATTGATTATTCATTATGCTTCTAACATAATCATTGTGTTTCTTGTCATGGAATCCATTGGTTTTTTCTAAATTACCTTTGTGATCATTACTCCCATGACCTTGATTGACAATAGATTGCTGATTTGAGATGACTTCATACTTGTCTTCATGAGCTACTCTAACTAATTCACACCCTACAATATAAGAATTTGGGTTGTCCTTTAACATGATGGTAGGTCTAGTTTTACCTTGTGAGTCTCCATTTGGAATGGTTGGTCCATCACAATGTGCTTGTCATAACTCTCCTTAGTGCTAGTGACTTCTTCTATCTTGTCTTGAGTAAGTGTATCCATGGGAGGTTAAGAAAGTGTGTTTGAGAAGATATGTTAAGAAAATGTGAAACTAACCTAGAGATTATGCCTACCACCATTTGTAAATTAATATCAACAATCAACATGTGCTCATCTATGTCATCAAGAACATCTAGGCCTAGACTGTCATTACACATTTCACTTCTAGAATCTAATCATGTCAAAATGAACAAGTTTGGAGTCATCATATATGCTGATTATTCATTAGTCATCATATGCTAATTTCTATATGCTAATTATTCATTATGCTTCTAACATCATCATTGTCTTATTCATGTGCCAAGCGTCCCAATCGTTCAGGGCAGCAGGCTACCAACAAAGTCCCTTAAGATCCCTAAGAGCAAAAAACTACCAAACTATGATGTAGCAGTTCTTGGAATTCATGGTAGCTAGGAACTTTTTGTTTAGACCTACAAGTGTATGTGGGGTCCATCCACAATAACCTCTCTTAGTTTTGGTCAACTCCAGTCTATTTGACCATGCTGAAATCAAATGCATTCTTACAAAATGCTTTAGTTTCATGTGGTGGAAAGGTGCTAGGAGTGAGATTTTGCATTCCACAGCTAATAGGGCCGAATTGACTATGCCAACACATCAGGGTGGATGGGTAAATGCTAGGGGAGGTCTCATTTCATGCACCAAGCATCCCAATCGTTTGGGGCAACAGGCTACTGACAAAGTCCCTTAAGATTCTTAAGAGCAAAAAACTACCAAACTATGACAGAGTAGTTCTCAGAATTTGTGGTAGTTGGGAATGTTCTATTTGGACCCACAGGTGCACGTGGGGTCTATCCACAATAACTTCTCTTGGTTTTGGTCAACTCCAGTCCATTTGACTATGCAGAAATCAAATGCATTCTTGCAAAATGCTTTAGTTTCATGCAGTGGAAAGGTGCTAGGAGTGAGATTTTGCATTCCATAGCTTGTGGGTTTAAACCAACTAGGCCAACATGTTGGGGTGGGTTGGTAAATACTAGGGGAGGTCTCGTTTCATGTGCCAAGCATCCCTGTCATTTGGGGCAGCAGGCTACCGACAAAGTCCCTTAAGATCCGTAAGAGCAAAAAACTACCAAACTATGACGGAGCAGTTCTCAGAATTTGTGGCAGATGGGAATGTTTTGTTTAAACCTACAAGTGTACATGGGGTCCATCCACAATAACCTCTCTTGGTTTTGGTAAACTCAAATCCGTTTGACCATTGCCGAAATCAACATGTCTATATTTTAAACTATAATAATAATAATGTCTATATTTTAAACTATCATAGATATCTTAAATACATCTAACCAAAAAATGTCAAGATATATTAGTATAGGCACCTCGAGATTGATATCTCTTAACTTTTAGATAGATATATTTAAGATATCTATAGTAATGCCAATTGAAGGACTCTTTCCTATGGTCTTGCTCCATTTTTCCTTGGTAGTTGCATGCATTTATCACACACTCAAAAAGGCCTTATCTCAGGGTGTATGAACACATTGTGTGGAGTGCTAGAGGTGCACAGTTTCAAACTCCCCCAAGGGATGGACACCATGGCTAGAGAATTATTCAAAGCAGCCTTCACTCCCCAAATGCTGTGCCTTGCCCTTGTCACTGCTCTCCCAGAGCTCTCAATCCCCTTTGAAACTCTTCCTGCCCCAATGGAATGATGTGATTCCTGCCCTCAGTAATTGTGTCATGGGTGGCGATTATATTTTTGCTTCTCTCTTGTTTTGGCTTGCCTTTGTGTATTTGGCCATTGTTCTATATTTTGTCTCAGTTGGTCACTTTGTATTCGGCCTTCTTTTGGTACTGTGTGTAGACACCTAAAATTGACCTATTTATCATTAGCATCAAATATTGCATTAGCTATCATCTGCATTTGTCTAACACACTTGAGCAATGTCCCTATCACTTATTTCTTCTATTAATTAAATAAATTTATGTTTATTTAATTAATTCATTATCTATTTCTTCTATTTTCTCTAAGCTATAATTAAATAATCTTTAATTATTTAATTATTTTCTTTCTATCTATTTTAATTAAATAAATCTTATTTATTTAATTAAAAATCCCTTCATAAGCCCACTTTCTAATTAATTAAATAAATTTTATTTATTTAATTAATTTCTCTTATCATTTATCTCAATGAGCCGACATGTGTGCCTCTTTCATTTAAAAAGATAAGTTGTACTACAACTTTCATTTAATATCTTTCACATGTACTTTTTATGTACATGGTCAGACATAAGCCTTAGCTTCCCTCCACTTGTCATCTACACATTCACCTATGATTATCCTTTTAATCTTAGCCATTCACATAGCCACCAAATCTCTACGATTGATTGATTTTGTTTGAGTTCTATATAAACACCCTCTCATTCCATACTACATCATATCCAACATTCATATAGCATCTACATTATCATCTTGAGCATATTGAGCATTTGAGCATCCATCTATCAAATTGGCATTTTATCATTATCATCCATTATGGCAGCTTTGATCTTCATAATTGTTCATTATTGAAGAAGCAATCCACATCATAAACACAGAATCATACAATCTAGGTGATATTGTTTTTGAATTGCATGCTTTTGATTTTGTTTGAATTAGATTATTTGATGATGGTAGGGTTAGGTTTTCATGGCTATGCTTGATCTTACTAACCTGATTTTTACCTATCACATTTTGGCACACTCGGTGGGACCCACATCCTTGATAAACTTTGATATTTGAAGTTGTTTTTGTGAAGATCAAATTTTCTGAGCGTTTACAGCAAGTTCTAGTCACTTTTGAGTGAAAACCAGTCGCTGTCTGCACAAACGTATCGCTTTTGAGTTGAAACCTGCCGCTTTTAGCCTTCCTGGGATCGCTTCCGAGTGAACAGTAGTTGCTTAGTGTCTTTTTTGCATCGCTTACAACCTAACAGTGGTCATTTATTGTCTTTTCTGCATCACTTTTAATCTTACAGTGATCACTTTTAGCTATCTGGATCGCTTTATGCAAAACTAGGGTTTTTGTTATGTTCTATTTTTCTCATACATCTGAGTCGCTTATGACCCGTAATTAGTCGCCTGTTGCTTTTTTGCATCGCTTATGAGATTTATCATTTTGCATCTAGAATTACTAGCATTGCTTATGATCTATAAGATTTAACCTGCGGCAGAATACAGATCGATCTTGATCAATAGTTGATCACCTTTGGTAACTATGTCGCTTTCAGTTTGTATCATTTGCAATTTGGTTTTCCTGGTTACTAATTGGGTATTTGTGTAGAATCTTATCGATTGTCTAAGAAAAGGAGGTTATCAAACTACTAACATATCTTTTGTATCTTCGATCAGTCCAAGACTTGTGGTCTTTCACTAATTTAGGAACATTTGGGCTTGGTGATTAAAAAGAATCATTGCTTGCTCCGTGCTTGATTTATCTTTCTTGATTGCTTGCATGTGCTTGATTGTAACCCAAATTTAATAGCAAAAGTATCCTCTCCCCTTGCCTATCAAATGGATCTTAGGTGTATGAGAACTTGTTATTATCTTTAGAGGGCCTGCCTTCCTGGTGTGATAAGGGATACGACCTAAGTGGTAACGGGCTAAAGCCAAGTCCTTTCGAACTACTATATAAGAAAAGTGTTTGTGTCGAAAGCCACAAATAACAGGTGTTGTTTTGTTATACCGACAGCCAACCTCCCCTAAAACCCTCCAAGGCATAACCCTTGAAGGCTGGGAGACTCCATAACGGAGAGTAGCGCTGCCGCAAGTATAGCCACTCAAATGGATGCCCTCATTAGCAACCTTGTGTAGTAGCCAAAAACCTTCTATTTGTTAATGCAAAAGGTGGGACCTTTGAAGCTGCCCTGATTCACGTGGTTCTTAGAAGAGATAGCAGGGACAATCCTAAGGTTTGGTGGGGGGAGAAGCCTTGGGAAACCTAGATCTTGATATGCATGAGAATTGTGTACCATGGAGGGGAGACGGTGCTACCAAGATCCTAATGCTATCCGCTTTGAATAAGCACGGCCAGGGGACTCAACAAATACAGTCCTTTCCTAGCCTAGGTTATACAAGTTTGTGATTGTTATGAGTGTGAGTGATAGAAATTATTGTTTTCTTGTCAAAAAACACAAATCAGACATATTTCCTGACAGACATAGTCACCTTTGATATTTAATTACCCGCATACAGACAAATTAGATCACTTTTAACCAACAATCAGTCACCTTTTGCATAAACTGAATCACCTTTGAATAACATTTACTTGCCTATGGTCTAAACTATCACCTTTGATCAATAGTAAATTGCTTCTGAGTCAATACAGATCACTTGTAATAAATTGGCTCACCTCTGGTTAATACTGTAGCCTGTTACCTGAACCAAAAACTAGATCACTTTTAAGCTATTATCAGTCACTTTTGGCCTTTTCTGAGTCACATCTGAGCTATTATCTGTTTCATGTGGTTACTTACCAACAAATCTTACTAACTCATTTAAACCAACTACATTTCCATCTCGCTTAGCCTCAGCATTAGCTTTCAGACCTGTCTCTGATCATTTGCAGATACTTGGACTTTGTCTCCTACTTTGAGCTTATCAACCAATTGGACTTGGTGAACTTTTCATCTTTTTGAGATCCCAAACTAGCAAACCAAACATCAATCAATCAACAAAACAACATCTTTTGGCTTTAGCCTTAGTGACATCAGCAAAACAACAGCCTTAGTAAACAACTTTTCCCTTGAGTGTGTGAGCTATTCTCTAGGGAAGTTCAACCAACAACTAGCAACCAAGCAACCCAACAACAAACTAGCACAACAACCAACAATCAAACAATCAGCAAACCATCATCTTTTTGGGTCTCAAAACCTTGACAAGCTAAAGTTCAATTTTTAACATGAACCATCATGCCTCAAACTAGGAGTCAATATAGAGCTGAAATGGAAGCAAAACTTCGAGCTAAGATGGAAGCCAAGATGCAACAATCACGATCAATGCCTCTTAGATATGCAACTCAATTTACAACCGGCATGCCTCCTCACATGTTTGTGCCCCATGGGTACACTATTGGAGAGTCATCTAATCAAGTGCAATTACACCCTTTCACAACGACTTACGAAGAACATTCTTAAGAGGATTTATCTGACTATCAAGACACACATGTATGGGACCAAGTTGAGAAGCTTGTTTTATTAGATCCTAATCGTTACTTCTTACAACTTGCCTACATGGGAGCCTAACTACCAAGAGACTTTGACATATCAACTATTCAAAAACATGATCCAAGCACTCCCACTATTATTGCAAAGGGACCATCAATATTGAATACGAAGGAACTTGCCAAAAAGATCAAATTTTTGAGGATTTTGAAGCGAAATTTTGGAGTATTGGTCAACTCAAATATTGAATTCTAAGGTATGTTCTTTATGTATTCGTTTACTTCATAATCACTAAAAGTGGAACTAAGTTAAAAAAGTCATCATTATGTGCATTAATAGAATTGGAATCATTTAAATATGATATATATATGAATTTGTTGTATCTTGAATCATTAATAGAAATTTTTTTACTCCCTCAATTTGAACTGTGTCATTGATACCTCCCTATAACAAAGTATTATCATCATTCTCTCTAATATAACCAGTTGTATCAACATTTAAAATACAGTGCTATTGATGCTACAAATCTAATATATTTGGTTCTCATATAGTAATGAGTTGTCACTATCATCCTCTTGGCCATTTACCTCTAAAAAATTAGTTTGAGTTTTGTTTACTAGACCTATACTAGATAAGTTCTTTGTTTTTTCAAGTACCTTCTAAATTTTTTGGATTGTCATCTCTAGGTTTCTCCAAGAAATCAGATTGGTTAGGCTGCAATAAACTCTATATTTTAGTCTTTTTGTCATCATAAAAATTTGTCAAAAGATCACCAACAACTCTGTCATCATAATTAGCCTTAAAATTACTCCTTTCTTGATGATTTCACCCCTTGGCTATCTTGAATAGCTAATTCAAACTATAATTGATGCTCTTTACATGTTCACCATGATTTTCTTCAAGTATTGTATCATAAAGCTAGTTTCTAATGTTAGTTAGTATTTTGTCTCTTAACATTTCAAACATATCTATTGAGGGCAAAGAGTCTTGATTAGTGTCTTACCACTTAGATCAATTGTCACACCATTGCTAGTCAAACCAAGGACATTCTCCTAACTTTTGAAGATTGCACCATAGTTAGGATTACAAAAAAGAGATGATACTTTAAGAGTTTGATCATGGTAGAATATGAGATCAACAATCAACATGTGCTCATCTATGTCATCAGGAACATATATGCCTAGACTGTCATTACACATTTCACTTCTAATCTAATCATGTCAAAATCAACAAGTTTGGAGTCATTTATTAGACAAACATAATCATAAAATCCCTCTTCATTTCCACTCTCAATAGTGACATATAAACCATTCAATTCATGCTCATCATTGGGACTAGGTGTTCCATCATACTCAATGTCTTCTTTACTACCAATTGACTGATTTGTATTCATTGATTGTGATAATTCAACACTTTCAGTCCTTACAAGGTTACATCATACTTAGCTTGTTTGTCATAACAATCATCACATTGATTATTCATTATGCTTCTAACATAATCATTGTGTTTCTTGTCATGGAATCCATTGGTTTTTTCTAAATTACCTTTGTGATCATTACTCCCATGACCTTGATTGACAATAGATTGCTGATTTGAGATGACTTCATACTTGTCTTCATGAGCTACTCTAACGAATTCACCACCTACAATATAAGAATTTGGGTTGTCCTTTAACATGATGGTAGGTCTAGTTTTACCTTGTGAGTCTCCATTTGGAATGGTTGGTCCATCACAATGTGCTTGTCATAACTCTCCTTAGTGCTAGTGACTTCTTCTTTCTTGTCTTGAGTAGGTGTATCCATGGGAGGTTAAGAAAGCATGTTTGAGAAGATATGTTAAGAAAATGTGAAACTAACCTAGAGATTATGCCTACCACCATTTGTAAATTAACATCAACAATCAACATGTGCTCATCTATGTCATCAAGAACATCTAGGCCTAGACTGTCATTACACATTTCACTTCTAGAATCTAATCATGTCAAAATGAACAAGTTTGGAGTCATCATATATGCTGATTATTCATTAGTCATCATATGCTAATTTCTATATGCTGATTATTCATTATGCTTCTAACATCATCATTGTCTTATTCATGATGCATATAGAAACCATCATCATGTCGAGGAAACAAGCAAAGACTCTAATACCAGAAGAGCGTGAAGCTGAGAATAAGAGGAAAAGAGAAAGAATGAGGCAAATTCCCAAAAGTAGGAAATTGTCAACCATACAAGAAGACATTCCACCATGTCCAATTGAAGAGGAACACGTCACATGTAATCAAGCTAAGAGAGAGATCGAATTGGTGGCACAAAGGGAATGAATGCAAAACCTCCGTTCAACAAGGAAATTAAATCTCAAAGTTGGAGGCACTCCATCGTCCACAAGTCAAGTTGAATGAACACCATCATTATCTTCTCAAATTGGAGGCACTCCATCTTTCACAAGTGAAGTTGAAGGTACATCTTCATTCTCTTCTCAAGTTGGAGGCACACCATCATTCACACGTCAAGTTGAAGGTACACCATATTCTCCATCTTTTCCATCTCCAATTGAAGGTACACCATCTATCCCATCACAAGTAAATATTGAAGAAATTCCTAATGTTGATTCAACTTTACCAATGAAAATGCCTCCTAGAATTTTTCATAGAAAGCCTAAGTTTCTAATTGATATTGATGAGAATGTTTTGAAGCCCACGCAGGATAAGATTCCCAAGTGTACTTGCCAAAGATATGCCAATAAGATATGGAAATCATTCTTTGAGAACTTTAAATGAATCCGGAAGATGTCAACTATTGGTTGAATTGATGAGAAATTTACAATTTAGTCCCATTACAAAGATTCTTGGCCTAAGAACATTGGATGCCTCAAGTGAAAAATCAATTGTAAAGAATCTAATGAGTGCATATGAGTATGTTGGTTCCACCTCACGCACCAAGGATAGTAATGTCATAGGATGTATCATTACATTGACAATAGTAAGACAACAAAAAAATAAATCTCACCTCATTAGAAAGACAAGTCAAACATTGAAAATAAGTAGAAAAACACTAATGAGAGCCATTGGAAGACATGAAAGAGTTGAGGACCCAAACACCATTGAATTGTGGGCATTCTCTAGGAGACTCCCACATAAAGAGAAAGTTGTTGAAGCCTGGACATCCTTCATCAAAGAATTTTGGAAAAATAACACAGGGGTATTTCCTAACGCAAGAGATGTTGTAAGAATGAGAATTGGTTATTGAAACCGTACGCCACATCCAAAGCATTTTTTTGATGTGACTCAAACACAAATTTTCAAGAAACTTCAAGAGATGTATCCTCAAGTCAAAATTAGTCAAAGGTATTTTGAAATGGTAAATCTTTTTTATGTCAAAATAAATCACACACACACAACTTGTTTTTGTAGAGAACATATTGAGTTTTCTAATCATTATGATGTTTATAGATATATATGTGTAGATTTGCATACTAATGATGTTTTACAGGAGTGTAATATAAAGTGTCCACCTAGATCTTCAAGAGATTTCATATCAAGCATCTTATGCTAGAGAGTGGATGGCCAATTATTCCACAATAGCTTATGCTTGGATGGCACGTGTGATCATTGTGGTGGGTTGCAACATTTGCCAATTTGTCAACATATGGAGAACACACATGCAATTGGAAGTGAGCTAGTAAATTTTGGCAAGTACAAGAGAGTGGCATATAGTTTGAAAGATGGCAAAGAAGCAAAAGGTTTGAATTGGTCATTCAAAAGATTCTAGTGTATCAATTTATCCCTATTTTTTGAGATAATATAGATTACAAGTGTGCAAGGCATATCCATAGAGCTCGATGGTTGGAATTGCAATTCAAGTTATGCAAGGACACATTTCCATTTGGTACCATCATTTTAGTTTTTGACTTTGTAGAGAACTACACACTACATCCACAGAATGAGGTGCAATTGTAGTATTACAATTCTATGCAGGTTGCTATATTTGTGCAATAGCATTCATTCATACAGAAGATAGTACATAGGACGACAAGAAGATCTTAAGGGAATATCATTTTTATAACAATGATGATTGCACACATTCTACGGAGTTCATGCAAGGTTTCTTTCAGATGTTCTACTGTGATTTGGCTAGCAGGAGCATATCATTTCATCAACATATCATATGGTTAGATAATTGTGCATCACAATTCAAGAACTTGTGGATGTTCTATTAGTTGAGTAGGATGCATAATATGAATGGTGTTCAACATATGTGGAATTTTTGTGAGGCTGGACATGGAAAGGGGGAGCATGATGGTGTAGAAACATGTATCAAAAGAGCATTAGCATGAGAAGTGTTGAAGTACAAAGATAATGTAAAGTTGAAAGATGTGAGATCTATTGTCAAATGATGTAACACTACAATGGGTCCAAGTAATGAAGGTAAGTCTATAGTTCATAGATATTTTTGGTTGGTTGATGATACTAACATTGCAAAATATGAGGACTGTTGTACATTGACAGGATCGAGTGAGCTACACTCTTTTAGAAGATTTAATGCAAGTTCATGGAGTATTCATACACGATGGATGGTATACTTTAGTTCTTCATGTACAGATGAATCTTGGTATGATTACAAGTCAAAGGAGTGGGTTGATGATTGGTGTACAAGAATCCTAAGCCCGATTGAAATGTATTGACTACCAACAACACTACAACTCACAGAGATTGAATCATTGATTGACTTTGACCATGTTTCAGATCTCATTCAACTAGGTATTATTAGCATTTAACTTTAATAAAATTAAATATTCCATCTTATTTTGTAGTTTTTCTTGTATTGTTAACTATATTCATCAAACTGAATGCACATATCAATGTGGGGCATGGTTATGTAGTTATTGCAACTGAAGACAATGAAGAACGAATGGATT
Organism: Cunninghamia lanceolata; assembly: GCA_027924645.1. NCBI lineage: Eukaryota > Viridiplantae > Streptophyta > Pinopsida > Cupressales > Cupressaceae > Cunninghamia > Cunninghamia lanceolata. The sequence continues at coordinate 550,255 of BSBN01000181.1, forward strand.
ATTATTTGTGTCATTATGTTGAGGCAAAAAAGAAATCAGATTCCCCTATTATAGATGGAGAAAACATCGAGTACCCTATAGGATCAGTGGTTGTTACTGGAACATGGCTTAGAAGGTACCCAGTGAAAAAGTCTGATATGTGGTTATTTGAGGACTTTGACACACATAGGAAGATTCTTCATTATTCTAACCTTGTTGTGGCATCAAAAGTTAATATGATCAAATATGGGGGTAGATCATTGAACAGGACCTTGTGGAAGGTTCGTGAGTCTAACCACAAGGCAATACTCGACACAATAAAGAGTAGAGCAGACACGGATGGTTCATTGGATTGAATTAGTGGAATGAAAGAAAGGTATGTTATTTTTCTTTGCTATCCTCATTTCACCTTCTATATTTTAGCTACACATTTTAGCTAAATAGTGCAATTGCATTTGTATGCAGGATTTTAGTATGATGGAGGTAGGTATAATCCTTATGAAGTTGCCTTTGGAAGGAAAGTAAGGTAGGTTTTCATGATTATTTCATTATGATATGTCCTTTAATTACTATTTCATAATGATTTTTAATGAGTTTTAATGATGTTACTATGAGTTTTAATTCATTTTAATGATGTTATTATTTCATAATGAGTTTTAATGACAAACCCTCATTGGTTTGTTCACATTTGGTGCTAACACTTGATAGTAGCAGTAAGGGACACCTCAAATGATGCCCTACAAGACATTGGATCAAATGAGAACTCCTTTATAGTACTAAAGTTTCATCTACTAAAAAAGTATTATGGCTGAATTTTTACATTCGACATCTCTTGGGGCCAAACGGATGGCACCAACGCATTTGGGTGGGCAAGTAAATGCTAGGGGAGATGTATTTTCGGTGGAAAAGCCTCATGGTCATTCTCGGCTATATCTAATGCAGACAATCTGTCAAGAGCCCTAAGACAAAAAAGGTGTCAAACCTTGGATTGACTGTTCCATAAAAATGTGATACCTAGGAACATCTTCTTTTCATGTATAGGTGGATATTAGGTCCACCTACAAACACCTACCTCAATTTTTTTTAAATCAATTTCGTTTGCCTATGGTGGCAAGGAACACATTGTTCCAAAATGCTTCAGTTTCATGTAGTGGAAAGGTGCTAAGAGTGACATTTTGCATTCCAGATCTCGTGGGGCCGAACGGACAGTGCCAACACATCAGGGTGAGCAGGTAAATGTGAGGGGAGGTCTTGTTTCATGTGTCAAGCGTCCCAATCATTCAGGGCAACAGACTATTAACAAAGTCCCTTAAGATTCCTAAGAGCAAAAAACTACCAAACTATGATGTAGCAGTTCTTGGAATTCATGGTAGCTAGGAACTTTTTGTTTAGACCTACAAGTGCATGTGGGGTCCATCCACAATAACCTCCCTTAGTTTTGGTAAACTCTAGTTTGTTTGACCATGCTGAAATCAAATGCATTCTTGCAAAATGCTTTAGTTTCATGTGGTGGAAAGGTGCTAGGAGAGAGATTTTGCATTCCACAGCTCATGGGGCTGAACTGACTATGCCAACACATCAGGGTGGATGGAGAAATGCTAGGGGAGGTCTCATTTCATGCACCAAGAATCCCCATCATTTGGGGCAACAGGCTACCGACAAAGTCCCTTAAGATCCTTAAGAGCAAAAAATGCCAAACTATGACAGAGCAGTTCTCAGAATTTGTGTCAATTGGGAATGTTCTGTTTGGACCCACAGGTGCATGTGGGGTCTATCCACAATAACCTCTCTTGGTTTTGGTCAACTCCAGTCTGTTTGACTAGGTAGAAATCAAATGCATTCTTGAAAAATGCTTCAGTTTCATGCAGTGGAAAGGTGCTAGGAGTGAGATTTTGCATTCCATAGCTTGTGGGTTTGAACCAACTGGGCCAACATGATTGGGTGGGTTGGTAAATGCTATGGGAGGTCTCGTTTCATGCGCCAAGCATCCCAATCGTTCGAGGCAGTAGGCTATCGACAAAGTCCCTTAAGATCTGTAAGAGCAAAAAACTACCAAACTATGACGGAGCAGTTCTCAGAATTTGTGGCAGATGGGAATGTTTTGTTTAAACCTACAAGTACACATGGGTTCCTTCCACAATAACCTCTCTTGGTTTTGGTAAACTCAAATCCATTTGACCATTGCCGAAATCAAATGCATTCTTGCAAAATGCTTTAGTTTCATACAACACAACCTTGCCAGGAGCCATATTTTTTGTTATGCTGGTCATGGGGCCAAAATGACTATGCCAACATGTTGGGGTGGGTGGGTAAATGCTAGGGGAGGTCTTGTTTCATGTGCCAAGCATCCTAGTCATTCCAGGCTGTAAGCTACTGGTAAAGTGACTTTACTGGTAGCTTACAGGCTGGAATGACTGGGACACTTGGCACATGAAATGAGACCTCCCCTAGCATTTACCCACCTACCTTGATGAGTTGGCATAGTTGGTTTGGCCCCATGAGATATGGAATGCAAAATCTCACTCCTAGCACTTTTCCACTTTGCTGGTAGCTTGCAACCCAGAATGACTAAGACACTTGGCATATGAAATGAGACCTTCCCTAACATTTACTACCCACACAGATGTGTTGGCACAATCAGTTCAACCCCATGACCCATGGAATGTAAAATTTCAGTCCTAGCACCTTTTGACTTTGTCGGTAGCTTACAACCCAGAATGACTGGGACACTTGGCACACAAAATGAGATCTCCCATAGCATTTACCCACCCACCTCGATGCATTGGCATAGTCAATTCAACCCCATAGTGAGTAAAATAAAAAATATGGCACCTGACAAGGTTGTACTGTATGAAACTGAAGCATTTTGCAAGAATGCATTTGATTCGACAAGGTCAAATGGATTTGAGTTGACCAAAACTGAGAGAGGTTATTGTGGATGGACCCCACATGCACCTCTAGGTCTAAATGGAATATTCCCAGCTACCACGAATTCCAAGAACTGCTCTATCATAGTTTGGCAGTTTTTTACTCTTAGGGATCTTAAGAGACTTTACCGGTAGCCTACTGCCCCAAACAACTAGGATGCTTGGTTCATGAAACAAGACCTCCCCTAGCATTTATCCTCCCACCCCAATGCATTGGTGCAGTCGGTTCGGCCCCACGAGTTGTGGAATGCAAAATCTCCCTCCTATCACCTTTCCATTGCATGAAACAAAAGCATTTGAGAGATTGTCTGTGTTCGATGTATAGAATGCAAAATTTCACTCTTCGCACCTTTCTAGTATATGAAACTAATCTAAAATCTGATTCCCTTTTTGTCTCTTGTGTTTTGACCTTTTGGCTTGGTTATTGTTAATTTGCTATAGTTTCACAATATTTGTGAATCATGATGGTACTTATCCCCAAGTATACCACCAGATCCCCTATACAATACAATAAATCAAATCCCAATCTTACGAGCACAATGAGAGAACATATCTCTTCTAAGAGTTCCAAATCATTGGACTTTAGTGTCAAACGAGAAGAAATCCACAAATACTACCACACACTAACCTCACAACTCTTTCCCTTATGCTACCCTTTGATAAGAGATCAATGTTGTGACATAATATTGTTGTTGAAAGTTATCAAAAAACATAGGGGAGTGGACCTAATTTTTGAGCATCCCAACTTCACACCTCTAAGAGTTGTGCATTAAGTCATGTTTTGTTAGTGTGATGATGTGGCATTAAATGATTGGTTGTTTTTTAGATCTAAAGAGCACATTTCATTCAATTGTAAGTACTTATAGTCAATACTAACAACCTTATAGTCACAACTAGTAGTGTTAAACTTTTAAAAATATTAAACCTTAAATCCACAAATACTATCACAACTATTGGAACATGCTCAGCCACATGAATTTGATAAGAAACATATTTATAAGGTAGATGTGTAAGACAACATAGATTGTCACTTATCAAAAAAATTTGATAGTCACTCTTATTTACATATTAACTCCTTGCCAACATCACAAACTTCTTGTTAAGATTACAAACACCATGATTTTTTTTGTAATGAAACTTCAATACACATGTATGGACAAGGTGTTGAGGACACATATTTCATCCATTTGTTGGTAAAAGCAAGGGTTTTCTAGATTTTCTTAAGTATTTTCAACTTATAGCAAGCATACCATAGCTTTCCCTTCATCTAGAGTCCATAATAGGGAGTGATAATATCAAATTTTACTAATTTTGGCATCACTTCAGACCTAGCATCAATACAATTTAGGGTTTTATGAAAGATTTATTTCAAAAGTGAGGTTTTGGTAGTGTATGAGGGTTTGGTACAATCATGGAGAGGCTTATTATGTAAGTTTTAGGTTGTCTTTTATTGTCTTTTTGAGGATTTGTCATGGAGAGGCTTATTATGCTTATTATGACAGTCATAGGAGGATAGTCAAGGACTGCCATAGTTTTAGGGGCAGTTATGGAGTTGTTTCTTGTTTGAAACCCTCGTCAAGATGGTATTATATGTAGATATATGATATCTTTAGTTATGCATACCTAAAACAAGGACATGTTGTAGTGCCAAAAATGTGACCATGCTGCAAGAGATAGTTTTGATGTCATACATCATAAGGCTTAAACTATTGATCAAAACTCCTAGCATGAACTCAAGTTTGCAAAAGGACTTTATCACTAGTCTTGGACATGGTATGGATAACCAATATTGCAAACAGGGTATGGACAACCATCAAAGCATAAAGGATATAGGAATTTTTCAAATGTCATTTTCTAGTTTTTCTCAGATGAATCAACATTCTATCTTATACCACAAAACTGTCCCTTTCTATCTCAAACCAATCAACATTCTATCTCAAACCATAAAACTACCCCTTTCTATCTTAGACTAATCAACATTCTTGTCTTTTCATGACTGTCCCAGATCATTTTATTGGTCCAAGATTACCTCCTTTTCACATACACTCCTTGTCTCATAATCATGACTTGAGGACTGTCTCTTTGGCTATCACATTTTGTGACTTTTTCACATGATAATTGTTCAATCTCAGTGATAATAAAGGATATAGGAATTTTGTCAGATGTTGTAATTGCATTTGCCCTTGTAGACATGTATGTAAAGTGTCGAAGCATAGACAAGGCACGGGGATTGTTTGATAGAACACCACAAAGAGAGGTCCTCTCATGGAATGCAATGATTGCAAGATATGTAGAAAGTGGATTTGTTGAAAAGACTTTAGAAACTTTCAAGAAAATGCAATTGGAAAGTGTAAATCCAAATTCTACAACCTTCACCAGCATTCTTCCTATCTCTACCAAAATAGGATCTTTGGAACAGGGTATGGACAACCATCAAAGCATAAAGGATATTATGTAGGTTTTTGTGAAGTTGACTGTGATGATAATTATGTAGGTTTTATTTTGAATGGTGGACAAGGGTTTGGTGTCTTGAGAAATATTATACATTTGGACTTTATCTTATGAGAATTATGGTGAAGGTCAATGGTATTGTGTTAGTCATAGTGACAAACCCTAGAGGCTTGTGCAGTGTAATATACCTATACTCAACTTCTCTCTCATGTGGAGTATAAAGTTGGAATAGAAATATAAAATGCCAATCTTCGGTTAAAACCTCAAGGTGGGATCAACTTGTCCCTACACCCTTTATTAATGTGCTCAGAATGAATTTGTAGATGATGGTAAAGAAAAAAGTAGAGTGCCTTCTAAAATGACTAGTTTTCTCTTGAATATTGTTGTGGTTGTTAGTTCCATGTGTATAGTCTCATTGATAAGATGTATTGTTATTATCCCTTAAGAGCAAAGTGAAAATGCTTAACTTTGATTGAATATGTAGATAGCAATTATGTATGTGCATATGAGAAAAATGTTACCTTAAAAGAATTTGAAATATTTGCAAGGGCTATATGATAGACCTATGGGACCATGGCTATGGTTTTATTATGACTCTAAAATGATTTTTAAGGAAACTCTTATTTATGGAATTATTATTGTGTATATTTTTGCAATAATTAAGGTCAAAGTATTAAAGTTGTAATAATTGCAAGATATGCACAAAATGGATTTGTTGATAAGGATTTAGAAACTTTCAAGCAAATGCGATTGGCAGGTGTAAATCCAAATTCCACAACCTTAACCAACATCCTCCCTACCTATGCCAAAATGGGATCTTTGGAACACGGTATGGACATCCATAAAGCATAAAGGATATGGGAATCTTCTCAAATCTGTTGTAGTTGCAACTATCCTAGTAGACATGTATGCAAAGTGTGGAAGCATAGATAAGGCACGTGAATTGTTTGACAAAACAACTCAAAGAGTGCCATCTCATGGAATGCAATAATTGCAAGATATGCACAAAATGGATTTGTTAATAAGGCTTTAGAAAATTTTAAGAAAATGCAATTGAGAGGTGTAAAGCCAAAATGTGATCTTTGGAACATGGTATGGACATCCATCAAAGCATAAAGGATATAGGAATTTTATCACATCTTGTAGTCGCAACTGTCCTAGTAGACATGCATGCAAAGTGTGGAAGCATAGATAAGACATGTGAACTATTTGACATGATGTATCAATGAAATGCCATCTCATGGAAAGCAATGATTGCAAGATATGTAAGAAATGGATTTTTTTGATAAGGCTTTATAAACTTTCAAGCAAATACAATTGGTGGGTGTGCAGCCAAGTTCCACAACCTTAGCCAGTATCCTCCTTGCCTATGCTAAAATGGGATCTTTGGAACATGATATGGACATCCATCAAAAGGATAAAAAGATATGGAAATTTTGTTAGATGTTGTAGTTTCAATTTACCTCGGAGACATGTATGCAAAGTGTAGAAGCATAGACAAGGCACACGAATTGTTTGGCATAATGCCTCAAAGAAATGTCATCTCATGGAATGCAATGATTGGAAGATATGAAAAAAATGGATTTTTTGATAAGGCTTTAGAAACTTTCAAGCAAATGCAATTGGTGGGTGTAAAGACAAATTCCACAACCTTAGCCAACATCCTCCCTTCATATGCCAAAATGGGATATTTAGAACATGGTATGGACATCGATCAAAGCATAAAGGATATGGGAATTTTGTCAGATCTTGTAGTTGCAACTACCCTAGTAGACATGTATGCAAAGTGTGGAAGCATAGACAAGGTACGTGAACTGTTTGACATGATGCCTCAATAAAATGCCATTTCATGGAATGCAATAATTGAAAGATATGCAAAAAATGGATTTTTTTGATAAGGCTTTATAAACTTTCAAGCAAATATAATTGGCGGGTGTAAAGCCAAATTCCACAACCTTAGCTAGTATCCTCCTTGCCTATGCCAAAATGGGATCTTTGGAACACGGTATGGACATCCATCAAAGCATAAAAGATATGGGAATTTTGTTAGATGTTGTAGTTGCAACTACCCTTAGAGACATGTAGCATAGACAAGGCACGTGAACTATTTGGCATGATACCTCAAAGAAATGTCACCTCATGGAATGCAATGATTGCAAGATATGAACAAAATGGATTTTTTGATAAGACTTTAGAAACTTTCAAGAAAATATAATTGGCGGGTGTAAATCCAAATTCCAAAACCTTAGAAATGGTATCTTTGGAACACAGTAGAGACATCCATTTTAGCATAAAGGATATAGGAATTTTGTCAAATGTTGTAGTTGCAACTACCCTGCAAGACATGTATGCAAAGTGTGGAAGCATATACAAGGAACATGAACTGTTTGACATGATGTCTCAAAGAAATGTTGTCTCATGGAATGCAATGAGTGCAAGATATGCACGAAATGGATTTTTCATAAGGCTTTAGAAACTTTCAACCAAATGCAATTGGTACGTCTAAAACCAAATTGTTGTATTTGTAGCTTCCCTTGTAGACATGTATGAAAAGTGTGGAAGCATAGACAAGGCGCGTGAACTGTTTGACATGATGCCTCAAAGAAATGCACAGTATCATGGAATGCAATGATTGCAAGATATGCACAAAATGGATTATTTGAAAATGATTTATAAACTTTCAAGCAAATGCAATTGGCACGTGTAAAACCAAATTCTTGTAACGATAATTGATCATCATATTAAATGTTTAATATAAACTGTCATACGCATAATATCATGAACATAACATCTAGTCTATATATAAAGGTATATAGGCATGTGCAAACAAAGCCATACAGGCATATACAAAAATATACATCGGTAACATACAAAAGTATGAATACAAAGCCATGTAGGCATACAAAAAATGTCCCAAAATCTAGTTTCCTCTAAACTTATATCAAATAATCAACAGCCCTTGCTTGGTCGTGAACATGGAGAGCCAATCAGTGACTCATCCTCTCTCCCGTTGAGTAGACCTCCTCGACAGAGATTTTTGCAACTCCACGTGTTAATACAATCAAACAATATGCACATTAATATAGAAAACATGAAATATGTAACATCACATATGTAATCAATCACTTACCACTGCCTAATGATCCCTCTCAATCATCTTTTCTCTCTCTCTTCATCCATAGTTGGACAGGTTGGAGTTGTGACCTCTTGTGAGAAGAATCAAGAAGCAAAATTGAATAAAGATAAATATCATTTATGTACATCAAATGACATGACATAAAATAAGAAATACAAAATGACATTTACATGTTACTGGCTCATACCTCGGTCAAAGGATTTGAAGACAACATGGCTGCAACAATGCCTGCCTGTACTGATTCATGAAGATGAGGAGGAGTCTCCATATTCAACATTTGAAAATAGAGTTCAAGGTTATTCGAACAAAATAGATACATAACATTATTTAAATGCATAATGATTACAAATGGTTAAATTTACCTTCGTATAAGTGGTTCTGTGTGCAGGGGACAAAGGAAATTATGGAGGTGCTGGTGAAGGTCCCTGTTGAAATCATCAAATTGTCACTAAATAATATTACCATTGATATATGTACTATATTTACGATCATGTGATAAATTACATACCTGCTGACTTGACCTCCTCTCATAACCTGCCAATGGATGGCTAACAAAGGTAGGACGAAGACTTTGACCCTAGAATTTCATTGCACAGACAATTGTACATACATTAATTTTGACTTATAATATAGATAGTCATATAAAATTAATTACAAATTTAAAATAAGAATATATTAAATCTAGATGAAACTTGTAAAAAATTACCTGGGAGTTAATACTAAATGTATGTTGTAAGACATCATCTGTGAGAACAAGATCATCCAATATGGATGTGTCCATCACTGGATGTTGCCCTTGCATTGCAACATCCTACCAAAGTCCTGCGTCCCATAATCGTAAAGGTTCCCACATGAATTGGATAGATGTGGGGACAAATGATGCTTGCTGCTCGCACCCTCATCAACCTGGGTGAGATCATCGTTGTGCTGTGCTAGAAACTACGTGAGAGCACTCAATGAATGTAGTGTCTCCACCTCAACAATCTCCTTCAAAATTAAAGGGAGTGACACATGTGCTGGCCTCATCAGGGGTCTAGGTACACAGTTTTGGTCTCATTGTGCCTCCTCTCTATCTTAGGTAGAGCCACCACCTTTGCCCTGAAACTGTCGAATGCCAAAATAATTAGGAATCTTCTTGAGGACGAACTCGTAATGGAGTTTCCTCAAGAAATATTGTGGCACCTCGTTGTTGTTGCATGGCCGCTCATCAAACACCATGTACCATTTGTCCCAAAATTTTTGGGATATATCGTCATTCCTACACCAATGAATAGGGAAGCGTTTGCAAGTCTCTTCTAATTTTTGGCCAGTTTTAGGATGATAAAGTGTGAACATAATGCAGATTTTGTTGTTTTTTCGTCCTTCACTTGTTCATAAGACAATTTGTCAACATAGTATTGTTGACACATCTCCCTAGAGTCATGAAATTTGGTGATTTGGTTTGTCTCTGATTCAGTGTGAGAAACAATCATCTTTAATGATTTCGCAAGTGCTCTCCTATGATCGGTGATTGCACTTGGATTATTTAACATTTCAATTAGGGTTTGAAGATGTTTTTTATTTTCTTCTATTTGCCCTAAATAGTTTTCCTGTGTATCTCTTTCATGATGAGGACATGAAGGTGGCGGGTTTTCAGGGTTGTTTTGACCCTCCTCTGCTGGATTTGTGTTTTGTGCTACCTCATTGACTATAAATTCAATATAAAAAACTAATCAAACATTGAAAAAGTCAAAAATTCTTTTCAAACTCACAAAAAATAATCAAACCCTACCTTCTTCGGCTGCTAGACCTTATACATTTGCTTCACGACATCTTCGAGGGCAGGTTCGGTGAGGTGGCATCGTGAAAACATCGACTACTCTTAGCACTTGCTTGATTTGCCCTTCCTTCAATGCGCTCATGCTATTTGACTGGTTTTTTCCTTGACAAACTGCAGTTATGGCCACGAGTATGAATGAAATGATATGTTTTTTATTTTATTTTATGAAAGTTATAACGCGCTCTCATTATAGTCTGTATGGGACCAAAATGTCATCTGGTGACTTTTTGGTCCCACAACTCCATGCACTTACCCTTGTGATTTGATTAATTAAATATATATAAATTATTTAATTAATGCTAGGAAAATTAACTTAATTAAATAATTAATAATTATTTAATTAATGTGGAAGAATAATGATGATGGATGAAATTAATTAAATAATTAGAATTATTTAATTAACGTGAAAGTATTAGAAAATGGATAATTAAGCCAGGAAGTAAGGTGATTTTCTGGTGTCTACAGGATAAAATAGTTTTAAGTCTCAAGTCCAAGGCTTTAGTAAATTTTTTTATAAGAAACATTAAGCAAGGTAATGGGCCTCCTTTTTTTAATGAATAAGGATCCCCTTATTTGGGTAACAACTTAATGACTCCTTTGTTTATCTCACTACTAAGGGAGCCTTCAATAGTTGACCCTTTATAAACCTCAAATAGAATTTTGTTGACCCAATTTAGATTAGATTTATTAAACTCAACAAGAAACCCATCAAAGATAGGAAACTTCTCATTCTTTAAATGATAAATAGCTTGTTTAATCTCATCTAAGGATAATTCATTCTCAAGACCACTAGAATCCATAGCCCTAATATTGCAAAGAACAACCTTAGAGATAATATCTCTAGCACTAGAAACAACATCATTGCCACTTGAAGAAAACAAACTATGATAAAAATTCTAAAAGGCCTCATATTTTCCTCATCCTTAACCAACACCCCTCCCACATCAATTGGAATAACCTTTCATTTTTAATTTTTTAAAACCTTTAAAAATTTAAAGAAAAACTTGGAACTCCTATCACCCAAATGTGACTACATCAACCTTGACCTCCACATTGCACCCCTGGCCTTATAGAATTGATCACATCTTGATTCTTAACCAATGTTTGAATTTTTGAGACTCATACTATATCTTCACATCCCTTGGGTAGCTTTGTAACCCTTTTACAACCTTGAGAAATTCTTCTTTCAACCTAGAAGCCTTGAGGGTTCTTTCCTTTTCCTTATTTTTACCAAAGAGCTTATAAACTTAACAACCTCCATAGCATTATTCCATGTTTTCACATTAGAGCCCTTAGAGAACTTGCAAAAAATTAACACCCATAGATTAGACATAGTACTATAGGAAGGACCTTTGAGGTGAGACACATTCAACTTATACAACCCATTGAAAGAATAAGGAGCCACCACAAGAGAAGAAAGAGGGAAGATTCCAACATTAAAGGGTGAAGATCTGAACTTAGAGTGACTAGAATCACCTTAACCACATTCTCATTATGCACATGAGCAATATAAAATAAAGATCTATCCAACAAGAATTTATCTAATCTGAAAAAAAACTATTTTGGAACCATTCTTAAATTTTGACTGGGAAAACCAAATACCCTTACTATCCTTCTTACATGTCAACAAGGGGGTCAACTAGTTTATTTTTCCTCTTAAATTTGGCACAATTTTTTTCATTAACCTTTCATACAAATTTAGTACCACCAATCTTATCTTCATAAGTCTCGACCATATTAAAATCCCTACACAAACCCAAGGGATGTCTTTTGAATTATTAGCAAGCAATTTCTAAAGATCAGATTTGTCCTTAAATAATAGTTTGGAGCATAAATAGAGAAAATGTTAAACAAATTATTGTCAAGATTTAGTTCTATCCAAACTAGTTACAAGGAGAAATGCCATGATTGATCACATTAGAACCCTAAATTGGATTCAACAAAATTGATACACCACTTTCCCTTTTACATTCTTTGAAAAACTTAAAGCATTGGGACAAATAACTTTACCAGCACCTTCTAAAACTAAATCAATTGATTTAACTTCTTGCAACATCACACAATCCAAATTTCTTGTTTTCCATAGAGATTTAACCAAATACTTTATATCATGGGCTTCAAGGCCCCTTGCATTCTAACTCAAGATTTTCATTAAAGATAATAAAGGAAATGAGAGAGCGTTAATTCCTATAAGGGGGGATTATCACTTACCTTACTAAATTTTCCAAAAAAGGAATAGAGAGTGTTACTCCTAGTTTTGATTCGATCAATAGCCATATCATTATCATTTCCCCATTTGATCCAACCAAGAAAAATTCAGTATCTCCTTCTTGAAAACCCATTCTTTGCCTTTTAGAAAAAATACTTCCTTTGTTGCTTGAAACATTACTCTTACCACTTAAGGATTTACCATCATTATGAAGAATAGGCTTATTTTAAAGAGGTTTTACTAGAGGATGTTTTATAATTTTTGAGGCTCTAATAATATTTTATTATTAGGCCATTCACACGATTTGGTTTGACATGGGGCTTTAACACAATGGAAGACTTATTAGACCTAGGAATATTCATAGGATTAACATCTATGACCATACAGTCATGATGGCTTTCCTCAATGAATGTTAGGATGCAATTCTTCTATGTCAAAATTTTTATTAACACCACTTTTAGGTTCCAAATTATAACCCATGACAATGCTATCATTATTATTTCTAGTCACTTTATTCAAATGTTTTCCTAATATAGAATAGTTTATTTTTAAATGCCCATCATTTTTATAATAAAACATGCATTCAACCCATTGAGCCCCATAATTTTACAATTAAATGCAGTCCCATGTAATGGTACATAAATAATATCAAACAAACAAACATTATGTTTCAATGAAATGAGAAGCCTTGCATTCATATGCAATAACGAAGCCCTTGTATCTTCCAATTTAATTACATCACCCAACAACTTTAACACCTTAGGGGAAAAAACACAAACATGGTAGAACATTACATATTTCTAAGCATTTTGAAGAAGAATTTAACACCACATCATTAGGGTTTACAATTGGATCCCATACAAAAGCTCTAAAGAGGGATCTCCCTAGATTTGAAAAGTCATTATTTAAATTCTTTTGCATGCTATTATTTTTAAAGAATGCAAAAAATCCCCTTTTGAATTATTTGACATAAGGTAACATGTAAACCTAGTTTTTCCCCAAATCATGACCAACTATTTTAAAAAAATTTCCTTGCAGGAAGCACATCAAGATTTAAACATAAAAATAAAATACCAAATCACTTAACCTATATTCTCCTATTTCCAAAATACGTAACATTTCCTCATTTAGAAACAATTTTAGAGTAAAGATATGTTTACCTTACAAGCCTTAACCTATATTCTCCTATTTCCAAAATACACAACATTTCCTCATTTAGAAACAATTTTAGAGTAAAGATATGTTTACCTTACAAGCCTTCCATTTGGCCATTATCTTGAAGGGACCCTCCATCTTTAGTCATGAACACAACTCCTTCATTTACCTCTATCTACTCACCTACCACAAACACATCCTTAAATAATTTACCATATTGCTTTTAACCCCTAAAATCATTTCCATCCCCACTCTCCATATAATACATACCATCTTCCTAAAAAACAAACAAAGCCTCTTGCAAGGATGGTGCAGGAGGGTTGTCCCCTCTTGCAGAAACAAACACTCAAACACAAAACCAAAATTCACAAAACAAGATTGCAACAAAACTATTCAATTCTTGATTTATTTTATTCAAATTTACTCAGAACCAACTATAAATCTGCAATACAACAGTTTGTATTCTTAGCCATTAATGGCTTCTCTCTCTCTCATAGGAAAATCCACATACACACCTTTACAGTCTCATATTGGCTTACCATTTCTATGCACACCTTCCTCTGATTGATCCCTTTCTCTTTCTTTCTTCAAATCTACAACAAAGAATCCTTTATATTCCTTCCAAAATGGCACTCCATCAAACTCCTTCTCTACAGTGCCCAAATGAGGCTGCTCCCCTTCACTATTTATAGTTTTTCTATGTCAAAATAACATGGTTGAGCCTCAATAGAGGCATCCTTGTTCCCTGTCACTGTTGGAAAATGTGCCTCAAATTACTGGCTTGATATTCTATTTATAGTGTTGTGTGTTTATTCCTTCATCAGCCTGATTGATCACTTTCGATGGGACCTTCGACATAGTCTCCTCGATGGACCGATAACCCTTCTTGCTTTGTCATTATGTAGTCTGTCGGTGGGAGTTAACCACTTCGGAGGGAGTCTCTAAGCTATCCCTTTGATAGCCTGATACAAAGCGTTAGCTCTCCATCAGAGTGACTTAGTGTCTTCAGTGGGACTCTATCTTGAGTCTCTTCGATAGTCTGATACAGTGTATTCCTCGCTAGCTCGTAGTGGATTGGTGGGTCCCAGGCTTAATCAGGCGGGGAAGCGGGGAGTGATGACATGTGTGACTCGGTGACATGGGAGTTGGCAATGACATGGAAGTGGGGACCACTTGGAACATTATTGATCTTCATCGAAATGACATCCTTATATTGGTGGGAGACAATATCTTGTCCCTTCGATGTGGTGATACACTAGATTAGATGGTGTCGATAGAGGGTGAAAAATGTGATTTTGGTGAGAGACAGTTTGTTGTCTCTTTGATGTTCTGATACAAAGTGCTTGGCAAAGCTTGGAATCTTTTTGAGGTGACACAAGGACTTCAAAGGGAGACTATCTGGAGTCTCTTCGAAGTTTCGACAAGGGCATCAATAGTTTGACATGTTGGATAGTTAGACAGTTTGTGTAAAGTTACATATGGAAGTTGAACTGAATCATTCGTATGGTATGGAAGACATAACAACTATGTGAATGTATGTTAAGAAGAACATTGGAACATTCTGTCATTGAGATATAGCTATTTGATTGGAAGAACGAGGCTAATCAGAGAAATGTTCTGCTACTGAAGTTGATGCTGTGTGGATTAACACCTAAAAACACAATTCTATAACTTTGTATGTAAACATTATTTACTGTAATACAAAGTGATTTTGCTTGGTGTGTGGGTTTTTCTCCCATAAGGGTTTTCCCACGTAAATCTGGTGTTCGTTCTATGTGTAATTTAAATTGTCTACTCTATTATTCTGGTTAATGCGCATCTTTAATGAAATGTAATTGGAAATTGAATGTACTATCTGCATTTCTCTTCTAAGAATTGGCATTTGGAAGGTGATTTCATACTTTTCTTTCACTACAAGTGGTATCAGAGCTTGGCCAATTGTGTTATCCTTGTGGGTGAGTTAGGTTTTTTGTGCTGATTTTGTTGAGTGGGAGTTTTGTAGAGAAATTGATTTGAAATTTTATTGCAGATTTGAGATGGCAAGCACATCTGGAAGAATAGAGATTGAGAAGTTCAACAGTGGCAGTTTTGAGTTGTGGAAAGTCAAAATGGAAGATTTACTGGTGGATCAAGAGTTATGGACTGTAGTGTCCTCTAACAAACCATCCACAACCTCGCAAGATGATTGGGATGCATTGGACCAGAAGGCCAAGGGTCTAATCAGACTGTGCTTGGTTGATTAAGTTATCCTAAATGTCCATGAAGAGAAGACTGTGAAAACTCTGTGGAAGAAGCTTGGTGACATTTATCAGGGGAAATCTTTGGTAAATAAGTTATTCCTAAGGAGGAAGCTGTACTCTTTGAAGATGGAGGA
Organism: Cunninghamia lanceolata; assembly: GCA_027924645.1. Lineage (NCBI taxonomy): Eukaryota > Viridiplantae > Streptophyta > Pinopsida > Cupressales > Cupressaceae > Cunninghamia > Cunninghamia lanceolata. The sequence continues at coordinate 566,305 of BSBN01000181.1, forward strand.
CGGAGTGTCTGTTGTAGATCATTTGAATACATTTAACATGATCATTGTGGAGTTGACGTCTTTTGGTGTGAAAATTGAAGACAAGGATTGTTGCATGCTCCTATTGTGTTGATTACCTGACACATGGGATCACTTGGTAATGGCTATTGGGAGTACAACAACCACTTTCAAGATGGAAGATGTGGTTGTTTTGCTATTGTCAAAGGAAATGCGAAGGAAGTCTTCTGAGATGGCTAAGGAGGCCCTTGCTGTTTGAGGTAGACCGGAGGAAAAAGGAAAGAAGAAAGACAAGAAGTCTAGATCCAAGTCAGAGGGGAGATCAAAGTCTCCTGGTAAAAAGTTGAAGGTGAAGTGCTAGAATTGTGGGTAGACTGGACACATCCAGAAAGAATGCAAAGAGGAGAAAAAGCAAAAAAAGAAGAAAAAGAAGAAAAAGAAGAACAATTCTTCTGATAATGAATCTTCTCAGAGTGATGCAGATACCTTCATTACAGCCTTGGCAACACAGGCATCAGATGATGTTTGGTTGATTGACTCAAGTGTATCCTTTCACATGACCTCTCATAGAGATTGGTTTTCAAAGTATGAAGAATACAAAGGTGGAAGGGTGTATCTGGGTGTGATTCTCACCTGGAAATTGTTGGTCATGGAAGAGTCAGAATTAAGTTTCCTGATGGAAGAATATAAGGAATCAATGATGTAATGCATATACCAGGTCTGGCTCAAAATTTTCTTTCTATAAGTAAGATGAATGATGTTGGCGTGCAAGTTTCTTTCTCGAATGGTGGCTGTAGAATGACTAGAGGCTCTATGGTGTTGGCCAAGGGTGCACACATAGGCACTATTTACAAGCTGGACACACTTGTTGTTCAATGTAACAATGTCTCTGCAAAGTCAAGAAAAGCTGCTAATGTAGGGAAGGGGAATGTCATTCCTTTGGGTGTAAATTCCTTGGAGGTAAAACTCCTAGCAGAGAAAACCATGCTGTGACATCATTTACTTAGCCACATAGGAGAAAAAGGCTTAAAAGCCTTGAAAAATAAAAACCTAGTTGAAGGGATTGATGATTGTAACCTTGAGTTCAATTTTTGCGAACATTGCATTTATGGAAAGCAAAATCGTGTTTCTTTTTACTCTAGTCCTCATAAATCTTTTGGCATACTAGATTATGTTCACTCTGATGTATTTGGTCCAGTGAATGTTCCTTGGTTGTTGAAATCTAAATATTATGTTTTATTTATAGATGATTATTTTAGAAGAGCATTTGTGTATTTTCTAAAAAGTAAATCAGAAGTGTTCAGTCGGTTTAAGGAGTTTAAAACCTTGGTAGAAAACCATACTAGTAGAAATTTAAATGCTTGAGGATGGATAATGGCAGTGAATTTTATTCTGCAGATTTTGAAAGGTATTGCAAAGACCATGGAATTAAAAGGCATAAAACTACACCTTACACTCCGCAGCAGAATGGAGTTGCTGAAAGGTTGAACAAGATACTAATGGAAAGGGCAAGAAGTATGTTGAGTAGTGCTGGTCTAGAGAAGAAGTTCTGGGCTGAGGCTATAGCTACAACATGTTATTTGATTAATCGTTCACCTACTTCGACACTTGTTGACAAAATACCTTTGGAAGCATGGTCTAGTAAGAAGCCCTCTTTAAGATGCATTAGAGTCTTTGGCTGTGAGGCATATGCATATGTGCCAAATGAGAAAAGATCTAAATTAGAAAACAAGGCTGTAAAATGTATCTTCATCGATTATGGTATTGGTGTGAAAGGATACAAGCTTTGGAATCCAATTACTGAGAAGGTAAATTGTACAACAAAAGTGTAATCTTTCATGAGATGAAACCTTCTACATTGGATCTACAGCCAGAGGTGAAAGAAGCTGAAAAGAAGAATGATGTAGTTGAAATTCGTCTAACTCTAGATAAAGAGGAACTACGAATTCCAAGTGTACTTGATACTGAGGAAAGATCAAGCAATTTTGAAAGTTTTGAACAAGAAGAAGAACCACAACCTCAGCCTTAGCCAATGAGGAGGTCTACACTTGAGAAGCGACAACCTGAAAGGTTTGGATATTCTATGTTGGATTCTACTTGTGCCTATGCTTTGATTGCTAACATCGATGAGCCTAGGAATGTGAAAGAGGCTATTAATATGTCTAATTCAGATTCCTGGTTGGAAGCCATGAATGAAGAAATGACATCATTGAAAAACAATGAAACCTGGGATTTGGTACCTTTTCCTGAAGGTCGAAAGCCTGTTGGCTGTAAATGGGTATTTAAAAAGAAAATTGATCTGGATGGTAGTATTGAAAAGTATAAAGCTAGGTTGGTCGTGAAAGGTTATTCCTAGGTAGAGGGAATTGATTATGGAGAAATATTTTCTCCTGTAGCTAAGCTAACATCTATTAGATTTCTATTGTCACTTGCAATAGTGTATGACTTAGAGATTGAGCAAATGGATGTGAAGACAACATTTCTTCATGGAGATTTGGAAGAAGAAATTTATATGTCCTAGCCTGAGCACTTCATTGAAAAATGTAAAGAAAATCTGGTTTGCAAGTTAAAGAAATCTTTGTATGGTTTAAAACAATCGCCTAGAATGTGGTACCAAAAGTTTGACATGTTTGTGTTGTCATTGGGATTTGTGAGATTAAAACTAGATCATTGTGTGTACTATAAAACTGAAAATAGTCATTTACTTATTATTTCCCTGTATGTGGATGACATGTTATTCATTGGGAATGGTAAGGGTATGATTTCAAAATTAAAATCTCAATTATCAGCATAGTTTAAAATGAAAGATCTAGGTATGGCTAGGTATATTCTAGGGATGGAAATCAGAAGGGATAGGGCAAATAGAAAAATTTGGATTAGCTAGAGAAAGTATATTAATATTTTCCTAGAGAGGTTCAATATGAAAGATTGCAAGCAACCAGTTGTTCCAGTGTTGCAGGGAATGAAGCTATATGTTGAAGATTATCCAAAATATCCTACTGAGATGGAGGACATGATTAGGGTGCCTTATGCGAGTGTAGTTGGCAGTTTAATGTATGCAATGGTCTGAACTAGGCTAGACATTGCCCAAGCAGTGGGAGTACTTAAAGTCAGTATATGGCTAATCCAGGAAGACCACATTAGGATGTTGTGAAAAGAGTTTTTAGATATTTAAAGGGTAGTGCAAAGTATGCCTTGTGCTATCATGGTAACTCTACTGGATCTAAGAATTTAGTAAGCATTCATGGATATGTGGATTTTGATTGGGCAGGGGACATTGACAGTAGAAGATCCACCAGTGGATATGTATTCACAGTATTTGGTGGTGCAGTTAGTTGGATGAGCAAGTGACATGCTGTAGTCACTTTGTCCACTATAGAGGCTGCGTACATGGCAAAAACTCACAACTGCAAGGAAGCCATTTGGATTAGACGTTTGTGTTCTGATATTGGGTTTAATGTAGGACAAATTACTATCTGTTGTGATAGTTAGAGTGCCATTTGTTCGGCAAAAATCTGACTTTCCATGCTAGGATGAATCATGTTGATGTTTAGTACCATTTTGTTCGTGATATGGTGGAGGATGGAAAGGTTAATTTGGAAAAGGTGGATACTTTGGAGAATGTTACTGATGCATTGACTAAGCTTGTGAGCACAAACAAGTACAGATAGCATGCCAGTTTGATGGGCCTTGGGGCTTATGACATTCAGTAACTTCAAGAATTGGAAGAAGCCAGTAAGTTCTTCGTCAAGTGGGAGCATGTTGGAAAATGTGCCTCAAATTACTGGCTTGATATTCTATTTGCAACGTTGTGTGTTTATTCCTTCATCAGCCTAACTAATCACTTTTGGTGGGACCTTCTACATAGTCTCCTCCATGGACCGATAACCCTTCTTGCTTTGTCATTATGTAGTCTGTCGGTGAGAGTTAACCACTTTGGAGGGAGTCTCTAAGCTGTCCCTTCAATAACCTGATATAAAGCATTAGCTCTCCATCAAAGTGACTTAGTGTCTTCAACGGGACTCTATCTTGAGTCTCTTCGATAGTCTGATACAGTGTATTCCTCACTAGCCCATGGTGCATTGGTGGGTCCCAGGCTTAATCGCGTAGGGGAGCCAGGAGTGATGACATATGTGACTCAGTGACATGGGAGTTGGAAATGACATGGGAGTGGGGACCACTTGGAGCGTGATTGATCTTGATTGAAGTGACATCCTTATATTGGTGGGAGACGATATCTTGTCCCTTTGATGTGGTGATACACTGGATTAGATGGTGTCGATGGAGGGTGAACAATGTGATTTCGGTGAGAGACTATTTGTTGTCTCTTCGATGTTCTGATATGAAGTGTTTGGTGAAGCTTGGACTCTTATTGAGGTGACACAAGGACTTCAAAGGGAGACTATCTAGAGTCTCTTCAAAGTTCTGACAAGGGCATCAACAGTTCGACATGTTGGATAGTTAGACAGTTTGTGTATAGTTACATATGGAAGTTGAACTGAATCATTCATATGGTATGGAAGACATAATGACTGTGTGAATGTATGTTAAGAAGAACATTGAAACATTCTATAATTGAGAGATAACTATTTGATTGGAAGAACGAGGCTGATCAGAGAAACATTTTGTTGTTGAAGTTGATGTTGTGTGGATTAACACATGAAAGTACAATTCTGTACCTTTGTATGTAAACATTATCTACTGTAATACAAAGTGATTTTGCTTGGTGTGTGGGTTTTTCTCCCGTAAGGGTTTTCCCACATAAATCTAGTGTTCGTTCTGTGTGTAATTTAAATTGTCTACTCTATTATTCTAGTTAATGTGCATCATTAATTAACTGTAATTAGAAATTGAATGTACTATCTACATTTCTCTTCTAAGAATTGGCATTTGGAAGGTGATTCTGCACTTTTCTTTCCTTACAGTCACGTCCCCTCCTTCCTATGTACAGCAACCTATATCCCATGCTGTTGTCTAAAATCACCTTCTGAGGTGTTTTGTGCACCCTTTCATCTCCCACTTAGCTTTGTTTATGTTATTTCTTCCCCACAACACAACCTCTCTCTCCCCAAACTTGCACACACTCACTTTGGATGGTCTTCTCTATTTTTATTTGATTTGGTTCCCTTTTGGCAGCATTCCCCTTTCCTCTTCTGGCCGTCCAATCCTCTGAATTGACCCCCCTTATCTATTGTGTTCTATTAGTTATATGATACACAACTCATAAGGAAATGAAGAGATGCCTTGAGTGAGTGAAATGACTCCAGGAAAGAATAAAATGTGAGATTTATTAACCTCTCTATTCACTGCCACTAAAACTATGTTCAAACACTTCAAAGGTCTTTAACGAAGCAAATAAATCTAACAAATGAAATCGTGTCATGCAATTTTCCCCTATCGTGGCGTTTTACAATTCAAAATACATATATTCATAGACTCAACATAATAGCTGACCTCCACAACAAATGAAAACATATCACATACACTTTTCCTTCCAAACATTTAACATTAATGAGAAATGACATCCCATATATATCTTGTATCTGATAAGGATGAAAAGCAAGGTGAGCTCTCCATACTGCTGTATATTGTTTCAATATAAGTAATGAGTAAGATCTCATCAACATCTTGTCAAACTACTAACAACAACATGTTTCCATCACCTTCAAGATGACCACAACAAATTGTACAGAATGAGTGCTTGAGCTGGAACCAGACTTTCACTATAACTCCACATCAGGTGCTCAAAATCCTACAAAAACTAGAAAATACATGTAATTAAACATCCCTAAGACCTCCACCAATCCATTTGTTCTCATGTGCCACAGAACTCCAGATTTTGCATTCTCGCCAAATTACCAGCACAAGTCATGGAACTTAAAAATCTCAGAAACTAGAAGGAATTTGGCCATTAAATCTTTTTGTGTAATTCTAGAATAATCTTAAGATCTTTCTTGTCAGAGGTTTTGTCACCAAACCTCATAAATTTCTTTGAACAATTGTTTCATTGAGACTGCCCTATTCAGCGCCAGGGATGAAATTGGAAAACACTAAAATTTCACATCCCTGACTGTACCAATCACATTCTATGCTGATAAAAGCCATTAGAACCCAATCAAAACAAATAAAATTGAAAATTGAACTTGCAACTATTTTTGGTTGATGCCAGATTGCCCATTCGCCTGGATGCTCCTGCATCAAATGCCTTCTCATGCTTGAATGTATGAGCCAAGAGATTCCATAATGAGAATCTTTCCAATATAAAAAATTGAAACAACCCTGAAAGGGATCCCCACTAAACAACAACACAACATAAGACCATAAACAAAAACTACACCCACTAAAACACAAAGAAAACAAAGGTGAGAAGAGCACAAGATGAACAAGAAGCATAAACAAAGGTGGAAATTTTGAAGGATTAGTTTTTATCTTCCATACAAGAGCTCTCTCCCTTCCCTTCTCTCAAATAATAAATGTTAGCATCTAAAATTTAAGATAAATAAATGAATTAGAGTAAAATTATAAAGAATATAGTTAGAGATTGTGGAAAAAATAGATTTAGAAGTTGTGAAAATTATAGAATAGTTATGAAATCTTATAATTGTGTTCCCATTTAACAAAAAATCTAAGTGACACCATGGACAAAGACTAGCTACAAATATAATGACACTATTAAAACTAGATATAATTTTTTTATTATTAGTAATTTTATGGATACTCTATGCAAACGAAAAAATCAATGTAATTCAATTGGTTGCTTTCAATGCCAGTCAATGCTGAGAAAATCTATGAACTTTTTGTTTATATTAATAATTATTTAGCTTTGTTTTAAAGAAACAATCAGTTAAAGCTATAAAGTATATATATCTCTCATTATATTCTTTTGAGAAGAAGAAGCTAATATCCTCCCATACTTGTAAGTGTCTTCAATTTATCTCCAAGGAAAATAAAAGAGTAAAACCAAACAAATATAGAATTATTCCAAACTCCATAGTGAAGTAATATAGTTGAAAACCATGTTATAAGCCCATAAAGTTAAAGTTTAGGAGGTTTCCAAGGTAAGTGCTTTGAAAAGTTTCAAAAGTTAATTTAGTAATGGATTCATTCAAGGGTTGTGTTGGGTCCAAAATCATATCTCCACAATCCTTGTGTACTATCTCATCCTTAAAGCCAACAAATTATCATCAAGAGGGTAAGATAGGGGCTCATCAATAGATTGTGGATGATCAAGGTTAATTATTGTGAGTGGGTAGACTCACCTTCATCTTTAGGTTGTACTAGCCAAGGGGAGTTTTTCCTAGAGTCTCATCAATAGGACAATTAAAGATAAATAAAACTTTAGACTCAAGGAATTTACAAAACCATACCCAATATGTTATCAACCCCAATATTTATCATTAGGTTCATGTTATAATTGATTACATACAGACCTACAAGACCTCCAATTGGTAGATGGTAACTCACACTTGCCATGCAACAAAAGATAATAGTTGTATTATTTATTAGAAAAGGAACCCACTTAATATTGCATACACATGGGTAAGAGGGAGAATATACCATCATGATCATCCAAAAATATTTTTAGTTTTATGATAGCATAAGATATGACAGAGTTTACAATATTGAATCATACAGGCATGGTGACATTTAAACTACTCCTATAACTAATAAGAGAGAAGATAAAATAAAGATACTTTGCCTCTCACTAATTATACCAATGCCTACTCCACTGGACAATAGAGTCATAGCTAGGGAAGAGGATGAAGCCATGCTTATAAATAAATATTGTAACAAAGCTTCATATGCATACAAACTCACAAAATAAGGAAACTTGCAAATGTACATTCTTAGTCATCCCTAGAAGATCAACAATACCTCACATGCAACAAGATGAAACCATTACAAAAGAATTTTGCAATGCTTTAAAATATTTGTCATATTATAATCAAATCGTGTTATAATCATGCTAGAAAATATGACAAGTGAGAGACAACAACTAGGTTTGAAGCCTCTTTTGAAATACTAAAAACTACCATGGAGACATTCACCTATAGGTAAAACCTAAGTATAGACTATCCCTTCCCTTGATTTACAAATGTATTTCATCATTTCTAGAACTAGGATTTCATTATTTGGTGCCCTAGAATAAAGTTCAAGCTTTCTTAGTCATGGAATTGGTTAAACAACCAACCCATTTACAACTTCAAGTCTTGTATATATAGCATTCTATCACAATGCCTTCTAGCAACCCATTGGGATTCTTGGGATCTTTTGCAATTTGTAGCATTAAACATGCCAGCACATCTGCTTACAAAGAAATCACTTGGATCTAATGTTTAATGATTTGGAGTAGCTAAAACATCCTTGTGCACTTAGAAATATAGGCCTAGGACCTATTTTTAGATGTACGATGACAATGTTCTCAACTATAACATTAATGATGTTGAGGCATCCCTACCCATTTTCAAATTCTTCTCTATGCCTCGCGTTTGTAACTACACCTTTGATGGGCTCACTGTTTCTTTGGCAAGATTTCAGGGAGCATACATATCTAATACATTTAATTCTAATAATTAATGGTGCCCTTGGAGAAACAAGGGAAGTAGGTAAGGTTTCTAGCTTACATGAATTCCATATTGTTGAAAAGTATCTTATGAAACTAATCTCAATTTAAAACCAAGGGATAGCATCACCATGAAATCCTTACATAATCAAATAGTAATCACAATGGATCTTGGTGGCTCCACTAATGTTGTCTTGCATTTGATTGACATTACCAAGTGATGGAACCTATTTCTTAGTTTGAGCTAAAGGATGCATTAGAGGTCAATATCTCTATAATGGAATCTATCCAATTTATCATAATACCCTTTTCTTTAGCAAATGTGCTTATTAAATGTACTAATACTTATATTGCACATCGGTGTATGGTCAAAGTTTCAAGGAAGAGCATGCTAGAATTAGACAAACTTCTACTTGTTAAATTGAGTCCCAATAGGTTCCATTATATTGAAGAAAAGCTCAAGAAGGCCAAGGAGTTTATTATGAAGGAATTTTCCAAGGAAAAAGAGAAAATTATTTTGAAATTCAAAGAAGGTCCAAGAAGATCATGGATCAAGCAAGATGAGGTTGAGGTTGAACTTACCAAGAGGAAAAATTTAATATACAAGAAAATGTGAATCTAGGGCACTATGTCTAGAGTTAGTTGGAGAGAATAGTGCTTAACAAATAAAAAAATTAAGTAATTTTCTAATAGAAATATATGTTAAATTATTGATAAAAATATTTGAAGAACCATTTAATGTTAAATATAAATATGTTATATTTAAAAAAAAAGATATGGAAAAATTTTAAGGAACACATGTCTATCACAAATTGTTTAAGTTGAATGGATGATATAGTTAAACCTTTATTTACAATTTTATTTCATAAAATTATTTTAAGAGTTAAATATAACTCCTTATTATGATTTGATAAAATTATTTTAAGAGTTAAATATAACTCCTTATTATGCCCAGAGGCGTAACTACAATGGCAACAAGGGGTGGAGTGTAATGGCATAACTACATTGGCAACAAAGGGTGGAGTGTAATGGCGTGAGTCTGTTAACAAAAACAAAAATATAACCCACGTGTAAAAAACTAAAACTATAAAATAATTCTTAAATAATTCAAAAGTAAAATAACATAAAATAAATAAAATAAAATAAAATAAAATAACTCTTAGTAAATAAAATAAGTCTTAAGTAAGTAATAATAGACCAACATATTATTTAAAAAACTAAAACTATAAAATAATTGTTAAATAGTTTTAAAGTAAAATAACACAAAGTAAATAAAACACAATAAAATAATTTTTAATAAATAAAACTTAAATTTTATGATTTTATTAATTTAGTAGTTTGATTATTTTATTAATTATATATTTTATAAAGGATGAAAAAAAAAGAAGCGGGGTGAAAAAAAGTAGGAAAAAGACTTAAGGTTGTTGTGAGTAAAATGATAGTATTTTCTTTGTTACAATTATAAGTTAAGGTTATTTTTTGTATTTACCTTTGTTCAGGCAACTCCTATGTATTTCCTAAAGGAATTTGATGCTCTCTCACGATAATTTCTTTGGAGTGGTAACTTGTTGACTGCTAAGTGGAGCCTTGTTAAGTGGGAAACTATGTGCAGACCAAAGAAAGAGGGAGGTCTTGGTTTACGTTCTTCTCTTTTGAATGGACAGGTTCTTGCAGCTAAGTTATATTGGTGTTGGTGTACTAGTCAGCATCAGCTATGGGCCCGTATTCTCACCCATAAGTATTTTAAAGATGTTGATTCTTTTGATGTTCCTCGCTTTCCTTTAGAGGGAAGGGGGTCTATGATTTGGCATACTCTGAAAATGGGGGCTAAGTTGGGTAAGAATGGGCTTTTTTGGATCTATCATTCAGGGTCTCAGGCTCTTTTTTGGCTAGATTCATGGGATGGTCACCCTTCTATCCTTTCCTCTTTTCCTCACCTCTAGTCTCTTTGTGATATTTTTACTGCTGCAAGCTGGGACATGGTTGAGCATTATAAGGTTGCACAGAATTGTGGGACAACTGTTAGTTTTAAATGGAAGCACTCTGCTGACTGGCTTCTGGGAGGATCTGAGGAGGATATGCGTGAGCTGGCTTAGATTCTTGCTTCTCATGATTGCACTACTTTGGTGGGGTAGAATGTTTTGGCTTGGACTGGCAGTGATTTGTCTGGGAAGTACTCTATTTTGCAGGTTATGTGCAGCTTGTTAAGTAGATGTTAGGAGACACTGAGGTTCCTTGGTGGAAGCATGTTTGGCACAAGTTTTCATGGCCCAAGTGTAACTTCTTCTTGTGGTTGGTGGTTCAAAATCAGTGTCTTACTTGGGATAATCTGAGTAAGCGTGGGTTTTAGGGTACCTCGATGTGTGTCTTGTGCCGTAATAGTGAGGAAAGTGTTTCTCACCTCTTTTTCCAATGTTCTTTCTCTAGGGAGATTTGACATTTTTGGTGGAGTGTTTGGAACTAGGCCTGTTGGCATGTCTCCTCTTTGGCTGAGTTTTTTGATTGTTGGGGCATGGCCCTTGTGAAAACCTCATTTCTTCAAGTTTCTTAGGCTCTTGGACCTTCCTTTATTATTTGGAATATCCGGTTGGAGAGGAATCGTAAGATCTTTTGTGATGTGATGTTGGAGGCCCATAACTTGTGGTGGAAAATTCTTCATTCTTTAGGTGAAACTGTTTCAGAAAATTGTGATTTGGCAGAAGCAGTGGATCCTCAAGATGTTGTTTGTTGCAATTGTCTTCATCTTCCTCCTCAACAAGGTCGATTCATGAGAAATAAATGTCAACACCCTCTTGGGAAGATAAATAGGGAGGGGCATTGGACTCCTCCTCCTCAGGGAGTTTTGAAACTCAACATAGATAGTTCTTCTCGAGGAAACCCTGGTCATGGTGGTATTGGTGGAGTTGGTTGGGAAGTACTGGCTCTGTGCAATTTATCTTTTCTATTTATAAGGGTCTTCATTCCAACAATCTAATGGAGGCTCTTGCCATTATATATGCTGTTGAGCGTGGCTATCATCTTAGATGGCAAAGGATCATTTGTGAGTCTGATTCCCAAGTGGTGGTGAATCTGTTGAATAGACAGTGCATTTTGCTGATGTTAGCTGGCATTTAGCTTTGGTTGCTAAACAGATTCTTAATTTGCGTGATTTTTTAGATTTAGTTTATTTCATTCATATTCTGAGAGAATGGAACAGAGTTGCAGATTGTTTGGCCAAATGGGCCTCTGATCACATGCCAAATTAGAACATTGTGGATTGGGGTCAATTACTCCTAGAGTTGTCTCAAAAGTTGGACCACTTAGTAGAGCTTGACAGGGCTGAGTAATGCCCTTGCTTTGTACTTCTTCTGGTTTGAATATATTTTTACCCCTCTTTTAGTCAATGATATTTTATTAAGAATAATTAATATTCATTTATAGTTTCAAGTTAGTGGAGCTAATTTTAGATTTGTTTATGAAATTATGATATAAGTTATAAAAAGATTAGAATTTAGCAATAAGGTCTTGATATGGTTTAGTTAATTGATTTAAATTAATTATTCTTGTGTGTTGTGGGGAATAAGAGCTCTTTTGTCATTATTTTTGGTAAAATTAAGACCATAGATCAATCACCTATGGGTAGGGTACTTGCTTATTCATAAAAAATATGTTTTAGAGTTGTTTTAATGCATTTTTGGTGCACAAGAAAATGGGTAACGAAATTGAAAGTTGTATTCTTCTGTTGAAGAGTCTTAGAGCATTCAAGTCATGAAGAAAAGAAATAAAAGGAAATCAGAGAATCACATTTATTAAAAAAAAGAAATGGATGTCACAAGCAAGAAGAAGAATACAAGGAGTCTTTGGAGCCCAAAAGAAAAATATGAAACTTGGAAGGAAGAGAGAGAGAGAGAGAGAGAGAGAGAGAGAGAGAGAGAGAGAGAGAGAGAGAGAGAGAGAGATTCTAATGAGATGAAAGTTTGGCTTTAAAAGGGGAGGGAAATCAAGAGAAGAGAAAAAAGTTTATTTCTAATTTTTGTAGGTCAAGAGGACGTCCATAGCTGATGGTGAAGATAATTCTTCAAAGGAATTACATTTATTTCGATAAGGCAAAAAAAAACGTACATCCATGGTGACTTGTTAAGTGAAGAATCTTTAAATTTTATGGGGAGGACAATAGGATTCTAGGTAGAAGAAAAGAAGTGTACAATTGATTAAGATGATAACTTTCACATTAGGGAATTTTGAAATCTCTCTTCATGGGCATTTGGAGGTATTATTCATTAATTAAATTCTTGAGGTATTTCCTTGAAAACTCTCAATTATTTATGTTAATGTTTTTCTAAATTTTTTTAAGAAAACTTGTTGTTGTCTCATGAAATTTATCTATTTATTATAATTATTTTATCAAATGCTTTCTGGGTTTTGTTTATTTTGTTTCAATTTTTCTAAAAATCTTATGGTTTTAAATTTTATTAAGTATTAAGAAAGTTATTGTGATTTTAGTACTGCTGTAACCTTGCTAAAATCCTGCTGTAAACCTTGCTAGTGTTTTATAAATTGCTTTCTGTACGGGAAAAGGATTGTAAAATTGTTTCTGGGTTATGTGAATATTTATTTAATATTTCTGAAACATTTTATGGTTTTAGATTTTGTTAAGTATTTTGAAAGTTGTGGTATTTTTATTACTGTTGTAGAAGAAATTGAAAATCTAGGGTTTTGTTAGTAGTTTACTTTGTTGGAAATGAATTATTTTCAATACATGAGTGTGTTATATAAATTTGCATATTTTATTTCTTGGAATGGGTATGATTAGATAATCTTTCATACATTTATTTAGATGCAAAAATTAGATTGAATCAAGAATTTACTTGTAGTGCAAGAAGGTCAAATTAAAACATTTATGTTGATTAGTTCATAAGAACAATTGTTAATCATACATCTATATATTGTGTAGTTATTTGAATGTCAAGATTAAAGCAAAATAATAGATCTTTGATCTTTTAATATTTCTATCATGCATTACAGTATAGGGAATACTTTTGAGTAACTAAATCATTCTTGATTCATAATCAAGTTTGGGTTAAATTTGGATTTGAGGGAAAAAGTTGATTACAGTAAACACTACCTCCTCATCTTATAGAATTTTTCTAATTTTTTTCTGGGTTTTATTCCCCTTACTCTTACCTTTTCAAAACATCTTGAATTTTATAATTCCTCTAGGAAATAAAAAAGTTATGACATATTTACTACTGGGTGGTTTTTCATGTTAAGGCTATTTCTATTCGATTATTTCATTTTATTCTTATTCTTAAATGTATTTTTATTCATTGAATAAAGTTTGAGATTGGATAGTAGATTGATTTAATTTATATAAATACATTTCCTTTTTAATACATTATTTATATTATGTTTAGTATTATTGTGTGCTTGTATTTGTAACAATTGCAAGAGGTAGATTTTGAGTTTGAAAAAAAAGATAATAGAAAGATCTCATTATTGTTTGTATCAAATCTTTGAATGAGGAATTTGTTAGATTATTTAGTTGTATATATTGGTGCCACTGGATCTCATATAAACATAGAGTTTGATATTTTCTTAAAGGAAAATGGTTGCATGATCAAACATTTTATTGAACAGGATTTATGTATTATGTGGAGTTGAGATGACATAATTGGTTTTTCCTATATATGAATGCAATTTTCTATTTATTAGATTTTATCTATGAATTAGTAAGAGTTATGTGTGTTAAGGTGATTTAGATTACACGTACTTTGGAATGCATGATATTCTATCTTAACCTTGAAATGCTAGTTAAGATACATGTACTTGACATTGTAGAAAGGTGTTATCGTTATATGAGTTGTATTAATCATATGAAGGAGTAGTATAGTTTTTGTAATATAAAATAAGTAGTCTTTATTTGAGTATGAGTAAAGGATGTTCTTTCATCAATTTGTAATGTCCCCTTTTTGGATATTTGTTCAATTCTCTGATTTAAGATGAAGTCTGATAACAAATCCTTAAGTCAATCTGACTGACATCAATGATAAGACTGAAATCTTCAACTATTCTTAAGGCGGTTAGCTTCAACACTATTGAATTATAATGCAATGTTATAGTTAAGATCAACGCCTGGAAGAACTTCAGATCCAATATGCTATCAGCGAACAGGAGCAAGAACGGCTCTATATCTGAACTATGACTCCTCGGTCACAATCTTCCTCACACACAACATGATCCTTGATGGGATATCAGCGCTCAAATTTTATAGACTTTAAAATATATTTAAGAATGAAATCTTCCTTCCTTGCTCAGCGCAATATCTATCTCATATATATTACGGTGTCTTCAAGATGATTGCCAAGGGATGCGTTGGGATGTGTTCAGATCTGATTCCCTCTTTCATCCAATGTTCTCCCGGATATATGAATGATTTTCCTTTCATCCCCCCTGCTGCGAATGAGAGCCCATTATTTATATCCTTCATTGAACTGAATTGTAATCTCTTCTATCTAAGGACACTAGCTTCAGGGAGTGTCGCTTCATAAGGTGGCTATTCCTTCATATCTTAATTGCATTGCTTCAAATAACAATCATTTTAAAGTATTTATTGTTTATAAATTCGTTGACTGTTCCTCTTATTAGAAGCGGTCCTTTTTATCAGCGTAAATAATATTAATCTTTTTTCTTAATGACTTGGCGTTAGTTTGTGAAGTAAAGAGTTTGTTGTTAGGAGTGTTCAATTATGAGATAGAGGATGTTTATCCTCCTATAATATATCGGGACATGACAACCCTCCCTACTCAAGATTGCTTGTCCTCAAGCAATCACAGTGAGTTCATTCATTACCTCGCACTACCTTCCGATAGGTTAAGATGAAGTCATGATTTGACTCGGGATAAAAATTATTATGAACATCCCTTAATGAAAAGTAAGTGATCGTGACTTTATGAAAAGAGAAGAGAGTACTTGAAGAGTATATGTAAGTATTTGATGTTTTGAATAACAATGATGGGATGCAAGTATCATAGATTAAGAAGATCTGAGAGTATTGGTATTCTTTAATTACGAGATTCGGTCTTGTACTTGTCATTTGTTATTGGCCTCAAAATTGAGAAGAGACATGTTCTTGACTATATGATGGATTAAAGAAGATTTAGTAAGCTTGAATAGCAATGTTCTTGATGAAATATAAGCATTATAGATGAAGAATGATCTTTGTGGGTTATGGGCCCATAATATGGTTTTTGGTATGAATTGAGAGAAGAATTTCAAGGAGAGTTTTGAAAGAAAGGAATTTGATTCATGAAATTGATTATACTTCACCATTGTTCCTTTGTAAGATATACTGATTTCTTAACCTGAACACTAAAGTTATCTTTGAAGCTGATCCTTTGCAAGTTAGAGCGTGATGGAGGGCACACTTCCTGCCTATCATATCTTAGCGTAATTTGACAAGGACACGATGGAGGACATTCTCCCTACCTATCATTCTCTTAACGTAATTAGACAAGAGCACGATGGAGGACATTCTCCCTAACTATCATGTCTTGTTGAGGTATGATGGAGGACATTCTCCCTACCTATCATCCTCTTAACATAATTAGACAAGAGCACGATGGAGGACATTCTCCCTACCTATCATCCTCTTAACATAATTACACAAGAGCACGATGGAGGACATTCTCCCTACCTATCCTGTCTTGTTGAGGTATGATGGAGGACATTCTCCCTACCTATCATCCTCTTAACATAATTAGACAAAAGAACGATGGAGGACATTCTCCCTACCTATCCTGTCTTGTTGAGGTATGATGGAGGACATTCTCCCTACCTATCATCCTCTTAACATAATTAGACAAGAGCACGATGGAGGACATTCTCCCTACCTATCATGTCTTGTTGAGGTATGATGGAGGACATTCTCCCTACCTATCATCCTCTTAACATAATTAGACAAGAGCGCGATGGAGGACATTCTCCCTACCTATTGTGTCTTTTTGAGGCATGATGGAGGACATCCTCCCTACCTATCATCCTCTTAACATAATTAGACAAGAGCGCGATGGAGGACATTCTCCCTACCGATCGTGTCTTGTTGAGGCATGATGGAGGACATTCTCCCTACCTATCATCCTCTTAACATAATTAGACAAGAGCATGATGGAGGACATTCTCCCTACCTATCGTGTCTTGACCTGGTTTGCTCATACTCAGGCAATTATAAACTTTCTTCTTCATTATATTTCTTTTTCTTCACCTTAGGTTCAAAATCTTCCTCTTGCTCTTTACTTGTTATGATTTTTAGGTTTGGCTCCCCTTTCCATTTACATCGATGTCCCGGCTCCCATTTTTCGTTGCATTTGAAACATAGGTTCCTTTTTCGGAGATCATCTTTTGCTACACCATCTCCAGTTCGAGGTCTTCCATCTCTCTGGCAAGTATGTCCATGGGTCCAGGGTTCCTTGCATTTATAACATAAGTTCTCTTCATTCCTTCCATTCTTGGGCGAGAAAGGTTCACGTAATCTTTCATTCTTATGGAGGGGTTTTGTGAAATTTTGGCTTTGTTCTAATTGTGTTGCTATTTCTATGGCATCATCCATAGTAGAAGGTCTAAGTGCTCCTACTAATCCTCTTAGCTTTTCGTCCAACCCTTGGATAAAAAGGAAGGTGAGCCTTTCATCACTCATCTCGGGAACTCGGAGAGCTATTTTCTCAAATTCACTTACGTACTCATCTACTGTCCCTCGTTGTCTTATCATGGTCAAATCTTTGAAATCTTGTTGCGGGTGCCTTCTATCGTACCTTTTGAGGAACCTCTTAGAAAACTCCATATAAGATGTGATGGATCCATGATCTTGAGTTCTTTTTCCATTGTGCCACCATTCATAAGTAGCCCCTTCTAGGTGTAGGACAGCAAATTGAAAAGCATCCTTCTCCGTCATAGGGTTGAGTTGGAAATAGTCATTTAGCTTTTGAAGCCATGCATGAGGGGTTATCTTGCTAGTCCCATCAAAATTTGGGAGGTTGACTTTATTTCCCTTTTGCTTGAGATCTTTATTTATTGGCCTTCTTTCCCTTTGTCCTCCATCTTTCCTCCTTGCATTAAAGTAATCATTGAATGAAACTACCCTTCTCACTTCGGGGTCTAAGTTGGCATAAGTTGTAGCTATATCATCCACGCTCATGGCGGTTGATGTATTTTCTTCCTCGTTAGGAACTTCTTCATTTGGGAGGAAGGATGGCATGGGTACTCTTGGAGTGGATGAGGATTGGCTATTTTCAACGTGGTTTGATCCCACTTCCTTTCCATTAGTTACTTGTGTCTTTAAACTCTTGATAGTGTTGTCCATATTTTGTAATGCTTGACGAAGAGCTTGGTTTGTCATGTTTTGTTCCGCTATGAATGCTCTTAGTGCCTCATCCATTTGGTTGTTGTTGTTACATGTGTTGTACCTTCTTGGGTAAGCTTGCATCAAATTTCTTCACAGGATGGCAGGTCGAATGCTCTGATACCATTGTAATGTCCCCTTTTTGGATATTTGTTCAATTCTTTGATTTAAGATGAAGTCTAATAACAAATCCTTAAGTCAATCTGACTGACATCAATGATAAGACTGAAATCTTCAACTATTCTTAAGGCGGTTAGCTTCAACACTAGTGAATTATAATGCAATGTTATAGCTAAGATCAATGCCTGGAAGAACTTCAGATCCAATATGCTATCAGCGAACAGGAGCAAGAACGGCTCTATATCTAAACTATGACTCCTCGATCACAATCTTCCTCACACACAACAGGATCCTTGATGGGATATCAGCGCTCAAATTTTATAGACTTTAAAATATATTTAAGAATGAAATCTTCCTTCCTTGCTCAGCGCAATATCTATCTCATATATATTACGGTGTCTTCAAGATGATTGCCAAGGGATGCGTTGGGATGTGTTCAGATCTGATTCCCTCTTTCATCCAATGTTCTCCCAGATATATGAATGATTTTCCTTTCATCCCCCCTGCTGCGAATGAGAGCCCCTTATTTATATCCTTCATTGAACTGAATCGTAATCTCTTCTATCTAAGGACACTAGCTTCAGGGAGTGTCGCTTCATAAGGTGGCTGTTCCTTCATATCTTAATTGCATCGCTTCAAATAACAATCATTTTAAAGTATTTATTGTTTATAAATTCGTTGACTGTTCCTCTTATTAGAAGCGGTCCTTTTTATCAGCGTAAATAATATTAATCTTTTTTCTCAATGACTTGGTGTTAGTTTGTGAAGTAAAGAGTTTGTTGTTAGGAGTGTTCAATTATGAGATAGAGGATGTTTATCCTCCTATAATATATCGGGACATGACACAATTCTATGTGAGAAGACATTACATTCATTAGTAAGGTGTTAATAAGGGTATATATGTGTTTGTTAATGATAAAATGTATATTGTGGAATAATGCTATAAATCATTTTATTCTGAACTTGAATAAAGATGATAATTTCTTAATGATGATAGACTTTTTTATTTATTGCAATCTAAGTATTTACCTGTGGAAATTTATGCATTTTATCCATAAGAATGATTGGAACATTTTTATTGTTGTTATAACTTCCTTATTATACCCCATGTAGGGATTATTTATAAATTTAATTGTTGCATGCACTCTCTAGAACTTGAATGACATAGTCATCATATGGTGTATTTAATCTTGAGAACAATAGGAACGTGCATATTAATTGGTTTATTGATTTTAGAAAATACTATTATGTGACGAACTAGATCCCTTAAGAGTTATTGTATCTTAGTTTGCAATCTTATGGTTGCAAGACTAGTCTCCCTAAACTACGAAGTCTCTGCGTTGAGCGTACATAGGCAAGGCCATCATGAGCCCCCAAGACATTAGGTCGGCCCCTTAGTGCCTTAGGCTTATGTATAGCTATCTGATATGTTTATAGATGTGGAACTAATGTCTGCATTTAGTTGTGTAGTTACATGTCTAATAACCGTGTAAGTAATGGAGCTGAAAAAGTATTTTTTCCACTTTGCGAAAGGATGATCATATGATATTGATTGTAAATGTGTGTAATTACACAAGAAATGTTTATAACCAAATTTCCATTTATAAAAAATCATGTATTATAAGTTTGTTTTATTAAATTAAAAATTTAGTGACTATTCTCCTATTATTAATTTCCATTATTTCTCAAAGTATTTAATTTATTTATTGATATTTACTGATATTATGATGAATGGGCATTACATATTTGTGGGAATAGGCACCTATCTCTCAACTTTTTTTGTTGAGAGGTGTAACTACAGTGGCAACAAGGGGTGGAGTGTAATGGTGTGAGAGTGTTAACAAAAACTATTAAAGAGCTAACATATATAAATAATTACACCAGAAGGAGATGACTATGACCACTACAAAAGAATAAATAGAGAGACATATTTTTTTTAAATAACTAGATAGACATATTTTTTTTAAATAACTGGACATATTTTTTAAATATTTATAAATACATAGCAGACATAGTTTATTAAATCAATGCACATAAAAATAAAGCCAATAAAATAGTGTGTATAAATATAAGTAGTACTCAAACAATAAATTTAAGAAAAGTCAAATCAAATAAAAATAGATCAAATTGAATTAGGAGAAGTTTAATAGATAAGGAGAGAAGTTTAATTGGTAATGGCATTATGCAACCATTTTATTTGGTATATTTCTTGCAAAATGAATTTGTGAAGTGATGCAATGCTTAAATAATAGAAGGTTAGATTAGCATTGGGTATTATTTACTCTTATTCTATTTACATGCTACTTATTGTTGAACATGCTACTCATTGTTAAAGTGAAGCTTAAATTATAGAACCTATAAATTATAATTTATTTAATATTTTTGTTGCATAAACAAATTTTGAAAACCACAAAGAAAATTAAAGGCAGGGTAAATTATTTACTTTAGTTTAATGATAGCTAGGGTTAGGGTTCAAAAATCTTTAAAATCCACAAAGAAAATTAATATTTAGTTTAATGACCTGTTTTAGATTTTTACTATGGGATTTAATTCCTTTAAAAAATTGGGGAATCTAAAAAAATCCTTTAAAAAATTATAATTAAGTTTTTTGTATCATTTGGATTAAATTATTGAAAATTATCCTGAGATAGGAATTGTCCCATAAAGAAAAATAAGAAAAAGGTAAATTACTTTTTTTTTGTTTTTTTTAATGAGGGCTACGGTTATAGTTCTTCAATCTTTAAAAGCTACAAGGACAATTAATATTTAGTTTACTATGGAAATTAATTCTATTAGTTTACTGTTAGGATTAGGATGACTGTGACTATTTACATAAAAACAATATAGAGCCCACATTATTTTTATATGTCCGCTCTTTAATAGTTAAACAATCATTAACTACTAGCATAGATATCTTAAATACATCTAGCTATTCTCAATAACAATTTCAATATTAGGAGCCTTAAGACTGATATCTAATTATGTGAAGAAGGTACTGGCAGCTATTAAAAAGTAGACATATAAAATTAATTACATAGTTATGTAGTGGCATTAAGGGGATGACTGTGACTGTGTACATAAAAATAAAATAGAGGCCACATTATTTTTATATGTCTGCTCTTTAATAGTTAAACAATCATTAACTACTAGCATAGATATCTTAAATACATCTATCTAAAAGACGCAGAGAAATATCAGGAGGCACCTATCTCAATAACAATTTCAATATTTTGGAGAGAGCTCCACACAAAATTTTGATGTTTACTTTTAACCAACTACTTCTAAAATATCTTAAAACTTGATATCTTAAACCTAGCGCACATATCTTAAATACATCTATCTAAAAGACGCCCGAGGTGCCATTTACTTTTAAATAGATGTATTTAAGATATGTATGCTAGGTTTAAGATATCTATCTAGTTTTAAGATATTTTAGAAGTCATTTGTTAAAAATAAACATCAAAATTTTGTGTGGAGCTCTCTCTAAAATATTGAAATTGTTATTGAGAATAGATAGACTCTTCTACATAGATGTATTTAAGATATGCTTTTAAAGATTGAAGAACCCTAACCCTAACTCTCATTAAACTAAAGTAAATAATTAACCTTGCCATTATTTTTCTTTGTGGTTTTCAATGGATAACTCCTCTCCGTATAATTATTTTTAGATGTATTTAAGATATACTTTTAAAGATTGAAGAACCCTAACCGTAGCTCTCATTAAACTAAAGTAAATAATTCACCTTGCCATTATTTGTCTTTGTGGTTTTCAATGGATAACTCCTCTCTGTGTAATTATTTTTATATGTCCTCTCTTTAATAGTTAAACAATCAGCATAGATATCTTAAATACATAACAATTTCAATATTTTGGAGAGAGCTCCACATAAAGCATAAACATAGATATCTTAAATAAAATAGTTGTAATGTAAAATAAAATAACTCAAACTAAATAAAATAACTTCAAATTGATCCATGCTAGGTTTAAGATATCTTAGAAGTCATTGGTTAAAAGTAAACACTGAAATTTTATGTGGATCTCTCTCCAAAATATTGAAATTGGTATTGAGAATAGATAGTCTCAAGACTAATATCTCTGGGGTCTTTTAGATAAATGTATTTAAGATATGCTTTTAAAGATTAAAGAACCCTAACCCTAGCTCTCATTAAACTAAAGTAAATAACCATTGAATAACTCCTCTCGATGTAATTATTTTTATATATCCACTCTTTAATAGTTTTTGTTAACACACTCAAACCATGAACAATCATTAACTACAAGAATTACAACCGTTAACTATTTTAAATCTTTTGTCCTCCTACTATCATCAAATTGATTTGCCATAAATAAAAACATATACATATATACATCTAAAAACTTCCGAAAAATACCTTAAACCTACTTCTAAGAGTATAGATTCCAAAACAGCTGAATAATAACTAAACAATTGCATTTGTCAATCTCTTTTGAGCGTACAATAGCAATAAAATTCAATTGTAAATAAGCACCGGTACAAAAAGCAATTGCAATGATAACATAAGAAATGAAAAAAAACTTCACTTCTGGTTCAAGATAACGATATACACGTCCATTTATTTTCTGCAATAACGATCAAGATATTATCTTATGTGAAGATGGCTCTTTAGTTTGTTGAAAATGGAAGCACAACTCTCATTTAGCTGAATACATCTGGTTATCAACAATTAATAAACTTAAAACATATCAGATTTCTACAGTCTATAATATTATGCAAACGCGTTTCTAGATTCAATTGAGTAAGATTTTTGTTGTCAACCTTTTTAATCACATTCTGTGATTCATCATCAAGATGAAGAGAGCTGTAGGAAAGAATCCAGATAATAATGAATCACAGAATATGATTGGAAACGTTGATAACAAAAATCTTAGACAGTTAAATCTATAAACTCTTTGCATAATTAATAAACTTCCCTATGAATTAGAGGGCCCATCTATACCGCTGAACAGAAACCTGGAGAGGCCATTGTTTTCAACAAACTGGAAGAATTGGATGGCCGCCTCCAACGGCTCTCCTAAACGCCGGAGAAAATGCTTCAAATCTTCACATTCATTAGCCAGTTTTGATTCCACCCTTGAAATCTTTTCCAACAATATTTCTCGAAATTGTTGAGCACCTTGGAGCCTTCTCTTTAATTCTTCTTCTGACTGTGCCGGAAATTCTTGAGAATTAGTGTTCCTTGTTTGGATGGATCTGATATGAGCTTCCTGCTCTGAAATTTCACGCTCAATGTTTAACAGCATTTTTTCAAAATCTTCGATGGCGTAGAGGGCACTAGAAATCGATCTGGAAAATCTATCGACTTCATTCTCCATTGATGATATAACTCCATGCTCCATTGTAGTGACAAGAGATGCAAATGAATAGTAATATGTTCTCTGTTTCAACAGAGATCAAGTAGGGCTAGTGCGATGTCGAAGGCTGAATCAGACAATTGCAGGTCCTGTAACGTTCTTGTTTTCTGATTTCCTATAATTGTCAATAGGAGCTGATGATTATATATACAGAGGACACCACTCATTAGAGTTAGATGTAAGCCTCAGCGCTTTTCAATTCTTAAAGGGCCGACTTTGTGGGCTGGTTGTGTTCAATGTATGGGTTGTTTATCGCCCACCGTAAACAGCCTACAGGTTGTGCGGGGACTGTTTTTTCATTTTTCCGATCTACATTGGACAAGATCAATCGACTGCTGTGATTTTTACAACGTGCGGGCTGGTTAAGGTTTACTGTTTATTTTAGGGTTGGATGCTACATAAAATGTAAGTTGAATGTCACAATTGAGATCTGTTATTGAGCACATCAATTAATTAGTAATAATTATAAACCTTTTTTTTAATTGATTAATTAATTAAGGGCAGCAACATTAGTAATAATTATAAACCTTTTTTTAATTGATTATTTAATTAATGTCAGCAACAAGGGTTGAGTGTAATGGTGTGAGCGTGTTAACAAAAAAACTCTTACCTTTTACCTTAAATTTGATAGCCATTTGTATGTCAAAATATTAATATTTAATAATAAATCATCAAAATTTGATAGCCATTTATATGTTATTGAACACATCAATCAATTAATGAGTAATAATTATAAACGGTTTTTTTAATTAATTAATTAATTAATGTGGGCAGCAAGGGGTGGTAAGGGGTGGAGTGTAATAGTAGGAACATGTTAACAAAACAACTCTTACCTTTTAGGTTAAATTTGATAGCCATTTATATGTCAAAATATTAATATTTAATAATAAATCATTCTTCCCTTTTCAAAGTGCACCACTAAATTCAAAAAATAAAGTTCAAGATTTTTCTTTAGAAAAACATATATATTAAATGAAAGGAAAGGATGTGTAATTGTTTTGGGAAGTGTTAGAAATAATTTTGGTTTCAGTCTGAATTAATTTATAAAAAATTATTAATGTTGAGAGGCATTTTATAATGATGGCAAGGGATGGAATAATAATCAATAAAATGTTTAAGTTTAAAGGCTAATCATTTTTTTTTAAAGTTTATAGTGAAGATAAAATATATTTTTATTTGTTAATTTGAGATATTTTTTAATTTTTTAAGTGTAGTTTAAATTTTGATGCACACAAAGTTGAGTGAAGATATATTCTGAAATAATTAAATAATTAATTATAAACACACAAATAAAGCTTCAAATTGACATCTCTTGGCATTTTTTTTAGATAGATGTATTTAAGATATCTATATTAGTTATGCAACTAGTGGATTGTAATGTTGTGTGTGTCTTCACTATTTACATGTCAAATTATTAATATTTAATAATAAACATAGCCTTATTATAGTAAAAACAATTGGTAAGGGGAACAAAATGTAGCTCTTAAGTAAATAATGAAATAATTCTTAAGTAAATATTAAACTAAATAGTCTTTATGTTTTTTAATCTATCTACTTACCTATTTATCTGTGCATCTATTTAATAGTTTAGGTAGATATTAAAAATGATATTCATATAGAAAAAAACAAAATAACCCATGAAGTAAAGCAATTTTTTTTCATTTATCTTTTTAAAGTTTTCTAAAGTAAAAGTAAAGATATATATTTTCCTTTATCTTTTTAAAAATTTCCTTTTATTAATCTAAGCTAATTAAAGGAATGCCCACAATTATACAAATTTGAATTAATTAATTCATAATAATTTCAAATTTTGACATAATATATAATAATGTCTATATTTTAAACTATCATAGATATCTTAAATACATCTAACCAAAAAATGTCAAGATATATTAGTATAGACACCTCGAGATTGATATCTCTTAACTTTTAGATAGATATTTTTAAGATATCTATAGTAATGCCAATTGAAGGACTCTTTCCTATGGTCTTGCTCCATTTTTCCTTGGTAGTTGCATGCATTTATCACACACTCAAAAAGGCCTTATCTCAAGGTGTATGAACACATTGTGTGGAGTGCTAGAGGTGCATAGTTTCAAACTCCCCCAAGGGATGGACACCAAGGGAAGAGAATTATTCAAAGCAACTAGATTTATATGCCTTCACTCCCCAAATGCTGTGCCTTGCCCTCATCATTGCTCTCCCAGAGCTCTCAATCCGCTTTGAAACTCTTCCTACCCCAATGGAACGATGTGATTCCTACCCTCAATAATTGTGTCATGGGTGGCGATTATATTTTTGCTTCTCTCTTGTTTTGGCTCACCTTTGTGTATTTGGCCATTGTTCTCTATTTTGTCTCAGTTGGTCACTGTGTATTCAACCTTCTTTTGGTACTGTGTGTAGACACCTAAAATTGACCAATTTATCATTAGCATCAAATATTGCATTAGCTATCATCTGCATTTGTCTAACACACTTGAGCAATGTCTCTATCACTTATTTCTTCTATTAATTAAATAATTTTATATTTATTTAATTAATTCATTATCTATTTCTTCTATTTTCTCTGAGCTATAATTAAATAATCTTTAATTATTTAATTATCTTCTTTCTATCTATTTTAATTAAATAAATCTTATTTATTTAATTAAAAATCCCTTCATAAGCCCACTTTCTAATTAATTAAATAAATTTTATTTATTTAATTAATTTCTCTTATCATTTATCTCAATGAGCCGACATGTGTGCCTCTTTCATTTAAAAAGATAAGTTGTACTACAACTTTCATTTAATATCTTTCACATGTATTTTTTATGTACACGGTCACACATAAGCCTTAGCTTCCCTCCACTTGTCATCTACACATTCACCTATGATTATCCTTTTAATCTTAGCCATTCACATAGCCACCAAATCTCTACCATTGATTGATTTTGGTTGAGTTCTATATAAACATCCTCTCATTCCATACTACATCATATCCAGCATTCATATAGCATCTACATTATCATCTTGAGCATATTGAGCGTTTGAACATCCATCTATCAAATTAGCATTTTATCATTATCTCCATCATGGTAGCTTTGATCTTCATAATTGTTCATCATTGAAGAAGGAATCCACATCATAAACACAGAATCATACAATCTAGGTGATATTGTTTTTGAATTGCATGCTTTTGATTTCATTTGGATTAGATTCTTTGATGATGGTAGGGTTAGGTTTTCATGGCTATGCTTGATCTTATTAACCTGATTTTTACCTATCACATTTTGGCATGCCTGGTGGGACCCACGTCCTTGATAAACTTTGCTATTTGAAGTTGTTTTTGTGAAGATCAAATTTTCTGAGCATTTACGGCAAGTTCTAGTCACTTTTGAGTGAAAACCAGTCGCTGTCTGCACAAACGCATCGCTTTTGAGCTGAAACCTGCCGTTTTTAGCCTTCCTGGGATCGCTTCCGAGTGAACAGTAGTCACTTAGTGTCTTTTTTGCATCACGTACAAGCTAACAATGGTCACTTATTGTCTTTTCTGCATCACTTTTAATCTAACAGTGATCAGTTTTAGCTATCTGGATCACTTTCTGCAAAACTAGGGTTTTTGTTATGTTCTATTTTTCTCACAGATCTGAGTCGCTTATGATCCGTAATCAGTCACCTGTTGCTTTTTTGCATCGCTTATGAGATTTATCATTTCGCATCCAGAATTACTGGCATCACTTATGATCTATAAGATTTAACCTGCGGCAGAATATAGATCAATCTTGAGCAATAGTTGATCACCTCTGGTAACTATGTTGCTTTCAATTTGTATCATTTGCAGTTTGGTTTTCCTGGTTACTAATTGGGTATTTGTGTAGTAGCTTATCGATTGTCTAAGAAAAGGAGGTTATCAAACTACTAACATATCTTTTGCAGCTTCGACCAGTCTAAGACTTGTAGTTTTTCACTAATTTAGGAACATTTGGGCTTGGTGCTTAAAAAGAATCATTGCTTGCTCCGTGCTTGATTTATCTTTATTGATCGCTTGCATGTGCTTGATTGTAACCTAAATTTAATAGCAAAAGTATCCTCTCCCCTTGCCTATCAAATGGATCTTGGGTGTATGAGAACTTGTTATTATCTTTAGAGGGCCTGTGTTCCTGGTGTGAGAAGGGATACGACCCAAGTGGTAATGGGCTAAAGCCAAGTCCTTTTGAACTGCTATATAAGAAAAGTGTTTGTGTCAAAAACCACAAACAACAGGAGTTGTTTTGTTATACCGACAGCCAACCTCCCCTAAAACCCTCCAAGGCGTAACCCTTGAAGGCTGGGAGACTCCATAACAGAGAGTAGCGCTGCCACACGTATAGCCACTTGAATGGATGCCCTCATTAGCAACCTTGTGTAGTAGCCAAAAACCTTCTATTTGTTAATGCAAAAGGTGGGGCCTTTGAAGCCGCCTTGATTCACGTGGTTCTTAGAAGAGATAGTAGGGACAATCCTAAGGTTTGGTGGGGGGACAAGTGCATGAGAAGTGTGTACCATGGAGGGGAGATGGTGCTACCAAGATCCTAATCCTATCTGCTTTGAATAAGCATGGCCAAGGGACTCAACAAATACAGTCCTTTCCTAGCCTAGGTTATACAAGTTTGTGATTGTTATGAGTGTGAGTGACTGAAATTACTATTTTCTTGTCAAAAAACACAAATTAGACATATTTCCTGATAGACATAGTCGCCTTTGAGATTTAACTGCCTGCATACAAACAAATCAGATCGCTTTTAACCAACAATCAGTCACCTTTTGCATAAAATGAATCACCTTTGAATAACATTTGCTCCCCTACGGTCTACATTGTCGCCTTTGATCAATAGTAAATTACTTCTAAGTCAATACTGATCACCTGTAATAAATTGGCTTGCCTCTGGTTAATACTGTAGCCTGTTACTTGAACCAAAATCTAGATCGCTTTTAAGCTATTATCAGTCACTTTTGGCCTTTTCTGAGTCGCATCTGAGCTATTATCTATTTCATGTGGTTACTTACCAGCAAATCTTACTAGCTTGGTTAAATCAACTACATTTCCATATTGAATTCTAAGGTATGTTCTTTATGTATTCGTTTACTTCACAATCACTAAAAGTGGAACTAAGTTAAAAAAGTCATCATTATGTGTATTAATAGAATTGGAATCATTTAAATATGATATATACATGAATTTGTTGTATCTTGAATCATTAATAGAATTTTTTTTACTCCCTCAATTTGAACTATGTCATTGATACCTCCTTATAACAAAGTATTATCATCATTCTCTCTAATGTAACCAGTTGTATCAACATTTAAAATATAGTGCTATTGATGCTACAAATCTAATATATTTGGTTCTCATATAGTAATGAGTTGTCACTATCATCCTCTTGGCCATTTACCTCTAAAAGATTAGTTTGAGTTTTGTTTATTGGACCTATACTAGATAAGTTCTTTGTTTTTTCAAGTACCTTCTAATTTTTTTGAACTGTCATCTCTAGGTTTCTCCAAGAAATCAAACTGGTTAGGCTGCAATAAACTCTATATTTTAGTCTTTTTGTCATCATAAAAATTTGTCAAAAGATCACCAACAACTCTGTCATCATAATTAGCCTTAAAATTACTCCTTTCTTGATGATTTCACCCCTTGGCTATGTTGAATAGCTAATTCAAACTATAATTGATGCTCTTTACATGTTCACGATGATTTTCTTCAAGTATTGTATCATAAAGCTAGTTTCTAATGTTAGTATTTTGTCTCTTAACATTTCAAACATATCTATTGAAGGCAAATAGTCTTGATTAGTGTCTTACCACTTAGACCAATTGTCACACCATTACTAGTCAAACCAAGGACATTCTCCTAACTTTTGAAGATTGCACCATAGTTAGGATTACACAAAAGAGATGACACTTTAAGAGTTTGATCATGGTAGAATATGAGATCAACAACCAACATGTGCTCATCTATGTCATCAAGAACATCTATGCCTAGACTGTCATTACACATTTCACTTCTAATCTAATCATGTCAAAATCAACAAGCTCGGAGTCATTTATTAGACAAACATAATCATAAAATCCCTCTTCATTTCCACTCTCAATAGTGGCATATAAACCATTCAAATCATGCTTATTGTTGGGACTAGGTGTTCCATCATACTCAATGTCTTATTTACTACCAATTGACTGATTTGTATTCATTGATTGTGATAATTCAACACTTTCAGTCCTTACAAGGGTACATCATACTTAGCTTGTTTGTCATAACAATCATCACATTGATTATTCATTATGCTTCTAACATAATCATTGTGTTTCATGTCATGAAATCCATTGGTTTTTTCTAAATTACTTTTGTGATCATTACTCCCATGACCTTGATTGACAATAGATTGCTGATTTGAGATGACTTCATACTTGTCTTCAGGAGCTACTCTAACTAATTCACCACCTACAATATAAGAATTTGGGTTGTCCTTTAACATGATGGTAGGTCTAGTTTTACCTTGTGAGTCTCCATTTGGAATGGTTGGTCCATCACAATGTGCTTGTCATAACTCTCCTTAGTGCTAGTGACTTCTTCTATCTTGTCTTGAGTAGGTGTATCCATGGGAGGTTAAGAAAGTGTGTTTGAGAAGATATGTTAAGAAAATGTGAAACTAACCTAGAGATTATGCCTACCGCCATTTGTAAATTAACATCAACAATCAACATGTGCTCATCTATGTCATCAAGAACATCTAGGCCTAGACTGTCATTACACATTTCACTTCTAGAATCTAATCATGTCAAAATCAACAAGTTTGGAGTCATCATATATGTTGATTATTCATTAGTCATCATATGCTAATTTCTATATGCTGATTATTCATTATGCTTCTAACATCATCATTGTCTTATTCATGATGCATATAGAAAGCATCATCATGTCAAGGAAACGAGCAAAGAATCTAACACCAGAAGAGCGTGAAGCTGATAATGAGAGGAAAAGAGAAAGAATGAGGCAAATTCACAAAAGTAGGAAATTGTCAACCATACAAGAAGACATTCCACCATTTCCAATTGAAGAGGAACACGTCACATGTAATCAAGCTAAGAGACAGATGGAATTGGTGGCACAAGGGGAATCAATGCAAAATCTCCATTCAACAAGGAAATTAAATCTCGAAGTTGGAGGCACTCCATCGTCCACAAGTCAAGTTGAATGAACACCATCATTATCTTCTCAAATTGGAGGCACTCCATCTTTCACAAGTGAAGTTGAAGGTACATCTTCATTCTCTTCTCATGTTGGAGGCACACCATCATTCACACGTCAAGTTGAATGTACACCATATTCTCCATCTCAACCTCAAGCCTTTTCATCTTTTCCATCTCTAATTGAAGGTACACCATCTATCCCATCTCAAGTAAATATTGAAGAAATTCCTAATGTTGATTCAACTTTACCAATGAAAATGCCTCCTAGAATTTTTCATAGAAAGCCTAAGTTTCTAATTGATATTGATGAGAATGTTTTGAAGCCCATGCAAGATAAGATTCCCAAGTGTACTTGCCAAAGATATGCCAATAAGATATGGAAATCATTCTTTGAGAACTTTAAATGAATCCGGAAGATGTCAACTATTTGTTGAATTGATGAGAAATATAAAATTTAGTCCCATTACGAAGATTCTTGGTCTAAGAACATTGGATGCCTCAAGTAAAAAATCAATTGTAAAGAATCTAATGAGTGTGTGGGTTCCACCTCACACACCAAGGATAGTAATGTCATAGGATGTATCATTACATTGACAATAGTAAGACAACAAAAAAATAAATCTCACCTCATTAGAAAGACAAGTCAAACATTGAAAATAAGTAGAAAAACACAAATGAGAGCCATTGGAAGATGTGAAAGAGTTGAGGACCCAAACACCAATGAATTGTGGGCATTCTTTGGGAGACTCCTACATAAAGACAAAGTTGTTGTTGAAGCCTTAAGATCCTTCATCGAAGAATTTTGGAAAAATAACACAAGGGTATTTCCTAATGCAAGAGATGTTGTAAGAATGAGAATTGGTTGTTGAAACTGTGCGCCACATCAAAGCATTTTTTTGATGTGACTCAAACACAAATTTTCAAGAAATTTCAAGAGATGTATCCTCAAGTCAAAATTCGTCAAAGGTATTTTGAAATGGTAAATCTTTTTTATGTCAAAATAAATCACACACACACAACTTGTTTTTGTAGAGAATATATTGAGTTTTCTAATCATTATGATGTTTATAGATATATATGTGTAGTTTTGCATACTAATGATGTTTTACAGGAGTGTAATATAAATTGTCCACCTAGATCTTCAAGAGATTTCATATTGAACATCTTATGCCAGAGAATGGATGGCCAATTATTCCACAATAGCTTATTCTTGGATGGCACGTGTGATCATTGTGGTGGGTTGCAACATTTGCCAATTTGTCAACATATGGAGAACACACATGCAATTGGAAGTGAGCTAGTAAAATTTGGCAAGTACAAGATAGTGGCATATAGTTTGAAAGATGGCAAAGAAGCAAAAAGGTTTGAATTGGTCATTCAAAAGATTTTAGTGTATCAATTTATCTCTATTTTTCGAGATAATATAGATTACAAGTGTGCAAGGCATATCCATAGAGCTCGATGGTTGGAATTGCAATTCAAGTTATGCAAGGATACATTTCCATTTGGTACCATCATTTTAGTTTTTGACTTTGTAGAGAACTACACACTACATCCATAGAATGAGGTGCAATTGTAGTATTACAATTCTATGCAGGTTGCTATATTTGTGCAAATAACATTCATTCATACAGAAGATAGTACATAGGACGACAAGAAGATCTTAAGGGAATATAATTTTTATATCAGTGACGATTGCACACATTCTACGGAGTTCATGCAAGGTTTGTTTCAAATGTTCTACTGTGATTTGGCTAGCAGGAGCATATCATTTCATCAACATATCATATGGTTAGATAATTGTGCATCACAATTCAAGAACTTGTGGATGTTCTATTAGTTGAGTAGGATGCATAATATGAATGGTGTTCAACATATGTGGAATTTTTGTGAGGCCGGACATGGAAAGGTGGAGCATGATGGCGTAGGAACATGTATCAAAAGAGCATTAGCACAAGAAGTGTTGAAGTACAAATATAATGTAAAGTTGACAGATGTGAGATCTATTGTCAAATAGTGTAACACTACAATGGGTCCAAGTAATGAAGGTAAGTCTATAGTTCATAGATATTTTTGGTTGGTTGATGATACTAACATTGCAAAATATGAGGACTGTTGTACATTGATAGGATCAAGTGAGCTACACTCTTTTAGAAGCTTTAATGCAAGTTCATGGAGTATTCATACACGACAGATGGTATACTTTAGTTCTTCATGTACAGATGAATCTTGGTATGATTGCGAGTCAAAGGAGTGGGTTGATGATTGGTGTACAAGAATCGTAAGCCCGACTGAAATGTATTGACTACCAACAACACTACAACTCACAAAGATTGAATCATTGATTGACTTTGACCATGTTTCAAATCTCATTCAACCAGGTATTATTAGCATTCAACTTTAATAAAATTAAATATTCCATCTTATTTTGTAGATTTTCTTGTATTGTTAACTATATTCATCAAACTGAATGCACATATCAATGTGGGGCATGTTTATGTAGGTATTGCAACTGAAGACAATGAAGAACGAATGGATTATTATTTGTGTCATTGTGTTGAGGCAAAAAAGAAATTAGATTCCCCTATTATAGATCGAGAAAACATCGAGTACCCTATAGGATCAGTGGTTGTTACTGGAACATGGCTTAGAAGGTACCCAATGAAAAAGTCTGATATGTGGTTATTTGAGGATTTTGACACACATAGGAAGATTCTTCATTATTCTAACCTTGTTGTGGCATCAAAAGTTTATTTGATCAAATATGGGGGTAGATCATTGAACAGGACCTTGTGGAAGGTTTGTGAGTCTGACCACGAGGCAATACTCGACATAATAAAGAGTAGAGTAGACACAGATGGTTCAATGGATTGAATTAGTGGAATGAAAGAAATGTATGCTATTTTTCTTTGCTATCCTCATTTCACCTTCTATATTTTAGCTACACATTTTAGCGAAATAGTGCAATTGCATTTGTATACAGGATTTTAGTATGATGGAGGTAGGCATAATCCTTATGAATTTGCCTTTGGAAGGAAAGTAAGGTAGGTTTTCATGATTATTTCATTATGATATGTCCTTTAATTACTATTTCATAATAATTTTTAATGAGTTTTAATGATGTTACTATGAGTTTTAATTCATTTTAATGATGTTATTATTTCATAATGAGTTTTAATGACAAACCCTCATTTGTTTCTTCACATTTGGTGCTAACACTTGATAGCAGCAGTATGGGACACCTCAACTGATGCCCTACAAGACATTGGATCAAATGAGAACACCTTTATAGTACTAAATTTTCATCTACTAAAAAGGTATTATGACTGAATTTTTACATTCGACATCTCTTGGGGCCAAACGGATGGCGCCAATGCATTTGGGTGGGCAAGTAAACACTAAGGGAGATGTATTTTTGGTGGAAAAGCCTCATGGTCATTCTTGGCTATATCTAACGTAGACAATCTCTCAAGAGCCCTAAGACAAAAAAGGTGTCAAAACTTGGACTGACTGTTCCATCAAAATGTGACACCTAGGAACATCTTCTTTTCATGTATAGGTGGATGTCAGGTCCACCTACAAACACCTACCTCAAATTTTATTAAATCAATTTCATTTGCCTATGGTGGCAAGGAACACATTGTTCCAAAATGCTTCAGTTTCATGTAGTGTAAAGGTGCTAAGAGTGACGTTTTGCATTCTAGACCTCGTGGGCTGAACGGACAGTGCCAACACATTAGGGTGAGTGGGTAAATGTGAGGGGAGGTCTCATTTCATGTGCCAAGCATCCCAATCGTTCAGGGCAGCAGGCTACCGACAAAGTCCCTTAAGATCCCTAAGAGCAAAAAACTACCAAAAGTATGATGTAGCAGTTCTTGGAATTCATGGTAGCTAGGAACTTTTTGTTTAGACCTACAAGTGCATGTGGGGTACATCCACAATAACCTCTCTTAGTTTTGGTCAAATCCAGTCTATTTGACCATGCTGAAATCAAATGCATTCTTGCAAAATGCTTTAGTTTCATGTGGTGGAAAGGTGTTAGGAGTGAGATTTTGCATTCCACAGCTCATGCGGCCGAACCGACTATGCCAACATATCAAGGTGGATGGGTAAATGCTAGGGGAGGTCTCATTTCATGACCAAGCATCCCAATTGTTTGGGGCAATAGGCTACCGACAAAGTCCCTTAAGATCCTTAAGAGCAAAAAACTGCCAAACTATAACAGAGCAGTTCTTAGAATTTGTGGCAATTGGGAATGTTCTGTTTGGACCTACAGGTGCATGTGGGGTCTATCCACAATAACATCTCTTGGTTTTATTCAACTCCAGTCCGTTTGACTATGTAGAAATCAAATGCATTCTTGCAAAATGCTTCAGTTTCATGCAGTGGAAAGGTGCTAGGAGTGAGATTTTGCATTCCATAGCTTGTGGGTTTAAACCAACTGGGCCAACATGTTGGGGTGGGTTGGTAAATGCTAGGGGAGGTCTTGTTTCATGCGCGAAGCATCCCAATTGTTCGGGGTAGCAGGCTACTGACAAAGTCCCTTAAGATCCGTAAGAGCAAAAAACTACCAAACTATGACGGAGTAGTTCTCTGAATTTGTGGGAGATGGGAATGTTTTTTTTAAACCTAGAAGTGCACATGGGGTCTATCCACAATAACCTCTCTTGGTTTTGGTTAACTCAAATCCGTTTGACCATTGCCGAAATCAAATGCATTCTTGCAAAATGCTTTAGTTTCATACAACACAACCTTGCCAGGAGCCATATTTTTTGTTATGCTGGTCATGGGGCCAAAATGACTATGCCAACATGTTGGGGTGGGTGGGTAAATGCTAGGGGAGGTCTTGTTTCATGTGCCAAGCGTCCTAGTCATTTCAGGCTATAAGCTACTCGTAAAGTGACTTTACTGGTAGCTTACAAGCTGGAACGACTGGGACACTTGGCACATGAAATGAGACCTCCCCTAGCATTTACTCACCTACTTTGATGCGTTGACATAGTTGGTTTGGCCCCACGAGATATGGAATGCAAAATCTGACTCCTAGCACCTTTCCACTTTGCCGGTAGCTTGCAACCCAGAACGACTGAGACACTTGGCATATCAAACAAGACCTTCCCTAGCATTTACTACCCACACAGATGTGTTGGGACAATCAGTTCAACCCATGACCTGTGGAATGTAAAATTTCAGTCCTAGCACCTTTTGACTTTGCCAATAGCTTACAACCCGAAACGACTGAGACGTTTGGCACATGAAATGAGACCTCCCCTAGCATTTATCCACCCACCTTGATGCATTAGCATAGTCGATTTAACCCCACAATGAGTAAAATAAAAAATATGGCACCTGACAAGGTTGTGTTGTGTGAAACTGAAGCATTTTGCAAGAATGTTTTTGATTCGACAAGGTCAAATGGATTTGAGTTGACCAAAACTGGGAGAGGTTATTATGGATGGACCCCACATGCACCTCTAGGTCTAAATGGAATATTCCTAGCTACCATGAATTCCAAGAATTGCTCTATCATAGTTTGGTAGTTTTTTACTCTTAGGGATCTTAAGAGACTTTACCGGTAGCTTGCTGCCCCAAACGACTGGGATGCTTGGTGCATGAAACAAGACCTTTTGGCTTGGTTATTGTTGATTTGCTATAGTTTCACAATATTTGTGAATCATGATGGTACTTATCCCCAAGTATTCCACCAGATCCCCTATACAATACAAGAAATCAAATCCCAATCTTACGAGCATAATGAGAGAACATCTCTCTTCTAAGAGTTCCAAATCATTGGACTTTAGTGTCAAACGAGAAGAAATCCACAAATACTACCACAAATAGGGATAAACACACTATCCACAAATACTACCACACACTAACCTCACAACTCTTTCCCTTATGCTGCCCTTTGATAAGAGATCAACGCTGTGACACAATATTGTTGTTGAAAGTTATTAAAAAACATAGGGGAGTGGACCTAATTTTTGAGCATCCCAACTTCACACCTCTAAGAGTTGTGCATTAAGTCATGTTTTGTTAGTGTGATGATGTGGCATTAAATGATTGGTTTCTTTTTAGATCTAAAGAGCACATTTCATTCAATTGTAAGTACTTATAGTCAATACTAACAACCTTACAGTCACAACTAGTAGTGTTAAACTTTTAAAAATATTAAACCTTAAATCCACAAATACTATCACAACTATTGGAACATGCTCAGCCACATGAATTTGATAAAAAACATATTTATAAGGTAGATATGTAAGACAACATAGATTCTCACTTATCAAAAAAATTTGATAGTCACTCTTATTTACATTAACTCCTTGCCAACATCACAAACTTCTTGTT
Organism: Cunninghamia lanceolata; assembly: GCA_027924645.1. Lineage (NCBI taxonomy): Eukaryota > Viridiplantae > Streptophyta > Pinopsida > Cupressales > Cupressaceae > Cunninghamia > Cunninghamia lanceolata. Next base: position 603,316 of record BSBN01000181.1, read on the forward strand.
AAGATTACAAACACCATGATTTTTTTGTAATGAAACTTCAATACACATGTATGGACAAGGTGTTGTGGACACATATTTCATCCATTTGCTGGTAAAAGCAAGGGTTTGCTAGATTTTCTTAAGCATTTTCAACTTATAGCAAGCATACCATAGCTTTTCCTTCATCTAGAGTCCATAATAGGGAGTGATAATATCAAGTTTTACTAATTTTGGCATCACTTCAGACCTAGCATCAATACAATTTAGGGTTTTATGAAAGATTTATGTCAAAAGTGAGGTTTTGGTAGTGTATGAGGGTTTGGTACAATCATGGAGAGGCTTATTATGTAAGTTTTAGGTTGTCTTTTATTGTCTTTTTGAGGATTTGTCATGGAGAGGCTTATTATGCTTATTATGACAGTTGTAGGAGGATAATCAAGGACTACCATAGTTTTAGGGGCAGTTATGGAGTCGTTTCTTGTTTAAAACCCTCGTCAAGATGGTATTATATGTAGATATATTATATCTTTAGTTATGCATACCTAAAACAAGGACATGTTGTAGTGCCAAAAATGTGACCATGTTGCAAGAGATAGTTTTGATGTCATACATCATAAGGGTTAAACTATTGATCAAAACTCCTAGCACAAACTCAAGTTTGCAAAAGGACTTCATCACTAGTCTTGGACATGGTATGGACAACCAATATTGCAAAAAGGGTATGGACAACCATCAAAACATAAAGGATATAGGAATTTTTCAAATGTCATTTTCTAGTTTTTCTCAGATGAATCAACATTCTATCTTATACCACAAAACTGTCCCTTTCTATCTCAAACCAATCAACATTCTATCTCAGACCATAAAACTGCCCCTTTCTATCTCAGACTAATCAATATTCTTGTTTTTTCATGACTATCCCAGATCATTTTATTGGTCCAAGATTACCTCCTTTTCACATACACTCCTTGTCTCATAATCATGACTTGAGGACTGTCTCTTTGGCTGTCACATTTTGTGACTTTTTCACATGATAATTGTTCAATCTTAGTGATAATAAAGGATATAGGAATTTTGTCAGATGTTGTAATTGCATCTACCCTTGTAGACATGTATGTAAAGTGTGGAAGAATAGACAAGGCACGTGGATTGTCTAATAGAACACCACAAAGAGAGGTCCTCTCATGGAATGCAATGATTGCAAGATATGTAGAAAATGGATTTGTTGAAAAGACTTTAGAAACTTTCAAGCAAATGCAATTGGAAAGTGTAAATCTAAATTCCACAACCTTCCCAGCATTCTTCCTATCTCTACCAAAATAGGATCTTTGGAACAGGGTATGGACAACCATCAAAGCATAAAGGATATTATGTAGGTTTTTGTGAAGTTGACTGTGATGATTATTATGTAGGTTTTATTTTGAATGGTGGACAAGGTTTTGGTGTCTAGAGAAATATTATACATTTGGACTTTATCTTATGAGCATTATGGTGAAGGTTAATGGTATTGTGTTAGTCATAGTGACAAACCCTAGAGGCTTGTGCAGTGTAATATACCTATACTCAACTTCTCTCTCATGTGGAGTATAAAGTTGGAATAGAAATATAAAATGCCAATCTTGGGTTAAAAACCTCATGGTGGGATCAACTTGTCCCTACACCCTTTATTAATGTGCTTAGAATGAATTTGTAGATGATGGTAAAGAAAAAAGTAGAGTGCCTTCTAAAATGACTAGGTTTCTCTTGAATATTGTTGTGGTTGTTAGTTCCATGTGTATAGTCTCATTGATAAGATGTATTGTTATTATCCCTTAAGAACAAAGTGAAAATGCTTTACTTTGATTGAATATGTGGATAGCAATTATGTATGTGCATATGAGAAAAATGTTACCTTAAAATAATTTGAAATATTTGCAAGGGCTATAGGATAGACCTATGGGACCATGGTTATGGTTTTATTATAACTCTAAAATGATTTTTAAGGAAACTTTTATTTATGGAATTGTTATTGTGTATATTTTTGCAATAATTAAGCTCAAAGTATTAAAGTTGTAATAATTGCAAGATATGCACAAAATGGATTTTTGATAAGGATTTAGAAACTTTCAAGCAAATGCGATTGGCAGGTGTAAATCCAAATTCCACAACCTTAACCAACATCCTCCCTACCTATGCCAAAATGGGATCTTTGAAACATGGTATGGACATCCATCAAAGCATAAAGGATATGGGAATCTTGTCATATCTGTTGTAGTTGCAATTATCCTAGTAGACATGTATGCAAAGTGTGGAAGCATAGATAAGGCACGTGAACTGTTTGACAAAACAACTCAAAGAGTGCCATCTCATGGAATGCAATAATTGCAAGATATGCACAAAATGGATTTGTTAATAAGGCTTTAGAAAATTTTAAGAAAATGCAATTGACAGATGTAAAGCCAAAATGTGATCTTTGGAACATGGTATGGACATCCATCAAAGCATAAAGGATATAGGAATTTTATCACATCTTGTAGTCACAACTGTCCTAGTAGACATGTATGCAAAGTGTGGAAGCATAGATAAGACATGTGAACTATTTGACATGATGCATCAATGAAATGCCATCTCATGGAATGCAATGATTGCAAGATATGTAAAAAATGGATTTTTTTGATAAGGCTTTATAAACTTTCATTCAAATACAATTGGCGGGCGTAAAGCCAAGTTCCACAACCTTAGCTAGTATCCTCCTTGCCTATGCCAAAATGGGATCTTTGGAACATGATATGGACATCCATCAAAAGGATAAAAAGATACAAAAATTTTGTTAGATGTTGTAGTTTCAATTTCCCTCGGAGACATGTATGCAAAGTGTAGAAGCATAGACAAGGCACGGGAATTGTTTGGCATGATGCCTCAAAGAAATGCCATCTCATGGAATGCAATGATTGGAAGATATGAACAAAATGGATTTTTTGATAAGGCTTTAGAAACTTTCAAGCAAATGCAATTGGTGGGTGTAAAGACAAATTCCACAACCTTAGCCAACATCCTCCCTTCATATGCCAAAATGAGATATTTAGAAGATGGTATGGACATCGATCAAAGCATAAAGGATATGGGAATTTTGTCAGATCTTGTAGTCGCAACTACCGTAGTAGACATGTATGCAAAGTGTGGAAGCATAGACAAGGTACGTGAACTGTTTGACATGATGCCTCAATAAAATGCCATTTCATGGAATGCAATAATTGAAGGATATGCAAAAAATGGATTTTTTTGATAAGGCTTTATAAACTTTCAAGCAAATACAATTGGCGGGTGTAAATCCAAATTCCACAACCTTAGCTAGTATGCTCCTTGCCTATGCCAAAATAGGATCTTTGGAACATGGTATGGACATCCATCAAAGCATAAAAGATATGGAAATTTTGTTAGATGTTGTAGTTGCAACTACCCTTAGAGACATGTAGCATAGACAAGGCACGTGAATTGTTTGGCATGATACCTCAAAAAAATGTCACCTCATGAAATGCAATGATTGCAAGATATGAACAAAATGGATTTTTTGATAAGGCTTTAGAAACTTTCAAGAAAATACAATTGGTGGGTGTAAATCCAAATTCCAAAACCTTAGAAATGGTATCTTTGGAACACGGTATAGACATCCATTTTAGCATAAAGGATATAGGAATTTTGTCAAATGTTGTAGTTGCAACTACCCTACAAGACATGTATGCAAAGTGTGGAAGCATATACAAGGAACATGAACTGTTTGACATGATGGCTCAAAGAAATGTTATCTCATGGAATGCAATGATTGCAAGATATGCATGAAATGGATTTTTCATAAGGCTTTAGAAACTTTCAAGAAAATGCACAAAAGAAACTTTCAACCAAATGCAATTGGCACGTCTAAAACCAAATTGTACAACCTTATCCAACATCCTCCTTGCCTATGCCAAAATGGGATTTGGGGAACATGGTGTGGACAACCATCAAAGCATAAAGGATATAGGAATTTTGTCACATATTGTATTTGTAGCTTCCCTTGTAGACATGTATGGAAAGTGTGGAAGCATAGACAAGGCGCGTGAACTGTTTGACATGACGCCTCAAAGAAATGCACATCATGGAATGCAATGATTACAAGATATGCACAAAATGGATTATTTGAAAATGATTTATAAACTTTCAAGCAAATGCAATTAGCACGTGTAAAACCAAATTCTTATAATGATAATTGATCATCATATTAAATATTTAATATAAACTGTCATACACATAATATCATGAACATAACATCTAGTCTATATATAAAGCCATATAGGCATGTCCAAACAAAGCCATACAGGCATATATAAAAATATACATCAGTAACATACAAAAGTATGAATACAAAGCCATCTAGGCATACAAAAAATGTCCCAAAATCTAGTTTCCTCTAAACTTATATCAAATAATCAGTGGCCCTTGCTTGGTCATGAACATGGAGAGACAATTAGTGTCTCACCCTCTCTCCCATTGAGTAGACCTCCTCGACAGAGATTTTTGCAACTCCACGTGTTAATACAATCAAACAATATGCACATTAATATAGAAAACATGAAATATGTAACATCACATATGTAATCAATCACTTACCACTACCTAATGATCCCTCTCAATCATCTTTTCTCTCTCTCTTCGTCCATAGTTGGATGGGTTGGAGTTGTGACCTCTTGTGAGAAGAATCAAGAAGCAAAATTGAATAAAGATAAATATCATTTATGTACATCAAATGACATGAGATAAAATAAGAAATACAAAATGACATTTACATGTTACTGGCTCATACCTCGGTCAAAGGATTTGAAGACAACATGGCTACAACAATGCCTGCCTATGCTGACTCATGAAGATGAGGAGTCTTCTCCATATTCAACATTTGAAAATGGAGTTCAAGGTTATTCGAACAAAATAGATACATAACATTATTTAAATGCATAATGATTACAAATGGTTAATTTACCTTCATATAGGTGGTTCTACGTGCAGGGGACCAAGGAAATCATTGAGGTGCTGGTGAAGGTCCCTGTTGAAATCATCAAATTGTCACTAAATAATATTACCATTGATATATGTACTATATTTATGATCATGTGATAAATTACATACCTGCTGACTTGACCTCCTCTCATAACCTGCCAATGGATGGCTAACAAAGGTAGGATGAAGACTTTGACCCTAGAATTTCATTGTGTAGACAATTGTACATATATTAATTTTGACTTATAATATAAATAGTCATATAAAATTAATTACAAATTTAAAATAAGAATATATTAAATCAAGATGAAACTTGTAAAAAATTACCTGGGATTTAATACCAAATGTATGTTGTAAGACATCATCTGTGAGAACAAGATCATCCAATATGGATGTGTCCATCACTAGATGTTGCCCTTGCATCAAAACATCCTACCAGAGTCCTGTGTCCCATAATTGTAAAGGTTCCCACATGAATTGGATAGATGTGTGGACAAATGACGCTTGCTACTCTCACCCGCATCAACCTGGGTGAGATCATCGTTGTGCTGTGCTAGAGACTACATGAGAGCACTCAATGAATGTAGTGTCTCCACCTCAACACTCTCCTTCAAAATTAAAGGGAGTGACACATGTGCTAGCCTCATCAGGGATCTAGGTACACAATTTTGGTCTCGTTGTGCCTCCTCTCTATCTTAGGTAGAACCACCATCTCTGCCCTGAAACTGTCGAATGCCAAAATAATTAGGAATCTTCTTGAGGACGAACTCGCAATGGAGTTTCCTCAAGAAATATTGTGGCACCTCGTTGTTGTTGCTTGGCCGCTCATCAAACACCATGTACCATTTGTCCCAATTTTTTTGGGATATATCATCATTACTACACCAATGAATAGGTAAGCGTTTGCAAGTCTCTTGTATGTTTTGGCCAGTTTTAGGATGATAAAGTGTGAACATAATGCAGATTTTGTAGTTTCTTCATCCTTCATTTGTTCATAAGATAATTTGTCAGCATAGTATTGTTGACACATCTCCCTATAGTCATGAAATTTGGTGATTTAGTTTGTCACTGATTTAGTGTGAGAAACAATCATCTTTAATGATTTCGCAAGTGCTCTCCTACGATCGGTGTTTGCACTTGGACTATTTAACATTTCAATTAGGGTTTGAAGATGTTTTTTATTTTCTTCTATTTGCCCTAAATAGTTTTCCTATGTATCTCTTTCATGATGAGGACGTGAAGGTGGGAGGTTTTCAGGGTTGTTTTGACCCATCTCTGCTGGATTTGTGTTTTGTGCTCCCTCATTGACTATAAATTCAATATAAAAAACTAATCAAACATTGAAAAAGTCAAAAATTCTTTTCAAACTCACAAAAAAATCAAACCCTACCTTCTTCGGCTGCTAGACCCTATACATTTGCTTCATGACATCTTCGAGAGCAGGTTTGGTGAGGTGGCATCGTGAAAACATCGACTACTCTTAGCACTTGCTCGATTTGCCCTTCCTTCAATGCGCTCACGCTATTTGACTGGTTTTTTCCTTGATAATCTGTAGTTATGGCCATGAGTATGAATGAAATGATATGTTTTTTATTTTATTTTATTATAGTTATAACGTGCTCGCATTATAGTCTGTATGGGACCAAAATGTCACGTGGTGACTTTTTGGTCCCACAACTCCATGCACTTACCCTTGTGATTTGATTAATTAAATATATATAAATTATTTAATTAATGCTAGGAAAATTAACTTAATTAAATAATTAATAATTATTTAATTAATGTGGAAGAATAATGATGATGGATGAAATTAATTAAATAATTAGAATTATTTAATTAACACGAGAGTATTAGAAAATGGATAATTAAGCCAGGAAGTAAGGTGATTTTCAGGTGTCTACAGGATAAAACAGTTTTAAGTCTGAAGTCCAAGGCTTTAGTAAAAATTTTTATAAGAAACATTAAGCAAGGTAATGGGCCTCCTTTTTTTAATGAATAAGGATCCCCTTATTTGGGTAACAACTTAATGACTCCTTTGTTAATCTCACTACTAAGGGAGCCTTCAATAGTTGACCCTTTATAAACCTCAAATAGAATTTTGTTGACCCAATTTAGATTAGATTTATTAAACTCAAAAAGAAACCCATCAAAGATAGGAAACTTCTCATTCTTTAAATGATAAATAGCTTGTTTGATCTCATTTAAGGATAATTCATTCTCAAGACCACTAGAATCCATAGCCCTAATATTGCAAGGAACAACCTTAGAGATAATATCTCTAGCACTAGAAAAAACATCATTGCCACTTGAAGAAAATAGACTATCATAAAAATTCTAAAAGGCCTCTTTATATTTTCCTCATCCTTAACCAACACCCCTCCCACATCAAGTCCAATAACCTTTTATTTTTTAAAACCTTTAAAAATTTAAAGAAAAACTTGGAACCCCTATCACCCAAATGTGACTACATCAACCTTGACCTCCACATTGCACCCCTGGCCTTATAGAATTGATCACATCTTGATTCTTAACCAATGTTTGAATTTTTGAGCCTCATACTATATCTTCACATCCCTTGGGTAGCTTTGTAACCCTTTTACAACCTTGAGAAATTCTTCTTTCAACCTAGAAGCCTTGAGGGCTCTTTCCTTTTCCTTATTTTTACCAAAGAGCTCATAAACTTAACAACCTCCATAGCATTATTCCATGTTTTCACATTAGAGCCCTTAGAGAACTTGCAAAAAATTAACACCCATAGATTAGACATAGTACTATAGGAAGGATCTTTGAGGTGAGACACATTCAACTTATACAACCCATTGAAAGAATAAGGAGCCACCACAAGAGAAGAAAGAGGGAAGATTCCAACATTAAAGGGTGAAGATCTGAACTTAGAGTGACTAGAATCACCTTAACCAAATTCTCATTATGCACATGAGGAATATAAAATAAAGATCTATCCAACAAGAATCTATCTAATCTGAAAAAAACTATTTTGCAACCATTCTTAAATTTTGACTGGGAAAACCAAATACCCTTACTATCCTTCTTACATGTCAACAAGGGGGTCAACTAGTTTATTTTTCCTCTTAAATTTGGCACAATTTTTTTTCATTAACCTTTCATACAAATTTAGTACCACCAATCTTATCTTCATAAGTCTTGACCATATTAAAATCCCTACACAAACCCAAGGGATGTCTTTTGAATTATTAGCAAGCAATTTCTAAAGATCAGATTTGTCCTTAAATAATAGTTTGGAGCATAAATAGAGAAAATGCTAAACAAATTATTGTCAAGATTTAGTTCTATCCAAACTAGTTACAAGGAGAAATGCCATGATTGATCACATTAGAACCCTAAATTGGATTCAACAAAATTGATACACCACTTTCCCTTTTACATTCTTTGAAAAACTTAAAGCATTGGGAGAAATAACTTTACAAGCACCTTCTAAAACTAAATCAATTGATTTAACTTCTTGCAACATCACACAATCCAAATTTCTTGTTTTCCATAGAGATTTAATCAAATACTTTATATCATGGGCTTCAAGGCCCCTTACATTCTAACTCAAGATTTTCATTAAAGATAATAAAGGAAATGAGAGAGCGTTAATTCCTATAAGGGGGGATTATCACTCACCTTACTAAATTTTCCAAAAAAGGAATAGAGAGTGTTACTCCTAGTTTTGATTCGATCAATAGCCATATCATTATCATTTTCCCATTTGATCCAACCAAGAAAAATTTAGTGTCTCCTTCTTGAAAACCCATTCTTTGCCTTTTAGAAAAAATACTTCCTTTGTTGCTTTAAACATTACTCTTACCACTTAAGGATTTACCATCATTATGAAGAATAGGCTTATTTTAAAGAGGTTTTACTAGAGGACGTTTTATAATTTTTGAAGCTCTAATAATATTTTATTTTTAGGTCATTCACACGATTTGGTTTGACATGGGGCTTTAACACAATGGAAGACTTATTAGACCTAGGAATATTCATAGGATTAGCATCTATGACCATACAGTCATCATGGCTTTCCTCAATGAATGTTAGGATGCAATTCTTCTATGTCAAAACTTTTATTAACACCACTTTTAGGTTCCAAATTATAACCCATGACAATGCTATCATTATTATTTCTAGTCACTTTATTCAAATGTTTTCCTAATATAGAATAGTTTATTTTTAAATGCCCATCATTTTTATAATAAAACATGCATTCAACCCATTGAGCCCCATAATTTTAGAATTAAATGCAGTCCCATGTAATGGTACATAAATAATATCAAACGAACAAACATTATGTTTCAATGAAATGAGAAGCCTTGCATTCATATGCAATAACGAAGCCCTTGTATCTTCCAATTTAATTACATCACCCAACAACTTTAACACCTTAGGGGAAAAAACACAAACATGGTAGAACGTTACATATTTCTAAGCATTTTGAAGAAGAATTTAACACCACATCATTAGGGTTTACAATTGGATCCCATACAAAAGCTCTAAAGAGGGATCTCCCTAGATTTGAAAAGTCATTATTTAAATTCTTTTGCATGCTATTATTTTTAAAGAATGCAAAAAATCCCCTTTTGAATTATTTGACATAAGGCAACATGTAAACCTAGTTTTTCCCCAAATCATGACCAACTATTTTAAAAAAATTTCCTTGCAGGAAGCACATCAAGATTTAAACATAAAAATAAAATACCAAATCACTTAACCTATATTCTCCTATTTCCAAAATACGCAACATTTCCTCATTTAGAAACAATTTTAGAGTAAAGATATGTTTACCTTACAAGCCTTCCATTTGGCCATTATCTTGAAGGGACCCTCCATCTTTAGTCATGAACACAACTCCTTCATTTACCTCTATCTACTCACCTACCACAAACACATCCTTAAATAATTTACCATATTACTCTTAACCCCTAAAATCATTTCCATCCCCACTCTCCATATAATACATACCACATTTCTAAAAAACAAACAAAACCTCTTGCAAGGATCGTGCAGGAGGGTTGTCCCCTCTTGCAGAAACAAACACTCAAACACAAAACCAAAATTCACAAAACAAGATTGCAACAAAACTATTCAATTCTTGATTTATTTTATTCAAATTTACTCACAACCAACTATAAATCTAAAATACAATAGTTTGTATTCTCAGCCATTAATGGATTCTCTCTCTCTCATAGGAAAATCCACATACACACTCTCACAGTCTCATATTGGCTTACCATTTCTATGTACACTTCCTCTAATTGATCCCTTTCTCTTACTTTCTTCAAATTTGCAACAAAGAATCCTTTATATTCCTTCCATAATGGCACTCCATCAAACTCCTTCTCTGCAGTGCCCAAATGAGGTTGCTCCCCTTGACTATTTATAGTTTTTCTATGTCAAAATAACATGGTTGAGCCTCAATAGAGGCATCCTTGTTCCCTGCCACTATTGGAAAATGTGCCTCAAATTACTGGCTTGATATTCTATTTACAGTGTTGTGTGTTTATTCCTTCATCAGCCTGATTGATCACTTTCGATGGGACCTTCTACACAGTCTCCTCGATGGACTGATAACCCTTCTTGCTTTGTCATTATGTAGTTTGTCGGTGGGAGTTAACCTCTTCAGAGGGAGTCTCTAAGCCGTCCCTTCGATAGCCTGATACAAAGTGTTAGCTCTCCATCAGAGTGACTTAGTGTCTTTGGCGGGACTCTATCTTGAGTCTCTTCAATGGTCTGATACAATGTATTCCTCACTAGCTCGTGGTGGATTAGTGGGTCCCAAGCTTAATCAGGCGGGGGAGCGGGGAGTGATGACATGTGTGACTCGGTGACATGGGAGTTGGCAATGACATGGAAGTGGGGACCACTTGGAACATTATTGATCTTCATCGAAATGACATCCTTATATTGGTGGGAGACAATATCTTGTCCCTTCGATGTGGCGATACACTAGATTAGATGGTGTCAACAGAGGGTGAAAAATGTGATTTTGGTGAGAGACTATTTGTTGTCTCTTCGATGTTCTGATAAAAAGTGCTTGGCAAAACATGGACTCTTTTTGAGGTGACACAAGGACTTCAAAGGGAGACTATCTGGAGTCTCTTCGAAGTTTCGACAAGGGCATCAATAGTTTGACATGTTGGATAGTTAGACAATTTGTGTAAAGTTACATATGGAAGTTGAACCAAATCATTCGTATGGTATGGAAGACATAACAACTATGTAAATGTATGTTAAGAAGAACATTGGAACATTCTGTCATTGAGAGATAGCTATTTGACTGGAAGAACGAGGCTAATCAGAGAAATGTTCTATTGCTAAAGTTGATACTATGTGGATTAACACCTGAAAGCACAATTCTGTAACTTTTTATGTAAACATTATTTACTATAATACAAAGTGATTTTGCTTGGTGTGTGGGTTTTTCTCCCATAAGAGTTTTCCCATGTAAATCTGGTGTTCATTCTATGTGTAATTTAAATTGTCTACTCTATTATTCTGGTTAATGCGCATCTTTAATGAAATGTAATTGGAAATTGAATGTACTATCTGCATTTCTCTTCTAAGAATTGGCATTTGGAAGGTGATTTCATACTTTTCTTTCCCTACAAGTGGTATCAGAGCCTGGCCAATTGTGTTATCCTTGTGGGTGAGTTAGGTTTTTTGTGCTGACTTTGTTGAGTGGGAGTTTTGTAGAGAAATTGATTTGTAATTTTATTGCAGATTTGAGATGGCAAGCACATCTGGAAGAATAGAGATTGAGAAGTTCAACAGTGGCAATTTTGAGTTGTGGAAAGTCAAAATGGAAGATTTACTTGTGGATCAAGAGTTATGGACTGTAGTGTCATCTAACAAACCATCCACAACCTTGCAAGATGATTGGGATGGATTGGACCAGAAGGCCAATCAGACTATGCTTGGTTGTTTCAGTTATCCTAAATGTCCACGAAGAGAAGACTGTGAAAACTCTGTGGAAGAAGCTTGGTGACATTTATCAGGGGAAATCTTTGGTAAATAAGTTATTCCTAAGGAGGAAGCTGTACTCTTTGAAGATGGAGGAAGGAGTGTCTGTTGCAAATCATTTGAATACATTTAACATGATCATTGTGGAGTTGACATCTTTTGGTGTGAAAATTGAAGACAAGGATCATTGCATGCTCCTGTTGTGTTGATTACCTGACACATGGGATCACCTGGTAATGGCTATTGGGAGTACAACAGCCACTTTCAAGATGGAAGATGTGGTTGTTTTGCTACTATCAAAGGAAATGTGAAGGAAGTCTTCTGAGATGGCTAAGGAGGCCCTTGCTATTCGAGGCAAACCGGAGGAAAAAGGAAAGAAGAAAGACAAGAAGTCTAGATCCAAGTGAGAGGGGAGATCAAAATCTGCTGGTAAAAAGTTGAAGGTGAAGTGCTAGAATTGTGGGTAGACTGGACACATCCAGAAAGAATGCAAAGAGGAGAAAAAGAAGAAAAAGAAGAAAAATAAGAAAAAGAAGAACAATTCTTCTGATAATGAATCTTCTTAGAGTGATACAAATACCTTCATTACAGCCTTGGCAACATAGGCATCGGATGATGTTTGGTTGATTGACTCAAGTGCATCCTTTCACATGACCTCTCATAGAGATTGGTTTTCAAAGTATGAAGAATACAAAGGTGGAAGGGTGTATCTGGGTGTGATTCTCACCTAGAAATTGTTGGTCGTGGAAGAGTCAAAATTAAGTTTCCTGATGGAAGAATAAAAGGAATCAATGATGTAATGCATATACTAGGTCTGGTTCAAAATTTTCTTTCTGTAAGTAAGATGAATGATGTTGGCGTGCAAGTTTCTTTCTCGAATGGTGGTTGTAGAATGACTAGAGGCTCTATGGTGTTGGCCAAGGGTGCACACATAGGTAATATGTACAAGCTGGACACACTTGCAATTCAATGTAACAGTGTCTCTGCAAAGTCAAGAAATGCTGCTAATGTAGGGAAGGAGAATGTCATTTCTCTGGGTGTAAATTCCTTGGAGGTAAAACTCCTAGTAGAGAAAACCATGTTATGGCATCATATACTTAGCCACATAGGAGAAAAAGGCTTAAAAGACTTGAAAAATGAAAACCTAGTTGAAGGGCTTGATGATTGTAACCTTAAGTTCAATTTTTGTGAACATTGCATTTATGGAAAGCAAAACCGTGTTTCTTTTTACTCTAGTCCTCATAATTCTTTTGGCATACTAGATTATGTTCACTCCGATGTATTTGGTCCAGTGAATGTTCCTTGGTTGTCGAAATCTAAATATTATGTTTCATTTATAGATGATTATTTTAGAAGAGCATTTGTGTATTTTCTAAAAAGTAAATCAGAAGTGTTCAGTCAGTTTAAGGAGTTTAAAACCTTGGTAGAAAACCATACTAGTAGAAAATTAAATGCTTTTGGATGGATAATGGTAGTGAATTTTATTCTACAGATTATGAAAGGCATTGCAAAGACCATGGAATTAAAAGGCATAAAACTACACCTTACATTCCGCAGAAGAATGGAGTTGCTGAAAGGCTGAACAAGATACTGATGGAAAGGGTGAGAAGTATGTTGAGTAGTGATGGTCTAGAGCAGAAGTTCTGGGCTAAGGCTATAGCTACAACATGTTATTTGATTAATTGTTCACCTACTTCGACACTTGTTGACAAAACACCTTTGGAAGCATGGTCTAGTAAGAAGCCCTCTTTAAGATACATTAGAGCCTTTGGCTGTGAGGCATATGCATATGTGCCGAATGAGAAAAGATCTAAATTAGAAAACAAGGCTGTAAAATGTATCTTCATCAATTATGGTATTGGTGTGAAAGGATACAAGCTTTGGAATCTAATTACTGAGAAGGTAAATTATACAACAAAAGTGTAATCTTTCATGAGATGAAACCTTCTACATTGGATCTACAGCCAGAGGTGAAAGAAGCCGAAAAGAAGAATGATGTAGTTGAAATTCCTCTAACTCTAGATAAAGAGGAACTACGAATTCCAAGTGTACTTGATACTGAGGAAAGATCAAGCAATTTTGAAAGTTTTGAACAAGAAGAAGAACCACAACCTCGGCCTTAGCCAATGAGGAGGTCTACACGTGAGAAGCGACAACCTGAAAGGTTTGGGTATTCTATGTTGGATTCTACTTGTGCCTATGCTTTGATTGCTAACATCGATGAGACTAGGAATGTGAAAGAGGCTATTAATATGTCTAATTTAGATTCCTGGTTGGAAGCCATGAATGAAGACATGACATCATTGAAAAATAATGAAACCTAGGATTTGGTACCTTTTCCTGAAGGTCGAAAGCCTGTTGGCTGTAAATGGGTATATAAAAAGAAAATTGGTCTGGATGGCAGTATTGAAAAGTATAAAGCTAGGTTGGTTGTGAAAGGTTATTCCCAGGTAGAGGGAATTGATTATGGAGAAATATTTTCTCCTGTAGCTAAGCTGACATCTATTAGATTTCTATTGTCACTTGCAATAGCGTATGACTTAGAGATTGAGCAAATGGATGTGAAGACAACATTTCTTCATGGAGATTTGGAAGAAGAAATTTATATGTCCCAACCTGAGCACTTTGTTGAGAAATGTAAAGAAAATCTGGTTTGCAAGTTAAAGAAATCTCTGTATGGTTTAAAACAATCACCTAGAATGTGGTACCAAAAGTTTGACATGTTTGTGTTGTCATTGGGATTTGTGAGATTAAAATTAGATCATCGTGTGTACTATAAAACTAAAAATAGTCATTTACTTATTATTTCCCTGTATGTGGACGACATGTTATTCATTGGGAATGGTAAGGGTATGATTTCAAAATTAAAATCTCAATTGTCAGCACAATTTAAAATGAAAGATCTAGGTGCGGCTAGGTATATTCTAGGGATGGAAATCAGAAGGGATAGGGAAAATAGAAAAATTTGGCTTAGCCAGAGAAAGTATATTAATACTGTCCTAGAGAGGTTTAATATGAAAGATTGCAAGCAACTAGTTGTTCCAGTGTTGCAGTGAATGAAGCTATATGTTGAAGATTATCCAAAATATCCTACTAAGATGGAGGACATGGTTAGGGTGCCTTATGCGAGTGTAGTTGGTAGTTTAATGTATGCAATGGTCTGAACTAGGCTAGACATTGCCCAAGCAGTGGGAGTGCTTAAAGTTGGTATATGGCTAATCTAGGAAGACCGCATTGGGATGTTGTGAAAAGAGTTTTTAGATATTTAAAGGGTAGTGGAAAGTACACCTTGTGCTATCATGGTAACTCTGCTGGATCTAAGAGTTCAGTAAGCATTCATGGATATGTGGATTTTGATTGGGCAGGGGACATTGATAGTAGAAGATCCACTAGTGGATATGTATTCACATTATTTGGTGGTGCAGTTAGTTGGATGAGCAAGTGACATGTTGTAGTCACTTTGTCCACTATAGAGGCTGAGTACATGGAAGAAACTCACAACTGCAAGGATGCCATTTGGATTAGACATTTGTGTTCTGATATTGAGTTTAATGCAGGACAAATTACTATTTGTTGTGATAGTTAGAGTGCCATTTATTCGGCAAAAATCCCACTTTCATGCTAGGATGAAGCATATTGATGTTCAGTACCATTTTGTTCGTGATATGGTGGAGGATGGAAAGTTTAATCTGGAAAAGGTGGATACTCTGGAGAATGTTGCTGATGCATTGACTAAGCTTGTGAGCACAGACAAGTACAGATAGTGTGCTAGTTCGATGGGCCTTGGGGCTTATGACATTCAGTAACTTCAAGAATTAGAAGAAGCCAGTAAGTTCTTCGTCAAGTGGAAGCATGTTGGAAAATATACCTCAAATTACTGGCTTGATATTCTATTTGCAATGTTGTGTGTTTATTCCTTCATCAGCCTAACTAATCTCTTTCGGTGGGACCTTCTACATAGTCTCCTCAATGGACCGATAACCCTTCTTGCTTTGTTGTTATGTAGTCTGTCGGTGAGAGTTAACCACTTCGGAGGGAGTCTCTAAGCTGTCCCTTCAATAACCTAATACAAAGCGTTAGCTCTCCATCGAAGTGACTTAGTGTCTTCAGCGGGACTCTGTCTTGAGTCTCCTCGATAGTCTGATACAGTGTATTCCTCACTAGCCTGTGGTGCATTGGTGGGTCCGAGGCTTTATCGGGTAGGAGAGCGGGGAGTGATGACATGTGTGACTCAGTGACATGGGAGTTGGCAATGACATGCAAGTGGGGACCACTTGGAGCGTGATTAATCTTCATCGAAGTGACATCCTTATATTGGTGGGAGACGATATCTTGTCCCTTTGATGTGGTGATACACTAGATTAGATGGTGTCGATGGAGGGTGAACAATGTGATTTCGGTGAGAGACTATTTGTTGTCTCTTCGATGTTTTGATATGAAGTGTTTGGTGAAGCTTAGACTCTTGTTGAGGTGACACAAGGACTTCAAAGGGAGACTATCTGGAATCTCTTCAAGGTTTTGACAAGGGCATCAACAGTTCGACATGTTGGATAGTTAGACAGTTTGTGTATAGTTACATATGGAAGTTGAACTGAATCATTCATATGGTATGGAAGACATAACGACTGTGTGAATGTATGTTAAGAAGAACATTGGAACATTTTGTAATTGAGAGATAATTGTTTGATTGGAAGAACGAGGCTGATCAGAGAAATATTTTGTTGTTGAAGTTGATGTTGTGTGGATTAACACATGAAAGTACAATTCTGTAACTTTGTATATAAACATTATCTAGTATAATACAAAGTGATTTTGCTTAGTGTGGGTTTTTCTCCCGTAAGGGTTTTCCCACATAAATTTGGGGTTCGTTCTATGTGTAATTTAAATTGTCTACTCTGTTATTCTGGTTAATGTGCATCTTTAATGAACTGTAATTAGAAATTGAATGTACTATCTACATTTCTCTTCTAAGAATTAGCATTTGGAAGATGATTCTGCACTTTTCTTTCCTTAGAGTCATGTCCCCTCCTTCCTATGTATAGCAACCTATATCCCATGTTGTTGTCTAAAATCACCTTCTGAGGTGTTTTGTGCACCCTTTCATCTCCCACTTAGCTTTTTTTATGTTATTTCTTCCCCACAACACAAGCTCTCTCTCCCAAACTTGCACACACTCACTCTGGATGGTCTTCTCAATTTTTATTTGATTTGGTCCCCTTTTGGAAGTGTTCCCCTTTCCTCTTCTGGCCACCCAATCCTCTGAATTGACCCCACTTATCTATTGTGTTCTATTAGTTATATGATATGCACCTCATAAGGAAATGAAGAGATGCCTTGAGTGAGTGAAATGACTCCAGGAAAGAATAAAATGTGAGATTTATTAACCTCTCTATTCACTGCCACTAAAACTATGTTCAAACACTTCAAAGGTCTTTAACGAAGCAAATAAATCTTACAAATGAAACCGTGTCATGAAATTTTCCCCTATTGTGGTGTTTTACAATTCAAATTACATATATTCATAGACTCAACATAATAGTTGACCTCCACAACAAATGAAAACATATCACATACACTTTCCCTTCCAAACATTTAACATTAATGAGAAATGACATCCCATATATATCTTGTATCTGATAAGGATGAAAACCAAGGTGAGCTCTCCATACTGCTATATATTGTTTGAATATAAGTAATGAGTAAGATCTCATCAAAATCTTGTCGAACTACTAACAACAACATGTTTCTATCACCTTCAAGATGACCACAACAAGTTATATGGAATGAGTGCTCAAGCTAGAACCTGACATTCACTATAGCTCCACATCAGGTGCTTGAAATCCTACAAAAACTAGAAAAGACATGTAATTAAACATCCCTAAGACCTCCACCAATCCATTTGTTCTCATGTGCCACAGAACTCCAGATTTTGCATTCTCGGCAAATTATTGGCACAAGTCATGGAACTTAAAAATCTCAGAAACCAGAAGGAATTTTGCCATGAAATCTTTGTGTGTAATTCTAGAATACTCTTAAGATCTTTCCTGTCAGAGGGTTTGTCACCAAACCTCATAAATTGCTCTAAACAATTGTTTCATTGAGACTACCCTGTTAAGCGCCAGGGATGAAATTGGAAAACACTAAAATTTCACATCCCTGACAGTACCAATCACATTCTATGCTGATAAAAGCCATTAGAACCCAATCAAAACAAATAAAATTGAAAATTGAACCTGCAACTATTTTTGGTTGATGCCAGATTGCCCATTCACCTGGATGCTCCAGCATCAAATGCCTTCTCATGCTTGAGTGCATGAGCCAAGAGATTCTATAATGAGAATCTTTCCAATATAAAAAATGAAAACAACCCCAAAAGGGATCCCCACTAAACAACAACACAACATAAGACCATAAACAAAAACTACACCCACTAAAACACAAAGAAAACAAAGGTGAGAAGAGCACAAGATGAACAAGAAGCATAAACAAAGGTGGAAATTTTGAAGGATTAGCTTTTATCTTCCATACAAGAGCTCTCTCCCTTTCCTTCTCTCAAATAATAAATGTTAGCATCTAAAATTTAGATAAATAAATGAATTAGAGTAAAATTATAAAGAATATAGTTAGAGATCGTGGAAAAAACAGATTTAGAAGTTGTGAAAATTATAGAATAGTTATGAAATCTTATAATTGTGTTCCCATTTAACAAAAAATCTAAGTGACACCATGGACAAAGGCTAGCTACAAATATAATTACACTATTAAAACTAGATATAATTTTTTTATTATTAGTAATTTTATGGATACTCTATGCAAACAAAAAAATCAATGTAATTCAATTGGTTGCTTTCAATGCAAGTCAATGCCAAGAAAATCTACGAACTTTTTTTTTATATTAATAATTATTTAGCTTTGTTTTAAAGAAACAATCAGTTAAAGCTATAAAGTATATATATCTCTCATTATATTCTTTTGAGAAGAAGAAGCTAATATCCTCCCATACTTGTAAGTGTCTTCAATGTATCTCCAAGGAAAATAAAAGAGTAAAACCAAACAAATATAGAATTATTCCAAACTCCACAGTGAAGTAATATAGTTGAAAACCATGTTATAAGCCCATAAAGTTAAAGTTTAGGAGGTTTCCAAGGTAAGTGCTTTGAAAAGTTTCAAAAGTTAATTTAGTAATGGATTCATTCAAGGGTTGTGTTGGGTCCAAAATCATATCTCCACAATCCTTGTGTACTATCTCATCCTTAAAGCCAACAAATTATCATCAAGAGGGTAAGATGGGGGCTCATCAATAGATTGTAGATGATCAAGGTTAACTATTGTGAGTGGGTAGACTCACCTTCATCTTTAGATTGTACTAGCCAAGGGAAGTTTTTCCTAAAGTCTCATCAATAGGACAATTAAAGATAAATAAAACTTTAGACTCAAGGACTTTAAAAAACCATACCCAATATGTTATCAACCCCAATATTTATCATTAGGTTCATGTTATAATTGATTACATACAGACCTACAAGACCTCCAATTGGTAGATGGTAACTCACACTTGCCATGCAACAAAAGATAATAGTTGTATTATTTATTAGAAAAGGAACCCACTTAATATTGCATACACATGGGTAAGAGGGAGAATATACCATCATGATCATCCAAAAATATTTTCAGTTTTATGATAGCATAAGATATGACAGATTTTACAATATTGAATCATACATGCATGGTGACATTTAAACTACTCCTATAACTAATAAGAGAGAAGATAAAATAAAGATACTTTGCCTCTCACTAATTATACCAATGCCTACTCCACTGGACAATAGAGTCATAGCTAGGAAAGAAGATGAAGCCATGCTTATAAATAAATATTGTAACAAAGCTTCATATGCATACAAACTCACAAAATAAGGAAACTTGCAAATGTACATTCTTAGACATCCCTAGAAGATCAACAATACCTCACATGCAACAAGATGAAACCATTACAAAAGAATTTTGCAATGCTTTAAAATATTTGTCATATTATAATCAAATCATGTTATAATCATGCTAGAAAATATGACAAGTGAAAGACAACAACTAGGTTTGAATCCTCTTTTGAAATAGTAAAAACTACCATGGAGACATTCACCTATAGGTAAAACCTAAGTATAGACTATCCCTTCCCTTGATTTACAAATGTATTTCATCATTTCTAGAACTAGGATTTCATTATTTAGTGCCCTAGAATAAAGTTCAGGCTTTCTTAGTCATGGAATTGGTTGAATCACCAACCCTATTTACAACTTCAAGTCTTGTATATATAGCATTCTATCACAATGCCTTCTAGCAACCCATTGGGATTCTTGGGATCTTTTGCAATTTGTAGCATTAAACATGCTAGCACATCTGCCTACAAAGAAATCACTTGGATCTAATGTTTAATGATTTGGAGTAGCTAAAACATCCTTGTGCACTTAGAAATATAGGCCTAGGACCTATTTTTAGATGTACGATGACAATGTTCTCAACTATAACATTAATGGTGTTGAGGCATCCCTACCCATTTTCAAATTCTTCTCTATGCCTCGCGTTTGTAACTACACCTTTGATGGGCTCATTGTTTCTTTGGCAAGATTTCAGGGAGCATACATATCTAATACATTTAATTCTAATAATTAATGGTGCCCTTGGAGAAACAAGGGAAGTAGGTAAGGTTTCTAGCTTACATGAATTCCATATTGTTGACAAGTATCTTATGAAACTAATCTCATTTTAAAACCAAGGGATAGCATCACCATGAAATCCTTACATAATGCAATAGTAATCACGATGGATCTTGGTGGCTCCACTAATGTTGTCTTGCCTTTGATTGACATTACCAAGTGATGGAACCTATTTCTTAGTTTGAGCTAAAGGATGCATTAGAGGTCAATATCTCTATAATGGAATCTATCCAATTTATCATAATACCCTTTTCTTTAGCAAATGTGCTTATTAAATGTACTAATACTTATATTGCACATCGGTGTATGGTCAAAGTTTCAAGGAAGAGCATGCTAGAATTAGACAAACTTCTACTTGTTAAATTGAGTCCCAATAGGTTCCATTATATTGAAGAAAAGCTCAAGAAGGCCAAGGAGTTTATTATGAAGGAATTTTCCAAGGAAAAAGAGAAAATTATTTTGAAATTCAAAGAAGGTCCAAGAAGATCATGGATCAAGCAAGATGAGGTTGAGGTTGAACTTACCAAGAGGAAAGATTTAATATACAAGAAAATGTGAATCTAGGGCACTATGTCTAGAGTTAGTTGGAGAGAATAGTGCTTAACAAATTAAAAAATTAAGTAATTTTATAATAAAAATATATGTTAAATTATTGATAAAAATATTTGAAGAACCATTTCATGTTAAATATAAATATGTTATATTTAAAAAAAAAGATATGGAAAAATTTTAAGGAACACATGTCTATCACAAATTGTTTGAGTTGAATGGATGATATAGTTAAACCTATATTTACAATTTTATTTCATAAAATTATTTTAAGAGTTAAATATAACTCCTTATTACAATTTGATAAATATATTTTAAGAGTTAAATATAACTCCTTATTACGCCGATAGGCGTAACTACAATGGCAACAAGGGGTGGAGTGTAATGGCATAACTACATTGGCAACAAAGGGTGGAGTGTAATGGCGTGAGTCTGTTAACAAAAACAAAAATATAACCCACATGTGTAAAATACTAAAACTATAAAATAATTCTTAAATAATTCAAAAGTAAAATAACATAAAATAAATAAAATAAAATAACTCTTAGTAAATAAAATAAGTCTTGAGTAAGTAATAATAGACCAACATATAGTTTAAAAAACTAAAACTATAAAATAATTGTTAAATAGTTTTAAAGTAAAATAACACAAAGTAAATAAAACACAATAAAATAATTTTTACTAAATAAAACTTAAATTTAATGATTTTATTAATTATATCTATATTTTTCAAATTTTATTAATTTAGTAGTTTGATTATTTTATTAATTATATACTTTATAAAGGATGAAAAAAAAAGAAGTGGGGTGAAAAAAAGTAGGAAAAAGATTTAAGGTTGTTGTGAGTAAAATGATAGTATTTTCTTTGTTACAATTATAAGTTAGGGTTATTTTTTGTATTTACCTTTGTTTAGGCAGCTCCTATGTATTTCCTGAAGGAATTTGATGCTCTCTCAGGACAATTTCTTTGGAGTGGTAACTTGTCGATTGCTAAGTGGAGCCTTGTTAAGTGGGAAACTGTGTGCATACCAAAGAAAGAGGGAGGTCTTGGTTTACGTTCTTCTCTTTTGAATGGACAGGTTCTTGCAGCTAAGTTATATTGGCGTTGGTGTACTAGTCAGCATTAGCTATGGGCCCGTATTCTCACCCATAAGTATTTTAAAGATGTTGATTCTTTTGATGTTCCTCACTTTCCTTTAGAGGGAAGGGGGTCTATGATTTGGCATACTCTGAAAATGGGGGTTAAGTTGGTTAAGAATGGGCTTTTTTGGATCCGTCATTCAGGGTCTCAGGATCTTTTTTTGCTGGAGTCATGGGATGGTCACCCTTCTATCCTTTCCTCTTTTCCTCACCTCTAGTCTCTTTGTGATATTTTTACTGCTGCAAGTTGGGACACGGTTGAGCATTATAAGGTTGCACAGAATTGTGGGATGACTGTTAGTTTTAGATGGAAGCACTCTGCTGAATGGCCTTTAGGAGGATCTGAGGAGGATATGCATGAGCTGGCTTAGATTCTTTCTTCTCATGATTGCACTACTTTGATGGGGTAGGATGTTTTGGCTTGGGTTGGCAGTGATTTGTCTGGGAAGTACTCTATTTTTTCAGGTTATGTGCAACTTGTTAGGCAGATGTTAGGAGACACTGAGGTTCCTTGGTGGAAGCATGTTTGGCACAAGTTTTCATGGCCCAAGTGTAACTTCTTCTTGTGGTTGGTGGTTCAAAATCGGTGTCTTACTTGGGATAATCTGAGGAAGCATGGGTTTCAGGGTCCCTCGATGTGTGTCTTGTGCCGTAATAGTGAGGAAAGTGTTTCTCACCTCTTTTTCCAATGTTCTTTCTCTAGGGAGATTTGACATTTTTGGTGGAGTGTTTGGAACCAGGCCTGTTGGCATGTCTCCTCTTTGGCTGAGTTTTTTGATCATTGGGGCATGGCCCTTGTTAAAACCTCATTTCTTCAAGTTTCTTAGGCTCTTGGACCTTCCTTTATTATTTGGAATATCTAGTTGGAGAGGAATCGTAAGATCTTTTGTGATGTGATGTTGGAGGCCCATCACTTGTGGTGGAAAATTCTTCATTCTTTAGGTGAAACTGTTTCAGAAAATTGTGATTTGGTAGAAGCAGTGGATCCTCAAGATGTTGTTTGTTGCAATCGTCTTCATCTTCCTCCTCAACAAGGTTGATTCATGATAAATAAATGTCGACACCCTCTTCGGAAGATAAATAGGGAGGGGCATTGGACTCCTCCTCCTCAGGGAGTTTTGAAACTCAACATAGATAGTTCTTCTTGAGGAAACCCTGGTCATGGTGGTATTGGTGGAGTTGGTCGGGAAGTACTAGGTCTGTGCAATTTATCTTTTCTATTTATAAGGGTCTTCATTCCAACAATCTGATGGAGGCTCTTGCCATTTTATATGCTGTTGAGCATGGCTATCATCTTGGATGGAAAAGGATCATTTGTGAGTCTGATTCCCAGGTGGTGGTGAATCTGTTGAATAGACAGTGCATTTTGCTGATGTTAGTTGGCATTTAGCTTTGATTGCTAAATAGATTCTTAATCTGTGTGATTCTTTGAATTCAGTTTCTTTCATTCATATTCCTAGAGAATGGAACAGAGTTGTAGATTGTTTGGCCAAATGGGCCTCTGATCACATGCCAAATTAGAGCATTGTGGATTGGGGTTAATTACTCCTGGAGTTGTCTCAAAAGTTGGACCACTTAGTAGAGCTTGACAGGGCTGAGTAATGCCCTTGCTTTGTGCTTCTTCTGGTTTGAATAAATTTTTACCCCTCTTTTAGTCAATGATATTTTATTAAGAATAATTAATATTCATTTATAGTTTCAAGTTAGTGGAGCTAATTTTAGATTTGTTTAATAAATTATGATATAAGTTATAAAAAGATTAGAATTTAGAAATAAGGTCTTGATATGGTTTAGTTAATTGATTTAAATTAATTATTCTTGTGTGTTGTGGGGAATAAGAGCTCTTTTATCATTATTTTTGGTAAAATTAAGACCATAGGTCAATCACCTATGGGTAGGGTACTTGATTATTCATAAAAAATATGTTTTAGAGTTGTTTTAATGCATTTTTGGTGCACAAGAAAATGGGTGACGAAATTGAAAGTTGTAGAGTCTTCTTCTCTTGAAGAGTCTTACAGCATTCAAGTCATGAAGAAAAGAAATAAAAGGAAATCCAACAATCACATTTATTAAAAAAAAGAAATGGATGTCACAAGCAAGAAGAAGAATACAAGGAGTCTTTGGAGCCCAAAAAAAAAATATGAAACTTGGAAGAGAGAGAGAGAGAGAGAGAGAGAGAGAGAGAGAGAGAGAGAGAGATATTCTAATGAGATGAAAGTTTGGCTTGAAAAGGGGAGGAAATCAAGAGAAGAGAAAAAAGTTTATTTCTAATTTTTGTAGGTCAAGAGGACATCCATAGCTGATGGTGAAGATAATTCTTCAAAGGAATTACATTTATTTCGATAAGGCAAAAAAAACATACATCCATGGTGACTTGTTAAGTGAAGAATCTTTAAATTTTATGAGGAGGACAATAGGATTCCAGGTAGAAGAAAAGAAGTGCACAATTGATTAAGATGATAACTTTCACATTAAGGAATTTTGAAATCTCTCTTCATGGGCATTTGGAGGTATTATTCATTAATTAAATTCTTGAGGTATTTCCTTGAAAACTCTCAATTATTTATGTTAATGTTTTTCTAAAAATTTTAAAGAAAACTTGTTGTTGTCTCATGAAATTTCTCTATTTATTATATTTATTTTATCAAATGGTTTCTGGGTTTTGTTTATTTTGTTTCCATCTTTCTGAAAAATCTTATGGTTTTAAATTTTATTAAGTATTAAGAAAGTTATTGTGATTTTAGTACTTCTGTAACCTTTTCAAAATCCTATTGTAAACCTTGCTAGTGTTTTATAAATTGCTTTCTGTACGGGAAAAGGATTGTAAAATTGTTTCTGAGTTACATGAATATTTATTTAGTATTTCTGAAACATTTTATGGTTTTAGATTTTGTTAAGTATTTTGAAAGTTATTGTATTTTTATTACTGTTGTAGAAGAAATTGAAAATCTAGGGTTTTGTTGGTAGTTTACTTTGTTGGAAATGAATTATTTTCATTACATGAGCGTGTTATATGAATTTGCATATTTTATTTCTTGGAATGGGTATGATTAGATAATCTTTCATACATTTATTTAGATGCAAAAACTAGATTGAATCAAGAATTTACTTGTAGTGCAAGAAGGTCAAATTAAAACCTTTATGTTGATTAGTTCATAAGAACAATTGTTAATCATACATCGATATATTGTGTAGTTATTTGAATGTCAAGATTAAAGAAAAATAATAGATCTTTGATCTTTTAGTATTTCTATAATGCATTACAGTATAGGGAATACTTTTGAGTAACTAAATCATTCTTGATTCATGATCAAGTTTGGGTTAAATTTGGATTTGAGGGAAAAAGGTTGATTACAGTAAACACTAACTCCTCATCTTACAGAATTTTTCTAATTTTTTTTCTGGGTTTTATTCCCCTTACTCTTACCTTTTCAAAACATCTTGAATTTTAGAATTCCTCTAATAAATAAAAAAGTTATGAAATATTTACTACTGGGTGGTTTTTTATGTTAAGGCTATTTCTATTTGACTATTTCATTTTATTCTTATTCTTAAATGTATTTTTATTCATTGAATAAAGTTTGAGATTGGATAGTAGATTGATTTAATTTATATAAATACATTTCCTTTTTAATACATTATTTATATTATGTTTAGTATTATTGTGTGCTTGTATTGGTAACAATTGCAAGAGGTAGATTTTGAGTTTGAAAAAAAAGATAATAGAAAGATCTCATTATTGTTTGTATCAAATCTTTGAATTATGAATTTGTTAGATTATTTAGTTTTAAATATTGGTGCCAGTGGATCTCATATAAACATAGAGTTTGATATTTTCTTAAAGGAAAATGGTTGCATGATCAAACACTTTATTGAACAGGATTTATGTATTGTGTGGAGTTGAGATGACATAATTGGTTTTTTCTATATATGAATGCAATTTTCTATTTATAAGATTTTATCTATGAATTAGTAAGAGTTATGTGTGTTAAGGTGATTTAGATTACACGTACTTTGGAATGCATGATATTCTACCTTAACCTTGAAATGCTAGTTAAGATACATGTACTTGACATTGCAGAAAGGTGTCATCATTAGATGAGTTGTATTAATCATATGAAGGAGTAGTATAGTTTTTGTAATATAAAATAAGTCGTCTTTATTTGAGTATGAGTAAAGGATGTTCTTTCATCTATTCTATGTGAGAAGATATTACAAGCATTAGTAAGGTGTTAATAAGGGTATATATGTGTTTGTTAATGATAAAATGTATATTGTGGAATGATGCTATAAATCATTTTATTCTGAACTTGAATAAAGATGATAATTTCTTAATGATGATAGACTTTTTCATTTATTGCAATCTAAGTATTTACCTATGGAAATTTATGCATTTTATCCATAAGAATGATTGGAACATTTTTATTGTTGTTATAACTTCCCTATTATACCCCATGTAGGGATTATTTATAAATTTCATTGTTGCATGCACTCTCTAGAACTTGAATGACATAGTCATCATATGGTGTATTTAATCTTGAGAACAATAGAAACGTGCATATTAATTGGTTTATTGATTTTAGAAAATACTATTATGTGACGAACTAGATCCCTTAAGAGTTATTGTATCTTAGTTTGCAACCTTATGGTTGCAAGACTAGTCTCCCTAAACTACGAAGTCTCTGCGTTGCGCGTACATAGGCAAGGCCATCATGAGCCCCCAAGACATTAGGTCGGCCCCTTAGGGCCTTTATCTCGTGTATAGCTATCTAATATGTTTATAGATGTGGAACTAATGTCTGCATTTAGTTGTGTAGTTACATGTCTAATAACTGTGTAAGGTAATGGAGCTGAAAAAGTATTTTTTCCACTTTGCGAAAGGATGATCATATGATATTGATTGTAAATGTGTATAATTACACAAGAAATGTTTATAACCAAATTTCCATTTATAAAAAATCATGTATTATAAGTTTGTTTTATTAAATTAAAAATTTAGTGAATATTCTCCTATTATTAATTTCCATTATTTATCAAGTATTTAATATATTTATTGATATTTACTGATATTATGATGAATGGGCATTACATATTTGTGGGAATAGGCACCTATCTCTCAACTTTTTTTGTTGAGAGGTGTAACTACAGTGGCAACAAGGGGTGGAGTGTAATGGTGTGAGTGTGTTAACAAAAACTATTAAAGAGCTGACATATATAAATAATTACACCAGAAGGGGATGACTATGACCACTACAAAAGAATAAATAGAGAGACATATTTTTTTTAAATAACTAGAATAAGTGGACATATTTTTTAATAACAAAAACTATTAAAGAGCTGACATATATAAATAATTACACCAGAAGGGGATGACTATGACCACTACAAAAGAATAAATAGAGAGACATATTTTTTTTAAATAACTAGAATAAGTGGACATATTTTTTAAATATTTATAAATACATAGCAGACATAGTTTATTAAATCAATGCACATTAAAATAAAGCCAATAAAATAGTGTGTATAAATCTAAGTAGTACTCAAACAATAAATTTAAGAAAAATCAAATAAAATAAAAATAGATCAAATTGAATTGGGAGAAGTTTAATAGATAAGGAGAGAAGTTTAATTGGTAATGGCATTATGCAACCATTTTTTTGGGTATATTTCTTGCAAAATGAATTTGTGAAGTGATGCAATGCTTTTATTTATAGAAGGTTAGATTAGCATTGGGTATTATTTACTCTTATTCTATTTACATGCTACTTATTGTTGAACATGCTACTCATTGTTAAAGTGAAGCTTAAATTATAGAACCTATAAATTATAATTTATTTAATATTTTTGTTGCATAAACAAATTTTGAAAACCACAAAGAAAATTAAAGGCAGGGTAAATTATTTACTTTAGTTTAATGATAGCTACGGTTAGGGTTCTTTAATCTTTAAAATCCACAAAGAAAATCAATATTTAGTTTAATGACCTATTTCAGATTTTTACTATGGGATTTAATTCTTTTAAAAAATTGGGCAATCTAAAAAAAATCCTTTAAAAAATTATAAATAAGTTTTTTGTATCATTTGGATTAAATTATTGAAAATTATCCTGAGCTAGGAATTGTCCCATAAAGAAAAATAAGAAAAAGGTAAATTACTTTTTTTTTTTTAATGAGGGCTACGGTTATAGTTCTTCAATCTTTAAAAGCTACAAGGACAATTAATATTTAGTTTACTATGGAAATTAATTCTATTAGTTTACTATTAGGATTAGGATGACTGTGACTGTTTACATAAAAACAATATAGAGCCCACATTATTTTTATATGTCTGCTCTTTAATAGTTAAACAGTCATTAACTACTAGCATAGATATCTTAAATACATCTAGCTATTCTCAATAACAATTTCAATATTAGGAGCCTCAAGACTGATATCTAATTATGTGAAGAAGGTACTAAGTGGCAGCTATTAAAAAGTAGACATATAAAATTAATTACATAGTTATGTAGTGGCATTAAGTGGATGACTGTGACTGTGTACATAAAATAAAATAGAGGCCACATTATTTTTATATGTCGGCTCTTTAATAGTTAAACAATCATTAACTACTAGCATAGATATCTTAAATACATCTATCTAAAAGACGCGGAGAAATATCAGGAGGCACCTATCTCAATAACAATTTCAATATTTTGGAGAGAGCTCCACACAAAATTTTGATGTTTACTTTTAACCAACTACTTCTAAAATATCTTAAAACTCGATATCTTAAACCTAGCGCACATATCTTAAATACATCTATCTAAAAGACGCCCGAGGTGCCATTTACTTTTAAATAGATGTATTTAAGATATGTATGCTAGGTTTAAGATATCTATCTAGTTTTAAGATATTTTAGAAGTCATTTGTTAAAAATAAACATCAAAATTTTGTGTGGAGCTCTCTCCAAAATATTGAAATTGTTATTGAGAATAGATAGATGTCTTCTACATAGATGTATTTAAGATATGCTTTTAAAGATTGAAGAACCCTAACCCTAACTCTCATTAAACTAAAGTAAATAATTAACCTTGCCATTATTTTTCTTTGTGGTTTTCAATGAATAACTCCTCTCCGTATAATTATTTTTAGATGTATTTAAGATATACTTTTAAAGATTGAAGAACCCTAACCGTAGCTCTCATTAAACTAAAGTAAATAATTCACCTTGCCATTATTTGTCTTTGTGGTTTTCAATGGATAACTCCTCTCTGTGTAATTATTTTTATATGTCCTCTCTTTAATAGTTAAACAATCAGCATAGATATCTTAAATACATAACAATTTCAATATTTTGGAGAGAGCTCCACATAAAGCATAAACATAGATATCTTAAATAAAATAGTTGTAATGTAAAATAAAAAAACTCAAACTAAATAAAATAACTTCAAATTGATCCATGCTAGGTTTAAGATATCTTAGAAGTCATTGGTTAAAAGTAGACACTGAAATTTTATGTGGAACTCTCTCCAAAATATTGAAATTGGTATTGAGAATAGATAGTCTCAAGACTAATATCTCTGGGGTCTTTTAGATAAATGTATTTAAGATATGCTTTTAAAAATTAAAGAACCCTAACCCTAGCTCTCATTAAACTAAAGTAAATAACCATTGAATAGCTCCTCTTGATGTAATTATTTTTATATATCCACTCTTCAATAGTTTTTGTGAACACACTCAAACCATAAACAATCATTAACTACAAGAATTACAACCATTAACTATTTTAATGTCTTTTGTCCTCCTACTATCATCAGGTTGATTTGCCATAAATAAAAGTATATACAAATATACATCTACAAACTTCTGAAAAATACCTTAAACCTACTTCTAAGAATATAGATTCCAAAATAGCTGAATAATAACTAAACAATTGCATTTGTCAATCTCTTTTGAGTGTACAATAGCAATAAAATTCATTTCTAAATAAGCACCGATACAAAAAGCAATTGCAATGATAACATAAGAAATGAAAAAAACTTCACTTCTGGTTCAAGATAACGATATACTCGTCCATTTATTTTCTGCAATAACGATCAAGATATTATATTATGTGAAGATGGCTCTTTAGTTTGTTGAAAATGGAAGCACAACTCTCATTTAGCTGAATACATCTGGTTATCAACAATTAATCAACTTAAAACATATCGATTTCTACAGTTTATAATATTATGCAAACGCGTTTCTAGATTCAATTGTGTAAGATTTTTACTGTTTCTCCTAGGGCTTGTGATCAGGTTGGCGATGGCCTGTGTTTTTTCCGTTTTGCTCTCTGTGGGTGGTCCCGTGGTTTCGGTGTTCCTGTTTCTGTATTTTGCTCGTGGGCTCTACGTGGATGGGTGTCTGGTTTGCTCGGGGGTTTCCCTACAGTGGTGTAGCGGTCGGCTTGGTGGGGGTTATTTGTTTTGGGCTGTGTCTGCGATGAGATGCGCTTGTCAGGGTGGCGGGCTCCTGTGCTCTTCTGCATGGTTTTTCTGTTGGTGATTGGGCCTCGTCTTCCGTGTTTTGGTCTTTCCTTTTGATCTGGACTGGCGGTTTGGTATTTTTCCCATACTGGTTAAATTATGTTTTACCAGGTCTTTTAAGGGCCGTGTTGTTTTGTTTTAAATTGTTATATCAGGTCGTTTCAGGACCTTATCATGTAATTATTTTGGCATGGACTCCTTGGCGTGAAGCCCTTGTTCTTTCTGTTTAATAGTTCTTATTAATTTTATAGGTGCTCCGCCACCTTTTTCTGTTTAAAAAAAAAAAAATTGTGTAAGATTTTTGTTGTCAACCTTTTCAATCACATTCTGTGATTCATCATCAAAATGAAGAGAGTTGTAGGAAAGAATCCAGAAGATAATGAATCACAGAGTATGATTGGAAACGTTGATAACAAAAATCTTACACAGTTAAATCTATAAACTCTTTGCATAATTAATAAACTTCCCTATGAATTAGAGGGCCCATCTATACCGCTGAACAGAAACCTGGAGAGGCCATTGTTTTCAACAAACTGGAAGAATTGGATGCCCGCCTCTAACGGCTCTCCTAAACACCGAAGAAAATGCTTCAAATCTTCACATTCATCAGCCAGTTTTGATTCCACCCTTGAAATCTTTTCCAACAATATTTCTCAAAATTGTTGAGCACCTTGGAGCCTTCTCTTTAATTCTTCTTTTGACTGTGCCAGAAATTCTTAAGAATTAGTGTTCCTTGTTTGGATGGATCTGATATGAGCTTCCTGCTCTGAAATTTCACGCTCAATGTTTAACAGCATTTTTTCAAAATCTTCGATGGTGTAGAGGGCACTAGAAATCGATCTGGAAAATTGTTGGCAGAAACAGGGGAGATGGGTAGAATGCTTTTCTGGAAATATAATGCTACACCAGAAATGAACAGCAAAAAAAATAAATGCACACACAGAAAATCAAACACAGAAGAGACAGCAATATATTTCATATATATATTTCCTTTAACTAGAATACATTCAAAACTTCAATACACATTACAGAGCTGCTGCTCTATTTTCATACTCTACCCCAATCTCTGGAGCTACACACTGTATATTCGAAGCTGCCTGTGTGAACTCCGTAGCTGACTACTGTTGCTGCTGCAACATTCCTCTCTACTGTTCTCCTTCTGCTGTTCTCTCCTGGAACATTCTCATTCCTCTGCTACTGCAGGTTCAACATATTCTCTACTGTTTACTCTGTCTTCTACATTTCCCTCTCTTTTGTCTCTTCTAACATGCCCAGCAAAATGGGCGCTAAAAAATTTTAAATTCAAATGCACCTACTAGAATTGAATGCTGGCAGGCCAACGGTGCTGGGGGAGGATGCGGGAGATCCCCAGGTCTGACGCGGGGGCAGTCAGCATTAAATGGATACTGACGGAGGATTAATATTTTCAACACTCCCCCTTAATTTGAAGTCAGATATCAATTTGCAATTTTCATTCCGGAATTGATCTCCAGAGTTATACACTTGCCTTTGCCTTTCCGGAGCAGATCTCCAGAGCTCTTTCTGTCATGCTGCATCATCTCCAGAGCTACCCTCTGCATCTCCAGAGCTCCCTGTCTGCATCTCTGGAGCTGACTCTCTATTTCAGTGTCTCTGGAGTATCTCCGGAGCTGACTCTCTGCAACTCCAGAGTTCCTTTTCTGCATCTTCGGAGCATCTCTGGAGCTGCACATACATTCCAGAGTTGAATCTCTGGAGTTCTCCTGCTGTCTTTCCAGATCTAAACCTCCAGAGCAGTCTTCTTTGTAGGACTGCGCACCTCCGTAGCTGTCCTCTTTCCGGGACTGCACACCTTCGGAGCTGTCCACAATGCCGAGCCTATTCCTTAGGCATTCAAATAAATCTTTCGGCAATGCTATTGTGAAAATATCAGCGAGCTGCTGCTCAGATCTGCAATACTACAACTCAATCTCTCCTCGTTCTACCAACTCCCTAATGAAGTGATAACGGATCTCAATGTGCTTGCTTCGTCCATGGAAGACTGGATTCTTTGTCAGGGCTATTAATGAAACATTGTCACAATGAATGGTTGTACCATCTTCTTGCTGCTCATACAAGTCTATAAGGATCCTCCTTAACCAAATAGCCTGACATGCCGCTGCATTTGGAGCAATATACTCAGCTTCTGCTATAGAGAGAGAAATAATGGGCTGCTTCTTGGATGCCCATGATATCACGCCTAAACCCATGTGAAATACATAGCCAGATGTGCTCTTCCGGTCATCAACATTTTCTGCCCAATCACAGTCCATGAAACTAGCCAACTTAAACTCATCAGAAACATCATACAAGATACCATAACCTGATGTGCCATTGACATACCTCAGGATCCTCTTTCCTGCTTGCCAATGAGTGTCCTTAGGCTTCTCCATGAACCTAGAAATCAGGCTTATAGCATACATCAAATTAGGTCTGGTTGCTATCAAGTACGTGAGGTTTCCAACCATGCTCTTGTAGAGGGTTGGGTTTACTTCCCTGCTGCTATCCTCTTTCCTCAACTTCAGACCTGTAGCTATTGGTGTAGGGACAGGTTTACTTTTTTCCATTTTAAACCTTTTCACAATCTGTTTGGCATAGTTAGTTTGCAAAATAAATATGCCATGCTTTGTTTGCTTGACCTCAATGCCAAGAAAATACTTCAGCAGACCTAAGTTTGTCATCTCAAACTCATTCTTCATTGCCTCTTTGAAATCAGCAATGAAAAGATCACTATTTCTTGTAAAAATTAGATCATCTACATACAAAATAGCAATCAAAATTTTACCTTCGGCTGCTTTGATGTAGAGAGTGGGCTCAATGCTGCTTTTGCTAAAGCCATTGCTCAACAAATATGAGTCAATTCTGCTGTACCATGCCCTAGGTGCTTGTTTCAGCCCATAGAGGGATTTCTAGAGCCTGTATACCTTATCCTCTTGCCCTCAGACTTCATAGCCAGGTGGCTGCTCCACATACACTTCCTCTTTCAGCACTCCGTTCAAGAAGGCTGACTTTACATCCATCTGAAACACCTTCCATCTGTGTTGGGCTGCAATTGCTATGATTGCCTGAACTATTTCCAACTTTGCAACTGGTGCATAGGTCTCATCATAATCTTTTCCAGGCTGTTGTTTGTACCCTTTGACAACCAGCCTTGCCTTATGTCTTTCTATTTTTCCTTCAGTAGTTGACTTGGTCTTATAGACCCACTTGACTCCAATCACTTGTTTACCCTTGGGTAAATCAGTTAGGTGCCATGTGTCATTCCTCTCTATGGCATCTAATTCTTCATCCATGGCCTTACACCATTTCTCTTCTTTCACAGCTTCTTCAAAGTAGATTGGATCACTAGAAGAAAACAATGCAAAATTCAAATCTTCATCATCATCAGCATACCTTGTGCTGTCATAAATCTCCTTCACACTCTTTGTCCTCCGTGGAATCAACGATGCGAGTGTGGGGTTTGAGTTTCCTCTGGAGCAACTGCTGTTCTGACCTCCAGAGCTGTTGCTGTGACCTCCAGAGTTGCAGTTCTGATGACCTCCAGAGCTGCAGTTATAACATCCTTCGGAGCTACTGTTCTCTGGAGTTGCAGACCTCCGGAGCTGCTGATCTCTGGAGCTGCAATGCTGCTATTTACCTCCGGAGCTACTGTGCTGAGCATCTCTGGAGCTGCTATTTTCTAGTGCTCTATGGTAGTTCCTCCCCAAGCTGTTGCTCTCCGTAGCTCCTCTGGAGTTGCTGATCTCCGGAGCTTCTTCATCTTCAAGGGGTATTGTGACTGAAATGCCCATGGTGCTGTCCACCGTTCCATTCCATGCTTCATTCTCAATGAATTCAACATCCCTGATGATCACAATTTTTTTGGTAATGGGATTATACAGTCTATAGGCTTGTGATTCTTCACTATAACCTGTGAAGATACATTTCTCACCTTTATCATCAAATTTCTGCCTCTTCTCTTTAGGCACGAATGCATATGCCACACACCCAAAAATTCTTAGGTACTCAACAGTCCATTTACTATTTGTCCATGCCTCTTGTGGAATCTGATCACGTACAGCCTTTGTAGGACACCTATTCAATAGGTACACCACTGTTGCTACAGCTTCACCCCAATAATCATTTGACAGTCCCTTTTCCTTCAGCATGCTTGCTGCCATCTCTGTGATGGTTCTGTTTTTCCTTTCAGTAACTCCATTTTGTTGTGGAGTATACCTGGTAGTGAACTGTTTATGAATGCCTTCATACTTGCAGAAATTTAGAAATTGTTTGGAGACATACTCTCCTCCTCTATCTATTCTTAGGGCCTTGATATGTCGGCCGCTTTACTTTTCAGCCAATGCCTTAAACTTCTTAAACTTCTCAAAGGCCTCTGATTTGTTTTTCAAGAAATAAATCTAGATTTTTCTGCTGTAATCATCAATGAAGGTCATGAAATATACATTCCCACCTAATGTGGGAGTCTTCATAGGGCCACATAAATCTGAATGCACCAACTCCAAAGGTGCTTTTGCCCTTCTAGAATACCTTGATTGAAAGGGTTGTCTATGCTGCTTTCCTAAAATGCAGGCTTCACATTTTCCATTGGGCTCTACAATGTTCAGTAGCCCTCTAACCATGCCTTTCCTAGACAGTAAACTCAAACCAGAAAAGCTTAAGTGCCCATACCTCAAATGCCACAATTTGGATGGGTCTTTGATGACTGTCCTAAAGGCTGTTTGTTGTCCCACTACTGTGAGCGCCGGAGATAGTGTAGGAAACTGCGTAAGAGATAGCGCTGGAGTTAGCACCGGAGATGGCGCCAGAGTCAGCGAAAGGGGAAACATTCTATTTCTCGTCATCTGCACTGCTGCAATCACTTTTTTGCTGCCTCCTCTATCAAATATAGTGCACCCTCCATTTTCCATCAGGATTCTATAACCGTTTTGGACCATCTGTCCAATGCTTAGTAGGTTATGCTTTATGCCAGGGGCATAATAGACATCATGGATCTGCATTTTCTCACCTTGCTTACTAAGGACTGTGATGATGCCTCTCCCTATGACAGGAACCTTTTGGCTGTTCTCCATCATGATTTCAGACTTGACATTTCTGTCAATGGAGGCAAACAAATTTTTATTTCCACTCATGTGGTTGCTACACCCGCTGTCCAAATACCAGACTTCAGGGCTGCTCTTCTCAGCAAGGTTGCACACAATAAATACCTTGGACTGTTTCTCATTTTCAGCCTTATTCTCATTTGCTACATTAGCATTTTGGCCTTCATGGTCTTGCTGTTTCTTTCTACACTCACTAGCATAATGACCGAATTTATGACAATAATAGCATTGAATATTACTCTTGTCATACCTTTGATTAGAACTGCTGTTCTTCTTCATTCCTTGATAGTTTGGCTGTGAGCTGCTTGCCTCTTCTTGGCTGTTTGAAACTCCTCTCCCGGAGTTGCTTCTTCCTCTACCTCTTTGACCTTTACCTCTGCTGTTTCTTCCTCTTCCCCGACCTCTTGCATTGGTCTGAGCCTTGAAGGCTTGCTCAAGGGAATGAGTGGATTTATTCAACCGCTGCTCATGGCTTTGTAGAGAGCCCATCAACTCATCCACTGTCATTTTGGACAGATCCTTTGTCTCTTCAATGGTTATGACTATAGGGTAAAATCTAGAAGGTAAGCTCCTTAGGATTTTCTCAATAATCCTT
Organism: Cunninghamia lanceolata; assembly: GCA_027924645.1. Classification (NCBI taxonomy): domain Eukaryota; kingdom Viridiplantae; phylum Streptophyta; class Pinopsida; order Cupressales; family Cupressaceae; genus Cunninghamia; species Cunninghamia lanceolata. The sequence goes on from BSBN01000181.1 coordinate 639,896, forward strand.
TGTTCATCCATGGTTTCTCTATTTATCCTTAGCTGATTCAACATGGTAGAAACCCTGGTGTGAAAGTCTGAAATAGACTCACTCTCCTTCATCTGTAGCATCTCAAAATCTCTTCTAAACAGCTGGAGCTTGACTGACCTCACTTTGTCAGTTCCCTTGTAGCTGTTCTGCAATATCTCCCAAGCCTGCTTTGAGTAGTTTACTGCTGCAATGCGGGGGAAAATAGCCTCTGTCAAGGTTGCCTCAACTAGACTGAGGGCTTTTGCATCTTTCATCCTAGTTTATTTCAACTGATTTCTTTGAGCATTCGTTAAGGCTGCATAGGCTGCTGGGTCTATGATGTCTGTGAACCCATTAGTGACCAAATCCCATAGGTCATTTGCAACCAGAATGGTCTTCATCTTCTTAGACCAAATATCATAGTTCTGCCCATCAAAACTTGGTGGCTGCTGCCATCCTTTGCTGTCCCCACCTACCATGAATGCCTATACAAAACTAGGGCTTATAAAACACCCACACAAAATTGACTGCCCAGAAAAATAGGGCTCTGATACCACTTGTTGGCAAAAACAGGGGAGATGGGCATAATGCTTTTCTGGAAATACAATGCTACACTAGAAATGACAGCAAAAAGAACAAATGCACACACAGAAAACCAAACACAAAAGAGACAACAATATATTTCATATATATATTTCCTTCAACTAGAATACATTCAAAACTTCAATACACATTACAGATTCAGAGCTGCTGCTCTGTTTTCATACTCTGCCCCAATCTCTGGAGCTACACACTGTATATCCAGAGCTGCCTGTGCGAACTCTGTAGTTGACTACTGTTGCTGCTGCAACATTCCTCTCTGCTGTTCTCTCCTGGAACATTCTCATTCCTCTACTACTACAAGTTCAACACATTCTCTACTGTCTACTCTGTCTTCTACATTTCCTTCTCTTTTGTCTCTTCTAACATGCCCAGCAAAATGGGCGCTCAAAAATTTCAAATTCAAATGCACCTACCAGAATTGAATGCTGGTAGGCCAACGGTGCTGGGGGAGGATGCGGGAGATCCCCAGGTCTGACACGGGGGCAGTCAGCATTAAATGGATACTAACGGAGGATTAATATTTCCAACAAAAATCTATCGACTTCATTCTCCATTGATGATATAACTCCATGCTCCATTGTAGTGACAGGAGATGCAAATGAATAGTAATATGTTCTCTGTTTCAACAGAGATCAAGTAGGGCTAGTGTGATGTCGAAGGCTGAATCAGACAATTGCAGGTCCTGTAACATTCTTGTTTTCTAATTTCCTATAATTGTCAATAGGAGCTGATGATTATATATACAGAGGACACCACTCATTAGAGTTAGATGTAAGCCTCGGCACTTTTCAATTCTATAAGGGCCGACTTTATATGTTATATTTGTGGGGTGGTTGTGTTCAATGTATGGGTTGTTTATTTTCGCCCACTGTAAATAGCCTACAGGTTGTGTGTGGACTATTTTTTCATTTTTCTGATCTACATTGGACAAGATCAATCGACCTTTCTCTACATGTCAACTGCTGTGATTTTTACAACGTGTCAGCTGGTTAAGGTTTACTGTTTATTTTAGGGTTGGATGTTAACAAAAAACTCTTACCTTTTACCTTAAATTTGATAGCCATTTGTATGTCAAAATATTAATATTTAATAATAAATCATCAAAATTTGATAGCCATTTATATGTTATTGAACACATCAATCAATTAATGAGTAATAATTATAAACAGTTTTTTTAATTAATAATTTAATTAATGTGGGCAGCAAGGGGTGGTAAGGGGTGGAGTGTAATAGTGGGAACATGTTAACAAAACAACTCTTACCTTTTAGGTTAAATTTGATAGCCATTTATATGTCAAAATATTAATATTTAATAATAAATCATTCTTCCCTTTTCAAAGTGCACCACTAAATTCAAAAAATAAAGTTCAATATTTTTCTTTAGAAAAACATATATATTAAATGAAAGGAAAGGATGTGTAATTGTTTTGAGAAATGTTAGAAATAATTTTGGTTTCAGTTTGAATTAATTTATAAAAAAAATATTAATGTTGAGAGGCATTTTATAATGATAGCAAGGGATGGAATAATAATCAATAAAATGTTTAAGTTTAAAGGCTAATCAATTTTTTTAAAAGTTTATAGTGAAGATAAAATATATTTTTATTTGTTAATTTGAGATATTTTTCAATTTTTTAAGTGTAGTTTAAATTTTGATGCACACAAAGTTGAGTGAAGATATATTATGAAATAATTAAATAATTAACTATAAACACACACTTCACTATTTACATGTCAAATTATTAATATTTAATAATAAACATAGCTTTATTATAGTAAAAACAATTGGTAAGGGGAACAAAATGTAGCTCTTAAGTAAATAATGTTATATGGAATAATTCTTAAGTAAATATTAAACTAAATAGTCTTTATGTTTTTTAATCTATCTACTTACCTATTTATCTGTGCATCTATTTAATAGTTTAGGTAGATATTAAAAATGATATTCATATAGAAAAAAATAAAATAACCCATGAAGTAAAGCAATTTTTTTTCATTTATCTTTTTAAAGTTTTCCTCATATTGACCTATAATTAAAGGAATTTAAATTATGAAGTAAAGTAAATTGTTTTTCATTTATCTTTTTAAAGCTTTCTTTGTGTTGATCTAAGCTAATAATTAGAGGAATTCCAACCATTATACAAATTTCAATATTAAGTAAAAGTAAAGATATATATTTTCCTTTATCTTTTTTAAAATTTCCTTTTATTAATCTAAGATAATTAAAGGAATGCCCACAATTATACAATTTTGAATTAAGTAATTCATAATAATTTCAAATTTTGACATAATATATAATAATGTCTATATTTTAAACTATCATAGATATCTTAAATACATCTAACCAAAAAATGTCAAGATATATTAGTATAGGCACCTCGAGATTGATATCTCTTAACTTTTAGATAGATGTATTTAAGATATCTATAGTAATGCCAATTGAAGGACTCTTTCCTATGGTCTTGCTCTATTTTTCCTTGGTAGTTGCATGCATTTATCACACACTCAAAAAGGCCTTATCTCAGGGTGTATGAACACATTGTGTGGAGTGCTAGAGGTGCACAGTTTCAAACTCCCCCAAGGGATGGACACCAAGGCCAGAGAATTATTCAAAGCAGCTAGATTTATATGCCTTCACTCCCCAAATGTTGTGACTTGCCCTTGTCACTGCTCTCCTAGAGCTCTCAATACCCTTTGAAACTCTTCCTGCCCTAATGGAACGATGTGATTCTTGCCCTCAGTAATTGTGTCATGGGTGGCGATTATATTTTTGCTTCTCTCTTGTTTTGGCTTGCCTTTGTGTATTTGGCCATTGTTCTCTATTTTGTCTAGGTTGGTCACTGTGTATTTGACCTTCTTTTGGTACTGTGTGTAGACACCTAAAATTGACCTATTTATCATTAGCATCAAATATTGCATTAGCTATCATCTGCATTTGTCTAACACACTTGAGCAATGTCCCTATCACTTATTTCTTCTATTAATTAAATAAATTTATATTTATTTAATTAATTCATTATCTATTTCTTCTATTTTCTCTAAGCTATAATTAAATAATCTTTAATTATTAATTATCTTCTTTCTATCTATTTTAATTAAATAAATCTTATTTATTTAATTAAAAATCCCTTCATAAGCCCACTTTCCAATTAAATAAATAAATATTATTTATTTAATTAATTTCTCTTATCATTTATCTCAATGAGCCGACATGTGTGCCTCTTTCATTTAAAAAGATAAGTTGTACTACAACTTTCATTTAATATCTTTCATATGTACTTTTTATGTACACGGTCACACATAAGCCTTAGCTTCCCTCCACTTGTTATCTACACATTCACCTATGATTATCCTTTTAATCTTAGCCATTCACATAGCCACCAAATCTCTACCATTGATTGATTTTGGTTGAGTTCTATATAAACACCCTCTCATTCCATACTACATCATATCCAGCATTCATATAGCATCTACATTATCATCTTGAGCATATTGAGTATTTGAGCATCCATCTATCAAATTAACATTTTATCATTATCATCCATCATGGCAGCTTTGATCTTCATAATTGTTCATTATTGAAGAAGCAATCCACATCATAAACATAGAATCATACAATCTAGGTGATATTGTTTTTGAATTGCATGCTTTTGATTTCATTTGGATTAGATTCTTTGTTGATGGTAGGGTTAGGTTTTCATGGCTATGCTTGATCTTATTAACCTAATTTTTACCTATCACATTTTGGCATGCCTGGTGGGACCCATGTCCTTGATAAACTTTGTTATTTGAAGTTGTTTTGTGAAGATCAAATTTTTTGAGTGTTTATGGCAAGCTCTAGTCACTTTTGAGTAAAAACCAGTCGCTGTCTGCACAAACGCATCACTTTTGAGCTGAAATCTACAACTTTTAGCCTTCGTGAGATCGCTTCCGAGTGAACAGTAGTCACTTACTGTCTTTTTTGCATCGCTTACAAGCTAACAGTGGTCACTTATTGTCTTTTCTGGATCACTTTCTGCTATTTGGATCGCTTTCTGTAAAACTAGGGTTTTTGTTATGTTCTATTTTTCTCACATATCTGAGTCGCTTATGACCTGTAATCAGTCACCCGTTGCTTTTTTGCATCGCTTATGAGATTTATCATATCACATTTGGAATTACTTGCATCGCTTATGATCTATAAGATTTAACCTGTGGCAGAATACAGATCGCTCTTGATCAATAGTTGATCACCTCTGGTAACTATGTCACTTTTAGTTTGTATCATTTGCAGTTTGGTTTTCCTAGTTACTAATTGGGTATTTTTGTAGCATCTTATTGAATGTATAAGAAAAGGAGGTTATCAAACTACTAACATATCTTTTGCAGCTTCGATCAGTTCAAGACTTGTGGTTTTTCACTAATTTAGGAACATTTGGGCTTGCTTCTTAAAAAGAATCATTGCTTGCTCCGTGCTTGATTTATCTTTCTTGATTACCTGCATGTGCTTGATTGTAACCCAAATTTAATAGAAAAAGTATCCTCTCCCCTTGCCTATCAAATGGATCTTGGGTGTATGAGAACTTGTTATTAGCTTTAGAGGGCCTGCCTTCCTGGTGTGAGAAGGGATACGACCCAAGTGGTAATGGGCTAAAGCCAAGTCCTTCCGAACTGCTATATAAGAAAAGTGTTTGTGTCGAAAGCCACAAACAACGGGTGTTGTTGTGTTATACCGACAGCCAACCTCCCCTAAAACCCTCCAAGGCGTAACCCTTGAAGGCTGGGAGACTCCATAACGAAGAGTAGCACTGCCGCATGTATAGCCACTCAAATGGATGCCCTTATTAGCAACCTTGTGTAGTAGCCAAAAACCTTCTATTTGTTAACACAAAAGGTGGGACCTTTGAAGCCACCCTGATTCATGTGGTTCTTAGAAGAGATAGCAGGGACAATCCTAAGGTTTGGTGGGGGGACAAGCCTTGGGAAACCTAGATCTTGGTATTCATGAGAAATGTGTACCATGGAGGGGAGATGGTGCTACCAAGATCCTAATGCTATCCGCTTTGAATAAGCACCGCCAGGGGACTCAACAAATACAGTCCTTTCCTAGCCTAGGTTATACAAGTTTGTGATTGTTATGAGTGTGAGTGACTGAAATTACTGTTTTCTTGTCAAAAAACACAAATCAGACATATTTCCTAACAGACAAATCAGATCGCTTTTAACCAACAATCAGTCACCTTTTGCATAAATTGAATCACCTTTGAATAACATTTGCTTGCTTACGGTCTAAATTGTGTCGCCTTTGATCAATAGTAAATTGCTTCTGAGTTAATACTGATCACCTATAATAAATTGGCTCACCTCTGGTTAATACTGTAGCTTGTTACCTAAACGAAAAACTAGATCACTTTTAAGCTATTATCAGTCACTTTTGGCCTTTTCTGAGTCGCATCTGAGCTATTATCTATTTCATGTGGTTACTTACTAGCAAATCTTACTAACTTAGTTAAACCAACTACATTTCCATCTTGCTTAGCCTCAGCGTTAGCTTTCAGACCTATCTCTGATCATTTGCAGATATTTGGACTTTGTCTCCTGATTTGAGCTTATCAACCAATTAGACTTGGTGAACTTTTGATCTTTTTGAGATCCCAAACCAGCAAACCAAACATCAATCAATCAACCCAATCAATCAGCAAAACAACATCTTTTAGCTTTAGCTTCAGTGACATCAACAAAATAGCAGCCTTAAGTAAACAACTTTTCCCTTGATTGTGTGAGCTATTCTCTAGGGAAGTTCAACCAACAACTAGCAACCAAGGAACCCAACAACAACAAAGGAAACAACAAACTAGCACAACAAGAAGCAATCAAACAATCAGCAAACCAGCATCTTTTTAGGTCTCAAAACCTTGACAAGCTAAAGTTCAATTTTTAACATCAACCATCATGCCTCAAACTAGGACTCAATATAGAGTTGAAATGGAAGCAAAACTTCAAGCTGAAATGGAAGCCAAGATGCAACAATCATGATCAATGCCTCTTACAGATGCAACTCAATTTACAACTGGCATGCCTCCTCACATGTTTGTGCCCCATGGGTACACTATTGGAGAGTCATCTCATCAAGTGCAATTACACCCTTTCACAACGACTTATGAAGAACATTCTCAAGAGGATTTATCTGACTATCAAGACACACGTGTATGGGACCAAGTTGAGAAGCTTGTTTTATTAGATCCTAATTGTTACTTCTTACAACTTGCCTGCATAGGAGCCAAACTACCAAGAGACTTTGACATATCCGCTATTCGATAACATGATCCAAGCACTCCCACTATTTTTGCAAAGGGACCATCAATATTGAATACGAAGGAACTTGCCAAAAAGATCAAATTTTTGAGGATTTTGAAGCAAAATTTTGGAGGATTGGTCAACTCAAATATTGAATTCTAAGGTATGTTCTTTATGTATTCGTTTACTTCAGAAGCACTAAAAGTGGAACTAAGTTAAAAAAGTCATCATTATGTGCATTAACAGAATTGGAAACATTTAAATATGATATATACATGAATTTGTTGTATCTTGAATCATTAATAGAATTTTTTTTACTCCCTCAATTTGAACTATGTCATTGATACCTCCCTATAACAAAGTATTATCATCATTCTCTCTAATGTAACCAATTGTATCAACATTTAAAATACAGTGCTAGTGATGCTACAAATCTGATATATTTGGTTCTCATATAGTAATGAGTTGTCACTATCATCCTCTTGGCCATTTACCTCTAAAAGATTAGTTTGAGTTTTGTTTATTGGACCTATACTAGATAAGTTCTTTGTTTTTTCAAGTACCTTCTAAATTTTTTGGACTGTCATCTCTAGGTTTCTCGAAGAAATCAGACTGGTTAGGCTGCAATAAACTCTATATTTTAGTCTTTTTGCCATCATAAAAATTTGTCAAAAGATCACCAACAACTCTGTCATCATAATTAGCCTTAAAATTACTCCTTTCTTGATGATTTCACCCCTTGGCTATCCTGAATAGCTAATTCAAACTATAATTGATGCTCTTTACATGTTCACCATGATTTTCTTCAAGTATTGTATCATAAAGCTAGTTTCTAATGTTAGTTAGTATTTTGTCTCTTAACATTTCAAACATTTCTATTGAAGGAAAAGAGTCTTGATTAGTGTCTTACCACTTAGACCAATTGTCACACCATTGCTAGTCAAACCAAGGACATTCTCCTAACTTTTGAAGATTGCACCATAGTTAGGATTACAAAAAAGAGATGATACTTTAAGAGTTTGATCATGGTAGAATATGAGATCAACAATCAACATGTGCTCATCTATGTCATCAAGAACATCTATGCCTAGACTGTCATTACACATTTCACTTCTAATCTAATCATGTTAAAATCAACAAGTTTGGAGTCATTTATTAGACAAACATAATCATAAAATCCCTCTTCATTTCCACTCTCAATAGTGACATATAAACCATTCAAACCATGCTCATCATTGGGACTAGGTGTTCCATCATACTCAATGTCTTCTTTACTACCATTTGACTGATTTGTATTCATTGATTGTGATAATTTAACACTTTCAGTCCTTACAAGGGTACATCATACTTAGCTTGTTTGTCATAACAATCATCACATTGATTATTCATTATGCTTCTAACATAATCATTGTGTTTCTTGTCATGAAATCCATTGGTTTTTTCTAAATTACCTTTGTGATCATTACTCCCATGACCTTGATTGACAATAGATTGCTGATTTGAGATGACTTCATACTTGTCTTCATGAGCTACTCTAACTAATTCACCACCTACAATATAAGAATTTGGGTTGTCCTTTAACATGATGGTAGGTCTAGTTTTACCTTGTGAGTCTCCATTTGGAATGGCTGGTCCATCACAATGTGCTTGTCATAACTCTCCTTAGTGCTAGTGACTTCTTCTATCTTGTCTTGAGTAGGTGTATCCATGGGAGGTTAACAAAGCATGTTTGAGAAGATATGTTAAGAAAATGTGAAACTAACCTAGAGATTATGCCTACCACCTTTTGTAAATTAACATCAACAATCAACATGTGCTCATCTATGTCATCAAGAACATCTAGGCCTAGACTGTCATTACACATTTCACTTCTAGAATCTAATCATGTCAAAATCAACAAGTTTGGAGTCATCATATATGTTGATTATTCATTAGTCATCATATGCTAATTTCTATATGCTGATTATTCATTATGCTTCTAATATCATCATTGTCTTATTCATGATGCATATAGAAATCATCATCATGTCGAGGAAACGAGCAAAGACTCTAACACCAGAAGAGCGTGAAGCTGAGAATGAGAGGAAAAGAGAAAGAATGAGGCAAATTCACAAAAGTAGGAAATTGTCAACCATACAAGAAGACATTCCACCATTTCCAATTAAAGAGGAACACATCACATGTAATCAAGCTAAGAGAGAGATGGAATTGGTGGCACAAAGGGAATGAAGGCAAAACCTCCGTTCAACAAGGAAATTAAATCTCGAAGTTGGAGGCACTCCATCGTCCACAAGTCAAGTTGAATGAACACCATCATTATCTTCTCAAATTGGAGGCACTCCATCTTTCACAAGTGAAGTTGAAGGTACATCTTCATTCTCTTCTCAAGTTGGAGGCACACCATGATTCACACGTCAAGTTGAAGGTACACCATATTCTCCATCTCAACCTCAAGCCTTTTCATCTTTTCCATCTGCAATTGAAGGGACACCATTCTATCCCATCTCAAGTAAATATTGAAGAAATTCCTAATGTAGATTCAACTTTACCAATGAAAATGCCTCCTAGAATTTTTCATAGAAAGCCTAAGTTTCTAATTAATATTGATGAGAATGTTTTGAAGCCCACGCAGGATAAGATTCCCAAGTGTACTTGCCAAAGATATGCCAATAAGATATGGAAATCATTCTTTGAGAACTTTAAATGAATCCGGAAGATGTCAACTATTTGTTGAATTGATGAGAAATTTAAAATTTAGCCCATTACGAAGATTCTTGGCCTAAGAACATTGGATGCCTCAAGTGAAAAATCAATTGTAAAGAATCTAATGAGTGCATATAAGTGTGTGGGTTCCACCTCACGCACCAAGGATAGTAATGTCCTAGGATGTATCATTACATTGACAATAGTAAGACAACAAAAAAATAAATCTCACCTCATTAGAAAGACAAGTCAAACATTGAAAATAAGTAGAAAAACACTAATGAGAGCCGTTGGAAGATGTGAAAGAGTTGAGGACCCAAACACCAATGAATTTTGGGCATTCTCTGGGAGACTCCCACATAAAGACAAAGTTATTGTTGAAGCCTTGAGATCCTTCATCGAAGAATTTTGGAAAAATAACACAAGGGTATTTCCTAATGCAAGAGATGTTGTAAGAATGAGAATTGGTTGTTGAAACAGTGCGCCACATCTAAAGCATTTTTTTGATGTGACTCAAACACAAATTTTTAAGAAATTTCAAGAGATGTATCCTCAAGTCAAAATTAATCAAAGGTATTTTGAAATGGTAAAGCTTTTTTATGTCAAAATAAATCATACACACACAACTTGTTTTTGTAGAGAACATATTGAGTTTTCTAATCATTATGATGTTTATATATATATATATATGTGTGTGTGTGTGTGTGTGTGTGTGTGTGTGTGTGTGTGTGTGTGTGTGTGTAGATTTGCATTCTAATGATGTTTTGCAGGAGTGTAATATAAAGTGTCCACCTAGATCTTCAAGAGATTTCATATCGAGCATCTTATGCTAGAGAGTGGATGGCCAATTATTCCACAATAGCTTATGCTTGGATGGCACGTGTGATCATTGTGGTGGGTTGCAACATTTGCCAATTTGTCAACATATGGAGAACACACATGCAATTGGAAGTGAGCTAGTAAATTTTGGCGAGTACAAGACAGTGGCATATAGTTTGAAAGATGACAAAGAAGCAAAAAGGTGTGAATTGGTCATTCAAAAGATTTTAGTGTATCAATTTATGTATATTTTTTGAGATAATATAGATTACAAGTGTGCAAGGCATATCCATAGAGCTTGATGGTTGGAATTGCAATTCAAGTTTTGCAAGGACACATTTCCATTTGGTACCATCATTTTAGTTTTTGACTTTGTAGAGAACTACATACTACATCCACAGAATGAGGTGCAATTGTAGTATTACAATTCTATGCAGGTTGCTATATTTGTGCAAATAACATTCATTCATAGAGAAGATAGTACATAGGACGATAAGAAGATCTTAAGGGAATATCATTTTTATATCAGTGACGATTGCACACATTCTACGGAGTTCATGCAAGGTTTCTTTCAGATGTTCTACCATGATTTGGCTAGCAGGAGCATATCATTTCATCAACATATCATATAGTTAGATAATTGTGCATCACAATTCAAGAACTTGTGGATGTTCTATTAGTTGAGTAGGATGCATAATATGAATGGTGTTCAACATATGTGGAATTTTTGTGAGGCCAGACATGGAAAGGTGGAGCATGATGGTGTAGGAACATGTGTCAAAAGAGCATTAGCACGAGAAGTGTTGAAGTACAAAGATAATGTAAAGTTGACAGATGTGAGATCTATTGTCAAATGGTGTAACACTACAATGGGTCCAAGTAATAAAGGTAAGTCTATAGTTCATAGATATTTTTGGTTGGTTGATGATACTAACATTGTAAAATATGAGGACTATTGTACATTGATAGGATCGAGTGAGCTACACTCTTTTAGAAGCCTTAATGCAAGTTCATGGAGTATTCATACACGACAGATGGTATACTTTAGTTCTTCATGTACAAATGAATCTTGGTATGATTGTGAGTCAAAGGAGTGGGTTGATGATTGGTGTACAAGAATCCTAAGCTCGATTGAAATGTATTGACTACCAACAACACTACAACTCACAGAGATTGAATCATTGATTGACTTTGACCATGTTTCAGATGTCATTCAACCAGGTATTATTAGCATTCAACTTTAATAAAATTAAATATTCCATCTTATTTTGTAGTTTTTCTTGTATTGTTAACTATATTCATCGAACTGAATGCACGTATCAATGTGGGGCATGTTTATGTAGTTATTGCAACTAAAGACAATGAAGAATGAATGGATTATTATTTGTGTCATTGTGTTGAGGCAAAAAAGAAATCAGATTCCCCTATTATAGATGGAGAAAACATCGAGTACCCTATAGGATCAGTGGTTGTTACTGGAACATGGCTTAGAAGGTACCCAGTGAAAAAGTCTGATATGTGGTTATTTGATGACTTTAACATGCAAAGGAAGATTCTTCATTATTCTAACCTTATTGTGGCATCAAAAGTTTATTTGATCAAATATGGGGGTAGATCATTGAATAGGGCCTTGTGGAAGGTTCATGAGTTTGACCACGAGGCAATACTCGACACAATAAAGAGTAGAGCAGACACGGATGGTTCATTGGATTGAATTAGTGGAATGACAGAAAGGTATGTTATTTTTCTTTGCTATCCTCATTTGACCTTCTATATTTTAGCTACACATTTTAGCTAAATAGTGCAATTGTATTTGTATGTAGGATTTTAGTATGATGGAGGTAGGCATAATCCTTATGAAGTTGCCTTTGGAAGGAAAGTAAGGTAGGTTTTCATGATTATTTCATTATGATATGTCCTTTAATTACTATTTCATAATAATTTTTAATGAGTTTTAATGATGTTACTATGAGTTTTGATTCATTTTAATGATGTTATTATTTCATAATGAGTTTTAATGACAAACCCTCATTTGTTTCTTCACATTTGGTGATAACACTTGATAGCAGTAGTAAGGGACACCTCAACTGATGCCCTACAAGACATTGGATCAAATGAGAACACCTTTATAGTACTAAATTTTCATCTACTAAAAAGATATTATGACTGAATTTTTACATTCGACATCTCTTGGGGCCAAACGGATGGCGCCAACACATTTGGGTGGGTAAGTAAATGCTAGGGGAGATGTATTTTCAGTGGAAAAGCCTCATGGTCATTCTCGGCTATATCTAACGCAGACATTCTCTCAAGAGCCCTAAGACAAAAAAGGTGTCAAACCTTGGACTGACTGTTCCGTCAAAATGTGACACCTAGGAACATCTTCTTTTCATGTATAGGTGGATGTCAGGTCCACCTACAAACACCTACCTCAAATTTTTTTAAATCAATTTCGTTTGCCTATGGTGGCAACGAACACATTGTTCCAAAATGCTTCAGTTTCATATAGTGTAAAGGTGCTAAGAGTGACGTTTTGCATTCTAGATCTCATGGGGCCGAACGGATAGTGCCAACACATCAAGGTGAGTGCGTAAATGTGAGGGGAGGTCTCATTTCATGTGCCAAGCATCCCAATCATTCAGGGCAGCAGGCTACCGACAAAGTCCCTTAAGATCCCCAAGAGCAAAAAACTACCAAAAGTATGATGTAGCAGTTCTTGGAATTCATGGCAGCTAGGAACTTTTTGTTTAGACCTACAAGTGCATGTGGGGTCCATCCACAATAACCTCTCTTAATTTTGGTCAACTCTAGTATGTTTGACCATGCTGAAATCAAATGCATTCTTGCAAAATGCTTTAGTTTCATGTGGTGGAAAGGTGCTAGGACTAAGATTTTGCATTCCATAGCTCATGGGGCCAAACTGACTATGCTAACACATCAGGGTGGATAGGTAAATGCTAGGGGAGGTCTTATTTCATGCACAAAGCATCCCAATCATTTGGGGCAACAAGCTACGGACAAAGTCCCTTAAGATCCTTAAGAGCAAAAAACTGCCAAACTATGACAGAGCAGTTCTCAGAATTTGTGGCAGTTAGGAATGTTCTGTTTGAACCCACAAGTGCACGTGGGGTCTATCCACAATAACATCTCTTGGTTTTGGTCAACTCCAGTCTGTTTGACTATGCAGAAATCAAATGCATTCTTACAAAATGCTTCAGTTTCATGCAATGGAAAGGTGCTAGGAGTGAGATTTTGCATTCCATAGCTTATGGGTTTAAACCAACTAGGCCAACATGTTGGGGTGGGTTGTTAAATGCTAGGGGAGGTCTTGTTTCATGCACCAAACATCCCAACCATTTGGGGCAGCAGGCTACCAACAAAGTCCCTTAAGATTCGTAAGAGCAAAAAACTACCAAACTATGACGGAGTAGTTCTTTGAATTTGTGGCAGATGGAAATATTTTTTTTAAACCTCCAAGTGCACATGGGGTCCATCCACAATAACCTCTCTTGGTTTTGGTAAACTCAAATCTGTTTGACCATTGCCGAAATCAAATGCATTCTTGCAAAATGCTTTAGTTTCATACAACACAAACTTGGCAGGAGCCATATTTTTTGTTATGCTGGTCATGGGGCTAAAATGACTATGCCAACATGTTGGGGTGGGTGGGTAAATGCTAGGGGAGGTGTTGTTTCATGTGCCAAGCGTCCTAGTCGTTTCAGGCTGTAAGCTACTGGTAAAGTGACTTTACTGGTAGCTTACAGGCTGGAACGACTGGGACACTTGGCACATGAAATGATACCTCCCCTAGCATTTACTTGCCTACCTTGATGCATTGGCATAGTTGGTTTGGCCCCACGAGATATGGAATGCAAAATCTCACTCCTAGCACCTTTCCACTTTGTCGGTAGCTTGCAACCCAAAACGATTGAGACACTTGGCATATGAAACAAGACCTTCCCTAGCATTTACTACCCACACAGATGTGTTGGCACAATCAGTTCAACCCTATGACCCGTGGAATGTAAAATTTCAGTCCTAGCACCTTTTGACTTTGCCGGTATTTTACAACCTGAAATGACTGGGACGTTTGGCACACGAAATGAGACCTCCCCTAGCATTTACCCACCCACCTTGATGCATTGGCATAGCCAATTCAACCCCACAATGAGTAAAATAAAAAATATGGCACCTGACAAGGTTGTACTGTATGAAACTGAAGCATTTTGCAAGAATTCATTTGATTTGACAAGGTCAAATGGATTTGACTTGACCAAAACTAAGAGAGGTTATTGTGGATGGACCCCACATGCACCTCTAGGTCTAAATGAAATATTCCTAGCTACCACAAATTCCAAGAACTACTCTATCATAGTTTGGTAGTTTTTTACTCTTAGGGATCTTAAGAGACTTTATCGGTAGCCTGCTGTCCCAAACGACTGGGATGCTTGGTGCATGAAACAAGACCTCCCCTAGCATTTATCCTCCCACCCCAATGCATTGGTGTAGTTGGTTTGGCCCCACAAGTTGTGGAATGCAAAATCTCCCTCCTATCACCTTTCCATTGCATGAAACTAAAGCATTTGAGAGATTGTCTACGTTTGATGTATAGAATGCAAAATTTCACTCTTGGCACCTTTCTAGTATATGAAACTAAACTAAAATCTGATTCCCTTTTTGTCTCTTGTGTTTTGACCTTTTGGCTTGGTTATTGTTGATTTGCTATAGTTTCATAATATTTGTGAATCATGATGGTACTTATCCCCAAGTATACCACCAGATCCCCTATACAATACAAGAAATCAAATCCCAATCTTACGAGAACAATGAGAGAACATCTCTCTTCTAAGAGTTCCAAATCATTGGACTTTAGTGTCAAACGAGAAGAAATCCACAAATACTAACATAAATAGGGATAAACACACTATCCACAAATACTACCACACACTAACCTCACAACTCTTTCCCTTATGCTTACCTTTGACAAGAGATCAACGCTATGACACAATATTGTTGTTGAAAGTTATCAAAAAACATAGGGGAGTGGACCTAATTTTTGAGCATCCCAACTTCACACCTCTAAGAGTTGTGCATTAAGTCATGTTTTGTTAGTGTGATGATGTGGCATTAAATGATTGGTTGCTTTTTAGATCTAAAGAGCACATTTCATTCAATTGTAAGTACTTATAGTCAATACTAACAACCTTATAGTCACAACTAGTAGTGTTAAACTTTTAAAAATATTAAACCTTAAATCCACAAATACTATCACAACTATTGGAACATGCTCAACCACATGAATTTGATAAAAAACATATTTATAAGGTAGATATGTAAGACAAAATAGATTCTCACTTATCAAAAAAAATTGATAGTCACTCTTATTTACATTAACTCCTTGCCAACATCACAAACTTCTTGTTAAGATTAACAACACCATGATTTTTTTTGTAATGAAACTTCAATACACATGTATGGACAAGGTGTTGAGGACACATTTCATCCATTTGCTGGTACAAGCAAGGGTTTTCTAGATTTTCTTAAGCATTTTCAACTTATAGCAAGCATACCATTGCTTTCCCTTCATCTAGAGTCCATAATAGGGAGCAATAATATCAAGCTTTACTAATTTTGGCATCACTTCAAACCTAGCATCAATATAATTTAGGGTTTTATGAAAGATTTATTTCAAAAGTGAGGTTTTGGTAGTGTATGAGGGTTTGGTACAATCATGGAGAGGCTTATTATGTAAGTTTTAGGTTGTCTTTTATTGTCTTTTTGAGGATTTGTCATGGAGAGGCTTATTATGCTTATTATGACAGTCGTAGGAGGATAGTCAAGGACTGCCATAGTTTTAAGGGCAGTTATGGAGTCATTTCTTGTTTGAAAGCCTCGTCAAGATGGTATTATATGTAGATATATTATATCTTTAGTTATGCATACCTAAAACAAGGACATGTTGTAGTGCCAAAAATGTGACCATGCTGCAAGAGATAGTTTTGATGTCATACATCATAAGGCTTAAACTATTGATCAAAACTCCTAGCATGAACTCAAGTTTGCAAAAGGACTTCATCACTAGTCTTGGACATGGTATGGACAACCAATATTGCAAACAGGGTATGGACAACCATCAAAGCATAAAGGATATAGGAATTTTTCAAATGTCATTTTCTAGTTTTTCTCAGATGAATCAACATTCTATCTTATACCACAAAATTGTCCCTTTCTATCTCAAACCAATCACCATTCTATCTCAGACCATAAAACTACCCCTTTCTATCTCAGACTAATCAACATTGTTGTCTTTTCATGACTATCCCAGATCATTTTATGGGTCCAAGATTACCTCCTTTTCACATACACTCCTTGTCTTATAATCATGACTTGAGGACTGTCTCTTTGGCTGTCACATTTTGTGACTTTTTCACATGATAATTGTTCAATCTCAGTGATAATAAAGGATATAGGAATTTTGTTAGATGTTGTAATTGCATCTGCCCTTGTAGACATGTATGTAAAGTGTGGAAGAATAGACAAGGCACATGGATTGTCTGATAGAAGACCACAAAGAGAGGTCCTCTCATGGAACGCAATGATTGCAAGATATGTAGAAAATGGATTTGTTGAAAAGACTTTAGAAACTTTCATACAAATGTAATTGGAAAGTGTAAATCCAAATTCCACAACCTTCGCTAGCATTCTTCCTATCTCTACCAAAATATGATCTTTGGAACAGGGTATGGACAACCATCAAAGCATAAAGGATATTATGTAGGTTTTTGTGAAGTTGATTGTGATGATTATTATGTAGGTTTTATTTTGAATGGTGGACAAGGTTTTGGTGTCTGGAGAAATATTATACATTTGGACTTTATCTTATGAGCATTATGGTGAAGGTCAATGGTATTGTGTTAGTCATAGTGACAAACCCTAGAGGCTTGTGCAGTGTAATATACCTATACTCAACTTCTCTCTCATGTGGATTATAAAGTTGGAATACAAATATAAAATGCCAATCTTGGGTTAAAAACCTCATGGTGGGATCAACTTGTCCCTACACCCTTTATTAATGTGCTTAGAATGAATTTGTAGATGATGGTAAAGAAAAAAGTAGAGTGCCTTCTAAAATGACTAGTTTTCTCTTGGATATTGTTGTGGTTGTTAGTTCCATGTGTATAGTCTCATTGATAAGATGTATTGTTATTATCCCTTAAGAACAAAGTGAAAATGCTTTACTTTGATTGAATATGTGGATAGCAATTATGTATGTGTATATGAGAAAAATGTTACCTTAAAAGAATTTGAAATATTTGCAAGGGCTATAGGATAGACATATGGGACCATGGCTATGGTTTTATTATGACTCTAAAATGATTTTTAAGGAAACTCTTATTTATGGAATTGTTATTATGTATATTTTTGCAATAATTAAGTTCAAAGTATTAAAGTTGTAATAATTGTAAGATATGCACAAAATGGATTTGTTGATAAGAATTTAGAAACTTTCAAGCAAATGCGATTGGCAGGTGTAAATCCAAATTCCACAACCTTAACCAACATCCTCCCTACCTATGCCAAAATGGGATCTTTGAAACACGGTATGGACATCCATCAAAGCATAAAGGATATGGGAATCTTGTCAAATCTGTTGTAGTTGCAACTATCCTAGTAGACATGTATGCAAAGTGTGGAAGCATAGATAAGGCACGTGAACTGTTTGACAAAACAACTCAAAGAGTGCCATCTCATGGAATGAAATAATTGCAAGATATGCACAAAATGGATTTGTTAATAAGGCTTTAGAAAATTTTAAGAAAATGCAATTGAGAGGTGTAAAGCCAAAATGTGATCTTTGGAACATGGTATGGACATCCATCAAAGCATAAAGGATATAGGAATTTTATCACATCTTGTAGTCGCAACTGTCCTAGTAGACATGTATGCAAAGTGTGGAAGCATAGATAAGACATGTGAACTATTTGACATGATGCATCAATGAAATGCCATCTCATGGAATGCAATGATTGCAAGATATGTAAAAAATGGATTTTTTTGATAAGGCTTTATAAACTTTCAAGCAAATACAATTGGCGGGTGTAAAGCCAAGTTCCACAACCTTAGCTAGTATCCTCCTTGCCTATGCCAAAATGGGATCTTTGGAACATGATATGGACATCCATCAAAAGGATAAAAAGATATGGAAATTTTGTTAGATGTTGTAGTTTCAATTTCCCTCAGAGACATGTATGCAAAGTGTAGAAGCATAGACAAGGCACGGGAATTGTTTGGCATGATGCGTCAAAGAAATGTCATCTCATGGAATGCAATGATTGGAAGATATGAACAAAATGGATTTTTTGATAATGCTTTAGAAACTTTCAAGCAAATGCAATTGGTGGGTGTAAAGACAAATTCCACAACCTTAGCCAACATGCTCCCTTCATATGCCAAAATGGGATATTTAGAACATGGTATGGACATCGATCAAAGCATAAAGGATATGGGAATTTTATCAGGTGTTGTAGTTGCAACGCCCCTAGTAGACATGTACGCAAAGTGTGGAAGCATAGACAAGGTACGTGAACTGTTTGACATGCTGCCTCAATAAAATGCCATTTCATGGAATGCAATAATTGAAAGATATGCAAAAAATGGATTTTTTTGATAAGGCTTTATATACTTTCAAGAAAATACAATTGGCAGGTGTAAAGCCAAATTCCACAACCTTAGCTAGTATCCTCCTTGCCTATGCCAAAATGGGATCTTTGGAACATGATATGGACATCCATCAAAGCATAAAAGATATGGGAATTTTGTTAGATGTTGTAGTTGCAACTACCCTTAGAGACATGTAGCATAGACAAGGCATGTGAACTGTTTGGCATGATACCTCAAAGAAATGCCACCTCATGGAATGCAATGATTGCAAGATATGAACAAAATGGATTTTTTGATAAGACTTTAGAAACTTTCAAGAAAATACAATTGGCTGGTGTAAATCCAAATTCCAAAACCTTATAAATGGTATCTTTGGAATACGATATAGACATCCATTTTAGCATAAAGGATATAGGAATTTTGTCAAATGTTGTAGTTGCAACTACCCTGCAAGACATGTATGCAAAGTGTGGAAGCATATACAAGGAACATGAACTGTTTGACATGATGGCTCAAAGAAATGTTGTCTCATGGAATGCAATGATTGCAAGATATGCACAAAATGGATTTTTCATAAGGCTTTAGAAACTTTCAAGAAAATGCACAAAAGAAAATTTCAACCAAATGCAATTGGCACGTCTAAAACCAAATTGTACAACCTTATCCAACATCCTCCTTGCCTATGCCAAAATGGGATCTGGGGAACATGGTGTGGACAACCATCAAAGCATAAAGGATATAGGAATTTTTTCACATGTTGTATTTGTAGCTTCCTTTGTAGACATGTATGGAAAGTGTGGAAGCATAGACAAGGTGCGTGAACTGTTTGAGATGATGCCTCAAAGAAATGCACAGTATCATGGAATGCAATGATTGCAAGATATGCACAAAATGGATTATTTGAAAATGATTTATAAACTTTCAAACAAATGCAATTGGCATGTGTAAAACCAAATTCTTATAACGATAATTGATCATCATATTAAATATTTATTATAAACTGTCATACACATAATATCATGAACATAACATCTAGTCTATATATAAAGCCATATAGGCATGTCTAAACAAAGCCATACAGGCATATACAAAAAATATACATTGGTAACATACAAAAGTATGAATACAAAGCCATCTAGGCATACAAAAATGTCCCAAAATCTAGTTTCCTCTAAACTTATATCAAATAATCAGCGGCCCTTGCTTGGTCATGAACATGGAGAGCCAATCAGTGACTCATCCTCTCTCCCATTGAGTAGACCTCCTTGACAGAGATTTTTGCAACTCCACATGTTAATACAATCAAACAATATGCACATTAATATAGAAAACATGAAATATGTAACATCACATATGTAATTAATCACTTACCACTACCTAATGATGCCTCTCAATCATCTTTTATCTCTCTCTCTCTCTCTTCATCCGTAGTTGGATGGGTTGGAGTTGTGACCTCTTGTGAGAAGAATCAAGAAGCAAAATTAAATAAAGATAAATATCATTTATGTACATCAAATGACATGAGATAAAATAAGAAATACAAAATGACATTTACATGTTACTGGCTCATACCTCGATCAAAGGATTTGAAGACAACATGGCTGCAACAATGCCTGCCTGTGCTGACTCATGAAGATGAGGAGGAGTCTCCATATTCAACATTTGAAAATAGAGTTCAAGGTTATTCGAACAAAATAGATACGTAACATTATTTAAATGCATAATGATTACAAATGGTTAAGTTTACCTTCCTATAAGTGGTTTTGCATGCAGGGGACCAAGGAAATCATGAAGGTGCTGGTGAAGGTCCCTGTTGAAATCATCAAATTGTCACTAAATAATATTACCATTGATATATGTACTATATTTACGATCATGTGATAAATTACATACCTACTGACTCGACCTCCTCTCATAACCTACCAATGGATGGCTAACAAAGGTAGGTTGAAGACTTTGACCCTAGAATTTCATTGTGAAGACAATTGTACATAAATTAATTTTGACTTATAATATAGATAGTCATATAAAATTAATTACAAATTTAAAATAAGAATATATTAAATCAAGATGAAACTTGTAAAAAATTACCTGGGAGCTAATACCAAATGTATGTTGTAAGACATCATCTGTGAGAACAAGATCATCCAATATGGATGTGTCCATCACTAGATGTTGCCCTTACATCGCAACATCCTACCAGAGTCCTGCGTCCCATAATCATAAATGTTCACACATGAATTGTATAGATGTGGGGACAAATGACGCTTGCTGCTCTCACCCTCATCAGCCTAGGTGAGATCATCATTGTGCTGTGCTAGAGACTACGTGAGAGCACTCAATGAATGTAGTGTCTCCACCTCAACACTCTCCTTCAAAATGAAAGGGAGTGACACATGTACTGGCCTCATCAGGGGTCTAGGTACACATTTTTGGTCTCGTTGTGCCTCCTCTCTATCTTAGGTAGAGCCACCACCTCTGCCCTGAAACTGTCGAATGTCAAAATAATTAGGAATCTTCTTGAGGACAAACTCGCAATGGAGTTTCCTCAAGAAATATTGTGGCACCTCATTGTTGTTGCATGGCCACTCATCAAACACCATGTACCATTTGTCCCAAAATTTTTGGGATATATCCCTACACCAATGAATAGGGAAGCGTTTGCAAGTCTCTTCTAATTTTTGGCTAGTTTTAGGATGATAAAGTGTGAACATAATGCAGATTTTGTAGTTTTTTCGTCCTTCACTTGTTCATAAGACAATTTGTTAGCATAGTATTATTGACACATCTCCCTATAGTCATGAAATTTGGTGATTTGGTTTGTCACTGATTCAGTGTGAGAAACAATCATCTTTAATGATTACGCAAGTGCTCTCCTACGATCGGTGTTTGCACTTGGATTATTTAACATTTCAATTAGGGTTTGAAGATGTTTTTTATTTTCTTCTATTTGCCCTAAATAGTTTTCTTGTGTATGTCTTTCATGATGAGGATGTGAAGGTGGGGGGTTTTCAGGGTTGTTTTGACCCTCCTCTGCTAGATTTGTGTTTTGTACTACCTCATTGACTATAAATTCAATATAAAAAACTAATCAAACATTGAAAAAGTGAAAAATTCTTTTCAAACTCACAAAAAATAATCAAACCCTACCTTCTTCGGCTACTAGACCCTATACATTTGCTTCACAACATCTTCAAGAGCAGGTTTGGTGAGGTGGCATCATGAAAACATTGACTACACTTAGCACTTGCTTGATTTGCCCTTCCTTCAATGCGCTCACACTATTTGACTGGTTTTTTCCTTGACAAACTGCAATTATGGCCACGAGTATGAATGAAATGATATGTTTTTTATTTTATTTTATGAAAGTTATAACGCGCTAGCATTATAGTCTGTATGGGACCAAAATGTCATGTGGTGACATTTTGGTCCCACAACTCCATGCACTTACCCTTGTGATTTGATTAATTAAATATATATAAATTATTTAATTAATGCTAGGAAAATTATCTTAATTAAGTAATTAATAATTATTTAATTAATGTGGAAGAATAATGATGATGGATGAAATTAATTAAATAATTAGAATTATTTAATTAACGTGAAAGTATTAGGAAATGGATAATTAAGCCAGGAAGTAAGGTGATTTTCAGGTGTCTACAGGATAAAACAGTTTTAAGTCTCAAGTCTAAGGCTTTAGTAAAATTTTTTGTAAGAAACATTAAGCAAGGTAATGGGCCTCCTTTTTTTAATGAATAAGGATCCCCTTATTTGGGTAACAACTTAATGACTCCTTTGTTAATCTCACTACTAAGGGAGCCTTCAATAGTTGACCCTTTATAAACCTCAAATAGAATTTTGTTGACCCAATTCAGATTAGATTTATTAAACTCAACAAGAAACCCATCAAAGATAAGAAACTTCTCATTCTTTAAATGATAAATAGCTTGTTTGATCTCATCTAAGGATAATTCATTCTCAAGACCACTAGAATCCATAGTCCTAATATTGTAAGGAACAACCTTAGAGATAATATCTCTAGCACTAGAAACAACATCATTGCCACTTGAAGAAAATAGACTATCATAAAAATTCTGAAAGGCCTCCTTATATTTTCCTCATCCTTAACCAACACCCCTCCCACATCAATTGCAATAACCTTTTATTTTTAATTTTTTAAAACCTTTAAAAATTTAAAGAAAAACTTGGAACCCCTATCACCCAAATGTGACTACATCAACCTTGACCTCCACATTGCACCCCTGGCCTTATAGAATTGATCACATCTTGATTCTTAACCAATGTTTGAATTTTTGAGCCTCATACTATATCTTCATATCCCTTGGGTAGCTTTGTAACCCTTTTACAACCTTGAGAAATTCTTCTTTCAACCTAGAAGCCTTGAGGGCTCTTTCCTTTACCTTATTTTTACCAAAGAGCTCATAAACTTAACAACCTCCATAGCATTATTCCATGTTTTCACATTAGATCCCTTAGAGAACTTGCAAAAAATTAACACCCATAGATTAGACATAGTACTATAGAAAGGATCTTTGAGGTGAGACACATTCAACTTATACAACCCATTGAAAGAATAAGGAGCAACCACAAGAGAAGAAAGAGGGAAGATTCCAACATTAAAGGGTAAAGATTTAAACTTAGAGTGACTAGAATCACCTTAACCACATTCTCATTATGCACATGAGGAATATAAAATAAAGATCTATCCAACAAGAATCTATCTAATCTGAAAAAAACTATTTTGGAAACATTCTTAAATTTTGACTAGGAAAACCAAATACCCTTACTGTCCTTCTTACATGTCAACAAGGGGGTCAACTAGTTCATTTTTCCTCTTAAATTTGGCACAATTTTTTTTCATTAACCTTTCATACAAATTTAGTACCACCAATCTTATCTTCATAAGTCTCGACCATATTAAAATCCCTACACAAATGCAAGAGATGTCTTTTGAATTATTAGCAAGCAATTTCTAAAGATCAGATTTGTCCTTAAATAATAGTTTGGAGCATAAATAGAGAAAATGCTAAACAAATTATTATCAAGATTTAGTTCTATCCAAAATAGTTACAAGGAGAAATGCCATGATTGATCACATTAGAACCCTAAATTGGATTCAACAAAATTGATGCACCACTTTCCCTTTTACATTCTTTGAAAAACTTAAAGCATTGGGAAAAATAACTTTACAAGCACCTTCTAAAACTAAATTAATTGATTTAACTTCTTGCAACATCACACAATCCAAATTTCTTATTTTCCATAGAGATTTAACCAAATACTTTATATCATGGGCTTCAAGGCCCCTTATATTCTATCTCAAGATTTTCATTAAAGATAATAAAGAAAATGAGAGAGCGTTAATTCCTATAAGGGGGGATTATCACTCACCTTACTAAATTTTCCAAAAAAGGAATAGAGAATGTTACTCCTAGTTTTGATTCGATCAATAGCCATATCATTATCATTTTCCCATTTGATCCAGCTAAGAAAAATTTAGTATCTCCTTCTTGAAAACCCATTCTTTGCCTTTTAGAAAAAAATACTTCCTTTGTTGCTTGAAACATTACTCTTACCACTTAAGGATTTACCATCATTATGAAGAATAGGCTTATTTTAAAGAGGTTTGACTAGAGGACGTTTAATAATTTTTGAGGTTCTAATAATATTTTATTATTAGGTCATTCACACGATTTGGTTTGACATGGGGCTTTAACACAATGGAAGACTTATTAGACCTAGGAATATTCATAGGATTAGCATCTATGACCATACAGTCATCATGGCTTTCCTCAATGAATGTTAGGATGGAATTCTTCTATGTCAAAACTTTTATTAACACCACTTTTAGGTTCCAAATTATAACCCATGACAATGCTATCATTATTATTTCTAGTCACTTTATTCAAATGTTTTCCTAATATAGAATACTTTATTTTTAAATGCCCATCATTTTTATAATAAAACATCCATTCAACCCATTGAGCCCCATAATTTTAGAATTAAATGCAGTCCCCTGTAATGGCACATAAATAATATCAAACGAACAAACATTATGTTTCAATGAAATGAGAAGCCTTGCATTCATATGCAATAATTAAGCCCTTGTATCTTCCAATTTAATTACATCACCCAACAACTTTCACACCTTAGGGGAAAAAACACAAACATGGTAGAACATTAGATATTTCTAAGCATTTTGAAGAAGAATTTAACACCACATCATTAGGGTTTACAATTGGATCCCATACAAAAGCTCTAAAGAGGGATCTCCCTAGACTTGAAAATTCATTATTTAAATTCTTTTGCATGCTATTATTTTTAAAGAATGCAAAAAATCCCCTTTTGAATTATTTGACATAAGGTAACATGTAAACCTAGTTTTTCCCCAAATCATGACCAACTATTTAAAAAAGAATTTCCTTGCAGGAAGCACATCAAGATTTAAACATAAAAATAAAATACTAAATCACTTAACCTATATTCTCCTATTTCCAAAATACGCAACATTTCCTCATTTAGAAACAATTTTAGAGTAAAAAGATGGTTACCCTACAAGCCTTCCATTTGGCCATTATCTTGAAGGGACCCTCCATCTTTAGTCATGAACACAACTCCTTCATTTACCCATATCTACTCACCTACCACAAACACATCCTTAAATAATTTACCATATTACTCTTAACCCCTAAAATCATTTCCATCCCCACTCTCCATATAATACATACCACCTTCCTAAAAAACAAACAAAACCTCTTGCAAGGATGGTGCAGGAGGGTTCTCCCCTCTTGTAGAAACAAACACTCAAACACAAAACCAAAATTCACAAAACAAGATTGCAACAAAACTATTCAATTCTTGATTTATTTTATTCAAATTTACTCACAACCAACTATAAATCTACAATACAATAGTTTGTATTCTCAGCCATTAATGGCTTGTCTCTCTCTCTCTCACAGGAAAATCCACATACATACTCTCACAGTCTCATATTGGCTTACCATTTCTATGGACACCTTCCTCTGATTGATCCCTTTCCCTTTCTTTCTTCAAATCTGCAACAAATAATCCTTTATATTCCTTCCAAAATGGTGCTCCATCAAACTCCTTCTCTGCAGTGCCCAAATGAGGCTGCTCCCCTTCACTATTTATAGTTTTTCTATGTCAAAATAACATGGTTGAGCCTCAATAGAGGCATCCTTGTTCCCTGTCACTGTTGGAAAATGTGCCTCAAATTACTGGCTTGATATTTTATTTACAGTGTTGTGTGTTTATTCCTTCATTAGCCTGATTGATCACTTTCGATGGGACCTTCTACATAGTCTCCTCGATGGACCAATAACCCTTCTTGCTTTGTTGTTATGTAGTCTATCGGAGAGATTTAACCACTTTGGAGGGAGTCTCTAAGCCATCCCTTCGATAGCTTGATACAAAGCGTTAGCTCTGCATCAGAGTGACTTAGTGTCTTCGGCGGGACTCTATCTTGAGTCTCTTCGATAGTCCGATATAGTGTATTCCTCACTAGCTCGTGGTGGATTGGTGGGTCCCAGGCTTAATCTGAAGGGGGAGCGGGGAGTGATGACATGTGTGACTCGGTGACATGGAAGTGGGGACCACTTGGAGCATTATTGATCTTCATCGAAATGACATCCTTATATCGGTGGGAGACAATATCTTGTCCCTTCGATGTGGCGATACACTAGATTAGATGGTGTCGATAGAGGATGAAAAATGTGATTTCGGTGAGAGACTATTTGTTGTCTCTTTGATGTTCCGATACAAAGTGCTTGGTGAAGCTTGGACTCTTTTTGAGGTGACACAAGGACTTCAAAGGGAGACTGTCTAGAGTCTCTTTGAAGTTCTGACAAGGGCATCAATAGTTTGACATGTTGGACAGTTAGATAGTTTGTGTAAAGTTACATATGGAAGTTGACCTTAATCATTTGTATGGTATGGAAGACATAACAACTATGTGAATGTATGTTAAGAAGAACATTGGAACATTCTATCATTGAGAGATAGCTATTTGATTGGAAGAACGAGGCTAATCAGAGAAATGTTCTACTGCTGAAGTTGATACTGTGTGGATTAACACCTGAAAGCACAATTCTGTAACTTTGTATGTAAACATTATTTACTATAATACAAAGTGATTTTGCTTGGTGTGAAGGTTTTTCTCTCGTAAGGGTTTTTCCATGTAAATCTGGTGTTCGTTCTATGTGTAATTTAAATTGTCTACTCTATTATTCTGGTTAATGCACATCTTTAATGAAATGTAATTGGAAATTGAATGTACTATATGCATTTCTCTTCTAAGAATTGGCATTTGGAAGGTGATTTCATACTTTTCTTTCCCTACAAGTTGTATCAGAGTTTGGCTAATTGTGTTATCCTTGTGGGTGAGTTAGGTTTTTTGTGCTAATTTGAAATTTTATTGAAGATTTGAGATGGCAAGCACATCTGGAAGAATAGAGATTAAGAAGTTCAACAGTGGCAATTTTGAGTTGTGGAAAGTCAAAATGGAAGATTTACTCGTGGATCAAGAGTTATGGACTGTAGTGTCCTCTAACAAACCATTCACAACCTCGCAAGATGATTGGGATGCATTGGACTAGAAGGACAAGGGTCTAATTAGACTATGCTTGGTTGATTTAGTTATCCTAAATGTCCATGAAGAGAAGACTGTAAAACTTTGTGGAAGAAGCTTGGTGACATTTATCAAGGGAAATCTCTGGTAAATAAGTTATTCCTAAGGAGCAAGATGTACTCTTTGAAGATGGAGGAAGAAGCGTCTGTTGCAGATCATTTCAATACATTTAACATGATCATTGTGGAGTTGACCTCTTTTGGTGTGAAAATTGAAGACAAGGATCATTGCATGCTCCTGTTGTGTTGATTACCTGACACATGGGATCACCTGGTAATGGCTATTGGGAGTACAACAACCACTTTCAAGATGGAAGATGTGGTTGTTTTGCTACTGTCAAAGGAAATGCGAAGGAAGCTTCTGAGACAGCTAAGGAGGCCCTTGCTATTCGAGGCAAACCAGAGGAAAAAGGAAAGAAGAAAGACAAGAAGTCTAGATCCAAGTCAGAGGGGAGATCAAAGTCTCCTGGTAAAAAGTCGAAGTTGAAGTGCTAGAATTGTGGGTAGGCTGGACACATCCAGAAAGAATGCAAAGAGGAGAAAAAGAAGAACAATTCTTTTGATAATGAATCTTCTCAGAGTGATGCAGATACCTTCAATCCAGCCTTGGCAACACAGGCATCGGATGATGTTTGGTTGATTGACTCAAGTGCATCCTTTCACATGACCTCTCATAGAGATTGGTTTTCAAAGTATGAAGAATACAAAGGTGGAAGGGTGTATCTGGGTGTGATTCTCACCTAGAAATTGTTGGTCATGAAAGAGTCCGAATTAAGTTTCCTGATGGAAGAATAAAAGGAATCAATGATGTAATGCATATACCAAGTCTAGCTCAAAAGTTTCTTTCTGTAAGTAAGCTGAATGATGTTGGCGTGTAAGTTTCTTTCTCGAATGGTGGCTGTAGAATGACTAGAGGCTCTATGGTGTTGGCCAAGGGTGCATACATAGGCACTATGTACAAGCTGGACACACTTGCTATTCAATGTAACAGTGTCTCTGCAAAGTCAAGAAATGCTGCTAATGTAGGGAAGGAGAGTGTCATTCCTCTGGGTGTAAATTCCTTGGAGATAAAACTCCTAGTAGAGAAAACCATGCTATGACATCATATACTTAGCCACATAGGATAAAAAGGCTTAAAAGCCTTGAAAAATAAAAACCTAGTTGAAGGGCTTGATGATTGTAACCTTGAGTTCAATTTTTACAAACATTGCATTTATGGAAAGCAAAACCGTGTTTCTTTTTACTCTAGTCATCATAAATCTTTTAGCATACTAGATTATGTTCACTCCGATGTATTTGGTCCAGTGAATGTTCCTTGGTTGTCAAAATCTAAATATTATGTTTCATTTATAGATGATTATTTTAGAAGAGCATTTGTGTATTTTCTAAAAAGTAAATCAGAAGTGTTCAGTCAGTTTAAGGAGTTTAAAACCTTGGTAGAAAACCATACTAGTAGAAAATTAAATGCTTGAGGACGGATAATGGCAGTGAATTTTATTCTGCAGATTTTGAAAGGTATTGCAAAGACCATGGAATTAAAAGGCATAAAACTACACCTTACACTCTGCAGCAGAATGGAGTTGCTGAAAGGTTGAACAAGATACTGATGGAAAGGGCGAGAAGTATGTTGAGTAGTGCTGGTCTAGAGCAGAAGTTCTAGGCTAAGGCTATAGCTACAACATGTTATTTGATTAATCGTTCACCTACTTCGACACTTGTTGACAAAACACCTTTGGAAGCATGGTCTAGTAAGAAGCCCTCTTTAAGATACATTAGAGCCTTTGGCTTGAGGCATATGCATATGTGCCGAATGAGAAAAGATCTAAATTAGAAAACAAGGCTGTAAAATGTATCTTCATCGATTATGGTATTGGTGTGAAAGGATACAAGCTTTGGAATCCAATTACTGAGAAGGTAAATTGTACAACAAAAGTGTAATCTTTCATGAGATGAAACCTTCTACATTGGATCTACAACCAAAGGTGAAAGAAGCTAAAAAGAAGAATGATGTAGTTGAAATTCCTCTAACTCCATATAAAGAGGAACTATGAATTCCAAGTGTACTTGATACTGAGGAAAGATTAAGCAATTTTGAAAGTTTTGAACAAGAAGAAGAACCACAACCTCAGCCTTAGCTAATGAGGAGGTCTACATGTGAGAAGTGACAACCTGAAAGGTTTGGATATTCTATGTTGGATTCTACTTGTGCCTATGCTTTGATTGCTAACATCGATGAGCCTAGGACTGTGAAAGAGGCTATTAATATGTCTAATTCAAATTCCTAGTTGGAAGCCATGAATGAAGAAATGACATCATTGAAAAACAATGAAACCTAGGATTTGGTACCTTTTCCTGAAGGTCGAAACCCTGTTGGCTGTAAATGGGTATTTAAAAATAAAATTGGTTTGGATGGCAGTATTGAAAAGTATAAAGCTAGGTTGGTCGTGAAAGGTTATTTCTAGGTAGAGGGAATTGATTATGGAGAAATATTTTCTCCTGTAGCTAACCTGACATCTATTAGATTTCTATTGTCACTTGCAATAGCGTATGACTTAGAGATTGAGCAAATGGATGTGAACACAACATTTCTTCATGGAGATTTGGAAGAAGAAATTTATATGTCCCAACTTGAGCACTTTGTTGAGAAATGTAAAGAAAATCTGGTTTGCAAGTTAAAGAAATCTCTGTATGGTTTAAAACAATCACCTAGAATGTGGTACCAAAAGTTTGACATGTTTGTGTTGTCATTGGGATTTGTGAGATTAAAATTAGATCATTGTGTGTACTATAAAACTAAAAATAGTCATTTACTTATTATTTCCCTGTATGTGGATGACATGTTATTCATTGGGAATGGTAAGGGTATGATTTCAAAATTAAAATCTCAATTGTCAGCACAGTTTAAAATGAAAGATCTAGGTGCAGCTAGGTATTTTCTAGGGATGGAAATCAGAAGGGATAGGGCAAATAGAAAAATTTGGCTTAGCCAGAGAAAGTATATTAATACTGTCCTAGAGAGGTTTAATATGAAAGATTGCAAGCAACTAGTTGTTCCAGTGTTGCAGGGAATGAAGCTATATGTTGAAGATTATCCAAAATATCCTACTGAGATGGAGGACATGATTAGGGTGCCTTATGTGAATGCAGTTGGCAGTTTAATGTATGCAATGGTTTGAACTAGGCTAGACATTGCCCAAGTAGTGGGAGTGCTTAAAGTCGGTATATGGCTAATCTAGGAAGACCACATTAAGATGTTGTGAAAAGAGTTTTTAGATATTTAAAGGGTAGTGCAAAGTACACCTTATGCTATCATGGTAACTCTACTGGATCTAAGAGTACAGTAAGCATTCATGGATATGTGGATTTTGACTGGGCAGGGGACATTGACAGTAGAAGATCCACCAGTGGATATGTATTCACATTGTTTGGTGGTGCAGTTAGTTGGATGAGCAAGTGACATGCTGCAGTCACTTTGTCCACTATAGAGGCTGAGTACATGGCAGAAACTCACAACTGTAAGGAAACCATTTGGATGAGACGTTTGTGTTCTGATATTGGGTTTAATGCAGGACAAATTACTATCTGTTGTGATAGTTAGAGTGCCATTTGTTCGGCAAAAATCCCACTTTCCATGCTAGGATGAAGCATATTGATGTTTAGTACCATTTTGTTTGTGATATGGTGGAGGATGGAAAGGTTAATCTGGAAAAGGTGGATACTCTAGAGAATGTTGCTAATGCATTGACTAAGCTTGTGAGCACAGACAAGTACAGATAGTGTGCCAGTTTGATGGGCCTTGGGGCTTATGACATTCAGTAACTTCAAGAATTGGAAGAAGCCAGTAAGTTCTTTGTCAAGTGGGAGCATGTTGGAAAATGTGCCTCAAATTACTGGATTGAGATTCTATTTGCAACGTTGTTTGTTTATTCCTTCATCAGCCTAACTAATCACTTTTGGTGGGACCTTCTACATAGTCTCCTCGATGGACCGATAACCCTTTTTGCTTTGTCACTATGTAGTCTGTCAGTGAGAGTTAACCATTTTAGAGGGAGTCTCTAAGCTATCCCTTCAATAACCTGATACAAAGCGTTAGCTCTCCATCAAAGTGATTTAGTGTCTTCAGTGGGACTTTGTCTTAAGTCTCTTTGATAGTCTGATACAGTGTATTCCTCACTAGCTCGTGGTGCATTGGTGGGTCCTAGGCTTAATCGGGTAGGGGAGCAGGGAGTGATGACATGTGTGACTCAGTGACATGGGAGTTGGCAATGACATGGAAGTGGGGACCACTTGGAGCATGATTGATCTTCATCGAAGTGACATCCTTATATTGGTGGGAGACGATATCTTGTCCCTTTGATGTGGTGATACACTGGATTAGATGGTGTTGACGAAGGGTGAACAATGTGATTTCAGTGAGAGACTATTTGTTGTCTCTTCGATGTTCCGATATGAAGTGTTTGGTGAAGCTTGGACTCTTGTTGAGGTGACACAAGGACTTCAAATCGAGACTATCTAGAGTCTCTTCAAAGTTCTGACAAGGGCATCAATAGTTCGACATGTTGGATAGTTAGACAGTTTGTGTATAGTTACATATGGAAGTTGAACCGAATCATTTGTATGGTATGGAAGACATAATGACTATGTGAATGTATGTTAAGAAGAACATTGGAACATTCTGTAATTGAGAGATAACTGTTTGATTGGAAGAACAAGATTGATCAGAGAAATATTCTGTTGTTGAAGTTGATGTTATGTGGATTAACACATGAAAGTACAATTCTGTAACTTTGTATGTAAACATTATCTACTGTAATACAAAGTGATTTTGCTTGGTGTGTGGGTTTTTCTCCCGTAAGGGTTTTCCCACATAAATCTGGTGTTCATTCTGTGTGTAATTTAAATTGTCTACTCTATTATTTTGGTTAATGTGCATCTTTAATGAACTGTAATTAGAATTTAATGTACTATCTACATTTCTCTTCTAGGAATTGGCATTTGGAAGGCGATTCTGCACTTTTCTTTCCTTACAGTCACGTCCCCTCCTTCCTATGTACAACAACCTATATCCCGTGTTGTTGTCTAAAATCACCTTCTGATGTGTTTTGTGCACCCTTTCATCTCCCACTTAGCTTTGTTTATGTTATTTCTTCCCCACAACACAACCTCTCTCTCCCAAACTTGCACACATTCACTCTGGATGGTCTTCTCTATTTTGATTTGATTTGGTCCCCTTTTGGCAACGTTCCCCTTTCCTCTTCTGGCCACCCAATCCTCTGAATTGATCCCCCTTATTTGTTGTGTTCTATTAGTTATATGATATGCACCTCATA
Organism: Cunninghamia lanceolata; assembly: GCA_027924645.1. Taxonomy (NCBI): domain Eukaryota; kingdom Viridiplantae; phylum Streptophyta; class Pinopsida; order Cupressales; family Cupressaceae; genus Cunninghamia; species Cunninghamia lanceolata. The sequence goes on from BSBN01000181.1 coordinate 672,955, forward strand.
AGGAAATGAAGAGACGCCTTGAGTGAGTGAAATGACTCTAGGAAAGAATAAAATGTGAGATTTATTAACCTCTCTATTCACTGCCACTAAAACTATGTTCAAACACTTCAAAGGTCTTTAACGAAGCAAATAAATCTAACAAATGAAACCATGTCATGTAATTTTCCCCTATCGTGGTGTTTTACAATTCAAATTACATATATTCATAGACTCAACATAATAGCTAACCTCCACAACAAATGAAAACATATCACATACACTTTCCCTTCCAAACATTTAACATTAATGAGAAATGACATCCCATATGTATCTTGTATCTGATAAGGATGAAAACCAAGGTGAGCTCTCCATACTGCTATATATTGTTAGAATATAAGTAATGAGTAAGATCTCATCAACATCTTGTCGAACTACTAACAACAACATGTTTATGTCACCTTCAAGATGACCACAACAAATTGTACGTAATTTGTGCTCGAGATGGAACCTGACTTTCACTATAACTCCACATCAAGTGCTCAAAATCCTACAAAAACTAAAAAAGACATGCAATTAAACATCCCTAAGACCTCCACCAATCCATTTGTTCTCATGTGCCACAGAACTCCAGATTTTGCATTCTCGCCAAATTACCAGCACAAGTCATGGAACTTAAAAATCTTAGAAACCAGAAGGAATTTGGCCGTGAAATCTTTGTGTGTAATTCTAGATTACTCTTAAGATCTTTCCTATCAGAGGGTTTGTCACCAAACCTCATAAATTGCTCTGAACAATTGTTTCATTGAGACTGCCCTGTTAAGCGCCAGGGATGAAATTGGAAAACACTAAAATTTCACATCCCTGACTGTACCAATCACATTCTATGCTGATAAGAGCCATTAGAACCCAATCAAAACAAATAAAATTGAAAATTGAACCTACAACTATTTTTGGTTGATGCCAGATTGCCCATTCACCTAGATGCTCCTGCATCAAATGCCTTCTCATGCTTGAGTGTATGAGCCAAGAGATTCCATAATGAGAATCTTTCCAATATAAAAAATTGAAACAACCCCAAAAGGGACCCCCACTAAACAACAACACAACATAAGACCATAAACAAAAACTACACCTACTAAAACACAAAGAAAACAAAGGTGAGAAGAGCACAAGATGAACAAGAAGCATAAACAAAGGTGGAAATTTTGAAGGATTAGTTTTTATCTTCCATACAAGAGCTCTCTACCTTTCCTTCTCTCAAATAATAAACTTGTCAGCATCTAAAGTTTAAGATAAATAAATGAATTAGAGTAAAATTATAAAGATTATAGTTAGAGATTGTGGAAAAAATAGATTTAGAAGTTGTGAAAATTATAAAATAGTCATGAAATCTTATAATTGTGTTCCCATTTAACAAAAAATCTAAGTGACACCATGGAAAAAGACTAGCTACAAATATAATGACACTATTAAAACTAGAAATAATTTTTTTATTATTAGTAATTTTATGGATACTCTATGTAAACAAAAAAATCAATGTAATTCAATTGGTTGCTTTCAATGCAAGTCAATGCTGAGAAAATCTATGAACTTTTTGTTTATATTAATAATTATTTAGCATTGTTTTAAAGAAACAATCAGTTAAAGCTATAAAATATATATATCTCTCAATATATTCTTTTGAGAAGAAGAAGCTAATATCCTCCCATACTTGTAAGTGTCTTCAATGCATCTCCAAGGAAAATAAAAGAGTAATTATTCCAAACTCCATACTGAAGTAATATAGTTGAAAACCATGTTATAAGCCCATAAAGTTAAAGTTTAGGAGGTTTCCAAGGTAAGTGCTTTGAAAATTTTCAAAAGTTAATTTAGTAATGGATTCCTTCAAGGGTTGTGTTGGGTCCAAAATCATATCTCCACAATCCTTGTGTACTATCTCATCCTTAAAGCCAACAAATTATCATCAAGAGGGTAAGATAGGGGCTCATCAATAGATTGTGGATGATCAAGGTTAACTATTGTGAGTGGGTAGACTCACCTTCATCTTTAGGTTGTACTAGCCAACGAGAGTTTTTCCTAAGGTCTCATCAATAGGACAATTAAAGATAAATAAAACTTTAGACTCAAGGACTTTACAAAACCATACCCAATATGTTATCAACCCCAATATTTATCATTAGGTTCAAGTTATAATTGATTACATATAGACCTACAAGACCTCCAATTGGTAGATGGTAACTCACACTTGCCATGCAACAAAAGATAATAGTTGTATTATTTCTTAGAAAAGGAACCCACTTAATATTGCATACACATGGGTAAGAGGGAGAATATACCATCATGATCATCCAAAAATATTTTTAGTTTTATGATAGCATAAGATATGACAGAGTTTACAATATTGAATCATATAGGCATGGTGACATTTAAACTACTCCTATAACTAATAAGAGAGAAGATAAAATAAAGATACTTTGCCTCTCACTAATTATACCAATGCCTACTCCATTGGACAATAGAGTCATAGCTAGGAAAGAGGATGAAGCCATGCTTATAAATAAATATTGTAACAAAGCTTCATATGCATACAAACTCACAAAATAAGGAAACTTGCAAATGTACATTCTTAGTCATCCCTAGAAGATCAACAATACCTCACATGCAACAAGATGAAACCATTACAAAAGAATTTTGCAATGCTTTAAAATATTTGTCATATTATAATCAAATTGTGTTATAATCATGCTAGAAAATCTGACAAGTGAGAGACAACAACTAGGTTTGAAGTCTCTTTTGAAATACTACAAACTACCATGGAGACATTCGCCTATAGCTAAAACCTAAGTATAGACTATCCCTTCGCTTGATTTACAAATGTATTTCATCATTTCTATAACTAGGATTTCATTATTTGGTGCCCTAGAGTAAAGTTGAGGCTTTCTTAGTCATGGAATTGATTCAATGACCAACCCTATTTACAACTTCAAGTCTTGTATAAATAGCACTCTATCGCAATGCCTTCTAGCAACCCATTGGGATTCTTGGGATCTTTTGCAATTTGTAGCATTAAACATGTCAGTACATATGCCTACAAAGAAATCACTTGGATCTAATGTTTAATGATTTGGAGTAGCTAAAACATCCTTGTACACTTAGAAATATAGGCCTAGGACCTATTTTTAGATGTACGATGACAATGTTCTCAAGTATAACATTAATGATGTTGAGGCATCCCTACCCATTTTCAAATTATTCTCTATACCTCGCATTTGTAACTACACCTTTGATGGGCTCACTATTTCTTTGGCAAGATTTCAGGGAGCATACATATCTAATACATTTAATTCTAATAATTAATGGTGCCCTTGGAGAAATACTGGAAGTAGGTAAGGTTTCTAGCTTACATGAATTCCACATTGTTGACAAGTATCTTTAGAAACTAATCTCAATTTAAAACCAAGGGATAGCATCACCATGAAATCCTTACATAATGCAATAGTAATCACAATGGATCTTGGTGGCTCCACTAATGTTGTCTTGCATTTGATTGACATTACCAAGTGATGGAACCTATTTGTTAGTTTGAGCTAAAGGATGCATTAGAGGTCAATATCTCTATAATGGAATCTATCCAATTTATCATAATACCCTTTTCTTTAGCAAATGTGCTTATTAAATGTACTAATACTTATATTGCACATCGGTGTATGGTCAAAGTTTCAAGGAAGAGCATACTAGAATTAGACAAACTTCTTCTTGTTAAATTGAGTCCCAATAGGTTCCATTATATTGAAGAAAAGCTCAAGAAGGCCAAGGAGTTTATTATGAAGGAATTTTCCAAGGAAAAAGAGAAAATTATTTTGAAATTCAAAGAAGGTCCAAGAAGATCATGGATCAAGCAAGATGAGGTTGAGGTTGAACATACCAAGAGGAAAGATTTAATATACAAGAAAATGTGAATCTAGGGCACTATGTCTAGAGTTAGTTCGAGAGAATAGTGCTTAACAAATAAAAAAATTAAGTAATTTTATAATAGAAATATATGTTAAATTATTGATAAAAATATTTGAAGAACCATTTCATGTTAAATATAAATATGTTATATTTAAAAAAAAAGATATGGAAAATTTTTAAGGAACACATGTCTATCACAAATTGTTTGAGTTGAATGGATGATATAGTTAAACCTATATTTACAATTTTATTTCATAAAATTATTTTAAGAGTTAAATATAACTCCTTATTACAATTTGATAAATATATTTTAAGAGTTAAATATAACTCCTTATTACGCCGATAGGCGTAACTACAATGGCAACAAGGGGTGGAGTGTAATGGCATAACTACATTGGCAACAAAGGGTGGAGTGTAATGGCGTGAGTCTGTTAACAAAAACAAAAATATAACCCACATGTGTAAAATACTAAAACTATAAAATAATTCTTAAATAATTCAAAAGTAAAATAACATAAAATAAATAAAATAAAATAACTCTTAGTAAATAAAATAAGTCTTAAGTAAGTAATAATAGACCAACATATAGTTAAAAAAACTAAAACTATAAAATAATTGTTAAATAGTTTTAAAGTAAAATAACACAAAGTAAATAAAACACAATAAAATAATTTTTAATAAATAAAACTTAAATTTTATGATTTTATTAATTATATCTATATTTTTCAAATTTTATTAATTTAGTAGTTTGATTATTTTATTAATTATATACTTTATAAAGGATGAAAAAAAAGAAGTGGGGTGAAAAAAAGTAGGAAAAAGACTTAAGGTTGTTGTGAGTAAAATGATAATATTTTCTTTGTTACAATTATAAGTTAGGGTTATTTTTTGTGTTTACCTTTGTTCAGGTAGCTCCTATGTATTTCTTGAAGGAATTTGATGCTCTCTCATGACAATTTATTTGGAGTGGTAACTTGTCGACTACTAAGTGGAGCTTTGTTAAGTGGGAAACTATGTGCAGACCAAAGAAAGAGGGAGGTCTTGGTTTATGTTCTTCTCTTTTGAATGGACAGGTTCTTGCAACTAAGTTATATTGGCGTTGGTGTACTAGTCAGCATCAACTATGGGCCTGTATTCTCACCCATAAGTATTTTAAAGATGTTGATTCTTTTGATGTTCCTCACTTTCCTTTAGAGGGAAGGGGGTCTATGATTTGGCATACTCTGAAAATGGGGGCTAAGTTGGTTAAGAATGGGCTTTTTTGGATCTATCATTCAGGGTCTCAGGCTCTTTTTGGCTGGATTCGTGGGATGGTCACCCTTCTATCCTTTCCTCTTTTCCTCACCTCCAGTCTCTTTGTGATATTTCTACTTCTGCAAGCTGGGACATGGTTGAGCATTATAAGGTTGCACAGAATTGTGGGATGACTGTTAGTTTTAGATTGAAGCACTCTGCTGAATGGCCTCCAGGAGGATCTGAGGAGGATATGCGTGAGATGACTTAGATTCTTGCTTCTCATGATTGCACTACTTTGTTGGCGCAGGATGTTTTCGCTTGGGCTAGCAGTGATTTGTCTGGGAAGTACTCTATTTTTGTAGGTTATGTGCAGCTTGTTAGGCAGATTGATGCAAGGACTTCTAGAGGTCATAACTTTTGACTCGGATATGGGTTTTCTATGAAATTTTACAGGTGGATGTGTTATGAGGTGGCCAGTGGTTTCCCAACCCACCCTAGTGAGTTGGACCTCATCTTGGCACTTTTTTAGGGCTTGAAACTTTCATCTTGGCCCTCAAAATGCCAAATTAGTGTCTTTTTCTAGTTTTTAAAAAGTTGCTTTTTTTAATAACTCAAAACTCATGTTTCGAATTTAGGATGTTAGTTGATTTTTCGTCCTACCTTAGCTTTATGAGTTTTTTGGGAAAAAACTGGATTCTCAAGATATGATTGTAAAATTACCTAAAATGGCAAAATCTGACAATTGTCGAAATCTGCCAAAAAAGGTAATTTTTTTTTTGTTTTCCTAGATATAAGAGAGTTTTCTCTCATTGTGGTGGCGGAGTTGATGAATAGAAGTTTTGTTATGTTTTAGCTTCCAAATCTTTGTCTCTCATGTTTAATGGCACAATTTTGTTGAGTGTATGTTGTGTGCTGCATCATTTGGTATCAGAGTAGGAAGATGGTTGGGAGAGGAAGAGGAAGAGGCGGTCTTGCCCAGATGCATAGAGAAATGCAAAACCTACAAAGGCAAATAGAGAAACTTACAACACAGATGGAAAACCAAAGACTGGGTAGAGGAGGAGACGAATCTGATGAAGAGATAGGTCAAGGATGTTCAAATTAAGATGCAAAACATGAAGAAGAAGAATTAGAAGGCATGAGTTTTGAAGAGAGGATGCTCAGGGCCTTAGAAGGAAAAAATGAAGGGATCAAGGTAGATGTTTTAGATTATGCAGGTAGTCTTAAACTAGAGGAGTTGATAGACTGGTTGAATGGCATGAGAAATTTTTTTGAATAGAAATCCATGACAGAGGAGAAGAAGGTAAAATTTGCATGCACCAAATTAAAGGGTCATGCAATGATTTGGTGGGATCATCTTCAAAAGGAATGAATAAGGAAAGGCAAGGATAAGATCAGGACATGGAATAAAATGGAGAAGTTGAGAGAAAATTTTTTGCCCATAGATTATGCGCAAACCTTTTTTCGTAGGTTTCAAAATTTAAAGCAGAACCTCTCTTCTGTGCAAGATTATACAAATGAGTTTTATACACTGTCTATACATATAGAGCATCAAGAAACTAATGAATAGATGGATGCTAGATATGTGAATGGCCTGAAATTTTCTATTCAAGATGAATTGAGCATGCATCGACTCAACAATACGGAAGAGGCTTACCAATTGGCTCTAAAGGCTGAAGAAAAACAAAAGAGATAGTACCATCAGAGGAATAGAGGAGGAAGAAGAGGTACATCAACCCCATTTCAAGGAGGTTCAAATTATGGCAGGGGAGAGTCATCCCATGGTTTGGAAAAACAAGTAGACACTTAACAAGATCCTCTGAATCAAGAATGTGGAAGGGGATTTCAAAGAGGTAGAGGTTATGGTAGCGGTAGAGGATGGGAAATCTAGAGAAGGCCTTTCACTTGTTTCAGATGTGGAGAAGAAGGTCATAGGGCATTTGAATGCTCAAATTATAACATGCAAGAAAGAAATCAAGGAGAACAACCTAGGGTGTACATGACTCAAATGTAGCATGAAGTGGAAGGGACAAAACTGGAGGTTCCACCAGATGTGGGAGAAAGTCTCATGATGAGAAGAGCAATGGTGATTCCAGAGAAGGAGAAAACACAAGCCAAAAGCTTTGATGGTTCATGGCTTCGAACCGATATCTTTAGAACCAGATGCACTTTGGGTGGCAAGGTATGTCAAGTCATTGTTGATGGAGGTAGTTGTGAAAATATGGTTTCTAAAGAAATGGTAGAAAAATTGAATTTACACTGTGAAAAACATCCTCATCCATATCGCATTGCATGGTTTAAAAAGGGAAATGAAGTCACTGTTGATAAAAGATGCCTGATTAAGTTTAGCATAGGGAAAATCTATCAGGATGAGATATGGTGTGATGTTGTCCCAATGGATGCCTGTCATGTGTTATTGGGAAGGCCATGGCAGTATGATAGAAAAGTTATGCATGATGGAGAGAAAAACACATGTACACCTTTTGGAAAGATGGTGCTAAGGTGATTTTATTGTCTCTCAAGGATGAAGGAAAAGGTGAGACCATGTTGTCTGAAAGAGATCTTGTTAAAGAAATGAGGGTGACAGGGTGTTGCTATGCATTAGTAGTGGAAAAAGGTGAAGAGGATGACATTTCAGTTCCCCCAGAAGTAGCCGAGCTATTGAAAGAATTTGTTGATGTTTTACCTAATGAATTGCCTGATGGTCTACCACCAAAGAGAGATATTCAGCATCATATTGATTTGATTCCAGGAGCAATTCTACCCAACCAAGCAGCTTATAGGATGAATCCAACACAACATGCAGAGATGAATAAGCAAGTAACAGAACTCATAAGTAAAGGTGTGGTGGGAGAGAGCATGATCCCATGTGCTATACCTGCATTGTTAACTCCAAAAAAAGATGGAACATGGAGGATGTGCACTGATAGCAGAGAAATTAATAAGATTACCATCAAGTATCGGTTTCCTATACCTCGTATGGAGGACATGATGGATGTCCTTGTAGTGGCTAAATATTTCAGCAAGATTGACCTATGAAGTGGCTACCACCAAATCCAGATTCAGGAAGGGGATGAGTGGAAGACAGCCTTTAAGATTGGAGATGGATTATATGAGTGGATGGTTATGCCATTCGGGTTATCAAATGCACCTAGCACATTTATGAGATTGATGAACACTATACTATGCCCTTACATTGGTAAGTTTGTGGTAGTTTATTTTGATGATATTTTAGTATTTAGTAACAGCAAAGAAGAGCACCTACAACACTTGAGGATCATCTTTGGTGTGTTAAGGAAGGAGGAGCTCTATGCCAATTTGAAAAAGTGTAGGTTCATGCAGGACAGTTTGGTTTTTTCTAGGCTTTGTCATTTCTAAAGATGGTGTCAGAATGGATCCAGAAAAGGTTAGGGCAATTCTAGAATGGCCTAGTCCAAGCAGCATCACAGCGGTAAAAAGTTTTCATGGCTTGGCCACTTTCTATCAAAAGTTCATTCCAAATTTTAGTAGTATTGTAGCTCCTATAACAGATTGCACCAAAGGGAGGGAGTTTGTATGGACCAAGGATGCTGAGGAGAGCTTTAAGTACTTGAAGAAAAAGGTAACAGAAGCACCTATACTTGCATTGCCAAATTTTGATAAGGTATTTGAAGTAGAATGTGATGCCTCCCATGTGGGAATAGGTGTTGTGCTTAGCCAAGCTGGCAAACCTATAGCTTTCTTTAGTGAAAAGCTGAATGTAGTGAGAAAGAATTATTCTAATTATGATTTGGAATTTTATGGAATTATTCAAGCACTGAGGCATTGGAGACATTATCTAGTTCCCCAGGAGTTTGTATTGTTTACAGATCATATTGCACTGAGATACTTGAACACACAGAAAAAGTTGAATAGTAGGCATGCCAAGTGGGTCTCTTTCTTGCAGGGTTACAACTTTGTGTTGAAGCATAAGTTTGGAAAACAAAATCAGGTTACAGATGTGTTAAGTAGGCGTGTTGCACTTTCGACCACAATGGAAACTGAGGTGATTGGTTTTGATGCCATCAAAAATTTGTATGAGTCTGATGATGACTTTTGGGAGATTGTGGAACAATTGAAGGCACCAATATCTAGTAACTTGGATCACTTTCGGGGTAAATATTTTATGCAAGATGGGTATTTATTTAAAGGAAAACAATTATGTATACCAGCTAGCTCTATGAGGGAAAACATTATCAGAGAATTTCATAGTAGTGGGTTGGCTGGACATTTTGGCAAGGACAAGACAATAGCCTTGATAAAAGATAAATATTATTGGCCAAAGATGAAAAGGGATATAACTAAGTATGTAACAAGGTGTAGAATCTGCCAAGTGGCTAAGGGACATTCACAGAATATAGGGTTGTATATGCCCTTACCAATACCAGCTGCACCATGGACATATTTGAGCATGGACTTTGTGTTGGGACTTCCACATACTCAACGAGGTAATGACTCGATTTTTGTAGTTGTTGATAGATTCTCCAAGATGGTTCATTTTATTGCCTATAAGAAAACTAATGATGCAACAAGGGTCACAGAGTTATTTTTTTCAGAAGTTGTTCGACTACATGGTGTTCCAAAGACTATTACCTTTGACAGGGATACCAAATTCCTCAGTCATTTCTGGAGGACATTATGGAAGAAGATGGGGACCAAGTTACAGTTTAGTAGTGCCTATCATCCTCAAACAGATGGGAAAATAGAGGTAGTTAATTGGAGTATAGGAAATTTGCTACGGTGTATTGTTGGAGAAAAGACAAAACAATGGGATTTGGCATTACCCTAGGCTGAATTTGCCTATAAATGTTCTATTAACAAATCAATAGGAAAGTCCCCTTTCCAGATTGTGTATGGAAGGAATCCTCAGGGTGTTCTAGATTTGGTACAGCTACCAATGAAAGATAGGGTCAGTGATGATGGGGAAGCATTTGTAGAACACCTTCAATAGTTGCAGAAAGAAGTGAGACAGAAGTTGCAGGACAGTAATGAGAGGTACAAGAATTTAGTGGATACTAGTAGGCGACATCAGACATTCAGTGAAGGTGACTTAGTGATGGTATATTTGAGAAAAGATTGGTTTCCTACTGGAACATATCACAAGTTGAAGTACAAGAAAATTGGTCCTTGCAGAATTACAAAGAAGATCAATGATAATGCATATGAGGTTAGTTTACCAGATGATCTCGATATTTCTTCTGTGTTTAATATTTCTGATTTGTATGCATTCCATGGTGAGGATGATGCTAAAGATAGTCAACCAGAGGTGGCATGGCACAATCACATTCCCCATAAGAATAAGGAACAGATTGTATAGGTTCTTGATAAGAACACTATCTACACTCGACAAGGGCGTTACAACAAGTATTATGTATAGTGGGAAGGATTGCCACCAATAGATAGCACGTGAATTACAGCATGGGAAGTGCAGAGGTTAGATCCAGTCAAATTGCAGCAGTTTGAAGACACTCACTTGCAGGAGCTGCGTTCTTTTCAACGAGAGGAGAATGATGCAGGGACTTCCGGAGGTCATAACTTTTGACTGAGATGTGGGTTTTCTACGAAATTTTATAGGTGGATGCGTTATGAGGTGGCCAGTGGTTTCCCAACCCACCCTAGTAGATTGGACCTCGTCTTGGCACTTTTTCGGGGCTTGAAACTTTCATCTTGGCCCTCAAAATGCCAAATTAGTGTTTTTTTCTAGTTTTTTAAAAGTTGTTTTTTTTAATAACTTGAAACTCATGTTTTGAATTTAGGATGTTAGTTGGTTTTTTGTCCTACCTTAGCTTTATGAGTTATTTGGGAAAAAACTGGATTGTCAAGATATGATTGTAAAATTACCTAAAATGGCAAAATCTGACAATTGTCGAAATCTGCCAAAAAAAGTAATTTTTTGTTTTTTTTTTGTTTTCTTAGATATAAGAGAGTTTTCTATTATTGTAGTGGTAGAGTTGATGAATAGAAGTTTTGTTATGTTTCAGCTTCCAAATCTTTGTCTCTCATGTTTAATGGCACAATTCTGTTGAGTGTATGTTGTGTGCTGCATCACAGATGTTAGGAGACACTGAGGTTCCTTGGTGGAAGCATGTTTGGCACAAGTTTTCATGGCCCAAGTGTAACTTCTTCTTGTGGTTGGTGGTTCAAAATCAGTCTCTTACTTGGGATAATCTGAGTAAGCATGGGTTTTAGGGTCCCTCGATGTGTGTCTTGTGTCGTAATAGTGAGCAAAGTGTTTCTCACCTCTTTTTCCAATGTTCTTTCTCTAGGGAGATTTGACATTTTTGGTGGAGTGTTTGGAACCAGGCCTGTTGGCATGTCTCCTCTTTGGCTAAGTTTTTTGATCGTTGGGGCATGGTCCTTGTTAAAACCTCATTTCTTCAAGTTTCTTAGGCTTTTGGACCTTCCTTTATTATTTGGAATATCTGGTTGGAGAGGAATCGTAAGATCTTTTGTAATGTGATGTTGGAGGCCCATCACTTGTGGTGGAAAATTCTTCATTCTTTAGGTGAAACTATTTCAGAAAATTGTGATTTGGTAGAAGCAGTGGATCCTCAAGATGTTGTTTGTTGCAATAATCTTCATCTTCCTCCTCAACAAGGTTGATTCATGAGAAATAAATGTCGACACCCTCTTCGGAAGATAAATAGGGAGGGGCATTGGACTCCTCCTCCTCAGGGAGTTTTGAAACTCAACATAGATAGTTCTTCTCAAGGAAACCCTGGTCATGGTGGTATTGGTGGAGTTGGTCGGGAAATACTGGGTCTGTGCAATTTATCTTTTCTATTTATAAGGGTCTTCATTCCAACAATCTGATGGAGGCTCTTGCCATTTTATATGCTGTTGAGCATGGCTGTCATCTTAGATGGCAAAGGATCATTTGTGAGTCTGATTCCCAGGTGCTGGTGAATCTGTTGAATAGACAGTGCATTTTGCTGATGTTAGTTGGCATTTAGCTTTGGTTGCTAAACAGATTCTTAATTTGTGTGATTCTTTGGATTCAGTTTCTTTCATTCATATTCCTAGAAAATGGAACAGAGTCACAGATTGTTTGGCCAAATGGGCCTCTGATCACATGCCAAATTAGAACATTGTGGATTGGGGTCAATTACTCCTGGAGTTGTCTCAAAAGTTGGACCACTTAGTAGAGCTTGACAGGGCTGAGTAATGCCCTTGCTTTGTACTTCTTCTGGTTTGAATAAATTTTTACCCCTCTTTTAGTCAATGATATTTTATTAAGAATAATTAATATTCATTTATAGTTTCAAGTTAGTGGAGCTAATTTTAGATTTGTTTAATAAATTACAATATAAGTTATAAAAAGATTAGAATTTAGCAATAAGGTCTTGATATGGTTTAGTTAATTGATTTAAATTAATTATTCTTTTGTGTTGTGGGGAATAAGAGCTCTTTTATCATTATTTTTGGTAAAATTAAGACCATAGGTCAATCACCTATGGGTAGGGTACTTGCTTATTCATAAAAAATATGTTTTAGAGTTGTTTTAATGCATTTTTGGTGCACAAGAAAATGGGTGACGAAATTGAAAGTTGTAGAATCTTCTTCTCTTGAAGAGTCTTAGAGCATTCAAGTCATGAAGGAAAGAAATAAAAGGAAATCCAAGAATCACATTTATTAAAAAAATGAAATGGATGTCACAAGCAAGAAGAAGAATACAAGGAGTCTTTGGAGCCCAAAAGAAAAATATGAAACTTGGAAGAGAGAGAGAGAGAGAGAGAGAGAGAGAGAGAGAGAGAGAGAGAGATTCTAATGAGATGAAAGTTTGGCTTGAAAAGGGGAGGGAAATCAAGAGAAGAGAAAAAAGTTTATTTTTGATTTTTGCAGGTCAAGAGGATGTCCATAGCTGATGATGAAGATAATTCTTCAAAGGAATTACATTTATTTCGATAAGGCAAAAAAAACGTACATCCATGGTGACTTGCTAAGTGAAGAATCTTTAAATTTTATGAGGAGGACAATAGGATTCCAGGTAGAAGAAAAGAAGTGCACAATTGATTAAGATGATAACTTTCACATTAAGGAATTTTGAAATCTCTCTTCATGGGCATTTGGAGGTATTATTCATTAATTAAATTCTTGAGGTATTTCCTTGAAAACTCTCAATTATTTATGTTAATGTTTTTCTAAATTTTTTTAAGAAAACTTGTTGTTGTCTCATGAAATTTATCTATTTATCATAATTATTTTATCAAATGGTTTCTGGGTTTTGTTTATTTTGTTTCCATCTTTCTGAGAAATCTTACAGCCTTAAATTTTATTATGTATTAAAAAAGTTATTACGATTTTAGTACTACTGTAACCTTGCTAAAATCCTGCTGTAAACCTTGCTAGTGTTTTATAAATTGCTTTCTGTACGGGAAAAGGATAGTAAAATTGTTTCTAGGTTATGTGAATATTTATTTAATATTTCTAAAACATTTTACGGTTTTAGATTTTGTTAAGTATTTTGAAAGTTATGGTATTTTTATTACTATTGTAGAAGAAATTGAAAATCTAGGGTTTTGTTAGTAGTTTACTTTGTTGGAAATGAATTATTTTCATTACATGAGTGTGTTATTAATTTCCATTATTTCTCAAGTATTTAATTTATTTATTGATATTTACTCATATTATGATGAATGGGCATTACATATTTGTGGGAATAGGCACCTATCTCTCAACCTTTTTTTGTTGAGAGGTGTAACTACAGTGGCAACAAGGGGTGGAGTGTAATGGTATGAGCGTGTTAACAAAAACTATTAAAGAGTTGAAATATATAAATAATTACACCAGAAGGGGATGACTATGACCACTACAAAAGAATAAATAGAGAGACATATTTTTTTTAAATAACTAGACAGACATTTTTTTTAAATAACTGGACATATTTTTTAAATATTTATAAATTTATTAAATCAATGCACATAAAAATAAAGCCAAGAAAATAGTGTGTATAAATATAAGTAGTACTCAAACAATAAATTTAAGAAAAATCAAATCAAATAAAAATAGATCAAATTGAATTGGGAGAAGTTTAATAGATAAGGAGAGAAGTTTAAATTGTAATGGCTTTACGCAACCATTTTTTTTGGTATATTTTTTACAAAATGAATTTGTGAAGTGATGCAATGCTTTTGCTATTATTTATAGAAGGTTAGATTAGCATTGGGTATTATTTACTCTTATTCTATTTACATGCTACTTATTGTTGAACATGCTACTCATTGTTAAAGTGAAGCTTAAATTATAGAACATATAAATTATAATTTATTTAATATTTTTGTTGCATAAACAAATTTTGAAAACCACAAAGAAAATTAAAGGCAGGGTAAATTATTTACTTTAGTTTAATGATAACTAGGGTTAGGGTTTTTTAATCTTTAAAAGCCACAAAGAAAATTAATATTTAGTTTAATGACCTGTTTTAGATTTTTACTATGGGATTTAATTCCTTTAAAAAATTGGGCAATCTAAAAAAAATCCTTTAAAAAATTATAATTAAGTTTTTCGTATAATTTGGATTAAATTATTGAAAATTATCCTGAGCTAGGAATTGTCCCATAAAGAAAAATAAGAAAAAGGTAAATTACTTTTTTTTTTAATGAGGGCTACAGTTATAGTTCTTCAATCTTTAAAAGCTACAAGGACAATTAATATTTAGTTTACTATGGAAATTAATTCTATTAGTTTACTCTTAGGATTAGGATGACTGTGACTATTTACATAAAAACAATATAGAGCCCACATTATTTTTATATGTCCACTCTTTAATAGTTAAACAATCATTAACTACTAACATAGATATCTTAAATACATCTAGCTATTCTCAATAACAATTTATATATTAGGAGCCTCAAGACTGATATCTAATTATGTGAAGAAGGTACTAAGTGGCAGCTATTAAAAAGTAGACATAAAATTAATTACATAGTTATGTAGTGGCATTAAGGGGATGACTGTGACTGTGTACATAAAAATAAAATAGAGGCCACATTATTTTTATATGTCCACTCTTTAATAGTTAAACAATCATTAACTACTAGCATAGATATCTTAAATACATCTATCTAAAAGACGCGGAGAAATATCAGGAGGCACCTATCTCAATAACAATTTCAATATTTTGGAGAGAGCTCCACACAAAATTTTGATGTTTACTTTTAACCAACTACTTCTAAAATATCTTAAAACTCGATATCTTAAACCTAGCACACATATCTTAAATACATCTATCTAAAAGACGCCCAAGGTGCCATTTACTTTTAAATAGATGTATTTAAGATATGTATGCTAGGTTTATGATATCTATCTAGTTTTAAGATATTTTAGAAGTCATTTGTTAAAAATAAACATCAAAATTTTGTGTGTTCTCTCCAAAATATTGAAATTGTTATTGAGAATAGATAGGCGTCTTCTACATAGATGTATTTAAGATATGCTTTTAAAGATTGAAGAACCCTAACCCTAACTCTCATTAAACTAAAGTAAAATAACCTCCAACGGCTCTCCTAAACGCCGAAGAAAATGTTTCAAATCTTCACATTCATCAGCCAGTTTTGATTCCACCCTTGAAATCTTTTCCAACAATATTTCTCGAAATTGTTGAGCACCTTGGAGCCTTCTCTTTAATTCTTCTTCTGACTGTGCCGGAAATTCTTGAGAATTAGTGTTCCTTGTTTGGATGGATCTGATATGAATTTCCTGCTCTGAAATTTCACGCTCAATGTTTAACAGCATTTTTTCAAAATCTTCGATGGCGTTGAGGGCACTAGAAATCGATCTGGAAAATCTATCGACTTCATTCTCCATTGATGATATAACTCCATGCTCCATTGTAGTGACAAGAGATGCAAATGAATAGTAATATGTTCTCTGTTTCAACAGAGATCAAGTAGGGCTAGTGCGATGTCGAAGGCTGAATCAGACAATTGCAGGTCCTGTAACGTTCTTGTTTTCCGATTTCCTATAATTGTCAATAGGAGCTGATGATTATATATACAGAGGACACCACTCATTAGAGTTAGATGTAAGCCTCAGCGCTTTTCAATTCTACAAGGGCCGACTTTATATGTTATATTTGTGGGGTGGTTGTGTTCAATGTATGGGTTGTTTATTTTCGCCCACCGTAAACAGCCTACAGGTTGTGTGTGGACTGTTTTTTCATTTTTCCGATCTACATTGGACAAGATCAATCGACCCTTCTCTACATGTCAACTGCTGTGATTTTTACAATGTGCCGGCTGGTTAAGGTTTACTGTTTATTTTAGGGTTGGATGTTACATAAAATGTAAGTTGAATGTCACAATTGAGATCTGTTATTGAACACATCAATTAATTAGTAATAATTATAAACCTTTTTTTTAATTGATTAATTAATTAAGGGCAGCAACATTAGTAATAATTATAAACCTTTTTTTAATTGATTAATTAATTAATGTCAGCAACAAGGGTTGAGTGTAATGGTGTGAGCATGTTAACAAAAAAACTCTTACCTTTTACCTTAAATTTGATAGCCATTTGTATGTTAAAATATTAATATTTAATAATAAATCATCAAAATTTGATAGCCATTTATATGTTATTGAACACATCAATCAATTAATGAGTAATAATTATAAACGGTTTTTTAAATTAATTAATTAATTAATGTGGGTAGCAAGGGGTTGTAAGGGGTGGAGTGTAATAGTGGGAACATGTTAACAAAACAACTCTTACCTTTTAGGTTAAATTTGATAGCCATTTATATGTCAAAATATTAATATTTAATAATAAATCATTCTTCCCTTTTCAAAGTGCACCACTAAATTCAAAAAATAAAGTTCAAGATTTTTCTTTAGAAAAACATATATATTAAATGAAAGGAAAGGATGTGTAATTGTTTTGGTAAGTGTTAGAAATAATTTTGGTTTCAGTCTGAATTAATTTATAAAAAAATATTAATGTTGAGAGGCATTTTATTATGATAGCAAGGGATGGAATAATAATCAATAAAATGTTTAAGTTTAAAGGCTAATCAATTTTTTTTAAAGTTTATAGTGAAGATAAAATATATTTTTATTTGTTAATTTGAGATATTTTTTAATTTTTTAAGTGTAGTTTAAATTTTGATGCACACAAAGTTGAGTGAAGATATATTCTGAAATAATTAAGTAATTAACTATAAACACATAAATAAAGCTTCAAATTGACATCTCTTGGCATTTTTTTAGATAGATGTATTTAAGATATCTATATTAGTTATGCAACTAGTGGATTGTAATGTTGTGTGTGTCTTCATTATTTACATGTCAAATTATTAATATTTAATAATAAACAAATATTTAATAATAAACATAGCCTTATTATAGTAAAAACAATTGCTAAGGGGAACAAAATGTAGCTCTTAAGTAAATAATGTTATATGAAATAATTCTTAAGTAAATATTAAACTAAATAGTCTTTATGTTTTTTAATCTATCTACTTACCTATTTATTTGTGCATCTATTTAATAGTTTAGGTAGATATTAAAAATGATATTCATATAGAAAAATACAAAATAATCCATGAAGTAAAGCAATTTTTTTTCATTTATCTTTTTAAAGTTTTCCTTATATTGACCTATAATTAAAGGAATTTAAATTATGAAGTAAAGTAAATTGTTTTTTCATTTATCTTTTTAAAGCTTTCTTTATGTTGATCTAAGCTAATAATTAGAGGAATTCCAACCATTATACAAATTTCAATATTAAGTAAAAGTAAAGAAATATATTTTCCTTTATCTTTTTAAAAATTTCCTTTTATTAATCTAAGCTAATTAAAGGAATGCCCACAATTATACAAATTTGAATTAATTAATTCATAATAATTTTAAATTTTGACATAATATATAATAATGTCTATATTTTAAACTATCATAGATATCTTAAATACATCTAACCAAAAAATGTCAAGATATATTAGTATAGGCACCTCGAGATTGATATCTCTTAACTTTTAGATAGATGTATTTAAGATATCTATAGTAATGCCAATTGAAGGACTCTTTCCTATGGTCTTGCTCCATTTTTCCTTGGTAGTTGCATGCATTTATCACACACTCAAAAAGGCCTTATCTCAGGGTGTATGAATACATTGTGTGGAGTGCTAGAGGTGCACAGTTTCAACCTCCCCCAAGGGATGGACACCAAGACTAGAGAATTATTCAAAGCAGCTAGATTTATATGCCTTCAGTCCCCAAATGCTATGCCTTGCCCTCATCATTGCTCTCCCAGAGCTCTCAATCCCCTTTGAAACTCTTCCTGCCCCAATGGAACGATGTGATTCCTGCCCTCAGTAATTGTGTCATGGGTGGCGATTATATTTTTGCTTCTCTCTTGTTTTGGCTCACCTTTGTGTATTTGGCCATTGTTCTCTATTTTGTCTCGGTTGGTCACTATGTATTCGACCTTCTTTTGGTACTGTGTGTAGACACCTAAAATTGACCTATTTAGCATTAGCATCAAATATTGCATTAGCTATCATCTACATTTGTCTAACACACTTGAGCAATGCCCCTATCATTTATTTCTTCTATTAATTAAATAAATTTATATTTATTTAATTAATTCATTATCTATTTCTTCTATTTTTTCTAAGCTATAATTAAATAATCTTTAATTATTTAATTATCTTCTTTCTATCTATTTTAATTAAATAAATCTTATTTATTTAATTAAAAATCCCTTCATAAGCCCACTTTCCAATTAATTAAATAAATTTTATTTATTTAATTAATTTCTCTTATCATTTATCTCAATGAGCTGACATGTGTGCCTCTTTCATTTAAAAAGATAAGTTGTACTACAACTTTCATTTAATATCTTTCACATATACTTTTTATGTACACAGTCACACATAAGCCTTAGCTTCCCTCCACTTGTCATCTACACATTCACTTATGATTATCCTTTTAATCTTAGTCATTCACATAGCCACCAAATCTCTACCATTGATTGATTTTGGTTGAGTTCTATATAAACACCCTCGCATTCCATACTACATCATATCCACCATTCATATAGCATCTATATTATCATCTTGAGCATATTGAGCATTTGAGCATCTATCTATCAAATTAGCATTTAATCATTATCATCCATCATGGCAGCTTTGATCTTCATAATTATTCATTATTGAAGAAGCAATCCACATCATAAACACAGAATCATACAATCTAGGTGATGTTGTTTTTGAATTGTATGCTTTTGATTTCATTTGGATTAGATTCTTTGATGATGGTAGGGTTAGGTTTTCATGGCTATGCTTGATCTTATTAACCTGATTTTTACCTATCACATTTTGACATTTCTGGTGGGACCCATGTCCTTGATAAACATTGCTATTTGAAGTTGTTTTTGTGAAGATCAAATTTTTTGAGTGTTTACGGCAAGTTCTAGTCACTTTTGAGTGAAAACCATTCGTTGTCTGCACAAACTCATTGCTTTTGAGCTGAAACCTACCACTTTTAGCCTTCCTGGGATCGCTTTTGAGTGAACAGTAGTTGCTTAGTGTCTTTTTTGCATCGCTTACAAGCTAACAGTGGTTGCTTATTATCTTTTCTGCATCACTTTTAATCTAACAGTGATCACTTTTAGCTATCTAGATCGCTTTCTGCAAAACTACGGTTTCGGTTATGTTCTATTTTTCTCACAGATCTGAGTCGCTTATGACCCGTAATCAGTAGCCTATTGCTTTTTTGCATCACTTATGAGATTTATCATTTCGCATCTGGAATTACTGGCATCGCTTATGATCTATAAGATTTAACCTGTGGCAGAATACAGATCGATCTTGATCAATAGTTGATCACCTCTGGTAAGTATGTCACTTTCAGTTTGTATCATTTGCAGTTTGATTTTCTTGGTTACTAATTGGGTATTTGTGTAGCATCTTATCGATTGTCTAAGAAAAGGAGGTTATCAAACTACTAACATGTCTTTTGCAGCTTCGATCAGTCCAAGACTTGTGGTTTTTCACTAATTTAGGAGCATTTGGGCTTGGTGCTTAAAAAGAATCATTGCTTGCTTCGTGCTTGATTTATCTTTCTTGATTGCTTGCATGTGCTTGATTGTAACCCAAATTTAATAGCAAAAGTATCCTCTCCCCTTGCCTATCAAATGGATCTTGGGTGTATGAGAACTTGTTATTATCTTTAAAGGGCCTGCCTTCCTGGTGTGAGAAGGGATACGACCCAAGTGGTAATGGGCTAAAGCCAAGTCCTTCTGAACTGCTATATAAGAAAAGTGTTTGTGTCGAAAGCCACAAACAACAGGTGTTGTTTTGTTATACCGATAGCCAACCTCCCCTAAAACCCTCCAAGGTGTAACCCTTGAAGGCTGGGAGACTCCATAACGGAGAGTAGCGCTGCCGCACATATAGCCACTCGAATGGATGCCCTCATTAGCAACCTTGTGTAGTAGCCAAAAACCTTCTATTTGTTAACGCAAAAGGTGGGACTTTTGAAGCTGCCGTGGTTCTTAGAAGAGATAGCAAGGACAATCCTAAGGTTTGGTGAGGGGACAAGCCTTGGGAAACCTAGATCTTGGTATGCGTGAGAAGTGTGTACCATGGAGGGGAGACAGTGCTACCAAGATCCTAATGCTATCCGCTTTGAATAAGCACGGCTAGGGGACTCAACAAATACAGTCTTTTCCTAGCCTAGGTTATACAAGTTTGTGATTGTTATGAGTGTGAGTGACTAAAATTACTATTTTCTTGTCAAAAAACACAAATCAGACATATTTCCTGACAGACATAGTCACCTTTGAGATTTAACTACCTGTATACAGACAAATCAGATCTTTTTTAACCAACAATCAGTCACCTTTTGCATAAATTGAATCGCCTTTGAATAACATTTGCTCGCCTATGGTCTAAATTGTCACCTTTGATCAATAGTAAATTGCTTTTGAGTTAATACTGATCACCTGTAATAAATTGGCTCACCTCTGGTTAATACTGTAGCCTGTTACCTGAACCAAAAACTAGATTGCTTTTAAGCTATTATCAGTCACTTTTGGACTTTTCTGAGTCGCATATGAGCTATTATCTGTTTCATGTGGTTACTTACCAGTAAATCTTACTAACTCAGTTAAACCAACTACATTTCCATCTTGCTTAGCTTCAGCATTAGCTTTCAGACCTGTCTCTGATCATTTGCAGATACTTTGACTTTGTCTCCTACTTTGAGCTTATCAACCAATTGGACTTGGTGAACTTTTCATCTTTTTGAGATCCCAAACCAGCAAACCAAACATCAATCAATCAACCCAATCAATCAGCAAAACAACATCTTTTAGCTTTAGCCTTAGTGACATCAGCAAAATAGCAGCCTTAGTAAACAACTTTTCCCTTGAGTGTGTGAGCTATTCTCTAGGGAAGTTCAACCAACAACTAGCAACCAAGCAACCCAACAACAACAAAGGAAACAACAAACTAGCACAACAATCAGCAAACCATCATCTTTTTGGGTCTCAAAACCTTGACAAGCTAAAGTTCAATTTTTAACATCAACCATGATGGCTCAAACTAGGAGTCAATATAGAGCTGAAATGGAAGCAAAACTTTGAGCTGAGATGGAAGCCAAGATGCAACAATCACTATCAATGCCTCTTAGTGATGCAACTCAATTTACAACCGGCATGCCTCCTCACATGTTTGTGCCCCATGGGTACACTATTGGAGAGTCATCTCATCAAGTACAATTACACCCTTTCACAGTGACTTACAAAGAACATTCTCAAGAGGATTTATCTGACTATCAAGACACACATGTATGGGACCAAGTTGAGAAGCTTGTTTTATTAGATCCTAATTGTTACTTCTTACAACTTGCCTACATGGGAGCCAAACTACCAAGAGACTTTGACATATCCCCTATTCGAAAACATGATCCAAGCACTCCCACTATTGTTGCAAAGGGACCATCAATATTGAATACAAAGGAACTTGCCAAAAAGATCAAATTTTTGAGGTTTTTGAAGCAAAATTTTGGAGGATTGGTCAACTCAAATATTGAATTCTAAGGTATGTTCTTTATGTATTCGTTTACTTCACAATCACTAAAAGTGGAAATAAGTTAAAAAAGTCATCATTATGTGCATTAATAGAATTGGAATCATTTAAGTATGATATATACATGAATTTGTTGTATCTTGAATCATTAATAGAATTTTTTTTACTCTCTCAATTTGAACTATGTCATTGATACCTCCCTATAACAAAGTATTATCATCATTCTCTCTAAATTTACCTCTAAATCTGATACTATTTGTACTATTGATGATACAAATCTGATATATTTGGTTCTCATATAGTAATGAGTTGTCACTATCATCCTCTTGGCCATTTACCTCTAAAAAATTAGTTTGAGTTTTGTTTATTGGACCTATACTAGATAAGTTCTTTGTTTTTTCAAGTACCTTCTAAACTTTTTGGACTATCATCTCTAGGTTTCTCCAAGAAATCAAACTGGTTAGGCTGCAATAAACTCTATATTTTAGTCTTTTTGTCATCATAAAAATTTGTCCAAAGATCACCAACAACTCTGTCATCATAATTAGCCTTAAAATTACTCCTTTCTTGATGATTTCACCCCTTGGCTATCTTGAATAGCTAATTCAAACTATAATTGATGCTCTTTACATGTTCACCATGATTTTCTTCAAGTATTGTATCATAAAGCTAGTTTCTAATGTTAGTTAGTATTTTGTCTCTTAACATTTCAAACATATCTATTGAAGGCAAAGAGTCTTGATTAGTGTCTTACCACTTAGACCAATTGTCACACCATTGCTAGTCAAACCAAGGACATTCTCCTAACTTTTGAAGATTGCACCATAGTTAGGATTACACAAAAGAGATGATACTTTATGAGTTTGATCATGGTATAATATGAGATCAACAATCAACATGTGCTCATCTATGTCATCTAGAACATCTATGCCTAGACTGTCATTACACATTTCACTTCTAATCTAATCATGTCAAAATCAACAAGTTTGGAGTCATTTATTAGATAAACATAATCATAAAATCCCTCTTCATTTGCACTCTCAATAGTGACATATAAACCATTCAAATCATGCTCATCATTGGGACTAGGTGTTCCATCATACTCAATCTCTTCTTTACTACCAATTGACTAATTTGTACTCATTGATTGTGATAATTCAACACTTTCAGTCCTTACAAGGGTACATCATACTTAGCTTGTTTGTCATAACAATCATCACATTGATTATTCATTTTGCTTCTAACATAATCATTGTGTTTCTTGTCATGAAATCCATTAGTTTTTTCTAAATTACCTTTGTGATCATTACTCCCATGACCTTGATTGACAATAGATTGCTGATTTGAGATGACTTCATACTTGTCTTCATGAACTACTCTAACTAATTCCCCACCTACAATATAAGAATTTGGGTTGTCCTTTAACATGATGGTAGGTCTAGTTTTACCTTGTGAGTCTCCATTTGGAATGGTTGGTCCATCACAATGTGCTTGTCATAACTCTCCTTAGTGCTAGTGACTTCTTCTATCTTGTCTTGAGTAGGTGTATCCATGGGAGGTTAAGAAAGCTTGTTTGAGAAGATATGTTAAGAAAATGTGAAACTAACCTAGAGATTATGCCTACCACCATTTGTCAATTAACATCAACAATCAACATGTGCTCATCTATGTCATCAAGAACATCTAGGCCTAGACTGTCATTACACATTTCACTTCTAGAATCTAATCATGTCAAAATCAACAAGTTTGGAGTCATCATATATGCTGATTATTCATTAGTCATCATATGCTAATTTGTAAATGTTGATTATTCATTATGCTTCTAACATCATCATTGTCTTATTCATGATGCATATAGAAATCATCATCATGTCGAGGAAATGAGCAAAGACTCTAACACCAGAAGAGTGTGAAGTTGAGAATGAGAGGAAAAGAGAAAGAATGAGGCAAATTCGTAAAAGTAGGAAATTGTCAACCATACAAGAAGACATTCCACCATGTCCAATTGAAGAGGAACACATCACATGTAATCAAGCTAAGACAGAGATGGAATTGGTGGCACCAAGGGAATGAATGCAGAACCTCCGTTCAACAAGGAAATTAAATCTTGAAGTTGGAGGCACTCCATCATCCACAAGTCAAGTTGAATGAACACCATCATTATCTTCTCAAATTGGAGGCACTCCATCTTTCACAAGTGAATTTGAAGGTACATCTTCATTCTCTTCTCAAGTTGGAGGCACACCATCATTCACACGTCAAGTTGAAGGTACACCATATTCTCCATCTCAACCTCAAGCCTTTTCATCTTTTCCATCTCCAATTGAAGGTACACCATCTATCCCATCTCAAGTAAATATTGAAGAAATTCCTAATGTTGATTCAACTTTACCAATGAAAATGCCTCCTAGAATTTTTCATAAAAAGCCTAAGTTTCTAATTGATATTGATGAGAATGTTTTGAAGCCCACGCAGGATAAGATTCCCAAGTGTACTTGCCAAAGATATGCCAATAAGATATGGAAATCATTCTTTGAGAACTTTAAATGAATCCGGAAGATGTCAACTATTTGTTGAATTGATGAGAAATTTACAATTTAGTCCCATTACGAAGATTCTTGGCCTAAGAACATTGGATGCCTCAAGTGAAAAATCAATTGTAAAGAATCTAATGAGTGCATATGAGTGTGTGGGTTCCACCTCATGCACCAAGGATAGTAATGTCATAGGATGTATCATTAAATTGACAATAGTAAGACAACAAAAAAATAAATCTCACCTCATTAGAAAGACAAGTCAAACATTGAAAATAAGTAGAAAAATACAAATGAGAGCCGTTGGAAGACGTGAAAGAGTTGAGGACCCAAACACCAATGAATTGTGGGCATTCTCTAGAAGACACCCACATAAAGACAAAGTTGTTGTTGAAGCCTTGAGATCCTTCATCGAAGAATTTTGGAAAAATAACACAAGGGTATTTCCTAATGCAAGAGATGTTGTAAGAATGAGAATTGGTTGTTGAAACTGTGCACCACATCCAAAGCATTTTTTTGATGTGACTCAAACACAAATTTTCAAGAAATTTCAAGAGATGTATCCTCAAGTCAAAATTAGTCAAAGGTATTTTGAAATGGTAAAGCTTTTTTATGTCAAAATAAATCACACACACACAACTTGTTTTTGTAGAGAACATATTGAGTTTTCTAATCATTATGATGTTTATAGATATATATATGTGTAGATTTGCATACTAATGATGTTTTACAGGAGTGTAATATAAAGTGTCCACCTAGATCTTCAAGAGATTTCATATCATGCATCTTATGCCAGAGAGTGGATGGCCAATTATTTCACAATAGCTTATGCTTGGATGGCACATGTGATCATTGTGGTGGGTTGCAACATTTGCCAATTTGTCAACATATGGAGAACACACATGCAATTGGATGTGAGCTAGTAAATTTTGGCAAGTACAAGACAGTGGCATATAGTTTGAAAGATGGCAAAGAAGCAAAAAGGTGTGATTTGGTCATTCAAAAGATTCTATTGTATCAATTTATCTCTATTTTTTGAGATAATATAGATTACAAGTGTGCAAGGCATATCCATAGAGCTCGATGGTTGGAATTGCAATTCAAGTTATGCAAGGACACATTTCCATTTGGTACCATCATTTTAGTTTTTGACTTTGTAGAGAACTACACACTACATCCACAGAATGAGGTGCACTTTTAGTATTACAATTCTACATAGGTTGCTATATTTGTGCAAATAGCATTCATTCATATAGAAGATAGTACATAGGACAACAAGAAGATCTTAAGGGAATACCATTTTTATATCAGTGATGATTGCACACATTCTACGGAGTTCATGCAAGGTTTCTTTCAGATGTTCTACCGTGATTTGGCTAGCAGGAGCATATCATTTCATCAACATATCATATGGTTTGATAATTGTGCATCACAATTCAAGAACTTGTGGATGTTCTATTAGTTGAGTAGGATGCATAATATGAATGGTGTTCAACATATGTGGAATTTTTGTGAGGCCGGACATGGAAAGGGGGAGCATGATGGTGTAGGAACATTTATCAAAAGAGCATTAGCACGAGAAGTGTTGAATTACAAAGATAATGTAAAGTTGAAAGATGTGAGATCTATTGTCAAATGGTGTAACACTACAATGGGTCCAAGTAATGAAGGTAAGTCTATAGTTCATAGATATTTTTGGTTGGTTGATGATACTAACATTGCAAAATGAGGACTGTTGTACATTGATAGTGTCAAGTGAGCTACACTCTTTTAGAAGATTTAATGCAAGTTCATGGAGTATTCATACACGACGGATGGTATACTTTAGTTCTTCATGTACACATGAATCTTGGTATGATTTTGAGTCAAAGGAGTGGGTTGATGATTGGTGTACAAGAATCCTAAGCCCAATTGAAATGTATTGACTACCAACAACACTGCAACTCAAAGAGATTGAATCATTGATTGACTTTGACCATGTTTCATATCTCATTCAACCAGGTATTATTAGCATTCAA
The DNA here is from genome assembly GCA_027924645.1 of Cunninghamia lanceolata. Lineage (NCBI taxonomy): Eukaryota > Viridiplantae > Streptophyta > Pinopsida > Cupressales > Cupressaceae > Cunninghamia > Cunninghamia lanceolata. The sequence goes on from BSBN01000181.1 coordinate 699,723, forward strand.
CTTTAATAAAATTAAATATTCCATCTTATTTTGTAGTTTTTGTTGTATTGTTAACTATATTCATCGAACTAAATGCACGTATCAATGCAGGGCATATTTATGTAGTTATTGCAACTAAATACAATGAAGAATGAATGGATTATTATTTGTGTCATTGTGTTGAGGCAAAAAAAAAATCAGATTCCCCTATTATAGATGGAGAAAACATCGAGTACCCTATAGGATCAGTGGTTGTTACTGGAACATGGTTTAGAAGGTACCCAATGAAAAAGTCTGATATGTGGTTATTTGAGGACTTTGACACACATAGGAAGATTCTTCATTATTCTAACCTTGTTGTGGCATCAAAAGTTTATTTGATCAAATATGGGGGTAGATCATTGAACAGGACCTTGTGGAAGGTTCGTGAGTCTAACCACAAGGCAATACTCGACACAATAAAGAGTAGAGCAGACACGGATGGTTCATTGGGTTGAATTAGTGGAATGACAGAAAGGTATGTTATTTTTCTTTGCTATCCTCATTTCACCTTCTATATTTTAGCTACACATTTTTGCTAAATAGTGCAATTGCATTTGTATGTAGGATTTTAGTACGATGGAGGTAGGCATAATCCTTATGAAGTTGCCTTTGGAAGGAAAGTAAGGTAGGTTTTCATGATTATTTCATTATTATATGTCCTTTAATTACTATTTGATAATGATTTTTAATGAGTTTTAATGATGTTACTATGAGTTTTAATTCATTTTAATGATGTTATTATTTCATAATGAGTTTTAATGACAAACCCTCATTGGTTTCTTCACATTTGGTGCTAACACTTGATAGCAGCAGTAAGGGACACCTCAACTGATGCCCTACAAGACATTGGATCAAATGAGAACACCTTTATAGTACTAAATTTTCATCTACTAAAAAGGTATTATGACTGAATTTTTACATTCGAAATCTTGGGGCCAAACGAATGGCGCTAACGCATTTGGGTGGGCAAGTAAATGCTAGGGGAGATGTATTTTCGGTGGAAAAGCCTCATGGTCATTCTCAGCTATATCTAACACAGACAATCTCTTGAGAGCCCTAAGACAAAAAAGGTGTCAAACCTTGGACTGACTGTTCCATCAAAATGTGACACCTAGGAACATCTTCTTTTCATGTATAGGTGGATGTCAGGTCCACCTACAAACACCTACCTCAATTTTTTTAAATCAATTTCATTTACTTATGGTGGCAAGGAACACATTGTTCCAAAATGCTTCAGTTTCATGTAGTGGAAAGGTGCTAAGAGTGACGTTTTGCATTCTAGATCTTGTGGGGCCGAATGGATAGTACCAATACATTAGGGTGACCGGGTAAATGCGTGGGGAGGTCTCATTTCATGTGTCAAGCATCCCAATCATTTAGGGAAGTAGGTTATCGACAAAGTCCCTTAAGATCCCTAAGAGCAAAAAACTACCAAACTATGATGTAGCAGTTCTTGGAATTCATGGTAGCTAGGAACTTTTTGTTTAGACCTACAAGTGCATGTGGGGTCCATCCACAATAACCTCTCTTAGTTTTGGTCAACTCTAGTCTGTTTGACCATGCTGAAATCAAATGCATTCTTGCAAAATGCTTTAGTTTCATGTGGTGGAAAGGTGCTAGGAGTGAGATTTTGCATACCATAGCTCATGGGGCTGAACTGACTGTGCCAACACATTAGGGTGGATAGGTAAATTCTAGGGGAGGTCTCATTTCATGCACCAAGCATCCCAATCATTTGGGGCAATAGGTTATTGACAAAGTCCCTTAAGATCCTTAAGAGAAAAAAATTGCCAAACTATGATAGAGCAGTTCTCAGAATTTGTGGTAGTTGGGAATGTTCTGTTTGGACCCACAGGTGCACGTGTGGTCTATCCACAATAACCTCTCTTGGTTTTGGTCAACTCCAGTCCATTTGACTAGGTAGAAATCAAATGCATTCTTGCAAAATGCTTCAGTTTCATGCAGTGGAAAGGTGCTAGGAGTGAGATTTTGCATTCCATAGCTTGTGGGTTTGAAACAACTAGGCCAACATGTTGGGGTGGGTTGGTAAATGCTAGGGGAGGTCTTGTTTCATGCGCCAAGCATCCCAATCATTCGGGGTAGTAGGCTATCGACAAAGTCCCTTAAGATCCGTAAGATCAAAAAACTACCAAACTATGACGGAGCAGTTCTCAGAATTTGTGGTAGATGGGAATGTTTTGTTTAAACCTACAAGTGTACATGGGGTCCATCCACAATAACCTCTCTTGGTTTTGGTAAACTCAAATCCATTTGACCATTACCAAAATCAAATGCATTCTTGCAAAATGGTTTAGTCTCATACAACACAACATTGCCAGGAGCCATATTTTTTGTTATGCTGGTCATGGGGCCAAAATGACTATGCCAACATGTTGGGGTGGGTGGGTAAATGCTAGGGGAGGTCTTGTTTCATGTGCCAAACGTCCTAGTCGTTCCAGGTTGTAAGCTACTGGTAAAGTGACTTTACTGGTAGCTTACAGGCTGGAATGACTGGGACACTTGGCACATGAAATGAGACCTCCCCTAGCATTTACCTGCCTACCTTGATGAGTTGGCATAGTTGGTTTGGCCCCACGAGATATGGAATACAAAATCTCACTCCTAGCAGCTTTCCACTTTGTCGGTAGCTTGCAACCTAGAATGACTAAGACACTTGTCATATGAAACGAGACCTTCCCTAGCATTTACTACCCACATAGATATGTTGGCACAATCAGTTCAACCCCATGACCTGTGGAATGTAAAATTTTAGTCCTAGCACCTTTTGACTTTACCGGTAGCTTACAACCTGAAACGACTGGGACGCTTGGCACATGAAATGAGACCTCCCCTAGCATTTACCCACCCACCTCGATGTATTGGCATAGTCAATTCAACCCCACAATGAGTAAAATAAAAAATATGGCACTTGACAAGGTTGTGCTGTATGAAACTGAAGCATTTTGCACGAATGCATTTGATTCGACAAGGTCAAATGGATTTGAGTTGACCAAAACTGAGAGAGGTTATTGTGGATGGACCCCACATGCACCTCTAGGTCTAAATGGAATATTCCCAGCTACCATGAATCCAAGAACTGCTCTATCATAGTTTGGCAGTTTTTTACTCTTAGGGATCTTAAGAGACTTTACCGGTAGCTTGCTGCCCCAAACGACTGGGATGCTTGGTGCATGAAACAAGACTTCCCCTAGCATTTATCCTCCCACCCCGATGCATTGGTGTAGTCAGTTCAGCCCCATGAGTTGTGGAATGCAAAATCTCCCTCCTATCACCTTTCCATTGCATGAAACTAAAGCATTTGAGAGATTGTCTGAGTTCGATGTATAGAATGCAAAATTTCACTCTTGGCACCTTTCTAGTATATGATACTAAACTAAAATCTGATTCCCTTTTTGTCTCTTGTGTTTTGACCTTTTGGCTTGGTTATTGTTGATTTGCTATAGTTTCACAATATTTGTGAATCATGATGGTACTTATCCCCAAGTATACCACCAGATCCCCTATACAATACAAGAAATCAAATTCTAATCTTACGAGCATAATGAGAGAACATCTCTCTTCTAAGAGTTCCAAATCTTTGGACTTTAGTGTCAAATGAGAAGAAATCCACAAATACTACCACAAATAGGGATAAACACACTATCCACAAATACTACCACACACTAACCTCACAACTCTTTCCCTTATGCTGCCCTTTGATAAGAGATCAACGCTGTGACACGATATTGTTGCTGAAAGTTATCAAAAACATAGGAGAGTGGACCTAATTTTTGAGCATCCCAACTTCACACCTCTAAGAGTTGTGCATTAAGTCATGTTTTGTTAGTGCGATGATGTGGCATTAAATGATTGGTTGCTTTTTAGATCTAAAGAGCACATTTCATTCAATTGTAAGTACTTATAGTCAATACTAACAACCTTATAGTCACAACTAGTAGTGTTAAACTTTTATAAATATTAGACCTTAAATCCACAAATACTATCACAACTATTGGAACATGCTCAGCCACATGAATTTGATAAAAAACATATTTATAAGGTAGATATGTAAGACAACATAGATTCTCACTTATCAAAAAAATTTGATAGTCACTCTTATTTACATTAACTCCTTGCCAACATCACAAACTTCTTGTTAAGATTACAAACACCATGATTTTTATTGTAATGAAACTTTAATACACATGTATGGACAAGGTGTTGAGGACACATATTTCATCCATTTGCTGGTAAAAGCAAGGGTTTTCTAGATTTTCTTAAGCATTTTCATCTTATAGCAAGCATACCATAGCTTTCCCTTCATCTAGAGTCCATAATAGGGAGTGATAATATCAAGTTTTACTAATTTTGGCATCGCTTCAGACCTAGCATCAATACAATTTAGGGTTTTATGAAAGATTTATTTCAAAAGTGAGGTTTCGGTAGTGTATGAGGGTTTGGTACAATCATGGAGCGGCTTATTATGTAAGTTTTAGGTTGTATTTTATTGTCTTTTTTGAGGATTTGTCATGGAGAGGCTTATTATGCTTATTATGATAGTCGTAGGAGGATAGTCAAGGACTGCCATAGTTTTAGGGGCAGTTATGGAGTCGTTTCTTGTTTGAAACCCTCGTCAAGATGGTATTATATGTAGATATATGATATCTTTAGTTATGCATACCTAAAACAAGGACATGTTGTAGTGCCAAAAATGTGACCATGCTGCAAGAGATAGTTTTGATGTCATACATCATAAGGCTTAAACTATTGATCAGAACTCCTAGCACGAACTCAAGTTTGCAAGAGGACTTCATCACTAGTCTTGGACATGGTATGGACAACCAATATTACAAACAGGGTATGGACAACCATCAAAGCATAAAGGATATAGGAATTTTTCAAATGTCATTTTCTAGTTTTTCTTAGATGAATCAACATTCTATCTTATACCACAAAATTGTCCCTTTCTATCTCAAACCAATCAATAATCTTAGACCATAAAAATGCCCCTTTCTATCTCAGACTAATCAACACTCTTGTCTTTTCATGACTGTCCCAGATCATTTTATTGGTCCAAGATTACCTCCTTTTCACATACAATCCTTGTCTCATAATCATGACTTGAGGACTGTCTCTTTGGCTGTCACATTTTGTGACTTTTTCACATGATAATTGTTCAATCTCAGTGATAATAAAGGATATAGGAATTTTGTTAGATGTTGTAATTGCATCTGCCATTGTAGACATGTATGTAAAGTATGGAAGCATAGACAAGGCACGTGGATTGTCTGATAGAACACCACAAAGAGAGGTCCTCTCATGGAATGCAATGATTGCAAGATATGTAGAAAATGAATTTGTTGAAAAGACTTTAGAAACTTTCAAGCAAATGCAATTGGAAAGTGTAAATCCAAATTCCACAACCTTCGCCAGCATTCTTCCTATCTCTACCAAAATAGGATCTTTGGAACAGGGTATGGACAACCATCAAAGCATAAAAGATATTATGTAGGTTTTTGTGAAGTTGACTGTGATGATTATTATGTAGGTTTTATTTTGAATGGTGGACAAGGGTTTGGTGTCTCCAGAAATATTATACATTTGGACTTTATCTTATGAGCATTATGGTGAAGGTCAATGGTATTGTGTTAGTCATAGTGACAAACCCTAGAGGCTTGTGCAGTGTAATATACCTATACTCAACTTCTCTCTCATGTGGAGTATAAAGTTGGAATAGAAATATAAAATGCCAATCTTGGGTTAAAAACCTCATGGTGGGATCAACTTGTCCCTACACCCTTTATTAATGTGCTCAGAATAAATTTGTAGATGATGGTAAAGAAAAAAGTAGAGTGCCTTCTAAAATGACTAGTTTTCTCTTAAATATTGTTGTGGTTGTTAGTTCCATGTGTATAGTCTCATTGATAAGATGTATTGTTATTATCCCTTAAGAACAAAGTGAAAATGCTTTACTTTGATTGAATATGTGGATAGCAATTATGTATGTGCATATGAGAAAAATGTTACCTTAAAAGAATTTGAAATATTTGCAAGGGCTATAGGATAGACCTATGGGACCATGGCTATGGTTTTATTATAACTCTAAAATGATTTTTAAGGAAACTCTTATTTATGGAATTGTTATTGTGTATATTTTTGCAATAATTAAGCTCAAAGTATTAAAGTTGTAATAATTGCAAGATATGCACAAAATGGATTTGTTGATAAGGATTTAGAAACTTTCAAGCAAATGCGAATGGCAGGTGTAAATCCAAATTCCACAACCTTAACCAACATCCTCCCTACCTATGCCAAAATGGGATCTTTGGAACACGGTATGGACATCCATCAAAGCATAAAGGATATGGGAATCTTGTCAAATCTGTTGTAGTTGCAACTATCCTAGTAGACATGTATGCAAAGTGTGGAAGCATAGATAAGGCATGTGAACTGTTTGACAAAACAACTCAAAGAGTGCCATCTCATGGAATGCAATAATTGCAAGATATGAACAAAATGGATTTGTTAATAAGGCTTTAGAAAATTTTAAGAAAATGCAATTGAGAGGTGTAAAGCCAAAATGTGATCTTTGGAACATGGTATGGACATCCATCAAAGCATAAAGGATATAGGAATTTTATCACATCTTGTAGTCACAACTATCCTAGTAGACATGTATGCAAAGTGTGGAAGCATAGATAAGACATATGAACTATTTGACATGATGCATCAATGAAATGCCATCTAATGGAATGCAATGATTGCAAGATATGTAAAAAATGGATTTTTTTGATAAGGCTTTATAAACTTTCAAGCAAATACAATTGGCGGGTGTAAAGCGAAGTTCCACAACCTTAGCCAGTATCCTCCTTGCCTATGCCAAAATGGGACCTTTGGAACATGATATGGACATCCATCAAAAGGATAAAAAGATATGGAAATTTTGTTAGATGTTGTAGTTTCAATTTCCCTCGGAGACATGTATGCAAAGTGTAGAAGCATAGAGGAGGCATGCGAATTGTTTGGCATGATGCCTCAAAGAAATGTCATCTCATGGAATGCAATGATTGGAAGATATGAACAAAATGGATTTTTTGATAAGGCTTTAGAAACTTTCCAGAAAATGCAATTTGTGGGTGTAAAGACAAATTCCACAACCTTAGCCAACATCCTCCCTTCATATGCCAAAATGGGATATTTAGAACATGGTATGGACATCGATCAAAGCATAAAGCATATGGGAATTTTGTTAGATCTTGTAGTTGCAACTACCCTAGTAGACATGTACGCAAAGTATGGAAGCATAGACAAGGTATGTGAACCGTTTGACATGATGCCTCAATAAAATGCCATTTCATGGAATGCAATAATTGAAAGATATGCAAAAAATGGATTTTTTTGATAAGGCTTTATAAACTTTCAAGCAAATACAATTGGCGGGTGTAAAGCCAAATTCCACAACCTTAGCTAGTATCCTCCTTGCCTATGCCAAAATGGGATCTTTGGAACACGGTATGGACATCCATCAAAGCATAAAAGATATGGGAATTTTGTTAGATGTGGTAGTTGCAACTACCCTTAGAGACATGTAGCATAGACAAGGCATGTGAACTGTTTGGCATGATACCTCAAAGAAATGTCACCTCATGGAATGCAATGATTGCAAGATATGAACAAAATGGATTTTTTAATAAGACTTTAGAAACTTTCAAGAAAATACAATTGGCGGGTGTAAATCCAAATTCCAAAACCTTAGAAATGATATCTTTGGAACACGGTATAGACATCCATTTTAGCATAAAGAATATAGGAATTTTGTCAAATGTTGTAGTTGCAACTACCCTGCAAGACATGTATGCAAAGTGTGGAAGCATATACAAGGAACATGAACTATTTGACATGATGGCTCAAAGAAATGTTGTCTCATGGAATGCAATGATTGCAAGATATGCACGAAATGGATTTTTCATAAGGCTTTAGAAACTTTCAAGAAAATGCACAAAAGAAACTTTCAACCAAATGCAATTGTCACGTCTAAAACCAAATTGTACAACCTTACCCAACATCCTCCTTGCCTATGCCAAAATGGGATCTGGGGAACATGGTGTGGACAACCATCAAAGCATAAAGGATATAGGAATTTTGTCACATGTTGTATTTGTAGCTTCCCTTGTAGACATGTATGGAAAGTGTGGAAGCATAGACAAGGCGCATGAATTGTTTGACATGATGCCTCAAAGAAATGCACAGTATCATGGAATGCAATGATCGCAAGATATGTACAAAATGGATTATTTGAAAATGATTTATAAACTTTTAAGCAAATGCAATTGGCACGTGTAAAACCAAATTCTTGTAACGATAATTGATCATCATATTAAATATTTAATATAAACTATCATACACATAATATCATGAACATAACATCTAGTCTATATATAAAGCCATATAGGCATGTCCAAACAAAGCCATACAGGCATATACAAAAATATACATTGGTAACATACAAAAGTATGAATACAAAGCCATGTAGGCATACAAAAAATGTCCCAAAATCTAGTTTCCTCTAAACTTATGTCAAATAATTGGCGGCCCTTGCTTGGTCATGAACATGGAGAGCCAATTAGTGACTCATCCTCTCTCCCATTGAGTAGACCTCCTCGACAGAGATTTTTGCAACTCCACGTGTTAATACAATCAAACAATATGCACATTAATATAGAAAACATGAAATATGTAACATCACATATGTAATCAATCACTTACCACTACCTAATGATCCCTCTCAATCATCTTTTCTCTCTCTCTTCGTTCGTAGTTGGATGGGTTGGAGTTGTGACCTCTTGTGAGAAGAATCAAGAAGCAAAATTGAATAAAGATAAATATCATTTATGTACATCAAATGACATGAGATAAAATAAGAAATACAAAATGACATTTACATGTTACTGGCTCATACCTCGGTCAAAGGATTTGAAGACAACATGGCTACAACAATGCCTGCCTGTGCTAACTCATTAAGATGAGGAGGAGTCTCCATATTCAACATTTGAAAATAGAGTTCAAGGTTATTCAAACAAAATAGATACATAACATTATTTAAATGCATAATGATTACAAATGGTTAAATTTACCTTCGTATAAGTGGTTCTGCGTGCAGGGGACCAAGGAAATCATGGAGGTGCTAGTGAAGGTCCCTGTTGAAATCATCAAATTGTCACTAAATAATATTACCATTGATATATGTACTATATTTACGATCATGTGATAAATTACATACCTGCTGACTCGACCTCCTCTCATAACTTGCCAATGGATGGCTAACAAAGGTAGGATAAAGACTTTGACCCTAGAATTTCATTGCGCAGATAATTGTACATACATTAATTTTGACTTATAATATAGATACTCATATAAAATTAATTACAAATTTAAAATAAGAATATATTAAATCAAGATGAAACTTGTAAAAAATGACATGGGAGTTAATACCAAATGTATGTTGGAAGACATCATCTGTGAGAACAAGATCATCCAATATGGATGTGTCCATCACTGGATGTTGCCCTTACATCGCAACATCCTACCAGAGTCCTGCATCCCATAATCGTAAAGGTTCTCACATGAATTGGATAGATGTGGGGACAAATGACACTTGCTGCTCTCACCCTCATCAGCCTGGGTGAGATCATCATTGTGCTGTGCTAGAGACTACGTGAGAGCACTCAATGAATGTAGTGTCTCCACCTCAACACTCTCCTTCAAAATTAAAGGGAGTGACACATGTGCTGGCCTCATCAGGGCTCTAGGTACCCAGTTTTGGTCTCGTTGTGCCTCCTCTCTATCTTAGGTAGAGCCACCACCTCTGCCCTGAAACTGTCGAATGTCAAAATAATTAGGAATCTTCTTAAGGATGAACTCGCAATGGAGTTTCCTCAAGAAATATTGTGGCACCTCGTTGTTGTTGCATGGCTGCTATTCAAACACCATGTACCATTTGTTCCAAAATTTTTGGGATATATCGTCATTCCTACACCATTGAATAGGGAAGCGTTTGGAAGTCTCTTCTAATTTTTGGCCAGTTTTAGGATGATAAAGTGTGAACATAATGCATATTTTGTAGTTTTTTCATCCTTCACTTGTTCATAAGACAATTTGTCAGCATAGTATTGTTGACGCATCTCCCTATAGTCATGAAATTTGGTGATTTGGTTTGTCACTGATTCAATGTGAGAAACAATCATCTTTAATGATTTTGCAAGTGCTCTCCTATGATTGGTGGTTGCACTTGGATTATTTAACATTTCAATTAGGGTTTGAGGATGTTTTTTATTTTCTTCTATTTACCCTAAATAGTTTTCCTGTGTATCTCTTTCATGATGAGGACGTGAAGGTGGGGGGTTTTCAGGGTTGTTTTGACCCTCCTCTGCTGGATTTGTGTTTTGTGCTGCCTCATTGACTATAAATTCAATATAAAAAACTAATCAAACATTGAAAAAGTCAAAAATTCTTTTCAAACTCACAAAAAAAATCAAACCCTACCTTCTTCAGCTGCTAGACCCTATACATTTGCTTCACGACATCTTCGAGGTCAGGTTGGGTGAGGTGCCATCGTGAAAACATCGACTACTCTTAACACTTGCTTGATTTGCCCTTCCTTCAATGCGCTCACACTATTTGACTGGTTTTTTCCTTGACAAACTGCAATTATGCCCACGAGTATGAATGAAATGATATGTTTTTTATTTTATTTTATGAAAGTTATAATGTGCTCACATTATAGTCTGTATGGGACCAAAATGTCATGTGGTGACTTTTTGGTCCCATAACTCCATGCACTTACCCTTGTGATTTGATTAATTAAATTTATATAAATTATTTAATTAATGCTAGGAAAATTAACTTAATTAAATAATTAATAATTATTTAATTAATGTGGAAGAATAATGATGATGGATGAAATTAATTAAATAATTAGAATTATTTAATTAACGTGAAAGTATTAGAAAATGGATAATTTAGCTAGGAAGTAAGGTGATTTTCAGGTGTCTACAGGATAAAACAGTTTTAAGTCTCAAGTCGAAGGCTTTAGTAAATTTTTTTCTAAGAAACATTGAGCAAGGTAATGGGCCTCCTTTTTTTAATGAATAAGGATCCCCTTATTTGGGTAACAACTTAATGACTCCTTTGTTAATCTTACTACTAAGGGAGCCTTCAATAGTTGACCCTTTATAAACCTCAAATAGAATTTTGTTGACCCAATTTAGATTAGTTTTATTAAACTCAAGAAGAAACCCATCAAAGATAGGAAACTTCTCATTCTTTAAATGATAAATAGCTTGTTTGATCTCATCTAAGGATAATTCATTCTCAAGACCACTAGAATCCATAGCCCTAATATTGCAAGGAACAACCTTAGAGATAATATCTCTAGCACTAGAAACAACATCATTGCCAATTGAAGAAAATAGACTATCATAAAAATTCTAAAAGGCCTCCTTATATTTTCCTCATCCTTAACCAACAACCCTCCCACATCAATTGCAATAACCTTTTATTTTTTTTTATTTTTTAAAACCTTTAAAAATTTAAAGAAAAACTTGGAACCCCTATCACCCAAATGTGAGTACATCAACCTTGACCTCCACATTGCACCCCTGGCCTTATAGAATTGATCACATCTTGATTCTTAACCAATGTTTGAATTTTTAAGCCTCATACTATATCTTCACATCCCTTGGGTAGCTTTGTAACCCTTTTACAACCTTGAGAAATTCTTCTTTCAGCCTAGAAGCCTTGAGGGCTCTTTCCTTGTCCTTATTTTTACCAAAGAGCTCATAAACTTAACAACCTCCATAGCATTATTCCATGTTTTCACATTAGAGCCCTTAGAGAACTTGCAAAAAATTAACACCCATAGATTAGACATAGTACTATAGGAAGGATCTTCGAGGTGAGACACATTCAACTTATACAACCCATTGAAAGAATAAGGAGCAACCACAAGAGAAGAAAGAGGGAAGATTCCAACATTAAAGGGTGAAGATGTGAACTTAGAGTGACTAGAATGACCTTAACCACATTCTCATTATGCACATGAGGAATATAAAATAAAGATCTATCCAACAAGAATCTATCTAATCTGAAAAAAACTATTTTGGAACCATTCTTAAATTTTGACTGGGAAAACCAAATACCCTTACTATCCTTCTTACATGTCAACAAGGGGGTCAACTAGTTTATTTTTCCTCTTAAATTTGGCACAATTTTTTTTCATTAACCTTTCATACAAATTTAGTACCACCAATCTTATCTTCATAGGCCTCGACCATATTAAAATCCCTACACAAACCCAAGGGATGTCTTTTGAATTATTAGCAAGAAATTTCTAAAGATCAGATTTGTGCTTAAATAATAGTTTGGAGCATAAATAGAGAAAATGCTAAACAAATTATTGTCAAGATTTAGTTCTATCCAAACTAGTTACAAGGAGAAATGCCATGATTGATCACATTAGAACCGTAAATTGGATTCAACAAAATTGATACACCACTTTCCCTTTTACATTCTTTGAAAAACTTAAAGCATTGGGACAAATAACTTTACAAGCACGTTCTAAAACTAAATCAATTGATTTAACTTCTTGCAACATCACACAATCCAAATTTCTTGTTTTCCATAGAGATTTAACCAAATACTTTATATCATGGGCTTCAAGGCCCCTTACATTCTAACTCAAGATTTTCATTAAAGATAATAAAGGAAATGAGAGAGCGTTAATTCCTATAAGGGGGGATTATCACTCACCTTACTAAATTTTCCAAAAAAGGAATAGAGAGTGTTACTCCTAGTTTTGATTCAATCAATAGCCATATCATTATCATTTTCCCATTTGATCCAACTAAGATAAATTCAGTATCTCCTTCTTGAAAACCCATTCTTTGCCTTTTAGAAAAAAATACTTCTTTGTTGCTTGAAACATTACTCTTACCACTTAAGGATTTACCATCATTATGAAGAATAGGCTTATTTTAAAGAGGTTTTACTAGAGGACGTTTTATAATTTTTGAAGCTCTAATAATATTTTATTATTAGGTCATTCACATGATTTGGTTTGACATGGGGCTTTAACACAATGGAAGACTTATTAGACCTAGGAATATTCATAGGATTAGCATCTGTGACCATACAGTCATCATGGCTTTCCTCAATGAATGTTAGGATGCAATTCTTCTATGTCAATACTTTTATTAACACCACTTTTAGGTTCCAAATTATAACCCATGACAATGCTATCATTATTATTTCTAGTCACTTTATTCGAATGTTTTCCTAATATAGAATAGTTTATTTTTAAATGCCCATCATTTTTATAATAAAACATGCATTCAACCCATTAAGCCCCATAATTTTAGAATTAAATGTAGTCCCATGTAATGGTATATAAATAATATCAAATGCACAAACATTATGTTTCAATGAAATGAGAAGCCTTGCATTCATATGCAATAACGAAGCCCTTGTATCTTCCAATTTAATTACATCACCCAACAACTTTAACACCTTAGGGGAAAAAACACAAACATGGTAGAACATTACATATTTCTAAGCATTTTGAAAAAGAATTTAACACCACATCATTAGGGTTTACAATTGGATCCCATACAAAAGCTCTAAACAGGGATCTCCCTAGATTTGAAAAGTCATTATTTAAATTCTTTTGCATGCTATTATTTTTAAAGAATGCAAAAAATCCCCTTTTGAATTATTTGACATAAGGTAACATGTAAGCCTAGTTTTTCCCCAAATCATGACCAACTATTTAAAAAAGAATTTCCTTGCAGGAAGCACATCAAGATTTAAACATAAAAATAAAATAGTAAATCACTTAACCTATATTCTCATATTTCCAAAATAGACAACATTTCCTCATTTAGAAACAAGTTTAGAGTAAAAAGATGTTTACCCTACAAGCCTTCCATTTGGCCATTATCTTGAAGGGACCCTCAATCTTTAGTCATGAACACAACTCCTTCATTTACCTATATCTACTCACCTACCACAAACACATCTTTAAATAATTTACCATATTACTCTTAACCCCTAAAATCATTTCCATCCCCACTCTCCATATAATATATACCACCTTCCTAAAAAACAAACAAAACCTCTTGCAAGGATGGTGCAGGAGGGTTCTCCCCTCTTGCAGAAACAAACACTCAAGCACAAAACCAAAATTCACAAAACAAGATTGTAACAAAATTATTCAATTCTAGATTTATTTTATTCAAATTTACTCACAACCAAGTATAAATCTGCAATACAACAGTTTGTATTCTCAGCCATTAATGGCTTCTCTCTCTCTCTCATAGGAAAATCCACATACACACTCACAGTCTCATATTGGCTTACCATTTCTATGCACACCTTCCTCTGATTGATCCCTTTCTCTTTCTTTCTTCAAATCTGCAACAAAGAATCCTTTATATTCCTTCCAAAATGGCACTCCATCAAACTCCTTCTCTGCAGTGCCCAAATGAGACTGCTCCCCTTCACTATTTATAGTTTTTCTATGTCAAAATAACATGGTTGAGCGTCAATAGAGGCGTCCTTGTTCCCTGTCACTATTGGAAAATGTGCCTCAAATTACTGGCTTGATATTCTATTTACGGTGTTGTGTGTTTATTCCTTCATCAGCCTGATTGATCACTTTCAATGGTACCTTCTACATAGTCTCCTCGATGGATCAATAACCCTTCTTGCTTTGTCATTATGTAGTCTGTCAGTGGGAGTTAACCACTTCAGAGGGAGTCTCTAAGCCATCCCTTCGATAGCCTGATACAAAGCATTAGCTCTCCATCAGAGTGACTTAGTGTCTTCGGCGGGACTCTATCTTGAGTCTCTTCGATAGTCTGATACAGTGTATTCCTCACTAGCTCGTGGTGGATTGGTGGGTCCCAGGCTTAATCGGGCGAGGGAGTGGGGAGTGATGACATTTGTGACTCGGTGACATGGGAGTTGGCAATGACATGGAAGTGGGGACCACTGGGAACATTATTGATCTTCATCGAAATGACATCCTTATATCGGTGGGAGACAATATCTTGTCCCTTCGATGTGGCGATACACTAGATTAGATGGTGTCGACAGAGGGTGAAAAATGTGACTTCGGTGAGAGACTGTTTGTTGTCTCTTCGATGTTCTGATACAAAGTGCTTGGTGAAGCTTGGACTATTTTTGAGGTGACACAAGGAATTCAAAGGGAGACTGTCTGGAGTCACTTCGAAGTTTCGACAAGGGCATCAATAGTTTGACATGTTGGATAGTTAGACAGTTTGTGTAAAGTTACATATGGAAGTTGACCTGAATCATTCGTATGGTATGGAAGACAGAACAACTATGTGAATGTATGTTAAGAAGAACATTGGAACATTCTGTCATTAAGAGATAGCTATTTGATTGGAAGAACAAGGCTAATCAAAGAAATGTTCTGCTGTTGAAGTTGATACTGTGTGGATTAAACATTATTTAAACATTATTTACTGTAATACAAAGTGAGTTTGCTTGGTGTGTGGGTTTTTCTCCTGTAAGGGTTTTCCCACGTAAATCTGGTGTTCGTTCTATGTGTAATTTAAATTGTCTACTCTATTATTCTGGTTAATGCGCATCTTTAATGAAATGTAATTGGAAATTGAATGTACTATCTGCATTTCTCTTCTAAGAATTGGCATTTGGAAGGTGATTTCATACTTTTCTTTCCCTACAAGTGGTATTAGAGCTTGGCCAATTGTGTTATCCTTGTGGGTGAGTTAGGTATTTTGTGCTGATTTTGTTGAGTGGGAGTTTTGTAGAGAAATTGATTTGAAATTTTTGCAGATTTGAGATGGCAAGCACATATAGAAGAATAGAGTTTGAGAAGTTCAACAGTGGCAATTTTGAGTTGTGGAAAGTCAAAATGGAAGATTTACTCATGGATCAAGAGTTATGGACTGTAGTGTCCTCTAACAAACCATCCACAACCTCGCAAGATGATTGGGATGCATTAGACTAGAAGGACAAGGGTCTAATCAGACTATGCTTGGTTGATTTAGTTATCCTAAATGTCCATGAAGAGAAGACTGTGAAAACTCTGTGGAAGAAGCTTGGTGACATTTATCAAGGGAAATCTCTGGTAAATAAGTTATTCTCGAGGAGGAAGATGTACTCTTTGAAGATGGAGGAAGGAGCATCTGTTGCAGATCATTTGAATACATTTAACATGATCATTGTGGAGTTGACCTCTTTTGGTGTGAAAATTGAAGACAAGGATCATTGCATTCTCCTATTGTGTTGATTACCTGACACATGGGATCACCTGGTAATGGCTATTGGGAGTACAACAACCACTTTCAAGATGGAAGATGTGGTTGTTTTGCTACTGTCAAAGGAAATGCAAAGGAAGTCTTCTGAGATGGCTAAGGAGGCCCTTGCTGTTCGATGCAGACCGAAGGAAAAAGGAAAGAAGAAAGACAAGAAGTCTAGATCTAAGTCAGAGGGGAGATCAAAGTCTCTTGGTAAAAAGTTGAAGGTGAAGTGCTAGAATTATGGGTAGACTGGACACATCCAAAAAGAATGCAAAGAGGAGAAAAAGAAGAACAATTCTTGTGATAATGAATCTTCTTAGAGTGATGCAGATACCTTCATTACAGCCTTGGCAACACAGGCATCAAATGATGTTTGGTTGATTGACTCAAGTGAATACAAAGGTGGAAGGGTGTGTCTGGGTGTGTTTCTCACTTAGAAATTTTTGCTTGTGGAAGAGTCAGAATTAAGTTTCCTGATGGAAGAATAAAAGGAATCAATGATGTAATGCATATACCAGGTCTAGCTCAAAATTTTCTTTCTGTAAGTAAACTAGATGATGTTGGCGTGCAAGTTTCTTTCTTGAATGATGGCTGTAGAATGACTAGAGGCTTTATGGTGTTGGCCAAGGGTGCATACATAGGCACTATGTACAAGCTGGACACACTTGTTGTTCAATGTAACAATGTCTCTGCAAAGTCAAGAAATGCTGCTAATGTAGGGAAGGAGAATGTCATTCCTTTGGGTGTAAATTCCATGGAGGTAAAACTCCTAGCAGAGAAAACCATGCTGTGACATCATATACTTAGCCACATAGGAGAAAAAGGCTTAAAAGCCTTAAAAAATAAAAACCTAGTTGAAGGGCTTGATGATTGTAACCTTGAGTTCAATTTTTGCGAACATTGCACTTATGGAAAGCAAAACCATGTTTCTTTTTACTCTAGTCATCATAAATCTTTTGGTATACTAGTTTATGTTCACTCCGATGTATTTGGTCTAGTGAATGTTCCTTGGTTGTCGAAATCTAAATATTATGTTTCATTTATAGATGATTATTTTAGAAGAGCATTTATGTATTTTCTAAAAAGTAAATCAGAAGTATTCAGTCAGTTTAAGGAGTTTAAAACCTTGGTAGAAAACCATACTAGTAGAAAATTAAATGCTTGAGGATGGATAATGGCAGTGAATTTTATTCTACAAATTTTGAAAGGTATTGCAAAGACCATGGAATTAAAAGGCATAAAACTACACCTTACACTCCACAGCAGAATGGAGTTGCTGAAAGGTTGAACAAGATACTGATGGAAAGGGCGAGAAGTATGTTGAGTAGTACTGGTCTAGAGAAGAAGTTTTGGGCTGAGGCTATAGCTACAACATGTTATTTGATTAATCATTCACCTACTTCGACACTTGTTGACTAAACACCTTTGGAAGCATGGTCTAGTAAGAAGCCCTCTTTAAGATACATTAGAACCTTTGGCTATGAGGCATATGCATATGTGCCGAATGAGAAAAGATCTGAATTAGAAAACAAGGCTGTAAAATGTATCTTCATCGATTATGGTATTGGTGTGAAAGGATACAAGCTTTGGAATTCAATTACTGAGAAGGTAAATTGTACAACAAAAGTGTAATCTTTCATGAGATGAAACCTTCTACATTGGATCTATAGCTAGAGGTGAAAGAAGATGAAAAGAAGAATAATGTAGTTGAAATTCCTCTAATTCCAGATAAAGAGGAACTATGAATTCCAAGTGTACTTGATACTAAGGAAAGATCAAGCAATTTTGAAAGTTTTGAACAAGAAGAAGAACCACAACCTCACCCTTAGCCAATGAGGAGGTCTACACGTGAGAAGCGACAACCTAAAAGGTTTGGATATTCTATGTTGGATTCTACTTGTGCCTATGCTTTGATTGCTAACATCGATGAGCCTAGGACTGTGAAAGAGGCTATTAATATGTCTAATTCAGATTCCTGGTTGGAAGCCATGAATGAAGAAATGACATCTTTGAAAAATAATGAAACCTGGGATTTGGTACCTTTTCCTGAAGGTCGAAAGCCTGTTGGCTGTAAATGGGTATTTAAAAAGAAAATTGGTTTGGATGGCAGTATTGAAAACTATAAAGCTAGGTTGGTCATGAAAGGTTATTCCTAGGTAGAGGGAATTGATTATGGAGAAATATTTTCTCCTGTAGCTAACCTGACATCTATTAGATTTCTATTGTCACTTGCAATAGCGTATGACTTAGAGATATAGCAAATGGATGTGAAGACAACATTTCTTCATGGAGATTTTGAAGAAGAAATTTATATGTCCCAGCCTGAGCACTTCGTTGAAAAATGTAAAGAAAATCTGGTTTGCAAGTTAAAGAAATCTCTGTATGGTTTAAAACAATCGCCTAGAATGTGGTACCAAAAGTTTGACACATTTGTGTTGTCATTGGGATTTGTGAGATTAAAATTAGATCATTGTGTGTACTATAAAACTAAAAATAGTCATTTACTTATTATTTCGCTGTATGTGGATGACATGTTATTCATTGGGAATGGAAAGGGTATGATTTCAAAATTAAAATCTCAATTGTCAGCAAAGTTTAAAATGAAAGATCTAGGTGCAGCTAGGTATATTCTAGGGATGGAAATCAGAAGGGATAGGGCAAATAGAAAAATTTGGCTTAGCCAGAGAAAGTATATTAATACTGTCCTAGAGAGGTTTAATATGAAAGATTGCAAGCAACTAGTTGTTCCAGTGTTGCAGGGAATGAAGCTATATGTTGAAGATTATCCAAAATATCCTACTAAGATGGAGGACATGATTAGGGTGCCTTATGTGAGTGCAGTTGGTAGTTTAATGTATGCAATGGTCTGAACTAGGCTAGACATTGCCCAAGTAGTGGGAGTGCTTAAAGTTGGTATATGGCTAATCCAGGAAGACCACATTGGGATGCTGTGAAAAGAGTTTTTAGATATTTAAAGGGTAGTGCAAAGTACGGCTTGTGCTATCATGGTAACTCTGCTGGATCTAAGAGTTCAGTAAGCATTCGTGGATATGTGGATTCTGATTGGGCAGGGGACATTGACAGTAGAAGATCCACCAGTGGATATGTATTCACATTGTTTGGTGGTGCAGTTAGTTGGATGAGCAAGCGACATGCTGTAGTCACTTTGTCCACTACAGAGGCTGAGTACATGGCAAAAACTCACAACTGCAAGGAAGCCATTTGGATTAGACATTTGTGTTCTAATATTGGGTTTAATGCAGGACAAATTACTATCTGTTGTGATAGTTAGAGTGCCATTTGTTTGGCAAAAATCCCACTTTCCATGCTAGGATGAAGCATATTGATTTTCAGTACCATTTTGTTCGTGATATGGTGGAGGATGGAAAGGTTAATCTGGAAAAGGTGGATACTCTGGAGAATGTTGCTGATGCATTGACTAAGCTTGTGAGCACAGACAAGTACATATAGTGTGCCAGTTCGATGGGCCTTGGGACTTATGACATTCAGTAACTTCAAGAATTGGAAGAAGCCAGTAAGTTCTTCGTCAAGTGGGAGCATGTTGGAAAATGTACCTCAAATTACTAGCTTGATATTCTATTTGCAACGTTGTGTGTTTATTCCTTCATTAGCCTAACTAATCACTTTTGATGGGACCTTCTACATAGTCTCCTCGATGGACTGATAACCCTTCTTGCTTTGTCATTATGTAGTCTGTCAGTGAGAGTTAGCCACTTCAGAGGGAGTCTCTAAGTTGTCCCTTCAATAACCTGATATAAAGCGTTAGCTCTCCATTGAAGCGACTTAGTGTCTTCAGCGGGACTCTATCTTGAGTCTCTTTGATAGTCTGATACAGTGTATTCCTCACTAGCTCGTGGTGCATTGGTGGGTCCTAGGCTTAATCAGGTAGGGGAGCAGGGAGTGATGACATGTGTGACTTAGTGACATGGGAGTTGGCAATGACATGGAAGTGGGGACCACTTGAAGCGTGATTGATCTTCATCAAAGTGACATCCTTATATTGGTGGGAGGCGATATCTTGTCCCTTTGATGTGGTGATACACTGGATTAGATGGTGTCGATGGAGGGTGAAAAATGTGATTTCAGTGAGAGACTATTTATTGTCTCTTCGATGTTCCGATATGAAGTGTTTGGTGAAGCTTGGACTCTTGTTGAGGTGACACAAGGACTTTAAAGGGAGACTATCTGGAGTCTCTTCAAAGTTCTGACAAGGGCATTAATAGTTCAACATGTTGGATAGTTAGACAGTTTGTGTATAGTTCCATATGGAAGTTGAATTGAATCATTTGTATGGTATGGAAGACATAACGACTATGTGAATGTATGTTAAGAAGAACATTGGAACATTCTGTAATTGAGAGATAATTGTTTGATTGGAAGAACAAGATTGATCAGAGAAATATTCTGTTGTTGAAGTTGATGTTGTGTGGATTAACACATGAAAGTACAATTCTGTACCTTTGTATGTAAACATTATCTACTGTAATACAAAGTGATTTTGCTTGGTGTGTGGGTTTTTCTCCTGTAAGGGTTTTCCCACATAAATCTGGTGTTCGTTCTGTGTGTAATTTAAATTGTCTACTTTGTTATTCTGGTTAATGTGCATCTTTAATGAACTGTAATTAGAATTGAGTGTACTATCTACATTTCTCTTCCAGGAATTGGCATTTGGAAGGCAATTTTGCACTTTTCTTTCCTTACAGTCATGTCCCCTCCTTCCTATGTACAACAACCTATATCCCATGCTGTTGTCTAAAATCACCTTCTGAGGTGTTTTGTGCACCCTTTCATCTCCCACTTAGCTTTGTTTATGTTATTTCTTCCCCACAACACAACCTCTTTCTCCCAAACTTGCACACATTCAGTCTGGATGGTCTTCTCTATTTTGATTTGATTTGGTCCCCTTTTGGCAATGTTCCCCTTTCCTCTTCTGGCCACCCAATCCTCTGAATTGATCCCCCTTATTTGTTGTGTTCTATTAGTTATATGATACGCACCTCATAAGGAAATGAAGAGACGCCTTGAGTGAGTGAAATGACTCTAGGAAAGAATAAAATGTGAGATTTATTAACTTCTCTATTCACTGCCACTAAAACTATGTTCAAACACTTCAAAGGTCTTTAACGAAGCAAATAAATCTAACAAATGAAACCATGTCATGAAATTTTCCCCTATCGTGGTGTTTTACAATTCAAATTACATATAGTCATAGACTCAACATAATAGCTGACCTCCACAACAAATGAAAACATATCACATACACTTTCCCTTCCAAACATTTAACATTAATGAGAAATGACATCCCATATATATCTTGTATCTGATAAGGATGAAAACCAAGGTGAGCTCTCCATACTGCTATATATTGTTTGAATATAAGTAATGAGTAAGATCTCATCAACATCTTGTCGAACTACTAACAACAACATGTTTCTGTCACCTTCAAGATGACCACAACAAATTGTACGGAATGAGTGCTCAAGATGGAACTTGAATTTCACTATAACTCCACATCAGGTGCTCAAAATCCTACAAAAACTAGAAAAGGCATGTAATTAAACATCCCTAAGACCTCCACCAATCCATTTGTTCTCATGTGCCACAGAACTCCAGATTATACATTCTCGCCAAATTACCAGCACAAGTCATGGAACTTAAAAATCTCAGAAACCAGAAGGAATTTGGCCGTGAAATCTTTGTGTGTAATTCTAGAATACTCTTAAGATCTTTCCTGTTAGAGGGTTTGTCACCAAACCTCATAAATTTCTCTGACCAATTGTTTCATTGAGACTGCCCTATTAAGCGCTAGGGATGAAATTGGAAAACACTAAAATTTCACATCCCTGACTGTACCAATCACATTCTATGCTAATAAAAGCCATTAGAACCTAATCAAAACAAATAAAATTGAAAATTGAACCTGCAACTATTTTTGGTTGATGCCAGATTGCCCATTCGCCTGGATGCTCCTACATCAAATGCCTTCTCATGCTTGAGTGTATGAGCAAAGAGATTCCATAATGAGAATCTTTCCAATATAAAAAATTGAAACAACCCCAAAAGGGACCCCCACTAAACAAAAACACAACATAAGACCATAAACAAAAACTACACCCACTAAAACACAAAGAAAACAAAGGTGAGAAGAGCACAAGATGAACAAGAAGCATTAACAAAGGTGGAAATTTTGAAGGATTAGTTTTTATCTTCCATACAAGAGCTCTCTCCCTTTCCTTCTCTCAAATAATAAATGTTAGCATCTAAAATTTAAGATAAATAAATGAATTAGAGTAAAATTATAAAGAATATAGTTAGAGATTGTGGAAAAAATAGATTTAGAAGTTGTGAAAATTATAGAATAGTTATGAAATCTTATAATTCTGTTCCCATTTAACAAAAAATCTAAGTGACACCATGGAAAAAGACTGGCTACAAATATAATGACACTATTAAAACTAGATATAATTTTTTTATTAGTAGTAATTTTATGGATACTCTATGCAAACAAAAAAATTAATGTAATTCAATTGGTTGCTTTCAATGCAAGTCAATGCTGAGAAAATCTACGAACTTTTTTTTATATTAATAATTATTTATCTTTGTTTTAAAGAGACAATTAGTTAAAGCTATAAAGTATATATATCTCTAATTATATTCTTTTGAGAAGAAGAAGCTAATATCCTCCCATACTTGTAAGTGTCTTCAATGTATCTCCAAGGAAAATAAAAGAGTAAAACCAAACAAGTATAGAATTATTCCAAACTCCACAGTGAAGTAATATAGTTGAAAACCATGTTATAAGCCCATAAAGTTAAAGTTTAGGAGGTTTCCAAGGTAAGTGCTTTGAAAAGTTTCAAAAGTTAATTTAGTAATGGATTCCTTCAAGGGTTGTGTTGGGTCCAAAATCATATCTCCACAATCCTTGTGTACTATCTCATCCTTAAAGCCAACAAATTATCAACAAGAGGGTAAGATAGGGGCTCATCAATAGATTGTGGATGATCAAGGTTAACTATTGTGAGTGGGTAGACTCACCTTCATCTTTAGGTTGTACTAGCCAACGAGAGTTTTTCCTAAGGTCTCATCAATAGGACAATTAAAGATAAATAAAACTTTAGACTCAAGGACTTTACAAAACCATACCCAATATGTTATCAACCCCAATATTTATCATTAGGTTCATGTTATAATTGATTACATACAGACCTACAAGACCTCCAATTGGTAGATGGTAACTCACACTTGCCATGCAACAAAAGATAATAGTTGTATTATTTCTTAGAAAAGGAATCCACTTAATATTGCATACACATGGGTAAGAGGGAGAATATACCATCATGATCATCCAAAAATATTTTTAGTTTTATGATAGCATAAGATATGACAGAGTTTACAATATTGAATCATATAGGCATGGTGACATTTAAACTACTCCTATAACTAATAAGAGAGAAGATAAAATAAAGATACTTTGCCTCTCACTAATTATACCAATGCCTACTCCATTGGACAATAGAGTCATAGCTAGGAAAGAGGATGAAGCCATGCTTATAAATAAATATTGTAACAAAGCTTCATATGCATACAAACTCACAAAATAAGGAAACTTGCAAATGTACATTCTTAGTCATCCCTAGAAGATCAACAATACCTCGCATGCAACAAGATGAAACCATTACAAAAGAATTTTGCAATGCTTTAAAATATTTGTCATATTATAATCAAATCATGTTATAATCATGCTAGAAAATCTGACAAGTGAGAGACAACAACTAGGTTTGAAGCCTCTTTTGAAATACTACAAACTAGCATGGAGACATTCACCTATAGGTAAAACCTAAGTATAGACTATCCTTTCCCTTGATTTACAAATGTATTTCATCATTTCTAGAACTAGGATTTCATTATTTGGTGCCCTAGAATAAAGTTGAGGCTTTCTTAGTCATGGAATTGGTTCAACGACCAACCCTATTTACAACTTCAAGTCTTGTATATATAGCACTCTATCACAATGCCTTCTAGCAACCCATTGGGATTCTTGGGATCTTTTGCAATTTGTAGCATTAAACATGCCAGCACATCTGCCTACAAAGAAATCACTTGGATCTAATGTTTATTGATTTGGAGTAGCTAAAACATCCTTGTGCACATAGAAATAGAGGCCTAGGACCTATTTTTAGATGTACGATGACAATGTTCTCAACTATAACATTAATGATGTTGAGGCATCCCTACCCATTTTCAAATTATTCTCTATGCCTCACGTTTGTAACTACACCTTTGATGGGCTCACTGTTTCTTTGGCAAGATTTCAGGGAGCATACATATCTAATACATTTAATTCTAATAATTAATGGTGCCCTTGGAGAAATAAGGGAAGTAGGTAAGGTTTCTAGCTTACATGAATTCCATATTGTTGACATGTATCTTTAGAAACTAATCTCAATTTAAAACCAAGGGATAGCATCACCATGAAATCTTTACATAATGCAATAGTAATCACAATGGATCTTGGTGGCTCCACGAATGTTGTCTTGCATTTGATTGACATTACCAAGTGATGGAACCTATTTCTTAGTTTGAGCTAAAGGATGCATTAGAGGTCAATATCTCTATAATGGAATCTATCCAATTTATCATAATACCCTTTTCTTTAGCAAATGTGCTTATTAAATGTACTAATACTTATATTGCACATCGGTGTATGGTCAAAGTTTCAAGGAAGAGCATGCTAGAATTAGACAAACTTCTACTTGTTAAATTGAGTCCCAATAGGTTCCATTATATTGAAGGAAAGCTCAAGAAGGCCAAGGAGTTTATTATGAAGGAATTTTCCAAGGAAAAAGAGAAAATTATTTTGAAATTAAAGAAGGTCCAAGAAGCTCATGGATCAAGCAAGATGAGGTTGAGGTTGAACTTACCAAGAGGAAAGATTTAATATACAAGTAAATGTGAATCTAGGGCACTATGTCTAGAGTTAGTTGGAGAGAATAGTGCTTAACAAATAAAAAAATTAAGTAATTTTATAATAGAAATATATGTTAAATTATTGATAAAAATATTTGAAGAACCATTTATTGTTAAATATAAATATGTTATATTTTAAAAAAAAGATATGGAAAAATTTTAAGGAACACATGTCTATCACAAATTGTTTGAGTTGAATGGATGATATAGTTAAACCTATATTTACAATTTTATTTCATAAAATTATTTTAACAATTAAATATAACTCGTTATTACACCTAGGCGTAACTACAATGGCAACAAGGGGTGGAGTGTAATGGCATAACTACATTGGCAACAAAGGGTGGAGTGTAATGGCGTGAGTCTGTTAACAAAAACAAAAATATAACCCACATGTGTAAAAAACTAAAACTATAAAATAATTCTTAAATAATTCAAGAGTAAAATAACATAAAATAAATAAAATAAGTCTTAAGTAAGTAATAATAGACCAACATATAGTTTAAAAAAATAAAACTATAAAATAATTGTTAAATAGTTTTAAAGTAAAATAACACAAAGTAAATAAAACACAATAAAATAACTACATATGGATAATAAATAAAACTTAAATTTTATGATTTTATTAATTTAGTAGTTTGATTATTTTATTAATTACATATTTTATAAAGGATGAAAAAAAAAGAAGTGGGGTGAAAAAAATTAGGAAAAAGACTTAAGGTTGTTGTGAGTAAAATGATAGTATTTTCTTTGTTACAATTATAAGTTAGGGTTATTTTTTGTATTTACCTTTGTTGAGGTAGCTCCTTGTATTTCCTGAAGGAATTTGATGCTCTCTCATGACAATTTCTTTGGAGTGGTAACTTGTCGACTGCTAAGTGAAGCCTTGTTAAGTGGGAAACTGTGTGCAGACCAAAGAAAGAGGGAGGTCTTGGTTTATGTTCTTCTCTTTTGAATGGACAGGTTCTTGCAACTAAGTTATATTGGCATTGGTGTACTAGTTAGCATCAACTATGGGCCCGTATTCTCAACCATAAGTATTTTAAAGATGTTGATTTTTTTGATGTTCCTTGCTTTCCTTTAGAGGGAAGGGGGTCTATGATTTGGCATACTCTAAAAATGGGGGCTAAGTTGGTTAAGAATGGGCTTTTTTGGATCTGTCATTCAAGGTCTCAGGCTCTTTTTTGGTTGGATTCGTGGGATGGTCACCCTTCTATCCTTTCCTCTTTTCCTCACCTCCAATCTCTTTGTGATATTTTTACTGCTGCAAGCTGGGACACAGTTGAGCCTTATAAGGTTGCACAAAATTGTGGGACGACTGTTAGTTTTAGATTGAAGCACTCTGCTGAATGGCCTCCAGAAGGATCTAAGGAGGATATGCATGAGCTGGCTTAGATTCTTGCTTCTCATGATTGCACTACTTTGGTGGGGCAGGATGTTTTGGCTTGGGCTAGTAGTGATTTGTCTGGGAAGTACTCTATTTTTGCAGGTTATGTGTAGCTTGTTAGGCAGATTGATGCAGGGACTTCCGGAGGTCATAACTTTTGACTTGGATGTGGGTTTTCTATGAAATTTTACAGGTGGATGCGTTATGAGGTGGCCAGTGGTTTCCCAACCCACCCTAGTCGGTTGGACCTCGTCTTGGCACTTTTTCGGGGCTTGAAACTTTCATCTTGGCCCTCAAAATGGCAAATTAGTATTTTTTTCTAGTTTTTTAAAAGTTGCTTTTTTTTAATAACTCAAAACTCATGTTTCAAATTTAGGATGTTAGTTGGTTTTTCGTCCTACCTTAGCTTTATGAGTTTTTTGGGAAAAAATTGGATTCTCAAGATATGATTGTAAAATTACCTAAAATGGCAAACTCTGACAATTGTCGAAATCTGCCAAAAAATGTAATTTTTTGTTTTTTTCTGTTTTCTTAGATATAAGAGAGTTTTCTCTCATTGTAGCGGCGGAGTTGATGAATAGAAGTTTTGTTATGTTTCAGCTTCCAAATCTTTGTCTCTCATGTTTAATGGCACAATTCTGTTGAGTGTATGTTGTGTGCTGCATCATTTGGTATCAGAGTAGGAAGATGGTTGGGAGAGGAAGAGGAAGAGGCGGTCTTGCCCAGATGCATAGAGAAATGCAAAATCTGCAAAGGCAAATAGCAGAACTTACAACATGGATGGAAAACCAAAGACTGGGTAGAGGAGGAGACGAATCTGATGAAGAGATAGGTCAAGGAGGTGCAAATCAAGATACAGAACATGAAGAAGAAGAATTAGAAGGCATGAGTTTTAAAGAGAGGATGCTCAGTGCCTTAGAAGGAAAAAATGAAGGGATCAAGGTAGATGTTTCAGATTATGCAGGTAGTCTTAAACGGGAGGAGTTGATAGACTGGTTGAATGGCATGAGAAATTTTTTTGAATGGAAATCCATGACAGAGGAGAAGAAGGTAAAATTTGCATGCACCAAATTAAAGGGTCATGCAATGATTTGGTGGGATCATCTTCAAAAGAAACGAACAAGGAAAGGCAATGATAAGATCAAGACATGGAATAAAATGGAGAAGAAGTTGAGAGAAAAATTTTTGCCCATAGATTATGCGTAAACCCTTTTTCGTAGGTTTCAAAATTTAAAGCAGAACCTCTCTTCTGTGCAAGATTATACAAATGAGTTTTATACACTATCTATACATATAGAGCATCAAGAAACTGATGAATAGATGGTTGCTAGATATGTGAATGGCCTGAAATTTTCTATTCAAGATGAATTGAGCATGCATCGACTCAACAATATGGAAGAGGCTTACCCATTGGCTCTAAAGGCTGAAAAAAAACAAAACAGACAGTACCATCAGAGGAATAGAGGAGGAAGAAGGGGTACATCAACCCCATTTTGAGGAGGTTCAAATTATGGCAGGGGAGAGTCATCACATGGTTTGGAAAAACAAGTAGACACTCGACAAGATCCTCTGAATCAAGAATGCGGAAGGGGATTTCAAAGAGGTAGAGGTTATGGTAGCGGTAGAGGATGGGAAAACTAGAGAAGACCTTTCACTTGTTTCAGATGTGGAGAAGAAGGTCATAGGGCATCTGAAAGCTCAAATTATAACATGCAAGAAAGAAATCAAGGAGAACAACCTAGGGTGAACATGATTCAAATGCAGCATGAAGTGGAAGGGACAGAACTGGAGGTTCCACCAGATGTGGGAGAAAGTCTCATGATGAGAAGAGCAATGGTGATTCCAGAGAAGGAGAAAACACAAGCCAAAAGCTCTGATGGTTCATGTCTTTGAACCAATATCTTCAGAACCAGATGCACTTCGGGTGGCAAGGTATGTCAAGTCATTGTTGATGGAGGTAGTTGTAAAAATATGGTTTCTAAAGAAATGGTAGAAAAATTGAATTTACACTGTGAAAAACATCCTCATCCGTATCACATTGCATGGTTTAAAAAGGGAAATGAAGTCACTATTGATAAAAGATGCCTAATTAAGTTTAGCATAGGGAAGATCTATTGAGATGAGATATGGTGTGATGTTGTCCCAATGGATGCCTATCATGTGTTATTAGGAATGCCATGGTAGTATGATAGAAAAGTTATGCATGATGGAAAGAAAAACACAAACACCTTTTGGAAAGATGGCACTAAGGTGATTTTATTGCCTCTCAAGGATGAAGGAAAAGGTGAGACCATGTTGTCTGAAAGAGATCTTGTTAAAGAAATGAAGGTGACAGGGTGTTGCTATGCATTAGTAGTGAAAAAAGGTGAAGAGGAAGACATTTCAGTTCCCCCAGAAGTAGCTGAGCTATTGAAAGAATTTGTTGATGTTTTACCTAATGAATTGCCTGATGGTCTACCACCAAAGAGAGATATTCAGCATCATATTGATTTGATTCCAGGAGCAACTCTACCCAACCAAGAAGCTTATAGGATGAATCCAACACAACATGCAGAGATGAATAAGCAAGTGACATAACTCATAAGTAAAGGTGTGGTGAGAGAGAGCATGATCCCATGTGTTGTACCTGCATTGTTAACCCCAAAAAAAGATGGAACATGGAGGATGTGCACTGATAGCAGAGCAATTAATAAGGTTACCATCAAGTATCGGTTTCCTATACCTCGTATGGAGGACATGATAGATGTCCTTGCAGGGGATAAATATTTCAGCAAGATTGACCTACGAAGTGGCTACCACCAAATCCGGATTCGAGAAGGGGATGAGTGGAATACAACCTTTAAGACTGGAGATGGATTATATGAGTGGATGGTTTTGCCATTCGGTTTATCAAATGCACCTAGCACATTTATGAGATTGATGAACACTATACTACGCCCTTACATTGGTAAGTTTGTGGTAGTTTATTTTGATGATATTTTAGTATTTAGTAACAGCAAAGAAGAGCACCTACAACACTTGAGGATCATCTTTGGTGTGTTAAGGAAGGAGGAGCTCTATGCCAATTTGAAAAAGTGTAGGTTCATGCAGGACAGTTTATTTTTTTTAGGCTTTGTCATTTCTAAAGATGGTGTCAGAATGGATCCAGAAAAGGTCAGGGCAATTCTAGAATGGCCTAGTCCAAGTAGCATCACAGTGGTAAAAAGTTTTCATGGCTTGGCCACTTTCTATCGAAAGTTCATTCAAAATTTTAGTAGTATTGTAGCTCCTATAACAGATTGCACCAAAGGGAGGGAGTTTGTATGGACCAAGGATGCTGAGGAGAGCTTTAAGTACTTGAAGAAAAAGGTAACAAAAGCACCTATACTTGCATTGCCAAATTTTGATAAGGTATTTGAAGTAGAATGTGATGCCTCCCATGTGGGAATAGGTGCTGTGCTTAGCCAAGCTAGCAAACCTATAGCTTTCTTTAGTGAAAAGTTGAATGCAGTGAGAAAGAATTATTCTACTTATGATTTGGAATTTTATGCAATTGTTCAAGTATTGAGGCATTGTACACATTATCTAGTTCACCAGGAGTTTGTATTGTTTACAGATCATATTGCACTGAGATACTTGAACACATAGAAAAAGTTGAATAGTAGGCATGCCAAGTGGGTCTCTTTCTTGCAGGGTTACAAATTTGTGTTGAAGCATAAGTCTGGAAAACAACATTAGGTTGCAGATGCGTTAAGTAGGCGTGTTGCACTTTTGACCATAATGGAAACTGAGGTGATTAGTTTTGATGCCATAAAAAATTTGTATGATTCTGATGATGACTTTTGGGAGATTGTGGAACAATTGAAGGCACCAGTATCTGGTAACTTGGATCACTTTCATGGTAAATATTTTATGTAAGATGGGTATTTATTTAAAGGAAAACAATTATGCATACTAGCTGGCTCTATGAGGGAAAACATTATCAGAGAATTTTATAGTAGTGGGTTGGCTGGACATTTTGGCAAGGACAAGACAATAGCCTTGATAAAAGATAAATATTATTGGCCAAAGATGAAAAGGGATATAACTAAGTATGTAACAAGGTGTAGAATCTGCCAAGTGGCTAAGGGACATTCACAAAATATAGGGTTGTATATGCCCTTACCAGTACCAGCTGCACCATGGACAGATTTGAGCATGGACTTTGTGTTGGGACTTCCACATACTCAACGAGGTAATGACTTGATTTTTGTAGTTGTTGATAGATTCTCCAAGATGGTTCATTTTATTGCCGATAAGAAAACTAATGATGCAACAAGGGTCGCAGAGTTATTTTTTTTAGAAGTTGTTCAACTACATGGTGTTCCAAAGACTATTACCTCTGATAGGGATACCAAATTCCTCAGTCATTTCTGGAGGACTTTATGGAAGAAGATGGGGACCAAGTTACAGTTTAGTAGTGCCTATCATCCTCAAATAGATGGGTAAACAGAGGTAGTCAATCAGAGTCTGGGAAATTTGCTACAGTGTATTGTTGGAGAAAAGCCAAAACAATGGGATTTGGCATTACCCTAGGCTAAATTTGCCTATAATAGTTCTGTTAACAAATCAACAGGAAAGTCCCCTTTCCAGATTATGTATGGAAGGAATCCTTAGGGTGTTCTAGATTTGGTACAGCTACCAATGAAAGATAGGGTCAGTGATGATGGGGAAGCATTTGCAGAACATCTTCAATAGTTGCAAAAAGAAGTGAGACAGAAGTTACAGGACAGTAATGAGAGGTACAAGAATTTAGTGGATACTAGTAGGTGACATTAGGCATTTAGTGAAGGTGACTTAGTGATGGTATATTTGAGAAAAGAGTGGTTTCCTACTGGATCATATCACAAGTTGAAGTACAGGAAAATTGGTCCTTGCAGAATTACAAAGAAGATCAATGATAATGCATATGAGGTTAGTTTACCAAATGATCTTGATATTTCTCCTGTGTTTAATATTTCTGATTTGTATGCATTCCATGGTGAGGATGATGCTAAAGATAGTCAACTAGAGGTGGCATGGCACAATGACATTCCCCATAAGAATAAGGAACAGATCGCACAGGTTCTTGATAAGAACACTATCTACACTCGGTAAGGGCGTTACAACAAGTATTTAGTATAGTGGGAAGGATTGCCACCAACAGATAGCACGTGGATTACAGTATGGGAAGTGTAGAGGTTAGATCCAGTCAAATTTCAGCAATTTGAAGACACTCACTTGCAGGAGCTACGTTCTTGTCAACCAAAGGAGAATGATGTAGGGACTTCCGGAGGTCATAACTTTTGACTCGGATGTGGGTTTTCTACGAAATTTTACAGGTGGATGCATTATGAGGTGGCCAGTGGTTTCCCATCCCACCCTAGTTGGTTGGACCTTGTCTTGGCACTTTTTCAGGGCTTGAAACTTTCATCTTGGCCCTCAAAATGGCAAATTAGTGTTTTTTTCTAGTTTTTTAAAAGTTGCTTTTTTTAATAACTTGAAACTCATGTTTCAAATTTAGGATGTTAGTTGGTTTTTCGTCCTACCTTAGCTTTATGAGTTTTTTGGGAAAAAATTGGATTCTCAAGATATGATTGTAAAATTACCTAAAATGGCAAAATCTGACAATTGTCGAAATCTGCCAAAAAAGGTAATTTTTTGTCTTTTTTTGTTTTCTTAGATATAAGAGAGTTTTCTCTCATTGTAGCAGCAGAGTTGATGAATAGAAGTTTTGTTATGTTTCAGCTTCCAAATTTTTGTCTCTCATGTTTAATGGCACAATTCTGTTGAGTGTATGTTGTGTGTTGCATCACAGATGTTAGGAAACACTGAGATTCCTTGGTGGAAGCATGTTTGGCACAAGTTTTCATGGCCCAAGTGTAACTTCTTCTTGTGGTTGGTGGTACAAAATCGGTGTCTTACTTGGGATAATCTGAGTAAGCGTGGGTTTTAGGGTCCCTCGATGTGTGTCTTGTGCTGTAATAGTGAGGAAAGTGTTTCTCACCTCTTTTTCGAATGTTCTTTCTCTAGGGAGATTTGACATTTTTGGTGGAGTGTTTGTAACCAGGCCTGTTGGTATGTCTCCTCTTTGGCTGAGTTTTTTGATTGTTGGGGCATGGCCCTTGTTAAAACCTCATTTCTTCAAGTTTCTTAGGCTCTTGGACCTTCCTTTATTATTTGGAATATCTGGTTGGAGAGGAATCGTAAGATCTTTTATGATGTGATGTTGGATGCCCATCACTTGTGGTGGAAAATTGTTCATTCTTTAGGTGAAACTGTTTCAAAAAATTGTGATTTGGCAGAAGCAGTGGATCCTCAAGATGTTGTTTGTTGTAATCGTCTAATGTTGACACCCTCTTCAAAAGATAAATATGGAGGGGCATTGGACTCCTCCTCCTCAGGGAGTTTTGAAACTCAACATAGATAGTTCTTCTTGAGGAAACCCTGGTCATGGTGGTATTGTTGGAGTTGGTCGGGAAGTACTGGGTCTGTGCAATTTATCTTTACTATTTATAAGGGTCTTCATTCCAACAATCTGATGGAGGCTTTTGCCATTTTATATGCTATTGAGCATGGCTGTCATCTTGGATGGCAAAGGATCATTTGTAAGTTTGATTCCCAGGTGGTGGAGAATCTGTTGAATATACAGTGCATTTTGCTGATGTTAGTTGGCATTTAGCTTTGGTTGCTAAACAGATTCTCAATCTGTGTGATTCTTTGGATTCAGTTTCTTTCATTCATATTCCTAGAGAATGGAACAGAGTTGCAGATTGTTTGGCCAAATGGGCCTCTGATCACATGCCAAATTAGAACATTGTGGATTGGGGTCAATTACTCCTGGAGTTGTCTCAAAAGTTGGACCACTTAGTAAGGCTTGATAGGGCTGAGTAATGCCCTTGCTTTGTACTTCTTCTAGTTTGAATAAATTTTTACCCCTCTTTTAGTCAATGATATTTTATTAAGAATAATTAATATTCATTTATAGTTTCAAGTTAGTGGAGCTGATTTTAGATTTGTTTATGAAATTATGATATAAGTTATAAAAAGATTAGAATTTAGCAATAAGGTTTTGATATGGTTTAGTTAATTGATTTAAATTAATTATTCTTGTGTGTTGTGGGGAATAAGAGCTCTTTTATCATTATTTTTTGTAAAATTAAGACCATAAGTCAATGGCCTATGGGTAGGGTACTTGCTTATTCATAAAAAACATGTTTTAGAGTTGACATATATAAATAATTACACCAGAAGGGGATGACTATGACCACTACAAAAGAATAAATAGAGAGACATATTTTTTTAAATAACTAAACAGACATATTTTTTTTAAATAACTGGACATATTTAAATACATAGCAGACATAGTTTATTAAATCAATGCACATAAAAATAAAGCCAATAAAATAGTGTGTATAAATATAAGTAGTACTCGAACAATAAATTTAGGAAAAATCAAATCAAATAAAAATAGATCAAATTGAATTGGGAGAAGTTTAATAGATAAGGAGAGAAGTTTAATTGGTAATTGCATTATGCAACCATTTTTTTTGGTATATTTCTTGCAAAATGAATTTGTGAAGTGATGCAATGCTTCTGCTATTATTTATAGAAGGTTAGATTAGCATTGGTTATTATTTACTCTTATTCTATTTACATGCTACTTATTGTTGAACTTGCTACTCATTGTTAAAGTGAAGCTTAAATTATAGAACCTATAAATTATAATTTATTTAATATTTTTGTTGCATAAACAAAATTTGAAAACCACAAAGAAAATTAAAGGCAAGGTAAATTATTTACTTTAGTTTAATGATAGCTAGGGTTAGGGTTCTTTAATCTTTAAAAGCCACAAAGAAAATTAATATTTAGTTTAATGACCTGTTTTAGATTTTTACTATGGGATTTAATTCCTTTAAAAAATTGGGCAATCTAAAAAAATCCTTTAAAAAATTATAATTAAGTTTTTTGTATCATTTGGATTAAATTATTGAAAATTATGCTGAGCTAGGAATTGTCCCATAAAGAAAAATAAGAAAAAGGTAAATTGCTTTTTTTTTTTTTAAAATGAGGGCTACGGTTATAGTTCTTCAATCTTTAAAAGCTACAAGGACAATTAATATTTAGTTTACTATGGAAATTAATTCTATTAGTTTACTATTAGGATTAGGATGACTGTGACTGTTTACATAAAAACAATAAAGAGCCCACATTATTTTTATATGTCCGCTCTTTAATAGTTAAACAATCATTAACTACTAGCATAGATATATTAAATACATCTAGCTATTCTCAATAACAATTTCTATATTAGGAGCCTCAAGACTGATATCTAATTATGTCAAGAAGGTACTAAGTGGCAGCTATTAAAAAGTAGACATATAAAATTAATTACATAGTTATGTAGTGGCATTAAGGGGATGACTATGACTGTGTACATAAAAATAAAATAGAGGCCACATTATTTTTATATGTCCGCTCTTTAATAGTTAAACAATCATTAACTACTAGCATAGATATCTTAAATACATCTATCTAAAAGATGCAGAGAAATATCAGGAGGCACCTATCTCAATAACAATTTCTTTTGACCAACTACTTCTAAAATATCCTAAAACTCAATATCTTAAACCTAGCACACAT
The DNA here is from genome assembly GCA_027924645.1 of Cunninghamia lanceolata. Taxonomy (NCBI): domain Eukaryota; kingdom Viridiplantae; phylum Streptophyta; class Pinopsida; order Cupressales; family Cupressaceae; genus Cunninghamia; species Cunninghamia lanceolata. Next base: position 735,102 of record BSBN01000181.1, read on the forward strand.
ATCTTAAATACATCTCTCTAAAAGACGCCTGAGGTGCCATTTACTTTTAAATAGATGTATTTAAGATATGTATGCTAGGTTTAAGATATCTATCTAGTTTTAAGATATTTTAGAAGTCATTTGTTAAAAATAAACATCAAAATTTTGTGTGGAGCTCTCTCCAAAATATTGAAATTGTTATTGAGAATAGATAGGCGTCTTCTACATAGATGTATTTAAGATTGAAGAACCCTAACCCTAGCTCTCATTAAACTAAAGTAAATAATTCACCTTGCCATTATTTTTCTTTGTGGTTTTCAATGGATAACTCCTCTTCGTATAATTATTTTTAGATGTATTTAAGATATGCTTTTAAAGATTGAAGAACCCTAACCCTAGCTCTCATTAAACTAAAGTAAATAATTCACCTTGCCATTATTTTTCTTTGTGGTTTTCAATGGATAAATCCTCTTTGTGTAATTATTTTTATATGTCCTCTCTTTAATAGTTAAACAATCAGCATAGATATCTTAAATACATAACAATTTCAATATTTTGGAGAGAGCTCCACATAAAGCATAAACATAGATATCTTAAATAAAATAGTTGTAATGTAAAATAAAATAACTCAAACTAAATAAAATAACTTCAAATTGATCCATGCTAGGTTTAAGATATCTTAGAAGTCATTGGTTAAAAGTAAACACTGAAATTTTATGTGGAACTCTCTCCAAAATATTGAAATTGGTATTGAGAATAGATAGTCTCAAGACTAATATCTCTGGGGTCTTTTAGATAAATGTATTTAAGATATGCTTTTAAGATTAAAGAACCCTAACCCTAACTCTCATTAAACTAAAGTAAATAACCATTGAATAACTCCTCTCGATGTAATCATTTTTATATATACACTCTTTAATAGTTTTTGTTAACACACTCAAACCATAAACAATCATTAAGTACAAGAATTACAACCGTTAACTATTTTAAGTCTTTTGTCCTCCTACTATCATCAAGTTGATTTGCCATAAATAAAAATATATACAAATATACATCTACAAACTTCTGAAAAATACCTTAAACCTACTTCTAAGAGTATAGATTCCAAAACAGCTGAATAATAACTAAACAATTGCATTTGTCAATCTCTTTTGAGCGTACAATAGCAATAAAATTCAATTCTAAATAAGCACTGGTACAAAAAGCAATTGCAATGATAACATAAGAAATGAAAAAAAACTTCACTTCTGGTTCAAGATAACGATATACCCGTCCATTTATTTTCTGCAATAACGATCAAGATATTATGTTATGTGAAGATGGCTCTTTAGTTTGTTGAAAATGGAAACACAACTCTCATTTAGCTGAATACATCTGGTTATCAACAATTAATAAACTTAAAACATATCAGATTTCCACAGTCCATAATATTATGCAAACAAGTTTCTAGATTCAATTGTGTAAGATTTTTGTTGTCAACTTTTTTAATCACATTCTGTAATTCATCATCAGGATGGAGAGAGCTGTAGGAAAGAATCCAGATGATAATGAATCACAGAATATGATTGGAAACATTGATAACAAAAATCTTACATAGTTAAATCTATAAACTCTTTGCATAATTAATAAACTTCCCTATGAATTAGAGGGCCCATCTATACCGCTGAACAGAAACCTGGAGAGGCCATTGTTTTCAACAAACTGGAAGAATTAGAAGGCCGCCTCCAACGGCTCTCCTAAACGCCGAAGAAAATTCTTCAAATCTTCACATTCATCAGCCAGTTTTGATTCTACCGTTGAAATCTTTTCCAACAATATTTCTCGAAATTGTTGAGCACCTTGGAGCCTTCTCTTTAATTCTTCTTCTGACTGTGCCGGAAATTCTTGAGAATTAGTGTTCCTTGTTTGGATGGATCTGATATGAGCTTCCTGCTCTGATATTTCACGCTCAATGTTTAACAGCATTTTTTCAAAATCTTCGATGGCGTTGAGGGCACTAGAAATCGATCTGGAAAATCTATCGACTTCATTCTCCATTGATGATATAACTTCATGCTCCATTGTAGTGACAGGAGATGCAAATGAATAGTAATATGTTCTCTGTTCCAACAGAGATCAAGTAGGGCTAGTGCGATGTCGAAGGCTGAATCAGACAATTGCAGGTCCTGTAACGTTCTTGTTTTCCGATTTCCTATAATTGTCAATAGGAGCTGATGATTATATATACAGAGGACACCACTCATTAGAGTTAGATGTAAGCCTCAGCGCTTTTCAATTCTTAAAGGGCCGACTTTATATGTTATATTTGTGGGGTGGTTGTGTTCAATGTATGGGTTGTTTATTTTCGCCCACCTTAAACAGCCTACAGGTTGTGTGCGGACTGTTTTTTCATTTTTCCGATCTATATTGGACAAGATCAATCGACCCTTCTCTACATGTCAACTGCTGTGATTTTTACAATGTGCCGGCTGGTTAAGGTTTACCGTTTATTTTAGGGTTGGATGTTACATAAAATGTAAGTTGAATGTCACAATTGAGATCTGTTATTGAACACATCAATTAATTAGTAATAATTATAAACCTTTTTTTTAATTGATTAATTAATTAAGGGCAGCAACATTAGTAATAATTATAAACCTTTTTTTAATTGATTAATTAATTAATGTTAGCAACAAGGGTTGAGTGGAATGGTGTGAGTGTGTTAACAAAAAAACTCTTACGTTTTACCTTAAATTTGATAGCCATTTGTATGTCAAAATATTAATATTTAATAATAAATCATCAAAATTTGATAGCCATTTATATGTTATTGAACACATCAATCAATTAATGAGTAATAATTACAAACGGTTTTTTTAATTAATTAATTAATTAATGTGGGCAGCAAGGGGTGGTAAGGGGTGGAGTGTAATAGTGGGAACATGTTAACAAAACAACTCTTACCTTTTAGGTTAAATTTGATAGCCATTTATATGTCAAAATATTAATATTTAATAATAAATCATTCTTCCCTTTTCAAAGTGCACCACTAAATTCAAAAAATAAAGTTCAAGATTTTTCTTTAGAAAAACATATATGTTAAATGAAAGGAAAGGATGTGTAATTATTTTGGGAAGTGTTAGAAATAATTTTGGTTTCAGTCTTAATTAATTTATAAAAAAATATTAATGTTGAGAGGCATTTTATAATGATAGCAAGGGATGGAATAATAATCAATAAAATGTTTAAGTTTAAAGGTTAATCAATTTTTTTAAAAGTTTATAGTGAAGATAAAATATATATATATTTTTTTTTAAGTTGAGATATTTTTTAATTTTTAAGTGTGGTTTAAATTTTGATGCACACAAAATTGAGTGAAGATATATTCTTAAATAATTAAATAATTAACTATAAACACACAAATAAAGCTTCAAATTGACATCTCTTGGCATCTTTTAGATAGATGTATTTAAGATATCTATATTAGTTATGCAACTAGTGGATTGTAATGTTGTGAGTGTCTTAACTATTTACATGTCAAATTATTAATATTTAATAATAAACATAGCCTTATTATAATAAAAACAATTGATAAGGGGAACAAAATGTAGCTCTTAAGTAAATAATGTTACATGAAATAATTCTTAAGTAAATATTAAACTAAATAGTCTTTATGTTTTTTAATCTATCTACTTACCTATTTATCTGTGCATCTATTTAATAGTTTAGCTAGATATTAAAAATGATATTCATATAGAAAAAAACAAAGTAACCCATGAAGTAAAGCATTTTTTTTTCATTTATCTTTTTAAAGTTTTCCTTATATTGACCTATTATTAAAGGAATTTAAATTATGAAGTAAAGTAAATTATTTTTTCATTTATCTTTTTGAAGCTTTCTTATATTGATCTAAGCTAATAATTAGAGGAATTCCAACCATTATACAAATTTCAATATGAAGTAAAAGTAAAGATTTATATTTTCCTTTATCTTTTTAAAAATTTCCTTTTATTAATCTAAGTTAATGAAAGGAATGCCCACAATTATACAAATTTGAATTAATTAATTCATAATAATTTCAAATGTTGATATAATATATAATAATGTCTATATTTTAAACTATCATAGATATCTTAAATACATCTAACCAAAAAATGTCAAGATATATTAGTATAGGCACCTTGAGATTGATATCTCTTAACTTTTAGATAGATGTATTTAAGATATCTATAGTAATGCCAATTGAAGGACTCTTTCCTATGGTCTTGCTCCATTTTTCCTTGGTAGTTGCATGCATTTATCACACACTCAAAAAGGCCTTATCTCAGGGTGTATGAACACACTATGTGGAGTGCTAGAGGTGCACAGTTTCAAACTCCCCCAAGGGATGGACACCAAGGCTAGAGAATTATTTAAAGCAGCTAGATTTATATGCCTTCACTCCCCAAATGTTGTGCCTTGCCCTTGTCACTGCTCTCCCAGAGCTTTCCATCCCCTTTGAAACTCTTCCTGCCCTAATGGAATGATGTGATTCCTACCCTCAGTAATTGTGTCATGGGTGGAGATTATATTTTTGCTTCTCTCTCTTGTTTTGGCTCACCTTTGTGTATTTGGCCATTGTTCTCTATTTTGTCTCGGTAATTGACCTATTTATCATTAGCATCAAATATTGCATTAGCTATCATTTGCATTTGTCTAACACACTTGAGCAATGTCCCTATCACTTATTTCTTCTATTAATTAAATAAATTTATATGTATTTATTTAATTCATTATCTATTTCTTCTATTTTCTCTAAGCTATAATTAAATAATCTTTAATTATTTAATTATCTTCTTTCTATCTATTTTAATTAAATGAATCTTATTTAGTTAATTAAAAATCCCTTCATAAGCCCACTTTCCAATTAATTAAATAAATTTTATTTATTTAATTCATTTTTCTTATCATTTATCTCAATGAGCCGACATGTGTGCCTCTTTCATTTAAAAAAATAAGTGGTGCTACAACTACAACTTTCATTTAATATCTTTCACATGTACTTTTTATATACATGGTCACACATAAGCCTTAGCTTCCCTCCACTTGTCATCTACACATTCACCTATGATTATCCTTTTAATCTTAGCCATTCACATAGCCACCAAATCTCTACCATTGATTGATTTTGGTTGAGCTCTATATAAACACCCTCTCATTCCATACTACATCATATCCAACATTCATATAGAGTCTACATTATCATCTTGAGCATATTGAGCATTTAAGCATCCATCTATCAAATTAGCATTTTATCATTATCATCCATCATGGCAACTTTGATCTTCATAATTGTTCATTATTGAAGAAGCAATCCACATCATAAACAATGAATCATACAATCTAGGTGATATTGTTTTTGAATTGCATGCTTTTGATTTCATTTGGATTAGATTCTTTAATGATGGCAGGGTTAGGTTTTCATGGTTATGCTTGATCTTATTAACCTAATTTTTACCTATCACATTTTGGCATGATTGGTGGGACCTACGTCCTTGATTAACTTTGCTATTTGAAGTTGTTTTTGTGAAGATTAGATTTTCTGAGCACTTACGGCAAGTTCCAGTCACTTTTGAGTGAAAACCAGTCATTGTTTGCACAAACGCATCACTTTTGAGCTCAAACCTACCGCTTTTAGCCTTCCTGGGATTGCTTCCAAGTGAACAGTAGTTGCTTAGTGCCTTTTTTGCATCACTTACAAGCTAACAATGGTCACTTATTATCTTTTCTACATCACTTTTAATCTAATAGTGATAACTTTTAGCTATCTGGATCACTTTCTACAAAACTAGGGTTTTTGTTATGTTTTTTTTTCTCACAGATCTAAGTCGCTTATGACCCGTAATCAGTCACTTGTTGCTTTTTCGCATCGCTTATGAGCTTTATCATTTCACATCTGGAATTACTGGCATCGCTTCTGATCTATAAGATTTCACCTGTGGCAGAATATAGATCACTCTTGATCAACAGTTGATCGCCTCTAGTAACTGTGTTGCTTTCAGTCTATATCATTTGTAGTTTGGTTTTCTTGGTTACTAATTGGGTATTTGTGCAGCATCTTATCAATTGTCCAAGAAAAGGAGGTTATGAAACCACTAACATATCTTTTGCAGCTTTGATCAGTCTAAGACTTGTGGTTTTTCACTAATTTAGGAACATTTGGGCTTGGTGCTTAAAAAGAATCATTGCTTGCTCCATGCTTGATTTATCTTTCTTGATTGCTTGCATGTGCTTGATTGTAACCCAAATTTAATAGAAAAAGTATCCTCTCCCCTTGCCTATCAAATGGATCTTGGGTGTATGAGAACTTGTTATTATCTTTAGAGGGCCTGTCTTCCTAGTGTGAGAAGGGATACGACCCAAGCAGTAACAGGCTAAAGCCAAGTCCTTTCGAACCGCTATATAAGAAACGTGTTTGTTTCAAAATCCACAAACAATGGGTGTTGTTGTGTTATACCGACAACCAACCTCCTCTAAAACCCTCCAAGGCATAACCCTTGAAGGCTAGGAGACTCTATAACGAAGAGTAGCACTGCCATACGTATAGCCACTCAAATGGATGCCCGCATTAGCAACCTTGTGTAGTAGCCAAAAATTTTCTATTTGTTGATGCAAAAGGTCAGACCTTTGAAGCTACCTTGATTCACGAGGTTCTTAGAAGAGATAGCAGGGACAATCCTAAGGTTTGGTGGGGGGACAAGCCTTGGGAAACCTGGATCTTAGTATGTGTGAGAAGTGTGTGCCATGGAGGGGAGCCGGTGCTACCAAGATCCTAAAGCTATGCACTTTGAATAAGCATAGCTAGGGGACTCAACAAATACAGTCCTTTCCTAGCCTAGGTTGTACAAGTTTGTTATTGTTGTGAGTGTGAGTGACTAAAATTACTATTTTCTTGTCAAAAAACACAAATTAGACATATTTCCTAATAGACATAGTCACCTTTGAGCTTTAACTAGCTGCATACAGATAAATCAGATCACTTTTAATCAATAGTCAGTCACCTTTTGCATAAATTGAATTGCCTTTGAACAACATTTGCTCGCCTACGGTCTAATCTGTGTTGCCTTTGATCAATAGTAAATTGTTTTTGAGTCAATACTGATCACCTGTAGTAAATTAGCTCACCTCTGGTTAATACTGTAGCTTGTTACCTGAACCAAAAACCATATCACTTTTAAGCTATTATCAGTTGCTTTTGGCCTTTTCCGAGTCGCAGCTGAGCTATTATCTGTCACCTATGGTTAATTACCAGCAAATCTTACTGACTCAGTTAAACTAATTACATTTCCAGCTTTCTTAGCCTTAGCGTTATCTTTCAGACCTGTCTCTGATCATTTGCAGATACCTGGACTTTGTCTCTTGCTTTGAGCTTATCAACCAATTAGACTTGGTGAACTTTTCATCTTTTTGAGATCCCAAACCAGCAAACCAAACATCAATCAATCAACAAAACAACATCTTTTGGCTTTAGCCTTAGTGACATCAGCAAAATAGCGGCCTTAGCAAACAAGTTTTCCCTTGAGTGTGTGAGCTATTCTCTAGGGAAGTTCAACCAACAAATAGCAACCAAGAAACCCAACAACAACAAAGCAAACAACAAACTAGCACAACAATCAACAAACCATCATCTTTTTGGGTCTCAAAACCTTGACAAGCTAAAGTTCAATTTTTAACATCAACCATCATGCCTCAAACTAGGAGTCAATATAGAGCTGAAATGGAAGCAAAACTTTGAGCTGAGATGGAAGCCAATATGCAATAATCATGATCAACACCTCTTAGAGATGCAACTCAATTTACAACTGGCATGCCTCCTCACATGTTTGTGCCCCATGGATACACCATTGGAGAGTCATCTCATCAAGTGCAATTACACCCTTTCACAACGACTTACGAAGAACATTCCCAAGAGGATTTATCTGACTATCAAGACACACATGTATGGGACCAAGTTGAGAAGCTTGTTTTATTAGATCCTAATTGTTACTTCTTACAACTTGCCCACATGGGAGCCAAACTACCAAGAGACTTTGACATATCTACTATTCAAAAACATGATCCAAGCACTCCCATTGTTATTGCAAAGGGACCATCCACTATAGCCACACCATCCCATACCATATTACAAACTCCATCTTCCAACCCATCTCTTTCATTGCCTATTGTTACTTCATTCGACCCACCACGCTTAGAGTACACTTTAGAACCTTTGATAACCCCAACCAATGTACTCCCTTTCCTTTCACAAAATCTGAACATGCCATCTTTCCAGGTGTCACAACATACTCCTTCTCCTACCATGACTATATCTATGCCTCAAGCAACATAAGCTATCCATGTTGTCCAAGTGCAAAATCCTCAAACGTCACAATCTATTCCCATATCCCATACTTTGCAAGCTTCCCAAGCTCTCCAAATAAAACAAACTATCCAAGCTTCACAACCATTCCAATCCACTACTCCAATTGCATCACATGTATCCCATATTCCTACCATGGCTAATATGATCTCCACTATCTCCACGGATCCATCTAATGTGTCATACAATCCTAATCTTAGTCTCATTGACATGAGTGACCCGCCTATTGTTTCACAAGTCAATCCTAATGCTATGGTCTCTTATGTTGATCAGTTTACATCAATTCCACCATCTTCTTATAATCCTTCACAAACCATCAATCTGTCTTATACTACCCAAGGATTACCCATCATCACCCAACATATGACATATACCAATCCCCATGTTGTCCAAATACAAACCCAAATGTCCATCCTTCTTCCGCATCCACCGATCCTTCCATCACTTACCATATCACAAATCCAACTCTAAATTCACAACCATTGACCAACGCCAATCCATCTTCCACTTTCCATGTGATACAAAACCTTGGTGCTAATTCATTGCAATATACCCAACAACCGCTTGTTTCTCAAGGACAGCAATCCTCAAATACATATGTGTCACAAACCAATCCTTTGACATATATTGTGAGTACGCAACCTCAACAAACGATCATGGCTTCATATATCCCACAACAACAACCTCAATATATATCATACTACACTTCACCTCCCAACCAACCACCCCCCTTGCAACAACAACAATTATCTGCAGCAGATGTTCAACAAATGATTAACCAAGCTGTAGGACAAAACAAGAAGATGTTTACCTTAGAAAACATATGCGCTTATCCGTTTGACAAGTCACTTCATATGACACCTTTTCCGCCACACTTTGAAATTTCACAGTTTGACATATACAGAGGAAAAGGAAATCTAGAAGACCATCTTAGAGCATTCTTTGTCGCATGTCTTGATGTTGCTCAAGATGATACATATCTTCTGAGACTGTTTCCGCAAAGCTTAGCGGGACAAGCTCTTGAATGGTTCTCTCATTTACATCCGGTATTAAGTCTTTTGCGGAGTTAGCAAACAAATTTCAATCACACTTCACTTTTAACATTGAACATGAAGTGAACACGAACGACCTTGTCAACAACAAACAATGCAATGGTGAAGCCTTCTCTTCATTTACTCAATGATGGTGTAACATGGATAGAAAACTATCATGGGAAATACCTGAAAAATAACAACTCGATATCTTTGTTCAAAATATTCATCCCGAGCTAGATCATTCCAACTACAATTACAAAGTGCTAGCACCTTTGATGAACTTGTTTCCAAAGGAAACATCATTCAACATGCTTTAATTGCTAAAGGCACTATCAAGATTTTTCACGATAACAAAGACTATCGTCAAAATTCCAACGATAAGTCTTGCTTTTGGAACAAGAACAAGAATGTTGTCAGTGATGGTGTTGTAGATGCAAAGAACATACAAATAATGAAAGCTCATATCAACATTCAAGCTGCCTCTACAACAACTCAACCTTTTCAACGAACTCGACAATGACAAACTTCAAATCCCCACCGATAGTTTACACCATTAGTAGAACCTATGGAAGTTGTCTTTCGAAAGCTTCTCCAAGTGGTTGATATCTGTTGGCAAGAGACACTATGTGGCTTCTTGAGTGTTGTCATTGATGGCAACAAAGTCCATCCCACACATCCGTAGGACATGGTATGACCATACCGAACGACAGACTAAAGTGTATCTTAGTCTGATAAGCAGGTCCGGATCTCTCAGAGGAAGTATCTCAGTAAAGCATGGACTTGGGGAAGTCAAGTGGAGTACCTTGACTAATATATTCCAGAGATTATGCCTTTGGTGATGTAAGAGTGAAAAGATATGAACACCTAAGTGTTGGGTTCCTATTTGGCAGAGTAGACTGAGGAAGAACTGACCGTCAGAGCATCAGACCTTTTTTCGGATGAGTTATTGATGGTGGTCAAGTTTCTTGAGGAATCATCCTTGGCTGGCTGACATGTTTGATGACTTCTTTAATTATCTTTTTGATATGCGTCACCTAATAAGCAAGGATTCAGCCGACATACCAGAGTTTGGGAAAATGTTGAGTATTCTGGATGCTGACTAGAAAGATGATGGAAATCATTGATGCAGATATATATACCAGATTGATTTCACTATGAAAGTGTGTGTGGAACATTGTGTTGTGCAAAGAAAAGTAGAGAGTAGTGTGGAAAAAACAATAAAGGTCCGGTATGTGACAGGACAATAGCACTAAGGCAGAGGAAGAATGAAGTGCAGTAGATCAGTGTATTGAGCTTAATCGGAACTGAACATAAGCACATGTGGATGCTTCTCATTAGTTCAAGTATCTAATTTACTTCTATAAACTATTGTAGGCAGTGAGACTCTTGTGAGCAGTGTGCTCGGGTAGTGAGCCCTAATTGGCAAGTTCCATTTTGTACTACCTTATTCTTTTAATAGAGAATACAATCTTGGGTTAATCACCCTGTGGTTTTTTCCCTTAACAGGGTTTTCCACATCAAAAATATTGTCATGTGTGTTAAGTTTATTTCTGCTTCCATTGTTATGTATGCTGATATGATTTGATATTGCTCTAATTGCTAAAGAAGAAAAGAAAGTCAAATAATTAAGATAATTGATTCATCCCCCCCTCTCAGTTATCAACAATTGGTATCAGAGCTAATTTCCTCCAAATAGAGCCTAACAGCTTGAGGAAGATCTAGGAATTCCAATGGATGTGTATGGTATGAGGGAACAACTTCAGTCTGCCCTAGATGATCTTTAGCACTCTCACTCTGAAGTCAATGAATTGAAGGAAAGACTCAAACAAGATGATGATTTCATAAATGAACTAAAAGAGAAACTAAGTATCTCTATGAAAAAGAGAAAGGAGCTACTTCAATATTTAGCAAGTCAAAGTGAAGCAAATAATATTGATGAAGATCTGAAAGAGAAGAACAAGTAATGTAAGAAGCTATCAAAAGAGGTCATTATGGTAAGACATGAAATGGAATTAGGAGTTATGAAATTCACTCAAGAAATTGAAGAGAAAAGAAAGACTGAAGATAATCTAAAACAATCTCTCAAGGAGAAGTTAGAAGACTGCCACAATATAGATATAATAATCAGGGATTTGGAATCTGATCTTGAAGAAGCTAGAGATAATGAATAACTTGAGAATCAGATTGACACTCTAAAAAGGGATCTTCAAACAACAAATGAATACAAAGAGAAATTCAAGATAAGTTCTACTCAGCTTGAAGTTCTTCTTGAAAGCCAAAAGAGGGTAGATGACAAGTAAGGATTGGGGTATGAGAAAGGTGAAAGCTCCAGATCCGGTCAGAAGAACTTCGGATCAGGAAATCCAAGGAACAGGCCTAGAAGATCTCCAGTAAGGCAACCTAATGCTCAAAGATATCCATCCTTCAATGGATACTGCCACAACTGCAATAACTTTGGTCATAAAGCAAATTAGTGTAGAAGAAGAATGAATCAGACTAATTCATCCTTCTCTGGATAGTGTGTCAATTGCAAAAGGTATGGTCACAAATCTCATGAGTGTAGAAATATGCAAATGAACAATTCATTCAATGGAAGATGCTTTACATGCAATAGAATGGGACATATGGCTAGTCAATGTAGATCAAGAGGATATTAGTCAAATATGCAAAGAAATGTTGTTTTCTACAATTGCAATAGATCCAGTCACATTGGCAAATTCTGTAGAAGTAAGAATCAGGACAAAAAGGGTCTGGTACATCATAATCAAAACCAAGACAAAGGAAAAGGAAAAGTGAATGCGGATGAAATTCAAAGGGAGATGAACAAGATTTGGGTGAAGAGGAGTATAAAAAATGTTGAGGATGGATCTGCACCAGAATTTGATGCTGATATTCCTTCCAGAAACTAAATAGATGAGCTCTGGCTCAGGGGGAGTCACAAAAGAAAACAATTTCCCCTAGCCAGTTAATTGGTGCCTGAAATTGGCACATGGAAGGTTGCAGATTAAAAGGGCTCTCAGAGAAACATATAAATAATCCTTGGTAAAGATATGGAAGATCCGCAAGAAGCTTAGAAGATTGATCCGGTTTAACAGTCATCCGGTAAGAAGCAGGATTTTCACAGTTAGATCTGGCATGATTCAAAATTGAGAAATCTTGATCTGTGGATAGATCAAATGATTGGGGAAAGGACGATAGATTGTCATTAATCACCGAGAATAACTCCAAGTGTATCTCAGTGATCCAGAAAAGATCTTTTTCAGAATAAGGAGAACAAGGCAACCAGAATGACTTAAGTTGCACATTTATTGCAATGTGGAATTAGGGTTTTCTCAAAGATAAAAGGGTTCATTTGCTCGTCATTTGCACATTTGCATTAGTGAAAAATATAAGAAGAGGTCTACAAACAAGTTTGCTTCATCTCTGTCAAGGATCAATCATAGAATTCAAGTCAACCGGTAATCTTTTCAGCTCATTTCATGAACCCTAAAAGTGTAAAAGGTATTTTCTGTTCTTGAAATCTCTCTCTGAATCTTTCGAAAGATGACTACTCTAAATGTTGTGAAAATCACTGATAGGCCATGTCCTAAATTCAAGAAACATCCCTACAAATCCCTAGAAGTTGATCCCCTAGGCGCATTTTCTAGCATTCTGCATGGGGTTTTGCATGTAGAAGATGTTAGGGCATACATTCATGTGAACATTGAAGAATTTGGGGAATCCAAGCTGATGGATATCTACCACAAGTAGTTAATAGATGATTCATTTGAACTCAAACCACAGTACAAGGCTATCTGGGACAAACATTTTGCACAGTGCATTGATTTCCCCTGTTTCGTAAAAGATGAATGGGTCCAGTATATTCTGAGCTGAGTGCATGACAACTTCATGTGGTTGAATAGGCCGTTTAAGATCACTAAAGATACCATTAGGGTTGTAACCGGATTACACTCATCCGGTGGGATGCCTACTCTCAAATCTGTCAAAAACCAAATTGTAAGTGAGGCTACCGGATCAAAATTTGATAAAAGAGCAATGACAATTGAGGATATCATAGATCCGGATATCAAGTTTTTTGCCATGATAATTGGCTACAAGATACATCACTCCAGCAGAGAGAATTTTATTTCTGGAACAATAATTTACACTGCTTATGAAATGTTAAGGAAGAATGTTGACTATGATCTCTGTGAGCTCCTTCTAAACCAACTTTTGGAGAATCTACAGAAGATAAAGAAGGACAAGAAGAACTCTTTCAAATATGGTGGCTTGATACTTTGTTTATTCTTCTATTACATGAATGAGCTACCCAGATCTAGTGGCTGGATATGGCAAAATGACAGACCTATTGCCATACAAATCAGGGATTATTTGCATGGGCTTGGTGATGCCAAGGCACAAAACACAGCACTGTGGGGTTACTTCAAAAACTTCCACAGCTTGATGCAGGCTAGAGAAAGAATCCCCTAATCATTGGTTGAAAAGTATAAGGATACAGTATGCTTTATGGTAGAAACTGATCAGTGCCTAATGGAGACAGTGGAGCCAAGGATAGTCTGGATCATGCCGATGGGGTAAGAAGTAGATGAGAAAATTGTAGAGCTACATGTTCAACACATGCTAAGTCAACCCAAGGATCCTAAGACAGAAAGGTTTGGAACATTTGAAGAGTTGAGTGTGAAGATTCATGTGGAGCTAAGACAACCATAAATGAAAAGAAAAGTGATGAGAGAACTTGAAGAATTTGCCAAGAGGCATGGAATTTTGAAGGAGGCACTTGATGCAAATAGAGAAAAGATGGAAAGGGCAGAAAAAGAAAGATAATAAACTGAAAAAGAAAGTGCTCCGGTGCAAGCCCCCTCCCGGACCAGATCCTCCAAGAGCTTTGCACCTGCCACCTCTAAGAGCCAGAAAGCATCAAAATTGGAAGTCAGGACATCTGGAAAGGGAGAGAAGAGAACTAAGACAAAGGCCACAAGGTCTTACATCAGTCAGAAGGATGATGAATAGACAAAATCTGATGAGGAGATCAAGAAAATGAAGAAGAAGAAGAATAAATCTAGTGAAGCAGAGGCAGAAGAGTTTGTTGAAAGGCCCACTCTGTCCATTGATGATGTAGTCAAATGAGTCACTGTGGATGAGAACCTAAAACCAATGACTGAATTCTATGATGATTATAATGAAGCTGACCAGAAGACCTTGCAAGAGGCTATAGTCAATTATCTGAATATCTATAATAAGGCATTTATTGAAATCATATCTCTAATTCCTAAGAGCCTAGAGAAGGAACTAGAAATAAGGAAGAACAATGCTAAGGCAAAGGACCTTGAGATCTGGGAACAGATAGCTATTCAGCTCTATCCTTCAATCACTCAGAAACAAATGAATATGATCTTCAAAGATTGCAAGGATGAGTTCCGGAGCAAAGCTAGAATGAATCAGCTTATGCTTGGAGAGACTGACAAAGTGGCAAAAGAAACATAAGAGATCCTCTGGAATGCCTACAAAAGATTCAATATTCCTGTTATAGAGGACTTAGGTGATGAACCCTCTGTCATGGATGATGAAGGACTCAGTACTTCAAAGGAAGTTCCTACAAATAAAATTACAGAAGTTTCAAAAGAAATAGGTGAGGAGAAAACTAAGGACCTGGATTCCTCTGCTCTAGAAGAGGAAGTCCATAAAGAAGCAAACATCTCTCCTTTGGTTTCCCCTCCAGACTCCAGATCTAAAGGAGAAGAAAGATTAGAAGAGAAAACCAGTCAAGAAGAAGGAGTAAAGGAAAAAGAAAAAGACCAAATAGAGAAGACCCTAGGAGACAGTTCTGAGATTGTAGAAGGAAAAAAGACTTTGTCTCCGGCAAGAGACACTGCAGAAACTATCAAAGATTTATTGACCAAAGAGATGATGGAATTTGATGAACTAGAACTGCTTCAAGGTCCATTCAATTTTGATTCCCTCTCCCTGGTTCAAACCATGAAGCTAGCATCCTTTACTCAAGCAAAGGCAAAAGAAAAACTTCTGAAGTCTCACATGGAAGACTATGAGGTCATATAAACTGCATCCGGTGTATTGAAGAAGATCATGCCATCCTTCCAAAAGGATCCTTTGGCCTCCACATCTGGTAATCTAAAGTCTCTTGTAAATTTTGTTCATACGCATTTTGATTCCTTAGAGAAGTCAGCAGAAGAAAAGGTCTGAAAGGAGTTTTTGGGAAAGAGATTCTCTGAAGTACAAGGACTAATAACCAATGATAGGAGAGTTATGGATATTGGAGTAAAGACTTAGAAAATGCTCTTAAAGATGGTGGAGATATATATAAATTTTGTTTATCCTGGCCTAAAGTGACCAAGGACATTGAGAATAAAGTAAAAGAGCAAGAGGATAAACTGTTAAGTTTATCTCAAAGTTTTGATCCTCTCTCCTCTTCCATAATCAATCAAGAGTGTCAGACTATTGCAATCACAAATGAAATAAAGAAGCTTAAGAAGGAGAAGAAAAATAGGATAAACAGGTTAAGTGAACTTAGAGGGATCATTATCCCTAAGTTAGAGGCTATGCATGAAGCCCTAACTGATGCTCAGGCCACAACCCAGACTAGTGATCAGACAGATCTCAAGAAGGCAAAAGCTTTTGCATTCCTATTGAGTGGTCACATCTCAATTTTGGATAGGATGAAGCAGAGTTGGGTGACAGAAGTTGTATAGTTGAAGAATACTTTTGCAGATATACTTAAGTATATGTAAGTACAACTTGTATATATACTTATGCGGATATGTATAGATTATTTTTTAAAATTTTTTTTTGGTGTACAGATTCTACCCTTTGTCATTGATGTCAAAGGGGGAGTGAGGAGCAATGAAAAATGTAGCATCTAGCTAAGGGGGAGCTCCGGAAAAGTGTACATTACAATAGAGCATCATCCAAGGGGGAGTACAATATGACACTTAGTCATTTTTCACTAATTGTTGCCATCAATGCCAAAGGGGGAGATTGTTGGCAAGAGACACTATGTGGCTTCTTGAGTGTTGTCATTGATGGCAACAAAGTCCATCCCACACATTCATAGGACATGGTATGACCATATCGGAAGATAGACTGAAGTGTATCTTGGTCCGGTAAGCAAGAACAGAGTATGTAGCAAGGTCTGACAGTCAGGTCCGGATCTCTCAGAGGAAGTATCTCAGTAAAGACAGACTTGGGGAAGTCAAGTGGAGTACCTTGACTAATATATTCTAGAGATTGAGCCTCTGGTGATGTAAGAGTGAAAAGATATGAACACCTAAGTGTTGGATTCCTATTTGGCAGAGTAGACTGAGGAAGAACTGACCGTCAGAGCATCAGACCTTTTTCCAGATGAGTTATTAATGGTGATCATGTTTCTTGAGGAATCATCCTTGGCTGACCGACATGTTTGATGACTTCTTTAAGTATCTTTTTGATAAACATCACCTAATAAGCAAGGATTCAGCTGACAAACCAGAGTTTGGGAAAATGTTGAGTATTCTGAATGCCGACTAGAAAGATGATTGAAATCATTGATGCGGATATATATACCAGATTGATTTCGCTATGAAAGTGTGTGTGGAACATTGTGTTGTGCGAAGAAAAGTAGAGAGTAGTGTGGAACTTGTTGGTTCCCAAAAATGCAGGTTGCTAACCCTAAGAGGATGCTAGACTCTATGTTTGGATTTGTAATGTTTTTGGACCAATTGACAGAGCTATTAGCTCCCTACACTTCAGGTCCTGCAAACCTAGGCGGGTGTACCTTTGTAACTAAAGCAGAATGAACACTATATGACTTGATTGGATTAGTAAATCTATCACAATGGCATAAAATGTAATAGACGCAGTCCACAGATTATCTCCTACTCCTAATGTACTAACTTGAAATAGAAATATTTTGAATATGAGTTTGGATAGTAATGACTAGTGCCTACTTCTATTGGGCTATGGAGTCGGTAAATGGATGAAGATCTAATGGAAACAGATGTATGAGGTAAGTGGATCTACTTCACAGTTTAACTCGAACTTGTAAGGCACATGGGATGTTTGCACCTTATGCAAACGTGCAAGAATGTTAGTTATAATGCTCTTCTTATACTATCCCAATGATATTCCCCATATTACTGTGAACAACTGAGAGGATGTTTAATTCTAGTAATAAGGGAATTTAGACCAGATTTGTTTTGTAGAAAGGATTTACCTCTTGGTAGAGACCTTATGACAATTTTGATCAACTTCTTTATAGAAACCAACCAATTCGGACAAACTGAATCAACAAATGTGACCAGATAAATCAACAATATTCTTGATACGATAATTTAAATAATACGGAAAAACCATTCTGGAGACAACATTACAACATTTAGGATTTAATATTAACATTACAGCTGAATACTAAAAATAGATAACTGAATTGAAGCATTCTGTTCCATTAATGAAAAAATGTGTATGTATTAGTTCTGATCAGGCATTAATGAAAAAATGTGTATGTATTAGTTCTGATTAGGCGAATGGGTGGAGTGGAATTAAATAATTTCCTACTGCTACCCTAAATCTACTGATGTCTTCTAATCTACTCTTTTTTTGTTTATTTACTCCTCTTCATCTGGCATATATACATGATATCTTCTAGGGTTATGACCTTCTGATTTCCAGTGCAACCTTTGGTATACTTTTTCGTTTAATCAATTATCTTTAATATTTAATCTGACCTTTTACTGTCACATAATAAAGTAATGCTTTAATCTTCATTCTATCTCTCAATGATATTTCTGGATGTGCTTTCACCTTTGTTTGACAAAATGAATTTATTTAGGTAAAATAACTCCCATTTAACCTCCTCAGTGATAAATACTTCACCTTGAATGAAAATGGAATATGTCCAATTTATAACCCTTCAAGTGGAAAATATTTTAGTTTTCCTATGAAGGTATTTTACCACTTATAACATCTTCACTTTAATATTTTTCCCTTGGCATTTCATAAAATCTTTACCTTATGAGAAACTTTTTACTCCAAGCCTTAACCATCAAGTAAATCTTTATTCCGCATTAAATAATTTCTTCAAAGGAATTTTACCAAAATATTAAATTCTTCCAGTAGTCTTGTAAGTGATTTTACTCATAAAATGTTCCACTTTATAATTCTTCGGGTGAAAAATACTTTCATAGGATGTCATATGCTTTTCCAGAAAATATTCTTTTAGGTAAACTAATTACCTATTTAGTTGATTCTTCTGGGAAAATTTTTTACCTCCAAGTGAAACATCAACTATAAAAATCTTCATTAGGTATATTTATTTTGTTTTTCCTACAAATTATTTACCACTTGACAACATTTTCCATAAAAGTGTGAAATTCAAATTTATTTCACTATAGTCTCATTCCATTTGATTTTTTATATGCACCTTTTGCCGATATTCATTTCCCTTTTGAAATAAATTCTCACTTTTAATAATTCTTTTACCTCACGGTTTCCAGCATACGGTATCGATAAGATGTATAAGATCGGTGTGATCTAAATAATCTCTGCCAAAAGCAATTGTCTCCCTGAAAAGTTGTCCATTGGCAAGAAACTTAAGATCGGTGTGAATTAAAAATTTCGCTCCGACTTCAAATGTCATGCCGATACGTGAGTTTAGGGTTTCTTGCCCTATTTGCTTGCTTCAAGTACTGTGGATGCTGGCAACCATCATGGAACCTAGTTTTATGTTTGTAATTTTGGCACTCTGAGATAACATATCTCTCTGAATCATTCCATTAAACAACTCATATGTTTTATTTTTATGCTCCGTTATTGGCACACATGCCTATCAAGGCATTCGCAACTACAATATCTGAAGAAAAAATCCCTCTTCCATTACACTTCGATGGATGTCCATACACTATTTCAAGTCTCCCATTCTAATACAGGCGGGAAGGATGCTGGCAAATATGAACTGATCAGGTTGGAAATCCATTTTTTTGCATATGGTGAAATATGTGTCTGCCTCGTATTTGATCCACGGTCTTTTCCGAACAACACCATAGAATGATATAATATTGGGATGATGGAGTTGACCTAGAATAGAAGCCTCTTTCTAGAAGTCTACTATCATTTGTTCTTGCTCTGTATACCTTCCTTCAAAACAACTGGCTTTGATCTGCTTAATAGCAAAATCTGATCCCTTCCATTTTCTATGATAAACTGTTCCATACGTGCCAGAGCCAAGCTCTCGTATTTCTTATTATTTGCAAACCTTTAACCAATGCTTGTATTTTATGAATTTTAGCAGGTTTATTCACATCAAATGATCTGATTATAATCATGTTGGGTGGAGCAATGAGATTATGCTCAGGAATATTCAATTAGAGCGTCAATGTTGTATTTTAGTTGTGCAGATATTGATATCACTGGAGCTCCATCTTTATATCACATTTATCATCACAATCTAGTGTTTCTGAAAATACTCAAGACCTTCTTCTTTAATATTTTGTATAGTGGGAGAGTACATAAGAAACTGTCATTGTTGTCATTCCTACATCTTGCTATCCATTGTTTCCATTAGAAACATATTTGAAGCATGAGATACATGATAGCCATCTGCGAGTTTTATAGCTACTAGTCATTTCCTCTGCATTTTCTCCAGGTTTGTAACCCAATTCATTTCTGCAAATGTATCTACAGGATGCGAAACATCCTCCCCACTGGTGTCAAAGGGGATATCCTCATAAGCATCGAAGTTAATGCCAGTATTTTCCTACTTTTATGGCTTCTTCCTAACATATAGAAACAAGAGCCTCCATTGTGCACACCTGGGACTTTTGACACCAATGCCAAACCCTAATGTTTCAATCTGCTTCAGAACTTGAATTGCCACTCCTACAACAGCCATCGTGCATCACAAGTCGGATCCCCTATGTGGGTCCGACTAAAATTTTTTTTGTTTTGAAATAAGTTTTTGTCTCGGATTGTCCTGACACTGCATTAGTGTGTTCATGAGGTGTGAAAATGAAATAGGTTTTCATCAGAATCTTCTTTCTGGCACTTTGTACAGTGAGCAAAACAGGCTAGGTAGCCTCCAAAATTGCCCTAGAAAACTGATCAAAACCTCTCCCGGAGCCACGAAAATGCACAAACTTGTAGATTTTTGACTCGAGAATTCAACGCAACAAACGGTTCAGCATGAATTTATTAGGATTAAAAGCTGCTCGCAATCAAAGTAGCTCACTCAGCATGTTTTGCACCTGTTTAAACTCAACTGAAACATGTCATCTTACCTCTTTGGAAAAATATCAAATTTTATATGGAGAAGCTTCCATCCTGGGGATTAGTTCATTTAGGTTACGTGAACATGCATACAAAAGGATTTTTCATCATTCCTCTTCCTTCACAAAATATCAGGTGCTAAAGTTGACCTCTTTGAAGCTGCCTGGGAATGCAGTCACAGAGCTGTGTAAAACCCTTTTGGATTTGATTTTGAAAAAATATCAAATGGAGTGCTAGGATTTTGAGAATTAGCATGAAGGTACATTAATATGGGAAGAATTTGAGACACCAATTGGTTTGTCATGAACATGACCGAATTCCTAGATATTAGGTTCCAAAGTGAACCCCTGAAAACTACACTTGTCAAAACCTGATTCGAGCTCACAAACTTGTAATTTTAAAAACCCATTAAATCTCTTCCTAGGAAGTTGTAACTGGAAAGTTGAGTTCATTTAGGCTTGATGAGTGTGTGTGCAAGAGGATTCTTCGCCATCCATCTTCTGTCATGAAATGTTAAGGGCCAAAGTTGACCTCTCTGCAACTTTCTGGAAATGCAGATATGGCAACTGAGCTTTTTACATTTGCTTTTGATTTTGAAAAAATAGCAAACGAGATGTTGGGGTCCCAAAAATTGGTATGAAGGTACATTATTATGAGGGGAATACAGAACACTGATTAGTTTGTCAGGATCATCATTCAGCTGCCAGATATCAACCTCCAAAGTTGGCCTCTCGGGCTGATTTCACATTATGCAAATAACAAACCTTACCAGAACCCTCCAACTTGGTTCTTCTAAATGTAGTCAAAATTGATCGTAGGAAGCTGAAATCAAGTGTGCTCACTTACATATGGCAGACAAACATGTTTGTGAAATGATTTTGCATGACGACGAACCGGCTCCAAATTATAATGCTTCAAAGTAGGCCACTTAAGCATATTGTGCAGGTGTATCTATGAGTGTTGAAATTGATTTCCACATATGGGAACCTAAAATTTTGCAAAAATTGGTATGAAATTTTAGGTCCCAACAGAACCAGCAATAAAGGTCTGGTATGTGATAGAACAACAACACTAAGGCAGAGGAAGAATGAAGTGCAGTAGATCAGTGTATTGAGCTTAATTGGAACTAAACCTAAGCACATGTGGGTGCTTCTCATCAGTTCAAGTATCTAGTTTACTTCTATAAACTATTGTAGGTAGTGAGCCTCTTGTGAGTAGTGTGCTTGGGCAGTGAGCCCTAATTGGCAAGTGCTATTTTGTACTACCTTATTCTTTTAACAGAGAATACAATCTTGGGTTAATCACCCTGTGGTTTTTTCCTTTAACAGGGTTTTCCACGTCAAAAATATTTTGTCATGTGTGTTAAGTTTATTTCTACTTCCATTGTTATGCATGCTGATATGATTTGATATTGCTCTAATTGCTAAAGAAGAAAAGAAAGTCAAATAATTGAGATAATTGATTCACCCTCCCCCCTCTCAGTTATCAACAATATCATGTCACCAGATGCACCTCCCAACAGTGAACCGCTCTTCAAAGCTCCTTGGTACAAAGAAATGTCATCTCATGGAATGCAATGACTAGAAGATATGAACAAAATGGATTTTTTGATAAGGCTTTAGAAACTTTCAAGCAAATACAATTGGTGGGTGTAAAGACAAATTCCACAACCTTAGCCAACATCCACCCTTCATATGCTAGAATGGGATATTTGGAACATGGTATGGACATCCATCAAAGCATAAAGGATATGGGAATTTTGTTAGATCTTGTAGTTGCAACTACCTGTTGATGATTACAATATACAGCCTTCTAGCCCTCCTTCTAGCGCCAGAAAACTATTGATGACTACAATATACAGCCTTCTAGCCCTCCTTCTAGCGCCAGAAAACTGTTGATGACTGTTTTGATGCAATCATAACAATAAGTTAAAATTCACATATAATGAACTGAAACTATACTTGAAAGATAAGAAGGAATCATTTGACATTCAACTAATCCCAAGTCTACAATGGTTCGGTTGGTCAAGTTCAGTTGGTCAATGTGAAGCTGTAATGTTCAAGGGGCCTTACGTAGTTTAGGTTTGTTTGGTGGTTTACTGGACTAAGAATATGCAAAAAGGTCATAGATTTCAACAAGTATTTTGTTCATTTGCATACAAGTGTTACCGGGCTGCAAGTTTTAGAGGATTTCTTGAATTTTTGTAGCTTTCTTCTTTATGTGTTTATGAAAACTGTCTACTTATAGCTCTGTTATACATGCTTCTTCAAATTTGAGACAATTTCCTTTGGATTTCTACGTTTTCAGCTAAATATTTCAGATGGGTTGGGAAAAGTTAGAAAGATCTAATCTACACCTCACCTAATCTATCGAAGGATCTAAGTGTTTCTGTTATGCACTATGTAAATACCACAGTAAAAACCCTAAATGTAAGTTCTGAGCATTTTCACAAACATACATTTAAAATTGCAAGCTCTCAAAGAAGATGTTTCAAAATACAAAGAAGGGCAGGAGAACACTCAGAAGATAGATGCAGAACTCCAGATTCTATTGTATTAGAAACGAATAGTCATACATGATTTACAATGTAGGAATGACTCTTAGTTTCATTGATCACACTACAGAGAACTTACAAGCTTTACAGATACAGTAAGGCAGCCAGACATTCCACGCGCACCTTACTGCAGACAAACAGGCGACCTCCTTCTTCTACCTCTAAACTATGCTAAGCTAACTTGCTGTGTTTTCCTAGAATCCCTGTTGTAGGCCCTAAAATCCCTGTTGTAAAGTATTACAGTGTAGAGAGGCACAATATAAAGACATTTTGATTGTCCTCACTACAGCAAAAAAAACCTAACTGAACCCCTAGTTCAAACCCCTGGTTACAGCAATAAATACAGGTGAACCAGTTCTCAAAAATATCTCTGAGCAGTGTCAAATCTGGGCGAAATATTGCCCCTTCTGAGAAGTTCTGGCAGCTGGGTAATAACTTCTGTTTGTCTGTTGCAGAAATACCTTTAGCTGCAACCTTGTTCTTTACTTGAATGGCCTTGACTTTTTGCATTTCATCCTTATCTTCTTGCTCCTGAGATCAGATCTTCTGCCTCTATGAGATCACTGTGTTGACTTTCCAGCTGCTTCCTCAACTGCAAGCCTGCAAGACAAGACAAGCAATAAGTATTTCATTTATCACATAAGCAGCATGAAATTAAAATAAGCGTTTAAACCCAGGTGACTGTGCAAGATTGTGGAAACCGGATCCAGAAAACTCCTCAAACGCGCCCAAAATGCGTTCAGACTGCTCAAACTTCATCGGGTCAACCATCGCTGACCGGGAAAATGCCACAGGCGCCAAAAAAAAACACTTTAAAATTCCACCGCCTCATTTCCCGCCCATCGGCATGACCATCGCTAACGGCGTGTCAAAAAAAATGTGTTGGTCGATATACTTCATCATCATGATATTCTGGAAATATGATGCTCTCCTTTATGAGAAGTTCCAGATGACATCATCATGATATTCCGCTTCTGCATACTGGAGAAAAGAACAACATCATCATCATCATCATGTTGAAGAAGAATAGGAGGATATGAATATGATCATGCTACCGAGGAAAGGAAGATGATGGTGACGTCATCATGATATTTGGGCTTCATTGAAATGCTAAGGATGACGTCATCATGATGTTCAGTTAAGATCAGGGGATAATTGTGATATCGGGTCACCTAAGGAGCATGATCAGGATGATGAATGTAATATGATCCTTTTGCGGCCAAGGTAACCCTCTTGAAAGATCAGGATGATGATGATCATCAGGATATTTGCTTTTGTCGAATTTAGAATAAGACGTCATCATCATATTTGGGAACCGGATCGTGCTTGAAAATATCCTGTTGAAGGAAAATGTGATGATGATGATCATCAGGATATCTACTTCTTCGTTTATCAGATCGGGATGACGTCATCATGATATCCGGAGCCTTTGTTAAACTTAGAATATGACGTCATCATGATATTGACGTCATCATGATATTTCACCAACCGGATCATGTTTTGGAAAATATCCTGTCGAAGGGAAAATGTGATGATGATGATCATCATCATCATGATATTTGCAAAAGGTCGTACTTCATCGGCAGGAGGACTTTGCGAAATATCAGGTGGACAAACAAGATCATGATGATCTTGACAATAGGACAGGATAAAAATATGATGATGACGTCATCATCATATTTCATTTTCGGAGCACAAGGATGAGTTGAGGTCATCATGATATTTGCGCTAGGGTGATATTGTAAAATATGATCATGCTGTTGAGGAATGCAATATCGACTTCTTCAAAAAGAAGGGTGATCATCATGATCTTGCAAAAGAAGATCAGGAGGATATGAACATGATGATCCTCTATATCGAATTATGATGATGATGCCTCCATCACTTAGGGAATTTCAGTGAATATAACCCGTGAAAGATCAGGATAATATGAAGTTGTCATCATCATATTTCGAACTTCAGCAAATATTATGATGATGACCCTCCGATAGGTTTATAACACGCACACGCAAATATGCCGATGATGAATTTTCCATTTCAGGGTGATCTTATACTATCAGCATGATATTTTAAGATCAGGCGATGCAAAGATATCATGATGATGCTCGCGATATAAAGATCGCTCGACGGGGGAACTTACCTTGAGTTAAAGTTCATGCCATCATGATATTTGAACCTCAGGATATTATCGGGGGGGGTTCAAATATGATGATGATGATGTTCTTCATACAGTAAAACTGAGTTTATAATATATGACCCTCCTAAAAAATCATGATGCTAATGATGCGCCTAAGGCCTTTTGACGGGTAAAGGGTACTACCACCTAAGATTGACGTCCGGATATTGCGACTGCATGATTTTTATCGGGTGATAGACCAAGATCCTGATGATCTTGACAACATGACTTAGGATAAAAAAAATGATGATCCTCCTGCGAATATCAGGTTTGACCAAAACTTTGACCGTGCATAACTTTCACATATGGAAGAATTTTCAAGTGAAGTAAAAGGCAAACCTGCATGGAATTTCAAGCTCTTTGTAAATATGAGGTCACAGAAACAAAATATGAACTTTGACAAACTGACCTCATGATGATGACCTACCTCATCCTATATCATGATGATGATGCACCTGACCTTCATTTTTACCAGACCACCAGAAAGCAGAAAAACACAAGCAGAAGCAAAAAGCAAAACATCAGCAGGGGTCCCCATTTTGCTAAGGAGCATAATGGGGCGTGTTGTGAACATCACAACAACTAGCAACCAAAACGAAAGAATTAAATTCAGAGTGTTCAAGGAAACTAGATGAAATGAACTCATAACTTCCAACTATCTTTTCCTGCAAATTACTATTCAGCTTAAGACTCAAAGTATTCAATAAAGATGCATGAATTTCCATTTTCAGTTTAGTTGTGTGCATGTGATTAATTATCCTCATCTTGAAGATCGGTTGAACAAACCAGTGACTGACATTAGCCTACGTAGGTGAGGATATTCCCTCATAGCCGACCGGATAGAGCCTTGCTGCCAGCGAGCGTCTATAGCCCCGGCAAGGTTATCGTTACAATTCTCCTAAGTAGAGCCCCACTGCCAATGAGCGTCCATAGCCCCGGTAGAGTTACTTAGATGGCTTAATCTGGATTTTTAGTATAATCCGCTTTATTCATTTATTTATTTTTGTTTTCTAACTTTGAAAGATTTCATAAGATATAGCAATTTGTAACTTCATGATGCAAGGAGTGGGCACTTGCTGAAATTAAGCTGAGAATTGTAATGGTAGCAAGGGTGACCTCTGATTTTTCACCTAATATCTACACTGGTAGGTTCAACAAACCCAAGGATTTTAGGTGTGTCATCGTGAGAAACCTGCTTCGAATTCTTAATCACATTTATTGAATACAAAACTTCAGAAGATGAACAACTCTCTACATTCATGACAGTGACAAATTATGCGTAAATTGCAAATGGTTAACCTGAATATCCTAAATTATATACTGTTTTGAATGGTTGCTAGTTTTGCTCCTTAATACTCTATAGTAAAATAAAGATCCCTGCTGAGGAGACAACAAACAAACCAAACAAACAGGCTATACAAACAACACAACAACAGAAAAAACTGTACAAACAGACAGAAACAAAAAGCAAAAACAAACAGAAGACAAGCTATACAAACAGCCAACCCAAGAAGAAAATAGCAAAAGAAGAACTGTACATTATCCACAGCATTTTACATTAAGAAAGAAAGGACTGCCTCATCCTGACCTTCAAGCCTGGAAGTAGTGTTTCAAATGCTGGCCATTAACTGGTAATGGCACATCTTCTCCAGTCAAGGTCTTAAGTCTAAAGGTGTTATCTCCTATTATTTCTGAGATTTGTAATGGACCCAGCCATAATTTATCGAATTTTCCATGGCTTCCTTTCTTTTCATGTGCTTTGTCCCAGCACAACACTAAGTCTAATATCCTAAATGTTTTGACTCTTGCCCTTTTGTCAAACCACCTCTTAACAACTGCTTGGTGTTTGGCAAACCTCTCGAGGGCTTGACCTCTTTTCTCCTCTGGTTGCAACATTTGCACTATTCTAGCTTCCCTATGGTTATCAAAGCCTAGATATTCATTGGCAAACTTCCAGGTTGGTATTCTCAGATTAACCGGAAGTATGGGATCAGTCCCATAAACTAAGTGATAAGGTGTGCTACCTAAAGCTGTTTTGAACTTGGTCCTGTCCACCCATAATGCATATCTTAATAGGGTATTCCACTCTCTAGGACTTTTGGCAATTAACCTCTTGATGATGTCTAATAAAATTTTGTTTGTTGATTCAGCCAGTCTATTACCTTGAGGGTAATAATTCGAAGAAAACCTTAGAATATTCCCATATTCAAATGCCCATTTAGAAAATTTTAAAGAAGAGAAAGCAGGGCCGTTATCACATACCAATGAATAGGGCGTTCCAAACCTGGTGATAATGTTTTCTTCAAGGAACTTGATAACTACCTCAGTTGTGGAAAACTTGCAGCAGGTGGCCTCAGTCCACCTTGTACAATAGTCCGTTACCGTCAATATAAACTTGTGTCCTGCAGAAGATGGGGGATTGATGACTCCGATAAAATCCAAGCCCCATTGTGCAAACGGTCTGGACTCGATCACAGGCTGCAGTGGATTGGCCAGATTTCTTCCTTTGTCTGCTGCAGTCTGACAGGTGTGGCAGCTTCTGATGTGACTCTTAGTATCTTTGAACATAGTGGGCCAGTAATAGCCCGCTCTCAGTATTTTGTGTGTTGTAGCTAGATGGGAACCATGGCCGGTTCCGTACTTGTCATGTAGTTCTGTCAACACTCTATCAGCTTCAGTTCTGTTTATGCATCTCAGATAAATTCCATCATGGTTCTTCCTGAATAGAAGACCTCCTTGCACCATATAATGCTGTGCCTTAATCTTCAAAGCTCTTCTCTGAGAAGCCTTCATCTTGCTTGGGTACTTTCCAGCTATCAGGAAGGTGCTTAAATCATCGTACCAGCCTGATGCGTCTTGGGAATTCAGTACATATTGCTGTTTTATCAGATTTGGATCCATGTTTGCTATTGTCTGCACCAGCGCCTGCCCTCTAACCAGCTTTGCGGGAATGATCTCCATGTCGAATTCTTGCAGCGTGGTGATCCATTCGGCTCTTTTTTCTCCAGGCTCGTTCTGCATCAGCAACATCTTTACTGCTGCGTCTGGTACTATGGCTTTAATCTGGCTGCGCAAAATATAGTGTCTAAATTTTTTCACAGCCTTCACTAATGCGAATGCCTGTCTTTCGATATCTAGATATCTCAGCTGTGCATCCTTCAGAGGTGCCCTCATAAATGCTATGGGCCTCTCTTCATTATTTTCACCTTTCTGTGTCAAGGCAGCAGCGACAGAATGAGAAGATGCAAAGGAGTAGATGTAAAACGGGCATGTGTAGTCTGGACTTGCCAATACAGGGGCATTAGAAATTGCCTCCTTGATATCCTCAAATGCGGCTTTGGCCACTGGCGTCCATTCCATCTGTGCATCTTTCTTTAACATGGCATTCAACGGCTGCACAATCTCTGCAAAACCTGTTATAAACTTCCGAACAAAGTTAATTTTACCAAAAAATGATTTCAAATCTTTCCTACTGTTTGGTATTTGCAATTTTTTTATGGATTCTATTCTATCCGGATCAATTGAAATTCCATTTTCAGAAATGACATGGCCTAATAATTTACCTTCAGTTACGCCAAATATACATTTCTTAGGATTAAGGGAAATCCCATACCTTTCACATCGCTGGAGTACTTTTCTGAGGTCCTCAGCGTGGGTGGATGCATCCTTGGAATACACAGTTAAATCATCCATATACACAACAATGCATTTACCTGATAATCCACAGAATGCAACGTCCATGGCCCTCTGAAAAGTGGCACCTGCATTAATCAGACCAAAAGGCATTCTTCTATACGCATAATTTCCCCATTTGCAAGTGAAGGTGGTTTTTAGTCTATCTTCTCTGTCAATTAAAGCCTGGGTATAACCTGAAAAACCATCTAAAAAAGACATCATCTTTGCGCCATTTACTGCTTGCAGTACTTCGTCCATTGGGGGCAAAGGATAATTATCCTTTTCAGAAGCCTTCTTCAAATTTCTAAAATCTACGCACAACCTGATGTCTCCGTTTTTCTTCCTCGCTGGTACTAAGTTAGCTACCCAGACAGAATGTCTGACTGAAAAAATTATTCCAGCGGACAGTAGTTTTTTAACTTCCTCAAAGATTAAAGGCTCTAGAATGGCATTTACAGGCCTCTGTTTCTGCCTAAATGGTTTGACTTCTTTTCTTAAAGGTATTACGTGAGTTATGATGGACTCATCGAATGTCTTCAAGTCTTCATAAGTCCATGCTATGACATGTTTATATTTTTTCAGAACATCCAGAACCTCTTTTCTGATTTTCTCAGAGCAAGCTTTCCCAATTAGTACATTTTGTGGGTTTAGCCCAGTCCCTAAGTTATGTAAATCACACTTACCCCCTTCTGTTTTGGGTAAGTCCTTCTGTCTTACTATTCTGTCGAAGTCAAAGATGTGTTCTAATTCAATTACTCCTTTTGGTAAGAAGTTGCTCTTTAAGTTGATCATATCTTCTTCGTCCCATGTTACTTCAGGCCTTTCTTGTTCATCAATGATTTGGGCCTCAAATGCCTCATTACAAGTCAGAAAATTAATAATTTGCTGATCCTCTCCAAATACCTGAAAGTGTGTAATGTTGTCTGGTATACTGGGCACGTTAACTAGCTCAACAGCAAATCGTCTTAATCCTGACAGTGTCAATGGTTCTAATGTACTAGCAGTAACTGCTAACGCATCTGGTCTGTGGTTCAGCTCTCTAGGAATATGCTCTATGTTAAAAGCATCAAATGAATCCATTAAACCCCAAACTCTATGTCTGTAACTAATCATCTTCTTATAATTGCAGGCATATAGTTTCCTCACTTGTCTGACTACTAATTCAGAGTCTGAAAATACTTTGATGGTTTCTACCCCTTTCTTGATGGCCATGACAAGTCCTAAAATTAGGGCCTCATATTCAGCAATATTGTTAGTGCAGGAAAATTGTAATCTATATGCTGCCAAATGTGATTTACCTTGAGGATTTATGAGTTCAATACCTGCACCTGCGCCCTGTTTTGATTTGGACCCATCACATTTTAATGTCCACATGCCATCTTTACTTTTCTGATCTTTTACCTTGGCATACCTTGTCCCTTTTATTGCCTGTGGGGTGTTGTCTTGTTTATTCATGGGCTTTTCCGTTTGGTTATCTTGCATATGTGTGTTTTTAGTTTGCAACTCAGAAGGATAACTACCCTCGTCCTCTATTTCTTTTCCTAAATCTGGAATCAAGGCACTTATATTATCCTGAACATATCTCTGTGCTGGATCAGGATTCTCATTTTTCTCTTGTGACTCTATCCTCCCTATGCACTTTTTGTATTCATATTCAATGATGTCTTTGCATATTTCACAATTCTCCTCAGAATGTTGTCTATCATGGACTCTACACCTATTTTTATATAACTTACATTGGACTGGGAGATTGTGTGTAACGCACTCTTCCACCTCTCGTCTAATGGCACGACCAAATTTGTCTATTGCATTGTTTTCCTCATCTGAAGAATTTCCGTCAGACTCAATGAATAGTGCTGTTCTATTGCTAACACACTTCTTTCTAATGTTTAACATCATAATCTCTTCAATCTGCATCCCATTGTTGGTAATTCTATAGACACCTGGTTCAACAGCAGCATATAATATTTCATTAGTTTGATTATACTCTGTTATCATATGCTTCATTCTGGGCTCTGCCCCTATTCTGATCTGGTTTGCGATGCCTCTCCATGGTAACCACATGTGTGAAAAGTCAGTAGCCATATATCCGTTTAATGTCTTGGACCAATCCCTACTTAGCAACATTCCATAATTTACAGGTATATCCACTACTTGAATGTCAATGATTTGGCTTACCCTAGGGTCTGAAGCTAACTGCACTTGTATGTTCATGAGTTCTCCTATCACGCTAACCTCGGTCTTATCTAATTGTGTGACAACCTTGGCAGATTTGGTGGGAGTCAGCCCGAGAGTTTTACATATTCCTAAGGGCATTACGTTGGCTGAAGAACCAGAATCTACCATGCAATTGTGTATATTCTTCCCACACAACCTAACAGTTAACAAGAAAGGTTGAGTATCCCTCTTATCCGCATGTATTACCACATTTGTATTGGAAGGCTGCTCAACTTTCTTACCCTTCTCCTTAGGTGGTGAATCACTATTAGGAACAGTTATATCAGCAGACACCTTGTTTGTCATGGATGTATCCAGGGATTTTAAAAAAGCATTTCTGATCCCTGGGGTCTTCAATAATTCATTTAGAGGTATGCTGACCTTAATTTTCTTTATTTCCTCTGATAAGTAATTCATTAGTCTTGTTGTCTCCATTGCTTCTGTCTTACTTGTTTGATCCTTTTGCACTGCTGTTCCATTATTTGTGTGCTGACTAGCTTTAAGTATGGCAGGATTGTTGCTAGCATTCTGATCTGGGGGTGTATTGATGTTATTCGGGGGAGTGGAAGTGGTGAAAGGTCCTCCCGGCCTAGGGTTGTTCCTCAAATTGTAGGTGTGGCTTTTATTTGTTTGTTGAAAGGCCTGCACCTCTTCTGTTTCATTTAATATCTCATTTTCAGATTCAAAAGGAAACTGAAAAGCATTTAACACAAAGGCTGATTCAGGATAAAGACTTTCACAACAATATGGTTCATCCTCTAGCAATTCATCCTCTTTCTCTTCTGCAGTTGCAAAGGTAAACGTTTCTAAGACTAATGCTGTGTCATATTCTGAGGGTACTACCTCATTACCCTTAGGAATGAGAAATTCAGAGGTAGGAGGCTGTACATCTACGTTGAAAATACTAGCTGCCAAGTGGAACTGTGGACAGTCATGCTCAGCATGGGCATTGGTATTGTGAAATTTGCACCAATTTTTGGGTGCTGTATTGGCCATTTGTATGCTAGTTATTTGTTTTGCACCATGATTATCTGTATTCTCAAAAGAAGAAGCCAGAGTACCGTTGTTGGGCCCAGTGTTCCATGTCTTGGGTGGCCTAGGTTGATTCTGATTTTTGTTATTATTGCCCCAGGTCCTATTATCTATCACTGGCCCCCTATTTTGCATTGGTTGCCCCTGACTGGGGCCTTGATGCTGATTGTAGTTTTGGTTCTGATTGTACTGCTGATTTTGGTTGAGACTATAATTCTGATTTTGGCCTTGGTTGTGATTTTGATGTGGATTGTAGTTTTGGTTGCTTCTGCCATAGAGATTCTCATTTCTTAGCTGTGTCACTTTGGTTGTTAATCTCTTCAAATGTGCAGTAATCTCTTTGATTTCTTCCCTATCCTCTTGTGCTTTTGCCACAGTTACATCCTTAGGAAGTTGGAAGAAAGGCTGACCATTATTTTGACTGTTATTGGAAGTACTAGCCGTGTAAGGAGTTATAGCTTGGATTGGAGTAGGATTATACACAGGTGTGTAAGAAGGAACCGGATTTACTAGTGGAGCATGCTGCACAGGGACTCCATTCCATGGGTGTGCCTGATTCTGCACCCCAAAATTTCCTCCAAATGGACTGTAAGTTGTATGTCTCATTTCTTGGTTCACTGAGGCTGCCTCTTTATAGGCTTTGGATATTGAATCTATGTCAGGTTTTCTCTTGACAAACATGGCAGTTAAAGGATCCAAAGCAGCATAGTACATAGCCAACAAGGGAGCATCATCTATGGTATAAGGGGCTACCAGCCTAGAATAGGCCTTTTGAAATCTGTTATTGAAATTATCAATTAGCTCTCCCTCACCTCGTTTTATAGCAGCCAATTTATGATACAAAGCACAAGGGTCAATGGGTCCTCTAAATCTTGACAGAAATGCTTCTTCCATAAGTGCCCAGGAAGAAATGTAACCATTGGGTAAGTTTACGTACTAGCTAGAGGCCTGCTCATTAAAGGTGTAAGGAAACAATCTACACACAACATCCTCGTGCTCTAACATAGCCCTAAAACATGCTTCCTTAAATATTCTAATATGATCTTCTGGGTCTTGATGCAACTGGTATTTGGGACATATCTTTTCCAGATTTTTTGGCATGTCATGATAATCATTGAAGAATATGGGAGAATTGACATCGAAATAAGCCATTGCAGGTGTTTGAGCTTGACTTGAACTTGCAGAAATGCCTGGATTGATTGGTGGATTAGGATTTAGAGGAGGATTGAGACCTCCCGGAGTGCCTGAATCAAGATTTAAAGATCTGAACAGCGATCTATCAGGACTTACAATACTACGGATGTTAAAAGGTGACCCAGGAGGTGTTCCAGATGAACTTCCTGCTTGCGATATCTTTGGATTCCAAATTAAAGGGCTTTTACTTCGCCTTGTATCAGGTAGTTGCACAAATATATCTCCTGAACTGGACCTAGACCTAGTCACTCTATTACTGTCGTTAGCCAGTTTGAAATGAAACCTAACTCAGGAAGGCCCTCCTTCTAGCGCTAGAAAACTGTTGATGATTACAATATACAGCCTTCTAGCCCTCCTTCTAGCGCCAGAAAACTGTTGATGACTGTTTTGATGCAATCATAACAATAAGTTAAAATTCACATATAATGAACTGAAACTATACTTGAAAGATAAGAAGGAATCATTTGAGATTCAACTAATCCCAAGTCTACAATGGTTCGGTTGGTCAAGTTCAGTTGGTCAATGTGAAGCTGTAATGTTCAAGGGGCCTTACGTAGTTTAGGTTTGTTTGGTGGTTTACTGGACTAAGAATATGCAAAAAGGTCATAGATTTCAACAAGTATTCTGTTCATTTGCATACAAGTGTTACCGGGCTGCAAGTTTTAGAGGATTTCTTGAATTTTTGCAGCTTTCTTCTTTATGTGTTTATGAAAACTGTCTACTTATAGCTCTGTTATACATGCTTCTTCAAATTTGAGACAATTTCCTTTGGATTTCTACGTTTTCAGCTAAATATTTCAGATGGGTTGGGAAAAGTTAGAAAGATCTAATCTACACCTCACCTAATCTATCGAAGGATCTAAGTGTTTCTGTTATGCACTATGTAAATACCACAGTAATTTGATCAAATCCACAGTAAAAACCCTAAATGTAAGTTCTGAGCATTTTCACAAACATACATTTAAAATTGCAAGCTCTCAAAGAAGATGTTTCAAAATACAAAGAAGTGCAGGAGAACACTCAGAAGATAGATGCAGAACTCCAGATTCTATTGTATTAGAAACGAATAGTCATACATGATTTACAATGTAGAAATGACTCTTAGTTTCATTGATCACACTACAGAGAACTTACAAGCTTTACAGATACAGTAAGGCAGCCAGACATTCCACGCGCACCTTACTGCAGACAAACAGGCGACCTCCTTCTTCTACCTCTAAACTATGCTAAGCTAACTTGCTGTGTTTTCCTAGAATCCCTGTTGTAGGCCCTAAAATCCCTGTTGTAAAGTATTACAGTGTAGAGAGGCACAATATAAAGACATTCTGATTGTCCTCACTACAGCAAAAAAAACCTAACTGAACCCCTAGTTCAAACCCCTGGTTACAGCAATAAATACAGGTGAACCAGTTCTCAAAAATATCTCTGAGCAGTGTCAAATCTGGGCGAAATATTGCCCCTTCTGAGAAGTTCCGGCAGCTGGGTAATAACTTCTGTTTGTCTGTTGCAGAAATACCTTCAGCTGTAACCTTGTTCTTTACTTGAATGGCCTTGACTTTTTGCATTTCATCCTTATCTTCTTGCTCCTGAGATCAGATCTTCTGCCTCTATGAGATCACTGTGTTGACTTTCCAGCTGCTTCCTCAACTG
This sequence comes from Cunninghamia lanceolata, assembly GCA_027924645.1. Classification (NCBI taxonomy): domain Eukaryota; kingdom Viridiplantae; phylum Streptophyta; class Pinopsida; order Cupressales; family Cupressaceae; genus Cunninghamia; species Cunninghamia lanceolata. The sequence goes on from BSBN01000181.1 coordinate 770,243, forward strand.
CAAGCCTGCAAGACAAGACAAGCAATAAGTATTTCATTTATCACATAAGCAACATGAAATTAAAATAAGCGTTTAAACCCAGGTGACTGCGCAAGATTGTGGAAACCGGATCCAGAAAACTCCTCAAACGCGCCCAAAATGCATTCGGACTGCTCAAACTTCATCGGGTCAACCATCGCTGACCGGGAAAATGCCACAGGCGCCAAAAAAAAACACTTTAAAATTCCACCGCCTCATTTCCCGCCCATCGGCATGACCATCGCTAACGGCGTGTCAAAAAAAACGTGTTGGTCGATATACTTCATCATCATGATATTCTGGAAATATGATGCTCTCCTTTCTGAGAAGTTCCAGATGACGTCATCATGATATTCCGCTTCTGCATACTGGAGAAAAGAACAACATCATCATCATCATCATGTTGAAGAAGAATAGGAGGATATGAATATGATCATGCTGCCGAGGAAAGGAAGATGATGGTGACGTCATCATGATATTTAGGCTTCATTGAAATGCTAAGGATGACGTCATCATGATGTTCAGTTAAGATCAGGGGATAATTGTGATATCGGGTCACCTAAGGAGCATGATCAGGATGATGAATGTAATATGATCCTTTTGCGGCCAAGGTAACCCTCTTGAAAGATCAGGATGATGATGATCATCAGGATATTTGCTTTTGTCGAACTTAGAATAAGACGTCATCATCATATTTGGGAACCGGATCGTGCTTGAAAATATCCTGTTGAAGGAAAATGTGATGATGATGATCATCAGGATATCTACTTCTTCGTTTATCAGATCGGGATGACGTCATCATGATATCCGGAGCCTTTGTTAAACTTAGAATATGATGTCATCATGATATTTCGCCAACCGGATCATGTTTTGGAAAATATCCTGCCGAAGGGAAAATGTGATGATGATGATGATCATCATCATGATATTTGCAAAAGGTCGTACTTCATCGGCAGGAGGACTTTGCGAAATATCAGGTGGACAAACAAGATCATGATGATCTTGACAATAGGACAGGATAAAAATATGATGATGACGTCATCATCATATTTCGTTTTCGGAGCACAAGGATGAGTTGAGGTCATCATGATATTTGCGCTAGGGTGATATTGTAAAATATGATCATGCTGTTGAGGAATGCAATATCGACTTCTTCAAAAAGAAGGGTGATCATCATGATCTTGCAAAAGAAGATCAGGAGGATATGAACATGATGTTCCTCTATATCGAATTATGATGATGATGCCTCCATCACTTAGCGAATTTCAGCGAATATAACCCGTGAAAGATCAGGATAATATGAAGTCGTCATCATCATATTTCGAACTTCAGCAAATATTATGATGATGACCCTGCGATAGGTTTATAACACGCACACGCAAATATGCCGATGATGAATTTTCCATTTCAGGGTGATCTTATACTATCAGCATGATATTTTAAGATCAGGCGATACAAAGATATCATGATGATGCTCGCGATATAAAGACCGCTCGACGGGGGAACTTACCTTGACTTAAAGTTCATGTCATCATGATATTTGAACCTCAGGATATTATCGGGGGGGGGTTCAAATATGATGATGATGATGTTCTTCATACAGTAAAACTGAGTTTATAATATATGACCCTCTTAAAAAATCATGATGCTGATGATGCGCCTAAGGCCTTTTGACGGGTAAAGGGTACTACCACCTAAGATTGACGTCCGGATATTGCGACTGCATGATTTTTATCGGGTGATAGACCAAGATCCTGGTGATCCTGACAACATGACTTAGGATAAAAAAAATGATGATCCTCCTGCGAATATCAGGTTTGACCAAAACTTTGACCGTGCATAACTTTCACATATGGAAGAATTTTCAAGTGAAGTAAAAGGCAAACCTGCATGGAATTTCAAGCTCTTTCTAAATATGAGGTCACAGAAACAAAATATGAACTTTGACAAACTAACCTCAAGATGATGACCTACCTCATCCTATATCATGATGATGATGCACCTGACCTTCATTTTTACCAGACCGCCAGAAAGCAGAAAAACACAAGCAGAAGCAAAAAGCAAAACATCAGCAGGGGTCCCCATTTTGCTAAGGAACATAATGGGGCGTGTTGTGAACATCACAACACTACCCTAGTAGACATGTATGCAAAGTGTGGAAGCATAGACAAGGTAAGTGAACTGTTTGACATGATGCCTCAATAAAATGCCATTTCATGGAATGCAATAATTGAAATATATGCAAAAAATGGATTTTTTGATAAGGCTTTATAAACTTTCGAGCAAATAGAATTGGTGGGTGTAAAGCCAAATTCCACAACCTTAGCTAGTATCCTCCTTGCCTATGCCAAAATGAGATCTTTGGAACACAGCATGGACATCCATCAAAGCATAAAAGATATGGGAATTTTGTTAGATGTTGTAGTTGCAACTGCCCTCGGAGACATGTAGCATAGACAAGACATGTGAACTGTTTGGCATGATGCCTCAAAGAAATGTCACCTCATGGAATATAATGATTGAAAGATATGAACAAAATGGATTTTTTGATAAGGCTTTAGAAACTTTCAAGAAAATGCAATTGGCGGGTGTAAATCCAAATTCCAAAACCTTAGAAATGGTATCTTTGGAACACGGTATAAACATCCATTTTAGCATAAAGGCTATAGGAATTTTGTCAAATGTTGTAGTTGCAACTACCCTGCAAGACATGTATGCAAAGTGTGGAAGCATATACAAGGAACATGAACTGTTTGACATGATGCCTTGAAGAAATGTTGTCTCATGGAATGCAATGATTGCAAGATATGCACAAAATGGATTTTTCATAAGGATTTAGAAACTTTCAAGAAAATGCACAAAAGAAACTTTCAACCAAATGCAATTGGCATGTCTAGATAGAACCAAATTTCACAACCTTATCCAACATCCTCCTTGCCTATGCCAGAATGGGATCTGGGGAACATGGTGTGGACAACCATCAAAGCATAAAGGATATATGAATTTTGTCACATGTTGTATTTGTAGCTTCCCTTGTAGACATGTATGGAAAGTGCGTGAACTGTTTGACATGATGCCTCAAAGAAATGCACATTATCATGGAATGCAATGATTGCAAGATATGCACAAAATGGATTATTTGAAAATGATTTATAAACTTTCAAGCAAATGCAATTGGCACGTGTAAAACAAAATCCCTGTAACGATAATTGATCATCATATTAAATATTTAATATAAACTGTCATACACATAATATCATGAACAGAACATCTAGTCTATATATAAAGCCATATAGGCATGTCCAAACAAAGCCATACAGGCATTTACAAAAATATACATCGGTAACATACAAAAGTATGAATACAAAGCCATCTAGGAATACAAACAATGTCCCAAAATCTAGTTTCCTCTAAACTTCTATCAAATAATTGGTGGCCCTTGCTTGGTCGTGAAGATGGAGAGCCAATCAGTGACTCATCCTCTCTCCCATTGAGTAGACCTCCTCGATAGATATTTTTGCATCTCCACCTGTTAATATAATCAAACAATATGCACATTAATATAAAAAACATGAAATATGTAACATCACATATGTAATCGATCACTTACTGCTACTTGATGATCCCTCTCAATCATCTTTTCTCTCTCTCTTCATCCGTAATTAGATGGGTTGGAGTTGTGACCTCTTGTGAGAAGAATCAAGAAGCAAAATTGAATAAAGATAAATATCATTTATGTACAAATGACATGAGATAAAATAAGAAATACAAAATGACATTTACATGTTACTAGCTCATACCTTGGTCAAAGGATTTGAAGACAACATGGCTACAACAATGCTTGCCTGTGCTGACTCATGAAGATGAGGAGGAGTCTCCATATTCAACATTTAAAAATAGAGTTCAAGGTTATTCGAACAAAATAGATACATAACATTATTTAAATGCATAATGATTACAAATGGTTAAATTTACCTTTGTATAAGTGGTTCTGCGTGCAGGGGACCAAGGAAATCATGGAGGTGCTGGTGAAGGTCCCTATTGAAATCATCAAATTGTCACTAAATAATATTACCATTGATATATGTACTATATTTACAATCATGTGATAAATTACATACCTACTGACTCGACCTCCTCTCATAACCCACCAATGGATGGCTAACAAAGGTAGGATGAAGACTTTGACCCTAGAATTTCATTGTGTAGACAATTGTACATACATTAATTTTGACTTATAATATAGATAGTCATATAAAATTAATTACAAATTTAAAATAAGAATATATTAAATCAAGATGAAACTTGTAAAAAATTACGTGGGAGTTAATACCAAATGTATGTTGTAAGACATCATCTGTGAGAACAAGATCATCCAATATGGATGTGTCCACCACTAGATGTTGCCCTTGCATCACAGCATCCTACCAGAGTCCTGCTGCGAGTCCTGCGTCCCATATCCACAAAGGTTCCCACATGAATTGAATAGATGTAGGGACAAATGACACTTGCTACTCTCACCCTCATCAGCCTGGGTGAGATCATCGTTGTGCTGTGCTAGAGACTATGTTAGAGCACTCAACAAATGTAGTGTCTCCACCTCAACACTCTCCTTCAGAGTTGAAGGGAGTGACACATGTGCTGGCCTCATCAGGGGTCTAGGTACACAGTTTTGGTCTCGCTGTGCCTCCTCTCTATCTTAGGTAGAGCCACCACCTCTACCCTGGAACTGTCAAATGTCAAAATAATTAGGAATCTTCTTGAGGACGAACTCGCAATGGAGTTTCCTCAAGAAATATTGTGGCATCTCATTGTTGTTGCATGGCCGCTCATTAAACACCATGTATCATCTGTCCCAAAATTTTTGGGATATATCTTCATTCCTACACCAATGAATAGGGAAGCGTTTGCAAGTCTCTTCTAATTTTTGGCCAGTTTTAGGATGATAAAGTGTGAACATAATGTAGATTTTATAGTTTTTTCGTCCTTCACTTGTTTATAAGATAATTTATGAGCATAGTATTGTTGACACTTCTCCCTATAGTCATGAAATTTGGTGATTTGGTTTGTCACCGATCCAGTGTGAGAAACAATCATCTTTAATGATTTTGCAAGTGCTCTCCTATGATCGGTGTTTGCACTTGGATTATTTAACATTTCAATTAGGGTGTGAAGATGTTTTTTATTTTCTTCTATTTGCCCTAAATAGTTTTCCTGTGTATCTCTTTCACGACGAGGACACGAAGGTGGGGGGTTTTGAGGGTTGTTTTGACCCTCCTCTACTGGATTTGTGTTTTGTGTTGCTTCATTGACTGTAAATTCAATATAAAAAACTAATCAAACATTGAAAAAGTAAAAAAATCTCTTCAAACTCATAAAAATTAATCAAACCCTACCTTCTTCGGCTGCTAGACCCTATATATTTGCTTCACGACATCTTTGAGAGCGGGTTTGGTGAGGTGGCATTGTGAAAACATCGACTACTCTTAGCACTTGCTTGATTTGCCCTTCCTTCAATGCACTCACGCTATTTGACTTGTTTTTTCCTTAACAAATTGCAGTTATGGCCACGCGTATGAATGAAATGATATGTTTTTTATTTTATTTTATGACAGTTATAACGTGCTCGCATTATAGTCTGCATGGGACCAAAACATCATGTGGTGACTTTTTGGTCCCACAACTCCATGCACTTACCCTTGTGATTTGATTAATTAAATATATATAAATTATTTAATTAATGCTAGGAAAATTAACTTAATTAAATAATTAATAATTATTTAATTAATGTGGAAGAATAATGATGATGGATGAAATTATTTAAATAATTAGAATTATTTAATTAACGTGAAAGTATTAGAAAATGGATAATTAAGCTAGGAAGTAAGGTGATTTTTAGGTGTCTACAAGATAAAACAGTTTGAAGTCTCAAGTCCAAGGCTTTTGTAAAATTTTTTATAAGAAATATTAAGCAAGGTAATGGGCCTCCTTTTTTTAATGAATAAGGATCCCCTTCTTTGGGTAACAACTTAATGAGTCCTTTGTTAATCTCACTACTAAGGGAGCCTTCAATAGTTGACCCTTTATAAACCTCAAATAGAATTTTTTTGACCCAATTCAGATTAGATTTATTAAACTCAACAAGAAACCCATCAAAGATAGGAGACTTATCATTCTTTAAATGATAAATAGCTTGTTTGATCTCATCTAAGGATAATTCATTCTCAAGACCACTAGAATCCATAGCCCTAATATTGCAAGGAACAACCCTAGAGATAATATCTCTAGCACTAGAAACAACATCATTGCCACTTGAAGAAAATAAACTATCATAAAAATTCTAAAAGGCCTCCTTATATTTTCCTCATCCTTAACCAAAACTCCTCCCACATCAATTGCAATAACCTTTTATTTTTTATTTTTTTTAAAACCTTTAAAAATTTAAAGAAAAACTTGGAACCCCTATCACATTTGACTACATCAACCTTAACCTCCACATTGCACCCCTGGCCTTATAGAATTGATCACATCTTGATTCTTAACCAATGTTTGAATTTTTAAGCCTCATACTATATCTTCACATCCCTTGGGTAGCTTTGTAACCCTTTTTCAACCTTGAGAAATTCTTCTTGCAACCTAGAAGCCTTGAGGGCTCTTTCCTTTTTCTTATTTTTACCAAAGAGCCTCATAAACTTAACAACCTCCATAGCATTATTCCATGTTTTCACATTAGAGCCCTTAGAGAACATGCAAAAAATTAACACCCATAGATTAGACATAGTACTATAGGAAGGATCTTTGAGGTGAGACACATTCAACTTATACAACCCATTGAAAGAATAAGGAGCAACCACAAGAGAAGAAAGAGGGAAGATTCCAACATTAAAGGGAGAAGATCTAAACTTAGAGTGGCTAGAATCACCTTAACCACATTCTCATTATGCACATGAGGAATATAAAATAAAGATCTATCCAACAAGAATCTATCTAATCTAAAAAAAACTATTTTGGAACCATTCTTAAATTTTGACTCGGAAAACCAAATACCCTTACTATCCTTCTTACATGCCAACAAGTGGGTCAACTAATTTATTTTTCCTCTTAAATTTGGCACAATTTTTTTTCATTAACCTTTCATACAAATTTAGTACCACCAATCTTATCTTCATAAGTCTCGACCATATTAAAATCCCTACACAAACCCAAGGGATGTCTTTTGAATTATTAGCAAGCAATTTTTAAAGATTAGATTTGTCCTTAAATAATAGTTTGGAGCATAAATAGAGAAAATGGTAAACACATTATTTTCAAGATTTAGTTCTATCCAAAATAGTTACAAGGAGAAATGCCATGATTGATCACATTAGGACCCTAAATTGGATTCAACAAAATTGATACACCACTTTCCCTTTTACATTCTTTGAAAAACTTAAAGCATTGGGAGAAATAACTTTACAAGCACCTTCTAAAACTAGATCAATTGATTTAACTACTTGCAACATCACACAATCCAAATTTCTTGTTTTCCATAGAGATTTAACCAAATACTTTATATCATGGGCTTCAAGACCCCTTACATTCTAACTCAAGATTTTCATTAAAGATAATGAAGGAAATGAGAGAGCGTTAATTCCTATAAGGGGGGATTATCACTCACCTTACTAAATTTTCCAAAAAAGGAATAGAGAGTGTTACTCCTAGTTTTGATTTGATCAATAGCCATATCATTATCATTTTCCCATTTGATCCAACCAAGAAAAAATCAGTGTCTCCTTCTTGAAAACCCATTCATTGCCTTTTAGAAAAAATGCTTCCTTTGTCGCTTGAAATATTACTCTTACCACTTAAGAATTTACCATCATTATGAAGAATAGGCTTATTTTAAAGAGGTTTTACTAGAGGACGTTTTATAATTTTTGAGGCTCTAATAATATTTTATTATTAGGTCATTCACATGATTTTGTTTGACATGGGGCTTTAACACAATGGAAGACTTATTAGACCTAGGAATATTCATGGGATTAACATCTTTGACCATACAGTCATCATGGCTTTTCTCAATGAATGTTAGGATGCAATTCTTCTATGTCAAAACTTTTATTAACACCACTTTTAGGTTCCAAATTATAACCCATGACAATGCTATCATTATTATTTCTAGTCACTTTCTTTAAATGTTTTCCTAATATAGAATAGTTTATTTTCAAATGCCCATCATTTTTATAATAAAACATGCATTCAACCCATTGAGCCCCATAAATTTTGAATTAAATGCAGTCCCATGTAATGGTACATAAATAATATCAAATGAACAAACATTATGTTTCAATGAAATGAGAATCCTTGCATTCATATGCAAGAATGAAGGCCTTGTATCTTCCAATTTAATTACATCACCCAATAGCTTTAACACCTTAGGGGAAAAAACACAAACATGGTAGAACATTACATATTTCTAAGCATTCTGAAGAAGAATTTAACACCACATCATTAGGGTTTACAATTAGATCCCATATAAAATCTCTAAAGAGGGATCTCCCTACATTTGAAAAGTCATTATTTAAATTCTTTTGCATGCTATTATTTTTAAAGAATGCAAAAAATCCCCTTTTGAATTATTTGACATAAGGTAACATGTAAACCTAGTTTTTCCCCAAATCATGACCAACTATTTATAAAAGAATTTCCTTGCAGGAAGCACATCAAGATTTAAACATAAAAATAAAATACTAAATCACTTAACCTATATTCTCCTATTTCCAAAATATGCAACATTTCCTCATTTAGAAACAATTTTAGAGTAAAAAGATGTTTACCCTACAAGCCTTCCATTTGGCCATTATCTTAAAGGAACCCTCCATCTTTAGTCATGAACACAACTCCTTCATTTACCTCTATCTAATCACCTACCACAAACACATCCTTAAATAATTTACCATATTATTCTTAACCCCTAAAATCATTTCCATCCCCACTCTCCATATAATACATACTACCTTCCTAAAAAACAAACAAAACCTCTTGCAAGGATGGTCCAGGAGGGTTCTCCCCTCTTGTAGAAACAAACGCTCAAACACAAAACCAAAATTCACAAAACAAGATTACAAGAAAACTATTCAATTCTTGATTTATTTTATTCAAATTTGCTCACAACCAACTATAAATTTGCAATACAATAGTTTGTATTCTCAGCCATTAATGGCTTCTCTCTCTCACAGGAAAATCCACATACACACTCTCACAGTATCATATTGGCTTACCATTTCTATGTACACCCTCCTCTGACTGATCCCTTTCTCTTTCTTTCTTCAAATTTGTAACAGAGAATCCTTTATATTCCTTCCAAAATGGTGCTCGATCAAACTCCTTCTCTGTAGTTCCCAAATGAGGCTACTCCCCCTCACTATTTATAGTTTTTCTATGTCAAAATAACATGGTTGAGCCTCAATAGAGGCGTGCTTGTTCCCTGTTACTGTTGGAAAATGTGCCTCAAATTACTGGCTTGATATTCTATTTACAGTGTTGTGTGTTTATTCCTTCATCAGCCTGATTGATCACTTTCAGTGGGACCTTCTACATAGTCTCCTTGATGGACCGATAACCCTCCTTGCTTTGTCATTATGTAGTCTATCGGTGGGAGTTAACCACTTCGGAGGGAGTCTCTAAGCCATCCCTTCGATAGCCTGATACAAAGCGTTAGCTCTCCATCGGAGTGACTTAGTGTCTTTGGCAGGACTTTTTTTTGAGTCTCTTCGATAGTTCAATACAATGTATTCCTCGCTAGCTCATGGTGGATTGGTGGGTCCCAGGCTTAATCGGGTAGGGGAGCGGGGAGTGATGACATGTGTGACTTGGTGACATGGGGGTTGGCAATGACATGGAAGTGGGGACCACTTGGAGCATTATTGATCTTCATCGAAATGACATCCTTATATTGGTGAGAGACAATATCTTGTCCCTTTGATGTGGCAATACACTAGATTAGATGGTGTCGACGGAGGGTGAAAAATGTGATTTTGGTGAGAGACTGTTTGTTGTCTCTTCAATTTTCTGATATAAAGTGTTTGGCGAAGTTTGGACTCTTTTCGAGGTGAAATAAGGACTTCGAAGGGAGACTGTCTGGAGTCTCTTCAAAGTTCTGACAAGGGCATCAATAGTTTGACATGTTGGACAATTAGATAGTTTGTGTAAAGTTACATATGGAAGTTGAACCGAATCATTCGTATGGTATGGAAGACATAGCAACTGTGTGAATGTATGTTAAGAAGAACATTGGAACATTCTGTCATTGAGAGTTAGCTGTTCGATTGGAAGAACGAGGCTAATCAGAGAAATGTTCTGCTACTAAAGTTGATGCTATGTGGATTAACACCTGAAAGCACAATTCTGTAACTTTGTATGTAAACATTATTTACTGTAATACAAAGTGATTTTGCTTGGTGTGTGGGTTTTTCTCCCGTAAGGGTTTTCCCATGTAAATCTGGTGTTCATTCTATGTGTAATTTAAATTGTCTACTCTATTATTCTAGTTAATGTGCATCTTTAATGAAATGTAATTATAAATTGAATGTACTATCTACATTTCTCTTCTAAGAATTGGCATTTGGAAGGCAATTTCACACTTTTCTTTCCTTACAAGTGGTATCAGAGCTTGGCCAATTGTGTTATCCTTGTGGGTGAGTCAGGTTTTTTGTGCTGATTTAGTTGAGTGGGAGTTTTGTAGAGAAATTGATTTGAAATTTTATTATAGATTTGAGATGGCAAGCACATTTGGAAGAATAGAGATTGAGAAGTTCAACAGTGGCAATTTTGAGTTGTGGAAAGTTAAAATGGAAGATTTACTCATGGATCAAGAGTTATGGACCGTAGTGTCCTCTAACAAACCATCCACAACCTTGCAAGATGATTGGGATGCATTGGACCAGAAGGCCAAGGGTTTGATCAGAATGTGCTTGGTTGATTAAGTTATCCTAAATGTCCATGAAGAGAAGACTATCAAAACTTTGTGGAAGAAGCTTGGTGACATTTATCAGGGGAAATCTCTGGTAAATAAGTTATTCCTAAGGAGGAAGCTGTACTCTTTGAAGATGGAGGAAGGAACATCTATTGTAGATCATTTGAATACATTTAACATGATCATTGTGGAGTTGACATCTTTTGGTGTGAAAATTGAAGATGAGGATCGTTGCATGCTCCTGTTGTGTTGATTGCCTGACACATGGGATCACCTGGTAATGGCTATTGGGAGTACAAAAACTACTTTCAAGATGGAAGATGTGGTTGTTTTTCTACTATCAAAGGAAATGTGAAGGAAGTCTTCTAAGATGGCTAAGGAGGCCCTTGATGTTCGAGGCAAACCAGAGGAAAAAGGAAAGAAAAAAGACAAGAAGTCTAGATCCAAGTTAGGAGTGGAGATCAAAGTCTCCTAGTAAAAATCCAAGGTAAGGTGCTAGAATTGTGGCTAGACTAGAGACATCCAGAAAGAATGCAAAGAGGAGAAAAAGAAGAAAAAGAAGAAAAAGAAGAACAATTCTTCTGATAAAGAATCTTTCAGAGTGATGCAGATACCTTCATTGTAGCCTTGGCGACACGGGCATCAGATGATGTTTGGTTGATTGACTCAAGTGCATCCTTTCACATGACCTCTCATAGAGATTGGTTTTCAAAGTATGAAGAATACAAAGGTGGAAGGGTGTATCTGGGTGTGACTCTCACCTGGAAATTGTTGGTCATGGAAGAGTCAGAATTAAGTTTCCTAATGGAAGAATAAAAGGAATCAATGATGTAATGCATTTACCAGGTCTGGCTCAAAATTTTCTTTCTGTATGTAAGCTGAATGATGTTTGCGTGCAATTTTCTTTCTCAAATGGTGGTTGTAGAATGACTAGAGGCTCTATGGTGCTGGCCAAGGGTGCACACATAGGCAATCTGTACATGCTGGACACACTTGCTGTTCAATGTAACAGTGTCTCTACAAAGTCAAGAAAAGATGCTAATGCAGGGAAGGAGAATGTCATTCCTCTGGGTGTAAATTCCTTGGAGGTAAAACTCCCAACAGAGAAAACCATGCTGTGGCATCATAGACTTAGCCACATAGGAGAAAAAGGATTAAAAGCCTTGAAAAATAAAAACCTAGTTGAAAGGCTTGATGATTGTAAGCTTGAGTTTGATTTTAGTGAACATTTCATTAATGGAAAGCAAAACCGTGTTTCTTTTTACTCTAGTCCTCATAAATCTTCTGGCATACTAGATTATGTTCACTCCAATGTATTTGGTGTAGTGAATCTTCCTTGGTTGTCAAAATCTAAATATTATGTTTCATTTATAGATGATTATTTTAGAAGAGCATTTGTGTATTTTCTAAAAAGTAAATTAGAAGTGTTCAGTTGGTTTAAGGAGTTTAAAACCTTGGTAGAAAACCATACTAGTAGAAAATTAAATGCTTGAGGATAGATAATGGCAGTGAATTTTATTTTGCAGATTTTGAAAGGTATTGCAAAGACCATGGAATTAAAAGGCATAAAACTACACCTTACACTCTACAGCAGAATGGAGTTGCTGAAAGGTTAAACAAGATGCTGATGGAAAGGGCGAGAAGTATGTTGAGTAGTACTGGTCTAGAGCAAAAGTTATGGGCTGAGGCTGTAGCTACAACATGTTATTTGATTAATCATTCACCTACTTCGGCACTTGTTGACAAAACACATTTGGAAGCATGGTCTAGTAAGAAGCCCTCTTTAAGACACATTAGAGTATTTGGCTATGAGGCATATGCATATGTGCCAAATGAGAAAAGATCTAAATTAGAAAACAAGGTTGTAAAATGTATCTTTATCGATTATGGTATTGGTGTGAAAGGATACAAGCTTTGGAATCCAGTTACTGAGAAGGTAAATTATACAACAAAAGTGTAATCTTTCATGAGATGAAACCTTCTATAGTGTATCTATAGCTAGAGGTAAAAGAAGTTGAAAAGAAGAATGATGTAGTTGAAATTCCTCTAACTCTAGATAAAGAGGAACTACGAATTCCAAGTGTACCTGATACCGAGGAAAGCTCAAGTAGTTCTAAAAGTTTTGAACAAGAAGAAGAACCACAAGCTCAGCCTTAGCCAATGAAGAGGTCTACACATGAGAAGCGACAACCTGAAAGGTTTGGATATTCTATGTTGGATTCTAGTTGTGCCTATGCTTTGATTGCTAACACTAATGAGCCTAGGACTGTGAAAGAGGCTATTAATATGTCTAATTCAGATTCCTGGTTGGAAGCCATGAATGAAGAAATGACATCATTGAAAAAGAATGAAACCTAGGATTTGGTACCTTTTCCTAAAGGTCGAAAGCCTGTTGGCTATAAATGGGTATTTAAAAAGAAAATTACTCTGGATGGCAGTATTGAAAAGTATAAAGCTACGTTGGTCATGAAAGGTTATTCCCAGGTAGAGGGAATTGATTATGGAGAAATATTTTCTCTTGTAGCTAAGCTGACATCTATTAGATTTCTATTGTCACTTGCAATAGCGTATGACTAAGAGATTGAGCAAATGGATGTGAAGACAACATTTCTTCATGGAGATTTGGAAGAAGAAATTTATATGTCCTAGCCTAAGCACTTCGTTGAAAAATGTAAAGAAAATCTGGTTTGCAAGTTAAAGAAATCTTTGTATGGTTTAAAACAATCGCCTAGAATGTGGTACCAAAAGTTTGACATGTTTGTGTTGTCATTGGGATTTGTGAGATTAAAATTAAATCATTGTGTGTACTATAAAACTGAAAATGGTCATTTACTTATTATTTCCCTATATGTGGATGACATGTTATTCATTGGGAATGGTAAGGGTATGATTTCAGAATTAAAATCTCAATTGTCAGCATAGTTTGAAATGAAAGATCTAGGTGTGGCTAGGTATATTCTAGGGATGGAAATCAGAAGGGATAAGGCAAATAGAAAACTTTGGCTTAGCCAGAGCAAGTATATTAATACTGTCCAAGAGAGGTTTAATATGATAGATTGCAAGCAACTAGTTGTTCCAGTGTTGCAGGGAATGAAGCTATATGTTGAAGATTGTCCAAAATATCCTACTGAGATGGAGGACATGACCAGGGTGCCTTATGCGAGTGCAGTTGGCAATTTAATGTATGCAATGGTCTATACTAGGCTAGACATTGCCCAAGCAGTGGGAGTGCTTAAAGTCGGTATATGGCTAATCTAGGAAGACCACATTGGGATGTTGTGAAAAGAGTTTTTAGATATTTAAAGGGTAGTGCAAAGTACACCTTGTGCTATCATGGTAACTCTGCTGGATCTAAGATTTCAGTAAGCATTCATGGATATGTGGATTCTGATTGGGCAGGGGACATTGATAGTAGAAGATCCACCACTGGATATGTATTCACATTGTTTGGTGTTGCAGTTAGTTGGATGAGCAAGTGACATGCTGTAGTCACTTTGTCCACTACAGGGGCTGAGTACATGGTAGAAACTCACACCTGCAAGGAAGCCATTTGGCCTAGACGTTTGTGTTCTGATATTGGGTTTAATGCAGGACAAATTACTATCTATTGTGATAGTCAGAGTGCCATTTGTTTGGCAAAAATCCCACTTTCCATGCTAGGACGAAGCATATTGATGTTTAGTACCATTTTGTTCATGATATGGTGGAGGATGGAAATGTTAATCTGGAAAAGGTGAATACTCTGGAGAATGTTGCTGATGCATTGACTAACCTTGTGAGCATAGATAAGTACAGATAGTTTGTCAGTTCGATGGGCCTTGGGGCTTATGACATTCAGTAACTTCAAGAATTGGAAGAAGCCAGTAAGTTCTTCATCAAGTGGGAACATGTTGGAAAATGTGCCTCAAATTACTAGCTTGATATTCTATTTGCAGCGATGTGTGTTTATTCCTTCATCAACCTAACTAATCACTTTTGGTGGGACCTTCTACATAGTCTCCTCGATGGACCGATAACCCTTCTTGCTTTGTCGTTATGTAGTCCATTGGCGAGAGTTAACCACTTCGGAGGGAGTCGCTAAGCTGTCCCTTCGATAACCTGATACAAAGTGTTAGCTCTCCATCGAAGTGATTTAGTGTCTTCGGTGGGACTCTGTCTTGAGTCTCTTCGATAGTCTGATATAGTGTATTCCTCACTAGCCCATGGTGCATTCGTGGGTCCCAGGCTTAATCAGGTAGGGGAGTGGGGAGTGATGACATGGGAGTTGGAAATGACATGGAAGTGGGGACCACTTGGAGAGTTATTGATCTTCACCGAAGCGACATCCTTATATTGGTGGGAGATGATATCTTGTCCCTTTGATGTAGTTATACATTGGATTAGATGGTGTTGATGGAGGGCGAACAATGTGATTTCGGTGAGAGACTATTTGTTGTGTCTTCGATGTTCTGATATGAAGTGTTTGGTGAAGCTTGGACTCTTGTTGAAGTGACACAAGGATTTCAAAGGGAGACTATCTAGAGTCTCTTCAAAGTTCTGACAAGGGCATCAACAGTTCGACATGTTGGATAGTTAGACAGTTTGTGTATTGTTACATATGTAAGTTGAATTTAATCATTTGTATGGTATGGAAGACATAATGACTGTGTGAATGTATGTTAAGAAGAACATTGGAACATTCTGTAATTGAGAGATAACTGTTTGATTGGAAGAACGAGGCTGATTAGAGAAATATTTTGTTGTTGAAGTTGATGTTGTGTGGATTAACACCTAAAAGTACAATTCTGTAACTTTGTATGTAAACATTATTTACTGTAATACAAAGTGATTTTCCTTGGTGTGTGGTTTTTTCTCCCGTAAGGGTTTTCCCATGTAAATCTAGTGTTCGTTCTATTTGTAATTTAAATTGTCTACTCTGTTATTCTAGTTAATATGCATCTTTAATGAACTGCAATTAGAAATTGAATGTACTATCTGCATTTCGCTTATAAGAATTAGCATTTGGAAGGTGATTCTACACTTTTCTTTCCTTATAGTCATGTCCCCTCCTTCCTATGTACAACAACCTATATCCCATGCTGCTGTTGTCTAAAATCACCTTCTGAGGTGTTTTGTGCACCCTTCAATCTCCCACTTAGCTTTGTTTATGTTATTTCTTCTCCACAACACAGCCTCTCTCTCCCAAACTTACACACACTCACTCTGGATGGTCTTCTCTATTTTTATTTGATCTGGTCCCCTTTTGGTAGCGTTCCCCTTTCCTCTTCTGGCCTCCCAATCCTCTAAATTGACCCCCCTTATCTGTTGTGTTCTGTTCGTTATATGATACGCACCTCATAAGGAAATGAAGAGATGCCTTGAGTGAGTGAAATGACTCCAGGAAATAATAAAATGTGAGATTTATTAACCTCTCTATTCACTGCCACTATCATGAAACTAACAAATGAAACTGTGTCATGAAATTTTCCCCTATCATGGTGTTTTACAATTCAAATTACATATATTAATAGACTCAACATAATAGCTGACCTCCACAACAAATTAAAACATATCACATACACTTTCCCTTCCAAACATTTAACATTAATGAGAAACGACATCCCATATATATCTTGTATCTGATAAGGATGAATACCAAGGTGAGCTCTCCATACTGCTGCATATTGTTTGAATATAAGTAATGAGTAAGATCTCATCAACATCTTGTCGAACTACTAACAACAACATGTTTATGTCACCTTCAAGATGACCACAACAAATTGTACAGAATGAGTGCTCGAGCTAGAACTGGACTTTCACTATAACTCCACATCAGGTGCTCAAAATCCTACAAAAACTAGAAAATACATGTAATTAAACATCCCTAAGACCTTCACGAATCCATTTGTTCTCATGTGCCACAGAACTCCAAATTTTGCATTCTCGCCACATTACCTGCACAAGTCATGGAACTTAAAAATCTTAGAAACTAGAAGGAATTTGGCCATGAAATCTTTGTGTGTAATTCTAGAATACTCTTAAAATCTTTCTTGTTAGAGGGTTTGTCACCAAACCTCATAAATTGCTCCGAACAATTGTTTCATTAAGACTGCCCTGTTATGCGCCAGGGATGAAATTGGAAAACACTAAAATTTCACATTCCTGACTATACCAATCACATTCTATGCTGATAAAAGCCATTAGAACCCAATCAAAACAAATAAAATTGAAAATTAAACCTGCAACTTTTTTTGGTTGATACCAGATTGCCCATTCGCTTGGATGCTCTTGTATCAAATGCCTTCTCATGCTTGAGTGTATGAGCTAAGAGATTCCACAATGAGGATCTTTCCAATATAAAAAATTGAAACAACCCCAAAAGGGACCCCCACTAAACAACAACACAACATAAGACCATAAACAAAAACTCTACCCACTAAAACACAAAGAAAACAAAGGTGAGAAGAGAACAAGATGAACAAGAAGCATAAACAAAGGTGGAAATTTTGAAGGATTAGTTTTTATCTTCCATACAAGAGCTCTCTCCCTTTCCTTCTCTCAAATAATAAATGTTAGCATCTAAAATTTAAGATAAATAAATGAATTAGAGTAAAATTATAAAGAATATAGTTAGAGATTGTGGAAAAAATAGATTTAGAAGTTGTGAAAATTATAGAATAGTTATGAAATCTTATAATTGTGTTCCTAGTTAACAAAAAGTCTAAGTGACACCATGGAGAAAGACTAGCTACAAAAAGAATGACACTATTAAAACTAGATATAATTTTTTTATTATTAGTAATTTTATAGATACTCTATGCAAACAAAAAAATCAATGTAATTCAATTGGTTGCTTTCAATGCAAGTCAATGCTGAGAAAATCTACGAACTTTTTGTTTATATTAATAATTATTTAGCTTTGTTTTAAAGAAACAATTAGTTAAAGCTATAAAGTATATATATCTCTCATTATATTCTTTTGAGAAGAAGAAGCTAATATCCTCCCATACTTGTAAGTGTCTTCAATGTACCTCCAAGGAAAATAAAAGAGTAAAACCAAACAAATTTAGAATTATTCCAAACTCCACAGTGAAGTAATATAATTGAAAACCATGTTATAAGCCTGTAAAGTTAAAGTTTAGGAGGTTTCCAAGGTAAGTGCTTTGAAAATTTTCAAAAGTTAAGTTAGTAATGGATTCCTTCAAGGGTTGTGTTGGGTCCAAAATCATAGCTCCACAATCCTTGTGTACTATCTCATCCTTAAATCCAACAAATTATCATCAAGAGGGTAAGATAGGGGCTCATCAATAGATTGTGGATGATCAAGGTTAACTATTGTGAGTGGGGAGACTCACCTTCATCTTGTACTAGGCCAAGGGGAGTTTTTCCTAAGGTCTCATCAATAGGACAATTAAAGATAAATAAAACTTTATACTCAAGGACTTTACAAAACCATACCCAATATGCTATCAACCCAAATATTTATCATTAGGTTCATGTTATAATTGATTACATGCAGACCTACAAGACCTCCAATTGGTAGATGGTAACTCACACTTGCCATGCAACAAAAGATAATAATTGTATTATTTCTTAGAAAAGGAACCCACTTAATATTGCATACACATGGGTAAGAGGGAGAATATATCATCATGATCCTCCAAAAATATTTTTAGTTTTATGATAGCATAAGATATGACAGAGTTTACAATATTG
This sequence comes from Cunninghamia lanceolata, assembly GCA_027924645.1. Taxonomy (NCBI): domain Eukaryota; kingdom Viridiplantae; phylum Streptophyta; class Pinopsida; order Cupressales; family Cupressaceae; genus Cunninghamia; species Cunninghamia lanceolata. The sequence continues at coordinate 788,910 of BSBN01000181.1, forward strand.
AATCATACAGGCATGGTAACATTTAAACTACTCCTATAACTAATAAGAGAGAAGATAAAATAAAGGTGCTTTGCCTCTCACTAATTATACCAATGCCTACTCCATTGGACAATAGAGTCATAGCTAGGAAAGAGGATGAAGCCATGCTTATAAATAAATATTGTAACAAAGCTTCATATGTATACAAACTCACAAAATAAGGAAACTTGCAAATGTACATTCTTAGTTATCCCTAGAAGATCAACAATACCTCACATGCAACAAGATGAAACCATTACAAAAGAATTTTGCAATGCTTTAAAATATTTGTCATATTATAATCAAATCGTGTTATAATCATGCTAGAAAATCTAACAAGTGAGAGACAACAACTAGGTTTGAAGCCTCTTTTGAAATACTACAAACTACCATGGAGACATTCACCTATAGGTAAAACCTAAGTATAGACTATCCATTCGCTTGATTTACAAATATATTTCATCATTTCTAGAACTAGGATTTCATTATTTGGTGCCCTAGAATAAACTTGAGGCTTTCTTAGTCATGGAATTGGTTCAACGACCAACCCTATTTACAACTTTAAGTCTTGTATATATAGCACTCTATCACAATGCCTTCTAGCAATCCATTGGGATTCTTGGGATCTTTTGCAATTTGTAGCATTAAACATGCCAGCACATCTACCTACAAGGAAATCACTTGTATCTAATGTTTAATGATTTGGAGTAGCTAAAACATCCTCGTGCACTTAGAAATATAGGCCTAGGACCTATTTTTAGATGTACGATGACAATGTTCTCAACTATAACATTAATGATGTTGAGGCATCCCTACCCATTTTCAAATTCTTCTCTATGCCTCGCATTTGTAACTACACCTTTGATGGGCTCACTGTTTCTTTGGCAAGATTTCAGGGAGCATACATATCTAATACATTTAATTTTAATCATTAATGGTGCCCTTGGAGAAACAAGGGAAGTAGGTAAGGTTTCCAACTTACATGAATGCCATATTGTTGACAAGTATCTTATGAAACTAATCTCAATTTAAAACCAAGGGATAGCATCACCATGAAATCCTTACATAATGCAATAGTAATCACAATGGATCTTGGTGCCTCCACTAATGTTGTCTTGCATTTGATTGACATTACCAAGTGATGGAACCTATTTCTTAGTTTGAGCTAAAGGATGCATTAGAGGTCAATATCTCTATAATGGAATCTAGCCAATTTATCATAATACCCTTTTCTTTAGCAAATGTGCTTATTAAGTGTACTAATACTTATATTGCACATCGGTGTATGGTCAAAGTTTCAAGGAAGAGCATGCTAGAATTAGACAAACTTCTACTTGTTAAATTGAGTCCCAATAGGTTCCATTATATTGAAGAAAAGCTCAAGAAGGCCAAGGAAAAAGAGAAAATTATTTTGAAATTCAAAGAAGATCCAAGAAGATCATGGTTCAAGCAAGATGAGGTTGAGGTTGAACTTACCAAGAGGAAAGATTTAATATACAAGAAAATGTGAATCTAGGGCACTATGTCTAGAGTTAGTTGGAGAGAATAGTGCTTAACAAATAAAAAATAAAGTAATTTTATAATAGAAATATATGTTAAATTACTGATAAAAATATTTGAAGAACCGTTTAATGTTAAATATAGATATGTTATATTTAAAAAAAAAGATATGGAAAGATTTTAAGGAACACATGTCTATCACAAATTGTTTGAGTTGAATGGATGATATAGTTAAACCTATATTTACAATTTTATTTCATAAAATTATTTTAAGAGTTAAATATAACTCCTTATTACGATTTCATAAAATTATTTTAAGAGTTAAATATAACTCCTTATTACACCCAGAGGCATAACTACAATGGCAACAAGGGGTGGAGTGTAATGGCATAACTACATTGGCAACAAAGGGTGGAGTGTAATGGCGTGAGTCTGTTAACAAAAACAAAAATATAACCCACATGTTTTTAAAACTAAAACTATAAAATAATTCTTAAATAATTCAAAAGAAAAATAACATAAAATATATAAAATAAAATAACTCTTAGTAAATAAAATAAGTCTTAAGTAAGTAATAATAGACCAACATATAGTTTAAAAAACTAAAACTATAAAATAATTGTTAAATAGTTTTAAAGTAAAATAACACAAAGTAAATAAAACACAATAAAATAATTTTTAATAAATAAAAGTTAAATTTTATGATTTTATTAATTATATTTATATTTTTCAAATTTTGTTAATTTAGTAGTTTGATTATTTTATTATTTTATTTATTATATATTTTATAAAGGATGAAAAAAATATAAAGTGGGGTGAAAAAAAGTAGGAAAAAGACTTAAGGTTGTTGTGAGTAAAATGATAGTATTTTCTTGAATAAAATTATAAGTTAGGGTTATTTTTTGTATTTACCTTTGTTCAGGCAGCTCCTGTGTATTTCCTGAAGGAATTTGATGCTCTCTCATGATAATTTCTTTGGAGTGGTAACTTGTCGACTGCTAAGTGGAGCCTTGTTAAGTGGGAAACTATGTGCAGACCAAAGAAAGAGGGAGGTCTTGGTTTATGTTCTTCTCTTTTGAATGGACAAGTTCTTGCAGCTAAGTTATATTGGCATTGGTGTACTAGTCAGCATCGGCTATGGGCCTGTATTCTCACCCATAAGTATTTTAAAGATGTTGATTATTTTGATGTTCCTTGCTTTCCTTTGGAGGGAAGGGGGTCTATGATCTGGCATACTTTGAAAATGGGGGCTAAGTTGGTTAAGGATGGGATTTTTTGGATCTGTCATTCAGGGTCTCAGGCTCTTTTTTGGCTGGATTCGTGGGATGGTCACCCTTCTAGCCTTTCCTCTTTTCCTCACCTCAAGTCTCTTTTTGATATTTTTACTACTGCAAGTTGGGACACGGTTGAGCATTATAAGGTTACACAGAATTGTGGGATGACTATTAGTTTTAGATGGAAGCACTCTGTTGAATGGCCTCTGAGAGGATCTAAGAGGATATGTGTGAGTTGGATCAGATTCTTGTTTCTCATGATTGCACTACTTTGCTCATGTTATGCTGAAATAAAACATCTCACTCCCTCTCCTCCTCACTTCCTCCCCTTCTCTCTCTTTCTCATCTCTACTTTCCTCCTCTCTCTATCTCACTCTCTACTTCCCTCCCCTCTCTACATCCTACCCTCTCTCTCACTCTCTACTTCCCTTCCCTCTCTACCTCCTACCCTCTCTCTCACTCTCTACTTCCCTCCCCTCTCTACCTCCTATCCTCTTAGTCTCTACTTCCCTCTCCTCTCTACCTCCTATGCTCTCACTCTACTTCCCTCCCCTCTTTACCTCCTACCCTCTCACTCTCTCTCTCAGTCTCTACTTCCCTTCCCTCTCTACCTCCTACCCTCTCTCTCACTCTCTTCTTCCCTCCCATCTACCTCCTACCCTCTCTCTCACTCTCTACTTCCCTCCCCTCTCTACCTCCTACCCTCCCTCTCACTCTCTTCTTCCCTTCCTTCTTTACCTCCTAACCTCTCTCTCACTCTCTACTTCCCTCCCCTCTCTATCTCCTACTCTCTCTCTCTCTCACTCCTTTCCTCCCCTCTCTACCTGCTACCTTCTCTCTCAGTCTCTACTTCCCTCCCCTCTCTACCTCCTACCCTCTCTCTCACTCTCTACTTCCCTCACCTCTCTACCTCCTACCCTCTCTCACTATCTACTTCCCTCCCCTCTCTACCTCCTACTCTCTCTCTCTCTCTCTTATTAAGGGTTTAGGGGTTTAGGGTTTAAGGGTTTATCAGGTTTAGGGTTTAGGGTTTAGAGAGAGATAGAGAGAGGGGACCGATAGAGATTGGGAGAGATAGCGAAATATAGGTTTAGGGTTTCTTAGTTTTAGGGTTTAGGGGTTAGTAGTTAGGGTTTAGGGGCATTATTTAGGGTTTAGGGGTTAAGGTATAGAGGTTTAGGGTTTAGGGTTTAGGGGTTTAGAGAGAGAGAAAGAGGGAGATAGAGAGATAGAGAGGTAGAGGGATGATAGATATATGGAGATTAGGTAGAGATAGGGAGATAGAGGTTTAGGGTTGCTTGGGTTTAGGGTCACATGTCAAAAGTGGTCTCTCTATCTTGATCTCTCTCCCTCCCCTCTTTAAACACTTAAAACACTTATAAGTTTCCATGCATGAAAGCACATAAAGTTTCCATGCTTTTCAAAATGCACTCGTGTTATAGCACTAGCACATTTTGGGAAGTAAAAAAATGGGAAAACAACATGTGGGATCCATGATTTAGACCCCACATGTTGTTTTCCCATTTTTTTGCTTCCCAAAATGTGCTAGTGCTATAACGCGAGTGCATTTTGAAAAGCATGGAAACTTTATGTGCTTTCATGCATGGAAACTTATAAGTGTTTCAACATGTGGGATCCATGATTTAGACCCCACATGTTTGTTATTGCCCGCTTTTCATGCATGCTATTGGACAAGAAAACACTTTTTCATGGTGTTCAACATTTTAAGAATCATTGTTTGATCAATCCACCACCTTTTTTTAATTTTTTCAACGTAGAAGAATTGCTTTTGCATGTTTTTGGACAAAATTTGATTATTTAAAATGAAAGTTTCATGATTTTCATGTATTTAGATTGAATTTGATGATATATGTTTGTTTTTTCATAAATTTCACTAATCCTATTAGAGTTATATAGAATTCAATATTGAATATGAAGGAACTTGCCAAAAAGATCAAATTTTTGAGGATTTTAAAGCCAAATTTTGGAGGATTGGTCAACTCAAATATTGAATTCTAGGGTATGTTCTTTATGTGTTCATTTACTTCACAATCACTAAAAGTGGAACTAAGTTAAAAAAGTCATCATTATGTGCATTAATAGAATTGGAATCATTTAAATATGATATATACATGAATTTGTTGTATCTTGAATCATTAATAGAATTTTTTTTACTCTCTCAATTTGAACTATGTCATTGATACCTCCCTATAACAAAGTATTATCGTCATTCTCTCTAATGTAACTAGTTGTATCAACATTTAAAATATAGTGCTATTAATGCTACAAATATGATATATTTGGTTCTCATATAGTAATGAGTTGTCACTATCATCCTCTTGGCCATTTACCTCTAAAAAATTAGTTTGAGTTTTGTTTATTGGACCTATACTAGATAAGTTCTTTGTTTTTTCAAGTACTGTCTAAATTTTTTGGAATGTCATCTCTAGGTTTCTCCAAGAAATCAGACTGGTTAGGCTGCAATTGTCATCATAAAACTTTGTCAAAAGATCACCAAATCTGTCATCATAATTAGCCTTAAAATTACTCCTTTCTTGATGATTTCACCCCTTGGCTATCTTGAATCTAGCTAATTTAAACTATAATTGATGCTCTTTACATGTTCACCATGATTTTCTTCAAGTATTTTATCATAAATCTAGTTTCTAATGTTAGTTAGTATTTTGTCTCTTAACATTTCAAACATATCTATTAAAGGCAAAGAGTCTTGATTAGTGTCTTACCACTTAGACCAATTGTCACACCATTGCTAGTCAAACCAAGGACATTCTCCTAACTTTTGAATATTGCACCATATTTAGGATTACACAAAAGAGATGATACTTTAAGAGTTTGATCACGGTAGAATATGAGATCAACAATCAACATGTGCTCATTTATGTCATCAAGAACATCTATGCCTAGACTGTCATTACACATTTCACTTCTAATCTAATCATGTCAAAATCAACAAGTTTGGAGTCATTTATTAGACAAACATAATCATAAAATCCCTCTTCATTTCCACTCTCAATAGTGACATATAAACCATTCAACTCATGCTCATCATTGGGACTAGGTGTTCCATCATACTCAATGTCTTCTTTACTACCAATTAACTGATTTGTATTCATTGATTGTGATAATTCAACACTTTCAGTCCTTACAAGGGTACACCATACTTAGCTTGTTTGTCATAACAATCATCACACTGATTATTCATTATGCTCCTAACATTGTCATTGTGTTTCTTGTCATGAAATCCAATGGTTTTTTCTAAATTACCTTTGTGATCATTACTCCCATGACCTTGATTGACAATAGATTGCTGATTTGAGATGACTTCATACTTGTCTTCATGAGCTACTCTAACTAATTTGCCACCTACAATATAAGAATTTGGGTTGTCCTTTAACATGATGGTAGGTCTAGTTTTTCTTTATGAGTCTCCATTTAGAATGGTTGGTCCATCACAATGTGCGTGTCATAACTCTCCTTAGTGCTAGTGACTTCTTCTATCTTGTCTTGAGTAGGTGTATCCATGGGAGGTCAAGAAAGCGTGTTTGAGAAGACATGTTAAGAAAATGTGAAACTAACCTAGAGATTATGCCTACCATCATTTGTAAATTAACATCAACAATCAACATGTGCTCATCTATGTCATCATGAACATCTAGGCCTATACTGTCATTACATATTTCACTTCTAGAATCTAATCATGTCAAAATCAACAAGTTTGGAGTCATCATATATGCTGATTATTCATTAGTCATCATATCCTAATTTCTATATGCTGATTGTTTATTATGATTCTATCATCATCATTGTCTTATTCATGATGCATATAGAAATCATCATCATGCTGAGGAAATGAGCAAAGACTCTAACACCAGAAGAGCGTGACGCTGAGAATGAGAGGAAAAGAGAAAGAATGAGGCAAATTCGCAAAAGTAGGAAATTATCAACCATACAAGAAGACATTACACCATTTCCAATTGAAGAGGAACACGTCACATGTAATGAAGCTAAGAGAGAGATGGAATTGGTGGCACAAAGGGAATGAATGCAAAACCTCCATTCAACAAGGAAATTAAATCTTGAAGTTGGAGGCACTCCATCGTCCACAAGTCAAGTTGAATGAACACCATCATTATCTTCTCAAATTAGAGGCACTCCATCTTTCACAAGTGAAGTTGAAGGTACATCTTGGTCTCTTCTCAAGTTGGAGGCACACCATCATTCACATGTCAAGTTGAAGGTACACCATATTCTCCATCTCAACCTCAAGCCTTTTCATCTTTTCCATCTCCAATTGAAGGTACACCATCTATCCCATCTCAAGTAAATATTGAAGAAATTCCTAATGTTGAGTGAACTTTACCAATGAAATTGCCTCCTAGAATTTTTCATAGAAAGCCTAAGTTTCTAATTGATATTGATGAGAATGTTTTGAAGCCCATGCAGGATAAGATTCCCAAGTGTACTTGCAAAAGATATGCCAATAATATATGGAAATCATTCTTTGAGAACTTTAAATGAATCCGGAAGATGTCAACTATTTGTTGAATTGATGAGAAATTTAAAATTTAGTCCCATTACAAAGATTCTTGGCCTGAGAACATTGGATGCCTCAAGTGAAAAATCAATTGTAAAGAATCTAATGAGTGCATATGAGTGTGTGGGTTCCACCTCACGCACCAAGGATAGTAATGTCATAGGACGTATCATTACATTGACAATAGTAAGCCAACAAACAAATAAATCTCACCTCATTAGAAAGACAAGTCAAACATTGAAAATAAGTAGAAAAGCACTAATGAGAGCCATTGGAAGATGTGAAAGAGTTGAGGACCCAAACACTAATGAATTGTGGGCATTCTCTGGGAGACTCCCACGGAAAGACAAAGTTGTTGTTGAAGCCTTGAGATCCTTCATCGAAGAATTTTGGAAAAATAACACAAGGGTATTTCCTAATGCAAGAGATGTTGTAAGAATGAGAATTGGTTGTTGAAACTGTGTGCCACATCCAAAGCATTTTTTTGATGTGACTCAAACACAAATTTTCAAGAAATTTCAAGAGATGTATCCTCAAGTCAAAATTAGTCAAAGGTATTTTGAAATGGTAAAGACTTTTTATGTCAAAATAAATCACACTCACACAACTTGTTTTTGTAGAGTACATATTGAGTTTTCTAATCATTATAATGTTTATAGATATATATCTGTAGATTTGCATACTAATGATGTTTTACAGGAGTGTAATATAAAGTGTCCACCTAGAACTTCAATAGATTTCATACCGAGCATCTTATGCTAGAGAGTGGATGGCCAATTATTCCATAATAGCTTATGCTTAGATGGCACATGTGATCATTGTGGTGGGTTGCAACATTTTCCAATTTGTCAACATATGGAGAACACACATGCAATTGGAAATGAGCTAGTAAATTTTGTCAAGTACAAGACAGTGGCATATAGTCTGAAAGATGGCAAAGAAGCAAAAAGGTGTGAATTGGTCATTCAAAAGATTCCAGTGTATCAATTTATCTCTATTTTATGAGATAATATAGATTACAAGTGCGCAAGGCATATCCGTAGAGCTTGATGGTTGGAATTGCAATTCAAGTTATGTAAGGACACATTTCCATTTGGTACCATCATTTTAGTTGTTGACTTTGTAGAGAACTACACACTACATCCACAGATTGAGGTGCAATTGTAGTATTACAATTCTACGCAGGTTGCTATATTTGTGCAAATAACATTCATTCATATAGAAGATAGTACAGATGACGTCAAGAAGATCTTAAGGGAATGTCATTTTTATATCAGTGATGATTGCACACATTCTACAGAGTTCATGCAAGGTTTCTTTCAGATGTTCTATCGTGATTTGGCTAGCAAGAGCATATCATTTCGTCAACATATCATATGGTTAGATAATTGTGCATCACAATTCAAGAACTTGTGGATGTTCTATTGGTTGAGTATGATGCATAAGATGAATGGTCTTCAACATATGTGGAATTTTTGTGAGGCTGGACATGGAAAGGGGGAGCATGATGGTGTAGGAACATGTATCAAAAGAGCATTAGCATGAGAAGTGTTGAAGTACAAAGATAATGCAAAGTTGACAGATGTGAGATCTATTGTCAAATGGTGTAACACAACAATGGGTCCAAGTAATGAAGGTAAGTCTATAGTTCATAGATATTTTTGGTTGGTTGATGATACTAACATTGCAAAATATGAGGGCTGTTGTACATTGACAAGATCAAGTGAGCTACACTCTTTTAGAAGCTTTAATGCAAGTTCATGGAGTATTCATACATGATGGATGGTATACTTTAGTTCTTCATGTACAGATGAATCTTGGTATGATTGTGAGTCAAAGGAGTGGGTTGATGATTGCTGTACAAGAATCCTAAGCTTGATTGAAATGTATTGACTACAAACAACACTACAACTCACAGAGATTCAATCATTGATTGACTTTAACCATGTTTCAGATCTCATTCAACCAGGTATTATTAGCATTCAACTTTGATAAAATTAAATATTCCATCTTATTTTGTAGTTTTTCTTGTATTGTTAACTATATTCATCGAATTGAATGCATGTATCAATGTGGGGCATGTTTATGTAGTTATTGCAATTGAAGACAACGAAGAAGGAATGGATTATTATTTTTGTCATTATGTTGAGGCAAAAAAGAAATCAGATTCCCCTATTATAGATGGAGAAAATATCAAGTACCCTATAGGATCAGTGGTTGTTACTGGAACATGGCTTAGAAGGTACCCAGTGAAAAAGTCTGATATGTGGTTGTTTGAGGACTTTGACACACATAGGAAGATTCTTCATTATTCTAACCTTGTTGTGGCATCAAATGTTTATTTGATCAAATATGGGGTTAGATCATTGAACAGGACCTTGTGGAAGGTTCGTGAGTCTGACCACGAGACAATACTCGACACAATAAAGAGTAGAACAGACATGGATGGTTCATTGGATAGAATTAGTGGAATGATAGAAAGGTATGTTATTTTTCTTTGCTATTCTCATTTCACCTTCTATATTTTAGCTACACATTTTAGCTAAATAGTGCAATTGCATTTGTATGCAAGATTTTAGTATGATGGAGGTAGGCATAATCCTTATGAAGTTGCCTTTGGAAGGAAAGTAAGGTAGGTTTTCATGATTATTTCATTATGATATGTCCTTTAATTACTATTTCATAATGATTTTTAATGAGTTTTAATGATGTTACTATGAGTTTTAATTCATTTTAATGATGTTATTATTTCATAATGAGTTTTAATGACAAACCCTCATTTGTTTCTTCACATTTGGTGCTAACACTTGATAGCAGCAGTAAGGGACACCTCAACTGATGCCCTACAAGACATTGGATCAAATGAGAACACCTTTATAGTACTAAATTTTCATCTACTAAAAAGGTATTATGACTGAATTTTTACATTTGACATCTCTTGGGGCCAAACGGATGGCGCCAACGCATTTGGGTGGGCAAGTAAACACTAGGGGAGATGTATTTTCGGTGGAAAAGCCTCATGGTCATTCTTGGCTATATCTAACGCAGACAATCTCTCAAGAGCCCTAAGAAAAAAAAGGTGTCAAACCATGGACTGACTGTTCCATCAAAATGTGACACCTAGGAGCATCTTCTTTTCATGTATAGGTGGATGTTAGGTCCACCTAAAAACACCTACCTCAATTTTTTTAAATCAATTTCATTTGCCTATGGTGGCAAGGAACACATTGTTCCAAAATCCTTCAATTTCATGTAGTGGAAAGGTGCTAAGAGTGACGTTTTGCATTCCAGATCTCGTGGGCCCGAACGGACAGTGCCAATGCATTAGGGTGAGTGGGTAAATGTGAGGGGATGTCTTGTTTCATGTGCCAAGTGTCCTAATCATTCAAGGTAGCAGGCTACCGACAAAGTCCCTTAAGATCCCTAAGAGTAAAAAACTACCAAACTATGATGTAGCAGTTCTTGGAATTCGTGGTAGCTAGGAACTTTTTGTTTAGACCTACAAGTGCATGTGGGGTCTATCCACAATAAGATCTCTTAGTTTTGGTCAACTCCAGTCTGTTTGACCATGCTAAAATCAAATGCATTCTTGCAAAATACTTTAGTTTCATGTGGTGGAAAGGTGCTACGAGTGAGATTTTGTATTCCACTGCTCATGGGGCTGAACTGACTATGCCAACATGTTGGGGTGGATGGGTAAATGCTAGGGGAGGTCTCATTTCATGTACTAAGCATCCCAATCATTTGGGGCAATAGGCTACTAACAAAGTCCCTTAAGATTCTTAAGAGCAAAAAACTGCCAAACTATGACAGAGTAGTTCTTAGAATTTCTAGCAGTTGGGAATGTTCTATTTAGACCCACAGGTGGATGTGGGGTCTATCCACAATAACCTCTCTTTGTTTTGGTCAACTCTAGTCTATTTGACTATGCAGAAATCAAATGCATTCTTGCAAAATGCTTCAGTTTCATGCAGTGGAAAGGTGCTAGGAGTGAGATTTTGTATTCCATAGCTCGTGGGTTTGAACCAACTGGGCCAACATGTTGGGGTGGGTTAATAAATGCTAGGGGAGGTCTTGTTTCATGTGCCAAGCATCCCAATCATTCGGGGCAGTAGGCTACCGACAAAGTCCCTTAAGATCTTTAAGAGCAAAAAACTACCAAACTATGACGGAGCAGTTCTTAGAATTCATGCCAGATGGGAATATTTTGTTTAAACATACAAGTGCATGTGGGGTCCATCCACAATAAACTCTCTTGGTTTTGGTAAACTCAAATCCGTTTGATCATTGTCGAAATCAAATGCATTCTTGTAAAATGCTTTAGTTTCACACAGCACAACCTTGCCAAGAGCCATATTTTTCATTATGCTGGTCATGGGGCCAAAATGACTGTGCCAACATGTTGGGGGTGGGTGGGTAAATACTAGGGGAGGTCTTGTTTCATGTGCCAAGCGTCCTAATCGTTCCGGGTTGTAAGCTACGGGTAAAGTGACTTTGCTGGTAGCTTACAGGCTGGAATGATTGGGACACTTGGCACATGAAATGAGACCTCCCCTAGCATTTACTCACCTACCTCAATGTGTTGGCATAGTTGGTTTGGTCCCACAAGATATTGAATGCAAAATCTCACTCTTAGCACCTTTCCACTTTGTTGGTAGCTTGCAACCTAGAACGACTGAGACACTTGGCGTATGAAACGAGAGCTTCCCTAGAATTTACCTACCCACACAGATGTGTTGGCACAATCAGTTCAACCCCACGACTCATGAAATGTAAAATTTCAGTCCTAGCACCTTTTGACTTTACCAGTAGCTTACAACCCAGAACGATTGGAACACATGGCACATGAAATGAGACCTCCCCTAGTATTTACCCACCAACCTTGATGCATTGGCATAGTCGATTCAACCCCACAATGAGTAAAACAAAAAATATGGCACCTGACAAAGTTGTGCTATATGAAACTGAAGCATTTTGCAAGAATGCATTTGATTCGACAAGGTCAAATGGATTTGAGTTGACCAAAACTGAGAGAGGTTATTGTGGATGGACCCCACATGCACCTCTAGGTCCAAATGGAATATTCTTAGTTGCCACGAATTCTAAGAACTGCTCTATCATAGTTTGGTAGTTTTTTACTCTTAGGGATCTTAAGAGACTTTATCAGTAGCCTGCTGCCCTGAATGACTAAGATGCTTGGTGCATGAAACAAGACCTCCCCTAGCATTTATCCTTCCACCCTGATGTGTTGGTGCAGTCAGTTCGGTCCATGAGCCGTGGAATGCAAAAACTCACTCCTATCACCTTTCCATTACATGAAACTAAAGCATTTGAGAGATTATCTACATTAGATGTATAGAATGCAAAATTTCACTCCTGGCACCTTTCTAGTATATGAAACTAAACTAAAATTTGATTCCCTTTTTGTCTCTTGTGTTTTGACCTTTTGGCTTGTTTTTTGTTGATCTGCTATAGTTTCACAATATTTGTGAATCATGATGGTACTTATCCCCAAGTATACCACCATATCCCCTATACAATACAAGAAATCAAATCCCAATCTTACGAGCACAATGAGAGAACATCTCTCTTCTAAGAGTTCCAAATCATTGGACTTTAGTGTCAAACGAGAAGAAATCCACAAATACCACCACACACTAACCTCACAACTCTTTCCCTTATGCTGCCCTTTGATAAGAGATCAACGTTGCAACACAATATTGTTGTTGAAAGTTATCAAAAAACATAGGGGAGTGGACCTAATTTTTGAGCATCCCAACTTCACACCTCTAAGAGTTGTGCATTAAGTCATGTTTTGTTAGTGTGATGATGTGGCATTACATGATTGGTTGCTTTTTAGACCTAAAGAGCACATTTCATTCAATTGTAAGTACTTATAGTCAATACTAACAACCTTAAAGTCACAACTAGTAGTGTTAAACTTTTAAAAATATTAAACCTTAAATCCACAAATACTATCACAACTATTGGAACATGCTCAGCCACATGAATTTGGTAAAAACCATATTTATAAGGTAGATATGTAAGACAACATAGATTCTCACTTATCAAAAAAATCTGATAGTCACTCTTATTTACATTAACTCCTTGCCAACATCACAAACTTCTTGTTAAGATTACAAACACCATGATTTTTTTTGTAATGAAACTTCAATACACATGTATGGACAAGGTGTTGAGGACACATATTTCATCCATTTGCTGGTAAAAGAAAGGGTTTTCTAGATTTTCTTAAGCATTTTCAACTTATAGCAAGCATGCCATAGCTTTCCCTTCACCTAGAGTCCATATTAGGGAGTGATAATATGAAGTTTTACTAATTTTGGCATCACTTCAGACCTAGCATCAATACAATTTAGGGTTTTATGAAAGATTTATTTCAAAAGTGAGGTTTTGGTAGTGTATGAGGGTTTGGTACAATCATGGAGAGGCTTATTATGCAAGTTTTAGGTTATCTTTTATTGTCTTTTTGAGGATTTGTCATGGATAGGCTTATTATGCTTATTATGACAGTCATAGGAGGATAGTCAAGGACTGCCATAGTTTTAGGGGTAGTTATGGAGTCATTTCTTGTTTGAAACCCTCATCAAGATGGTATTATATGTAGATATATGATATCTTTAGTTATGCATACCTAAAACAAGGACATGTTGTAGTCCCAAAAATGTGACCATGTTGCAAGAGACAGTTTTGATGTCATACATCATAAGGCTTAAACTATTGATCAAAACTCCTAGCATGAACTCAAGTTTGCAAAAGGACTTCATCACTAGTCTTGGACATGTTATGGACAACCAATATTGCAAATAGGGCATGGACAACCATCAAAGCATAAAGGATATTGGAATTTTTCAGATGCCATTTTCTAGTTTATCTTAGATGAATCAACGTTCTATCTTATACCACAAAACTGTCCCTTTCTATCTCAAAGCAATCAACATTCTATCTCAGACCACAGAACTGCCCCTTTCTATCTCAGACTAATCAACATTCTTGTCTTTTCATGACTATCCTAGATCATTTTATTTGTCCAAGATTACCTCCTTTTCACATACATTCCTTCTCTCATAATCATGACTTGAGGACTGTCTCTTTGGCTGTCACATTTTGTGACTGTTTCACATGATAATTGTTCAATCTTAGTGATAATAAAGGATATAGGAATTTTGTCAGATGGTGTAATTGCATATGCCCTTGTAGACATGTATGTAAAGTGTGGAAGCATAGACAAGGCATGTGGATTGTTTGATAGAACACCACAAAGAGAGGTCCTCTCATGGAATGCAATGATTGCAAGATATGTAGAAAATGGATTTGTTGAAAAGACTTTAGAAACTTTCAAGCAAATGCAATTGGCAAGTGTAAATCCAAATTCCACAACCTTCGCCAACATTCTTCCTATCTCTACCAAAATAGGATCTTTAGAACAAGGTATGGACAACCATCAAAGCATAAAGGATATTATGTAGGTTTTTGTGAAGTTGATTGTGATGATTATTATGTAGGTTTTATTTTGAATGGTGGAGAATGGTTTGGTGTCTCGAGAAATATTATACATTTGGACTTTAGCTTATGAGCATTATGGTGAAGGTCAATGGCATTGTGTTAGTCATAGTGACAAACCCTAGAGGCTTGTGCAATGTAATATACCTATACTCAACTTCTCTCTCATGTGGAGTATAAAGTTGGAATAGAAATATAAAATTCCAATCTTGGGTTAAAAACCTCATGGTGGGATCAACTTGTCCCTAAACCCTTTATTAATGTGCTTAGAATGAATTTGTAGATGATGGTAAAGAAAAAAGTAGAGTGCCTTCTAAAATGACTAGTTTTCTCTTGAATATTGTTGTGGTTGTTAGTTCCATGTGTACAGTCTCATTGATAAGATGTATTGTTATTAGCCCTTAAGAAGAAAGTGAAAATGCTTTACTTTGATTGAATATGTGGATAGCAATTATGTATGTGCATATGAGAAAAAAAGTTACCTTAAAAGAATTTGAAATATTTGCAAGGGCTATAGGATAGACCTATGGGACCATGGCTATGGTTTTATTATAACTCTAAAATTTTTTTTATGGAAACTCTTATTTATGGAATTGTTATTGTGTATATTTTTGCAATAATTAAGCTCAAAGTATTAAAGTTGTAATAATTGCAAGATATGCACAAAATGGATTTGTTGATAAGGATTTAGAAACTTTCAAGTAAATGCAATTGACAGGTGTAAATCCAAATTCCACAACCTTAACCAACATCCTCCCTACCTATGCCAAAATGGGATCTTTGGAACATGGTATGGACATCCATCAAAGCATAAAGGATATGGGAATCTTGCCAAATCTGTTGTAGTTGCAACTATCCTAGTAGACATGTATGCAAAGTGTGGAAACATAGACAAGGCATGTGAACTGTTTGACAAAACAACTCAAAGAGTGCCATCCCTTGGAATGCAATAATTGTAAGATATGCACAAAATGGATTTGTTAATAAGGCTTTAGAAAATTTTAAGAAAATGCAATTGAGAGGTATAAAGGCAAAATGTGATCTTTGGAACATGGTATGGACATCCATCAAAGCATAAAGGATATGGGAATTTTGTCACATCTTGTAGTCGCAACTGTCCTAGTAGACATGTATGCAAAGTGTGGAAGCATAGATAAGACACGTGAACTATTTGACATGATGCCTCAATGCAATGCCATCTCATGGAATACAATGATTGCAAGATATGAAAAAAATGGATTTTTTTGATAAGGCTTTATAAACTTTCAAGCAAATACAATTGGCGGGTGTAAAGCCAAGCTCCACAACCTTAGCTAGTATCCTCCTTGCCTATGCCAAAATGGGATCTTTGGAACATGGTATGGACATCCATCAAAGGATAAAAAGATATGGAAATTTTGTTGTTGTAGTTTCAATTTCCCTCAGAGACATGTACACAAAGTGTGGAAGCATAGACAAGGCGCGTGAATTGTTTGGCATGATGCCTCAAAGAAATGTCATCTCATGGAATGCAATGACTGGAAGATATGAACAAAATGGATTTTTTAATAAGGCTTTAGAAACTTTCAAGCAAATACAATTGGTGGGTGTAAAGACAAATTCCACAACCTTATCCAATATCCTCCCTTCATATGCTAAAATGGGATATTTGGAACATGGTATGGACATCCATCAAAGCATAAAGGATATGGGAATTTTGTCAGATCTTGTAGTTGCAACTACCCTAGTAGACATGTATGCAAAGTGTGGAAGCATAGACAAGGTATGTGAACTGTTTGACATGATGCCTCAATAAAATGCCATTTCATGGAATGCAATAATTGAAAGATATGCAAAAAATGGATTTTTTTGATAAGGCTTTATAAAATTTTGAGCAAATACAATTGGTGGGTGTAAAGCCAAATTCCACAACCTTAGATAGTATCCTCCTTGCCTATGCCAAAATGGGATCTTTGGAACATGGTATGGACATTCATCAAAGCATAAAAGATATGGGAATTTTGTTAGATGTTGTAGTTGCAACTGCCCTCGGAGACATGTAGCATAGACAAGACATGTGAACTATTTGGCATGATGCCTCAAAGAAATGTCACCTCATGGAATGCAATGATTGCAAGATATGAACAAAATGGATTATTTGATAAGGCTTTAGAAACTTTCAAGAAAATGCAATTGGCGGGTGTAAATCCAAATTCCAAAACCTTAGAAATGATATCTTTGGAACACGGTATAGACATCCATTTTAGCATAAAGGATATAGGAATTTTGTCAAATGTTGTAGTTGCAACTACCCTGCAAGACATGTATGCAAAGTGTGCAAGCATATACAAGGAACATGAATTGTTTGACATGATGCCTCGAAGAAATGTTGTCTCATGGAATGCAATGATTGCAAGATATGCATGAAATGGATTTTTCATAAGGCTTTAGAAACTTTCAAGAAAATGCACAAAAGAAACTTTCAACCAAATGCAATTGGCACATCTAAAACCAAATTGTACAACCTTATCCAACATCCTCCTTGCCAATGCCAAAATGGGATCTGGGGAACATGGTGTGGACAACCATCAAAGCATAAAGGATATATGAATTTTGTCACATGTTGTATTTGTAGCTTCCCTTGTAGATATGTATGGAAAGTGTAGAAGCATAGACAAGGTGCGTGAACTGTTTGACATGATGCCTCAAAGAAATGCACATTATCATGGAATGCAATGATTGCAAGATATGCACAAAATGGATTATTTGAAAATGATTTATAAACTTTCAAGCAAATACAATTGGCACGTGTAAAACCAAATTCCTGTAATGATAATTGATCATCATAGTAAATATTTAATATAAACTATCATACACATAATATCATGAACACAACATCTAGTCTATATATAAAGCCATATAGGCATGTCCAAACAAAGACATACAGGCATATACAAATATATACATCGGTAACATACAAAAGTATGAATACAAAGCCATCTAAGAATACAAACAATGTCCCAAAATCTAGTTTCCTATAAACTTATATCAAATAATTGGTGGCCCTTATTTGGTCGTGAAGATGGAGAGCCAATCAATGACTCATCCTCTCTCCCGTTGAGTAGACCTCCTCGACAGATATTTTTGCATCTCCACCTATTAATACAATCAAACAATATGAACATTAATATAGAAAACATGAAATATGTAACATCACATATGTAATTGATCACTTACCGCTACCTGATGATCCCTCTCAATCATCTCTTCTCTCTCTCTTCGTCCGTAGTTGGACGGGTTGGAGTTGTGATCTCTTGTGAGAAGAATCACGAAGCAAAATTGAATAAAGATCAATATCATTTATGTACATCAAATGACATGAGATAAAATAAGAAATACAAAATGACATTTACGTGTTACTAGCTCATACATCGTTCAAAGGATTTGAAGACAACATGGCTGCAACAATGCCTGCCTATGCTGACTCATGAAGATGAGGAGGAGTCTCCATATTCAACATTTAGAAATAGAGTTCAAGGTTATTTGAACAAAATAGATACATAACATTATTTAAATGCATAATGATTACAAATGGTTAAATTTACCTTTGTATAAGTGGTTCTGCATGTAGGTGACCAAGGAAATCATGGAGGTGTTGGTGAAGGTCCCTATTGAAATCATCAAATTGTCACTAAATAATATTACCATTGATGTATGTACTATATTTATGATCATGTGATAAATTACATACCTACTGACTCAACCTCCTCTCATAACCTGCTAATGGATGGCTAACAAAGGTAGGATGAAGACTTTGACCTTAGAATTTCATTGCGCAGACAATTGTACATACATTAATTTTGACTTATAATATAGATAGTCATATAAAATTAATTACAAATTTAAAATAAGAATATATTAAATCAAGATAAAACTTGTAAAAAATTACCTGGGAGTTAATACCAAATGTATGTTGTAAGACATCATCTGTGAGAACAAGATCATCCAATATGGATGTGTCCATCACTGGATGTTGCTCTTGCATTGCAGTATCCTACCAGAGTCTTACCGTGAGTCCTGCATCCCATATCCACAAAGGTTCCCACATGAATTGGATAGATGTGGGGACAAATGATTCTTTCTATTCTCACCCTCATCAGCCTGGGTGAGATCATTGTTGTGTTGTGCTAGAGACTACATGAGAGCACTCAATGAATGTAGTGTCTCCACCTCAACACTCTCCTTCAAAGTTGAAGGGAGTGACACATGTGCTGGCCTCATCAGGGGTCTAGGTACATAGTTTTGGTCTCATTGTACCTCCTCTCTATCTTAGGTAGAGCCACCACCTCTGCCCTGGAACTGTCGAATGTCAAAATAATTAGGAATCTTCTTGAGGATGAACTTGCAGTGGAGTTTCCTCAAGAAATATTGTGGCACCTCATTGTTGTTGCATGGCCGCTTATCAAACACCATGTACCATCTGTCCCAAAATTTTTGGGATATATCTTCATTCCTACACCAATGAATAGGGAAGTGTTTGCAAGTCTCTTCTAATTTTTGGCCAGTTTTAGGATAATAAAGTGTGAACATAATGCATCTTTTGTAGCTTTTTTGTCCTTCACTTGTTCATAAGACAATTTGTGAGCATAGTATTGTTGACACCTCTCCCTATAGTCATGAAATTTGGTGATTTGGTTTGTCACCGATTCAGTGTGAGAAACAATCATCTTTAATGATTTCGCAAGTGCTCTCCTATGATCGGTGTTTGCACTTGGATTATTTAACATTTCAATTAGGGTTTGAAGATGTTTTTTATTTTCTTCTATTTGCCCTAAATAGTTTTCCTGTGTATCTCTTTCACGATGAGCACGGGAAGGTGGGGGGTTTTGAGGGTTTTTAGGGTTGTTTTGACCCTCCTCTGCTGGATTTGTGTTTTGTGCTGCCTCATTGACTATAAATTCAATATAAAAAACTAATCAAATATTGAAAAAGTCAAAAATTCTTTTCAAACTCACAAAAATTAATCAAACCCTACCTTCTTCGGCTGCTAGACCCTATACATTTGCTTCACGACATCTTTGAGAGCGGGTTTGGTGAGGTGGCATTGTGAAAACATCGACTACTCTTAGCACTTGCTTGATTTGCCCTTCCTTCAACGTGCTCACACTATTTGACTAGGTTTTTCCTTGACAAACTACAGTTATGGCCACGCGTATGAATGAAATGATATGTTTTTTATTTTATTTTATGACAGTTATAATGCGCTCACATTATAGTTTGCATGGGACCAGAATGTCATGTGGTGACTTTTTGGTCCCACAACTCCATGCACTTACCCTTGTGATTTGATTAATTAGATATATATAAATTATTTAATTAATGCTAGGAAAATTAACTTAATTAAATAATTAATAATTATTTAATTAATGTGGAAGAATAATGATGATGGATGAAATTAATTAAATAATTAAAATTATTTAATTAACGTGAAAGTATTAGAAAATGGATAATTAAGCTAGGAAGTAAGGTGATTTTCAGGTGTCTACAGGATAAAACAGTTTTAAGTCTCAAGTCCAAGGCTTTTGTAAAATATTTTACAAGAAACATTAAGCAAGGTAATGGGCCTCCTTTTTTTAATGAATAAGGATCCCCTTCTTTGGGTAACAACTTAATGACTCCTTTGTTAATCTCACTATGAAGGGAGCCTTCAATAGTTGACCCTTTATAAACCTCAAATAGAATTTTGTTGACCTAATTCAGATTAGATTTATTAAACTCAACAAGAAACCCATCAAAGATAGGAGACTTATCATTCTTTAAATGATAAATAGCTTGTTTGATCTCATCTAAGGATAATTCATTCTCAAGACCACTAGAATCCATATCCCTAATATTGCAAGGAACAACCTTAGAGATAATATCTCCAGCACTAGAAACAACATCATTGCCACTTGAAGAAAATAGACTATCATAAAAATTCTAAAAGGCCTCCTTATATTTTCCTCATCCTTAACCAACACTCCTCCCACATCAATTGCAATAACCTTTTATTTTTTAAAAACCTTTAAAAATTTAAAGAAAAACTTGGAACCCCTATCACTCAAATGTGACTACATCAACCTTGACCTCCACATTGCACCCCTGGCCTTATAGAATTGATCACATCTTGATTCTTAACCAATGTTTGAATTTTTGAGCCTCATACTATATCTTCACATCCCTTGGGTAGTTTGTAACCCTTTTTCAACCTTGAGAAATTCTTCTTGCAACCTAGAAGCCTTGAGGGCTCTTTCCTTTTCCTTATTTTTACCAAAGAGCCTCATAAACTTAACAACCTCCATATCATTATTCCATGTTTTCACATTAGAGTCCTTAGAGAACTTGCAAAAAAATACCACCCATAGATTAGACATAATACTATAGGAAGGATCTTTGAGGTGAGACACATTCAACTTATACAGCCCATTGAAAGAATAAGGAGAAACCACAAGAGAAGAAAGAGGGAAGATTCCAACATTAAAGGGAGAATATTTGAACTTAGAGTGGGTAGAATCACCTTAACCACATTCTCATTATGCACATGAGGAATATAAAATAAAGATCTATCCAACAAGAATCTATCTAATATGAAAAAAACTATTTTGGAACCAATGTTAAATTTTGACTGGGAAAACCAAATACCCTTATATCCTTCTTACATGCCAACAAGCGGGTCAACTAGTTTATTTTTCTTCTTAAATTTGGTACTATTTTTTTTCATTAACCTTTCATACAAATTTAGTACCACCAATCTTATCTTCATAAGTCTCGACCATATTAAAATCCCTACACAAACCCAAGGGATGTCTTTTGAATTATTAGCAAGCAATTTCTAAAGATCAAATTTGTCCTTAAATAATAGTTTGGAGCATAAATAGAGAAAATGGTAAACACATTATTGTCAAGATTTAGTTCTATCCAAAATAGTTACAAGGAGAAATGCCATGATTGATCACATTAGGACCCTAAATTGGGTTCAACAAAATTGATACACCACTTTCCCTTTTACATTCTTTGAAAAACTTAAAGCATTGGGACAAATAACTTTACAAGAACCTTCTAAAACTAGATCAATTGATTTAACTTCTTGCAATATGACACAATCCAAATTTCTTGTTTTCCATAGAGATTTAACCAAATACTTTATATCATGGGCTTCAAGACCCCTTACATTCTAACTCAAGATTTTCATTAAAAATAATAAAGGAAATGAGAGAGCGTTAATTCCTATAAGGGGGGATTATCACTCACCTTACTAAATTTTCCAAAAAAGGAATAGAGAGTGTTACTCCTAGTTTTGATTCGATCAATAGCCATATCATTATCATTTTCCCATTTGATCCAACCAAGAAAAAATTAGTATCTCCTTCTTGAAAACCCATTCTTTGCCTTTTAGAAAAAATACTTCCTTTGTCGCTTGAAACATTACTCTTACCACTTAAGAATTTACCATCATTATGAAGAATAGGCTTATTTTAAAGAGGTTTTACTAGAGGACGTTTTATAATTTTTGAGGATCTAATAATATTTTATTATTAGGTCATTCACATGATTTGGTTTGACATGGGGCTTTAACACAATGGGAGACTTATTAGACCTAGGAATATTCATAGGATTAACATCTATGACCATACAGTAATCATGGCTTTCCTTAATGAATGTTAGGATGCAATTCTTCTATGTCAAAACTTTTATTAACACCACTTTTAGGTTCCAAATTATAACCCATGACAATGCTATCATTATTATTTCTAGTCACTTTATTCAAATGTTTTCCTAATATAGAATAGTTTATTTTCAAATGCCTATCATTTTTATAATAAAACATGCATTCAGCTCATTGAGCCCCATAATTTTAGAATTAAATGTAGTCCCATGTAATGGTACATAAATAATATCAAATGAACAAACATTATGTTTCAATAAAATGAGAAGCCTTGCATTCATATGCAATAACAAAGCCCTTGTATCTTCCACTTTAATTACATCACCCAACAACTCCTTCATTTACCTCTATCTACCCACCTACCTCTATCTACTCACCTACCACAAACACATCCTTAAATAATTTACCATATTATTCTTAACTCGTAAAATCATTTCCATCCTCACTCTCCATATAATACATACTACCTTCCTAAAAAACAAACAAAACCTCTTGCAAGGATGGTGCAGGAGGGTTCTCCCCTCTTGTAGAAACCCTCTTACAGAAACAAATGCTCAAACACAAAACCAAAATTCACAAAACAAGATTGCAACAAAACTATTCAATTCCTGATTTATTTTATTCAAATTTACTCACAACCAACTATAAATCTGCAATACAACAGTTTGTATTCTCATCCATTAATGGCTTCTCTCTCTCTCACAGGAAAATCCACATACACACTCTCACAGTCTCATATTGGCTTACCATTTCTATGCACACCTTCCTCTGACTGATCCCTTTCTCTTTCTTTCTTCAAATCTGCAACAGAGAATCCTTTATATTCCTCGTGCACTTAGAAATATAGGCCTAGGACCTATTTTTAGATGTACGATGATAATGTTCTCAACTATAACATTAATGATGTTGAGGCACCCCTACCCATTTTCAAATTCTTCTCTATGCCTCGCGTTTGTAACTACACCTTTGATGGGCTCACTATTTCTTTGGCAAGATTTTAGGGAGCATACATATCTATTACATTTAATTTTAATCATTAATGGTGCCCTTGGAGAAACATTAGCTATGGGCCCGTATTATCACCCATAAGTATTTTAAAGATGTTGATTCTTTTGATGTTCCTTGCTTTCCTTTGGAGGGAAGGGGGTCTATGATCTAGCATACTCTAAAAATGGGGGCTAAGTTGGTTAAGAATGGGCTTTTTTGGATCTGTCATTTAGGGTCTCAGGCTCTTTTTTGGCTGGATTCGTGGGATGGTCACCCTTCTATCCTTTCCTCTTTTCCTCACCTCAAGTCTCTTTGTGATATTTTTACTACTGCAAGCTGGGACACGGTTGAGCATTATAAGGTTGCACAAAATTGTGGGATGACTGTTAGTTTTAGATGGAAGCACTCTACTGAATGGCCTCTGGGAGGATCTAAGAGGATATGCATGAGCTGGGTCATATTCTTGTTTCTCATGATTGCACTACTTTGGTGGGGCATGATGTTTTGGCTTGGGCTGGTAGTGATTATTCTGGGAAGTACTCTATTTTACCAGGTTATGTGCATCTTTTTAGGCAGATGTTAGGAGACATTGAGGTTCCTTGGTGGAAGCATGTTTGGCACAAGTTTTCATGGCCCAAGTGCAACTTCTTGTGGTTGGTGGTTCAAAATTTGTTTCTTACTTGGGATAATCTGAGTAAGTGTGGGTTTCAATGTCCCTTGATGTGTGTCTTGTGCCGTAATAGTGAGGAAATTGTTTCTCACCTCTTTTTCCAATGTTCTCTCTCTAGGGAGATTTGGCATTTTTGGTGGAGTGTTTGGAACCAGGCCTGTTGGCATGTCTCCTCTTTAGCCGAGTTTTTTGATTGTTGGGGCATGGCCCCTGTTAAAACATCATTTCTTCAAGTTTCTTAGGCTCTTGGAGCTTCCTTTATTATTTGGAATATCTGGCTGGAGAGGAATCGTAGGATCTTTTGTGATGTGATGTTGGGAGCCCATCACTTGTGGTGGAAAATTCTTCATTCTTTAGGTGAAACTGTTTCGGCAAATTATGATTTGGCGGAAGCAGTGGATCCTTAAGATGTTTTTTGATGCAATTGTCTTCATCTTCCTCCTCAACAAGATTGATTCATGAGAAATAAATGTTGACACCCTCTTCGGAAGATAAATAGGGAGGGGCATTGGACTCCTCCTCCTTAGGGAGTTTTGAAACTCAACATAGATAGTTCTTCTCGAGGAAACCTTGGTCATGGTGGTATAGGTGGAGTTGGTCGGGAAGTACTGGGTCTGTGCAATTTATCTTTTCTATTTATAAGGGTCTTCATTCCAACAATCTGATGGAGGCTCTTGCCATTTTATATGCTGTTGAGCATGGCTGTCATCTTGGATGGCAAAGGATCATTTGTGAGTTTGATTCCCAGGTGGTGGTGAATCTGTTGAATGGACAGTGCATTTTGTTGATGTTAGTTGGCATTTAGCTTTGGTTGCTAAATAGATTCTTAATCTGTGTGATTCTTTGGATTCAGTTTCTTTCATTCATATTCTTAGAGAATGGAATAGAGTTGTGGATTGTTTGGCCAAATGGGCCTCTAATCACATGCCAAATTGGAACATTATGGATTGGGATCAATTACCCCTGGAGTTGTCTCAAAAGTTGGACCACTTGGTTGAGCTTGATAGGGCTGAGTAATGCCCTTGCTTTGTACTTCTTCTGGTTTGAATAAATTTTTACCCCTCTTTTAGTCAATGGTATTTTATTAAGAATAATTAATATTCATTTATAGTTTCAAGTTAGTGGAGCTAATTTTAGATTTTTATGAAATTATGATATAAGTTATAAAAAGATTAGAATTTAGCAATAAGGTCTTGATATGGTTTAGTTAATTGATTTAAATTAATTATTCTTGTGTGTTGTGGGGAATAAGAGCTCTTTTATCATTATTTTTGGTACAATTAAGACCATAGGTCAATCACCTATGGGTAGGGTACTTGCTTATTCATAAAAAAATATGTTTTAGAGTTGTTTTAATGCATTTTTTATGCACAAGAAAATGGGTGACGAAATTGAAAGTTGTAGAGTCTTCTTCTCTTGAAGAGTCTTAGAGCATTCAAGTCATGAAGAAAAGAAATAAAAGGAAATCCAAGAATCACATTTATTAAAAAAAAAGAAATGGACGTCACAAGCAAGAAGAAGAATACAAGGAGTCTTTGGATCCCAAAAGAAAAATATGAAACTTGGAAGAGAGAGAGAGAGAGAGAGAGAGAGAGAGAGAGAGAGAGAGAGAGAGAGAGAGAGAGAGAGATGAAAGTTTGGCTTGAAAAGGGGAGGGAAATCAAGAGAAGAGAAAAAAGTTTATTTCTGATTTTTGCAGGTCAAGAGGACATCCATAGCTGATGGTGAAGATAATTCTTCAAAGGAATTACATTTATTTCGATAAAGAAAAAAAAACGTACATCCATGGTGACTTGTTAAGTGAAGAATCTTTAAATTTTATGAGGAGGACAATAGGATTCCAGGTAGAAGAAAAGAAGTACACAACTGATTAAGATGATAACTTTCACATTAAGGAATCTTGAAATATCTCTTCATGGGCATTTGGAGGTATTATTCATTAATTAAATTCTTGAGGTATTTCCTTGAAAACTCTCAATTATTTATGTTAATGTTTTTCTAAAAATTTTCAAGAAAACTTGTTGTTGTCTCATGAAATTTATCTGTTTATTATAATTATTTTATCAAATGGTTTCTGGGTTTTGTTTATCTTGTTTCCATCTTTCCGAAAAATCTTCCGATTTTAAATTTTATTAAGTACTAAGAAAGTTATTGCGATTTTAGTACTGCTGTAAACCCTGCTAGTGTTTTATAAATTGCTTCCTGTACGGGAAACGAGATTGTAAAATTGTTTCTGGGGTTTTATCTAGGGTTTTGTTGGTAGTTTACTTTCTTAGAAATGAATTATTTTCATTACATGAGTGTGTTATATGAATTTACATATTTTCTTTCTTAGAATGGGTATGATTAGATAATCTTTCATACATTTATTTAGATGCAAAAAATAGATTGAATCAAGAATTTACTTGTAGTGCAAGAAGGTCAAATTAAAACCCTTATGTTGATTAGTTCATAAGAACAATTGTTAATCATACATCTATATATTGTGTAGTTATTTGAATGTCAAGATTAAAGAAAAATAACAGATCTTTGATCTTTCAGTATTTCTATCATGCATTATAGTATAGAGAGTACTTTTGAGTAACTAAATCATTCTCGATTCATGATCAAGTTTGGGTTAAATTTGGATTTGAGGGAAAGGGTTGATTACAGTAAACACTACCTCCTCATCTTATAGAATTTTTCTAATTTTTTTCTAGGTTTTATTCCCCTTACTCTTACCTTTTCAAAACATCTTGAATTTTAGAATTCCTCTAAGAAATAAAAAAGTTATGACAAATTTAATACTGGGTGGTTTTTCATGTTAAGGCTATTTCTATTCGATTATTTCATTTTATTCTTATTCTTAAATGTATTTTTATTCATTGAATAAAGTTTAAGATTGGATAGTAGATTGATTTAATTTATATAAATACATTTCCTTTTTAATACATTATTTATATTATGTTTAGTATTATTGTGTGCTTGTATTGGTAACAATGGTAAGAGGTAGATTTTGAGTTTGAAAAAAAAGATAATAGAAAGATCTCATTATTGTTTGTATCAAACCTTTGAATTAGGAATTTGTTAGATTATTTAGTTGTAAATATTGGTGCCAGTGGATCTCACATAAGCATAGAGTTTGATATTTTCTTAAATGATCAAACATTTTATTGAATAAGATTTATGTATTGTGTGGAGTTGAGATGACATAATTGGTTTTTCCTATATATGAATGCAATTTTCTATTTATTAGATTTTATCTATGAATTAGTAAGAGTTATGTATGCTAAGGTGATTTAGATTACACATACTTTGGAATGCATGATATTCTACCTTAACCTTGAAATGCTAGTTAAGATACATGTACTTGACATTGCAGAAAGGTGTCATCGTTATATGAGTTGTATTAATCATATGAAGGAGTAGTATAGTTTTTGTAATATAAAATTAGTCGTTATTTAAGTATGAGTAAAGGATGTTCTTTCATATATTCTATGTGAGAAGATATTACATGCATTAGTAAGGTGTTAATAGGGGTATATATGTGTTTGTTTGGAACATTTTTATTGTTGTTATAACTTCCCTATTATACCCCATGTAGGGATTATTTATAAATTTAATTGTTGCATGCACTCTCTAGAACTTGAATGACATAATCATCATATGGTGTATTTAATCTTGAGAACAATAGGAATGTGCATATTAATTGGTTATTGATTCTAGAAAATATTATTATGTGACGAACTAGATCCCTTAAAAGTTATTGTATCTAAGTCTACAACCTTATGGTTGCAAGACTAGTCTCCCCAAACTACGAAGTCTTTGCGCTGCGCGTACATAGGCAAGGCCATCATGAGCCCCCAAGACATTAGGTCGGCCCCTTAGGGCCTTAGACTAGTGTATAGCTATCTGATATGTTTTTAGATGTGGAACTAATGTCTGCATTTAGTTGTGTAGTTACATCTAGAAAAGTATTTTTTCCACTTTGCGAAAGGATGATCATATGATATTGATTGTAAATGTGTATAATTACACAAGAAATGTTTATAACCAAATTTCCATTTATAAAAAATCATGTATTATAAGTTTGTTTTATTAAATTAAAAATTTAGTGAATATTCTCCTATTATTAATTTCCATTATTTCTCAAGTATTTAAATAGTTGACATATATAAATAATTACACTAGAAGGGGATGACTATGACTACTACAAAAGAATAAATAGAGACATATTTTTTTTTTAGTATATTTCTTGCAAAATGAATTTGTGAGGTGATGCAATGCTTCTGCTATTATTTATAGAAGGTTAGATTAGTATTGGGTATTATTTACTCTTATTCTGTTTACATGCTACTTATTGTTAAACATGCTACTCAACTTATTGTTAAACATGCTACTCATTGTTAAAGTGGAGCTTAAATTATAGAACCTATAAATTATAATTTATTTAATATTTTTGTTGCATAAACAAATTTTGAAAACACAAAGAAAATTAAAGGCATGGTAAATTATTTAATTTAGTTTAATGATAGCTAGGGTTAGGGTTCTTTAATCTTTCAAAGCCACAAATGAAATTAATATTTAATTTAATGACCTGTTTTAGATTTTTACTATGGGATTTAATTCCTTTAAAAAATTGGGCAATCTAAAAAAAATCCTTTAAAAAATTATAATTAAGTTTTTCGTATCATTTGGATTAAATTATTGAAAATTATCCTGAGCTAGGAATTGTCACATAAAGAAAAATAAGAAAAAGATAAATTACTTTATTTTTTTTAATGAGGGCTAGGGTTATAGTTCTTCAATCTTTGAAAACTACAAGGACAATTAATATTTAGTTTACTATGGAAATTAATTCTATTAGTTTACTATTAGGATGACTGTGATTGTGTACATAAAAACAAAATAAAGCCCACATTATTTCTATATGTCCACTCTTTAATAGTTAAACAGTTATTAACTACTAGCATAGATATTTTAAATACATCTAGCTATTCTCAATAACAATTTCAATATTAGGAGCCTCAAGACTGATATCTAGTTATGTCGAGAAGATACTAAGTGACAGCTATTAAAAAGTAGACATATAAAATTAATTACACAGTTATGTAGTGGCATTAAGGGGATGACTGTGACTATGTACATAAAAATAAAATAGAGGCCACATTATTTTTATATGTCCGCTCTTTAATTGTTAAACAATCATTAACTACTAGCATAGATATCTTAAATACATCTATCTAGAAGACACAGTGAAATATCAGTCTAGAGGCACCTATCTCAATAATAATTTCAATATTTTTGAGAGAGCTCCACACAAAATTTTGATGTTTACTTTTAACCAACGACTTCTAAAATATCTTAAAACTAGATATCTTAAACCTAGCACACATATCTTAAACACATATATCTAAAAGACGCATGTGGCGCCATTTACTTTTAAATAGATGTATTTAAGATATGTATGCTAGGTTTAAGATATCTATCTAGTTTTAAGATATTTTAGAAGTCATTTGTTAAAATAAACATCAAAATTTTGTGTGGAGCTCTCTCCAAAATATTGAAATTGTTATTGAGAATAGATAGGCATCCTCTACATAGATGTATTTAAGATATATGCTTTTAAAGATTGAAGAACCCTAACCCTAGCTCTCATTAAACTAAAGTAAATAATTCACCTTGCCATTATTTTTCATTGTGGTTTTCAATGGATAACTCCTTTGTATAATTATTTTTAGATGTATTTAAGATATGCTTTTAAAGATTGAAGAACCCTAACCCTAACTCTCATTAAACTAAAGTAAATAATTCACCTTGCCATTATTTTTCTTTGTGGTTTTCAATGGATACTAAGTGGTAGCTATAGACATACAAAATTAATTACACAGTTATGTAGTGGCATTAAGGGGATGACTGTGACTGTGTACATAAAAATAAAATAGAGGCCACATTATTTTTATATGTCCGCTCTTTAATAGTTAAACAATCATTAACTACTAGCATAGATATCTTAAATACATCTATGTAAAAGACGTGGAGAAATATCAGTCTAGAGGCACCTATCTCAATAACAATTTCAATATTTTGGAGAGAGCTCCACAAAAAATTTTGATGTTTACTTTTAACCAATGACTTCTAAAATATCTTAAAACTAGATATCTTAAACCTAGCACACATATCTTAAATACATCTATTTAAAAGATGCCTGAGGTGCCATTTACTTTTAAATAGATGTATTTAAGATATGTATGCTAGGTTTAAGATATCTATCTAGTTTTAAGATATTTTAGAAGTCATTTGTTAAAAATAAACATCAAAATTTTGTGTGGAGCTCTCTCCAAAATATTGAAATTGTTATTGAGAATAGATAGGCGTCTTCTACATAGATGTATTTAAGATATGCTTTTAAAGATTCAACAACCCTAACCCTAGCTCTCATTAAACTAAAGGAAATAATTCACCTTATCATTATTTTTCTTTGTGGTTTTCAATGGATAACTCCTCCATATAATTATTTTTAGATGTATGTAACATATGCTTTTAAACATTGAAGAACCCTAACCCTAGCTCTCATTAAACTAAAGTAAATAATTCACCTTGCCATTATTTTTCTTTGTGGTTTTCAATGGATACTAAGTGGCAGCTATTAAAAAGTAGACATATAAAATTAATTACACAGTTATGTAGTGGCATTAAGGGGATGACTGTGACTGTGTACATAAAAAACAAATAGAGGCCACATTATTTTTATATGTCTGCTCTTTAATAGTTAAACAATCATTAACTACTAGCATAGATATCTTAAATACATCTATCTAAAAGAGGTGGAGAAATATCAGTCTAGAGGCACCTATCGAAATAAAAATTTCAATATTTTTGAGAGAGCTCCTTACAAAATTTTGATATTTACTTTTAACCAACGACTTCTAAAATATCTTAAAACTAGATATCTTAAACCTAGTACACATATCTTAAATACATCTATCTAAAAGACGCACGAGGCGCCATTTACTTTTAAATAGATGTATTTAAGATATGTATGCTAGGTTTAAGATATCTATCTAGTTTTAAGATATTTTAGAAGTCATTTGTTAAAAATAAACATCAAAAGTTTGTGTGGAGCTCTCTCCAAAATATTGAAATTGTTATTGAGAATAGATAGGCATCTTCTACAGATATGTATTTAAGATATATGCTTTTAAAGATTGAAGAACTCTAACCCTAGCTCTCATTAAACTAAAGTAAATAATTCACCTTGCCATTATTTTTCTTTGTGGTTTTCAATGGATAACTCCTCCGTATAATTATTTTTAGATGTATTTAAGTTATGCTTTTAAAGATTGAAGAACCCTAACCCTAGCTCTCATTAAACTAAAGTAAATAATTCACCTTGCCATTATTTTTCTTTGTGGTTTTCAATGGATACTAAGTGGCAGCTATTAAAAAGTAGACATATAAAATTAATTACACAGTTATGTAGTGGCATTAAGGGGATGACTGTGACTGTGTACATAAAAAACAAATAGAGGCCACATTATTTTTATATGTCTGCTGTTTAATAGTTAAACAATCATTAACTACTAGCATAGATATCTTAAATACATCTATCTAAAAGAGGTGGAGAAATATCAGTCTAGAGGCACCTATCGCAATAAAAATTTCAATATTTTCGAGAGAGCTCCTTACAAAATTTTGATATTTACTTTTAACCAAGGACTTCTAAAATATCTTAAAACTAGATATCTTAAACCTAGTACACATATCTTAAATACATCTATCTAAAAGACGCACGAGGCGCCATTTACTTTTAAATAGATGTATTTAAGATATGTATGCTAGGTTTAAGATATCTATCTAGTTTTAAGATATTTTAGAAGTCATTTGTTAAAAATAAACATCAAAAGTTTGTGTGGAGCTCTCTCCAAAATATTGAAATTGTTATTGAGAATAGATAGGCATCTTCTATAGAGATGTATTTAAGATATATGCTTTTAAAGATTGAAGAACTCTAACCCTAGCTCTCATTAAACTAAAGTAAATAATTCACCTTGCCATTATTTTTCTTTGTGGTTTTCAATGGATAACTCCCTCGTATAATTATTTTTAGATGTATTTAAGTTATGCTTTTAAAGATTGAAGAACCCTAATCCTAGCTCTTATTAAACTAAAGTAAATAATTCACCTAGCCATTATTTTTCTTTGTGTTTTTCAATGGATACTAAGTGGCAACTATAAAAAAGTAGACATATAAAATTCATTACACAGTTATGTAGTGGCATTAAGGGGATGACTATGATTGTGTACATAAAAATAATATAGAAGCCACATTATTTTTATATGTCCACTCTTTAATAGTTAAACAATCATTAACTACTAGCATAGATATCTTAAATACATCTATCTAAAAGACGTGGAGAAATATCAGTCTAGAGACACCTATCTCAATAACAATTTCAATATTTTCGAGAGAGCTCCACACGAAATTTTGATGTTTACTTTTAACCAACGACTTCTAAAATATCTTAAAACTAGATATCTTAAACCTAGCACACATATCTTAAATACATGTATTTAAAAGATGCTCGAGGCGCCATTTACTTTTAAATAGATGTATTTAAGATATGTATGTTAGGTTTAAGATATCTATCTAGTTTTAAGATATTTTAGAAGTCATTTGTTAAAAATAAACATTAAAATTTTGTGTGGACCTCTCTCCAAGATATTGAAATTGTTATTGAGAATAGATAGGCGTCTTCTACATAGATGTATTTAAGATATGCTTTGAAAGATTTAACAACCCTAACCCTAGCTCTCATTAAACTAAAGTAAATAATTCACCTTGTCATTATTTTTCTTTGTGGTTTTCAATGGATAACTCCTCCGTATAATTATTTTTAGATGTATTTAAGATATGCTTTTAAACATTGAAGAACCCTAACCCTAGCTCTCATTAAACTAAAGTAAATAATTCACCTTACCGTTATTTTTTTCTTTGTGGTTTTCAATGCATACTAAGTGGCAACTATTAAAAAGTAGATATATAAAATTAATTACACAGTTATGTAGTGGCATTAAAGGGATGACTGTGACTGTGTACATAAAAATAAAATAGAGGCCACATTATTTTTATATGTCCGTTCTTTAATAGTTAAACAATCATTAACTATTAGAATAGATAAGTTAAATACATCTATCTAAAAGACGTAGAGAAATATCAGTCTTAAAACTAGATATCTTAAACCTAGCACACATATCTTAAATACTTATATCTAAAAGACGCCCGAGGCGCCATTTACTTTTAAATAGATGTATTTAAGATATGTATGCTAGGTTTAAGATATCTATTGAGTTTTAAGATATTTTAGAAGTCATTTGTTAAAAATAAACATCAAAATTTTGTGTGGAGCTCTCTCCAAAATATTGAAATTGTTATTGAGAATAGATAGGCCTCTTCTACATAGATGTATTTAAGATATGCTTTTAAAGATTGAAGAACCCTAACCTTAGCTCTCATTAAACTAAAGTAAATAATTCACCTTGCTATTATTTTTCTTTGTGGTTTTCAATGGATAACTCCTCTCTATAATTATTTTTAGATGTATTTAAGATATGCTTTTAAAGATTGAAGAACCCTAGCCCTAGCTCTCATTAAACTAAAGTAAATAATTCACCTTGCCATTATTTTTCTTTGTGGTTTTCAATGGATAACTCCTCTTCGTGTAATTTTTTTTATATGTCCTCTCTTGAGTAGTTAAACAATCAGCATAGATATCTTAAATACATAACAATTTCAATATTTTGGAGAGAGCTCCACATAAAGCATAAACATAGATATCTTAAATAAAATAGTTGTAATGTAAAATAAAATAACTCAAACTAAATAAAATAACTTCAAATTGATCTATGCTAGGTTTAAGATATCTTAGAAGTCATTGGTTAAAAGTAAACACTGAAATTTAATATGGAACTCTCTCCAAAATATTGAAATTGTTATTGAGAATAGATAGTTTCAAGACTAATATCTTTGGGGTCTTTTAGATAAATGTATTTAAGATATGCTTTTAAAGATTAAAGAACCCTAACCCTAGCTCTCATTAAACTAAAGTAAATAACCATTGAATAATTCCTCTCGATGTAATTATTTTTATATATCCACTCTGTAATAGTTTTTGTTAACACACTCAAACCATAAACAATCATTAACTACAAGAATTACAACCATTAATTGTTTTAAGTCTTTTGTCCTCCTACTATCATCAAGTTGATTTGCCATAAATAAAAATATATACAAATATACATCTACAAACTTCTGAAAAATACCTTAAACCTACTTCTAAGAGTATAGATTCCAAAAAAGCTGAATAATAACTAAACAATTGCATTTGTCAATCTCTTTTGAGCGTACAATAGCAATAAAATTCAATTCTAAATAAGCACCGATACAAAATAACGATATACCCGTCCATTTATTTTCTGCAATAACGATCAAGATATTATATTATGTGAAGATGGCTCTTTAGTTTGTTGAAAATGGAAACACAACTCTCATTTAGTTGAATACATCTGGTTATCAACAATTAATAAACTTAAAACATATCAGATTTCCACAGTCTATAATATTATGCAAACAAGTTTCTAGATTCAATTGTGTAAGATTTTTGTTGTCAACTTTTTTAATCACATTCTGTAATTCATCATCAGGATGGAGAGAGCTGTAGGAAAGAATCCAGATGATAATGAATCACAGAATATGATTGAAAACATTGATAACAAAAATCTTACACAGTTAAATCTATAAACTCTTTGCATAATTAATAAACTTCCCTATGAATTAGAGGGCCCATCTATAACGCTGAACAGAAACCTGGAGAGGCCATTGTTTTCAACAAACTGGAAGAATTGGACGGCCGCCTCCAACGGCTCCCCTAGACGCCGAAGAAAATGCTTCAAATCTTCACATTCATCAGCCAGTTTTGATTCCACCCTTGAAATCTTTTCCAACAATATTTCTCGAAATTGTTGAGCACCTTGGAGCCTTCTCTTTAATTCTTCTTCTGACTGTGCCGGAAATTCTTGAGAATTAGTGTTCCTTGTTTGGATGGATCTGATATGCGCTTCCTGCTCTGAAATTTCAACGTTTAACAGCATTTTTTCAAAATCTTCGATGGCGTTGAGGGCACTAGAAATCGATCTGGAAAATCTATCGACTTCATTCTCTATTGATGATATAACTCCATGCTCCATTGTAGTGACAGGAGATGCAAATGAATAGTAATATGTTCTCTGTTTCAACAGCGATCAAGTAGGGCTAGTGCGATGTCGAAGGCTGAATCAGACAATTGCAGGTCCTGTAACGTTCTTGTTTTCCGATTTCCTATAATTGTCAATAGGAGCTGATGATTATATATACAGAGGACACCACTCATTAGAGTTAGATGTAAGCCTCAGCGCTTTTCAATTCTACAAGGGCCGACTTTATATGTTATATTTGTGGGCTGGTTGTGTTCAATGTATGGGTTGTTTATCGCCCACCGTAAACAGCCTACAGGTTGTGCGGGGACTGTTTTTTCATTTTTCCGATCTACATTGGACAAGATCAATCGACCCTTCTCTACATGTCAACTGTTGTGATTTTTACAATGTGCCGGCTGGTTAAGGTTTACTGTTTATTTTAGGGTTGGATGCTACATAAAATGTAAGTTGAATGTCACAATTGAGATCTGTTATTGAACACATCAATTAATTAGTAATAATTATAAACCTTTTTTTAATTGATTAATTAATTAAGGGCAGCAACATTAGTAATAATTATAAACCTTTTTTTAATTGATTATTTAATTAATGTCAGCAACAAGGGTTGAGTGTAATGGTGTGAGCGTGTTAACAAAAAAACTCTTACCTTTTACCTTAAATTTGATAGCCATTTGTATGTCAAAATATTAATATTTAATAATAAATCATCAAAATTTGATAGCCATTTATATGTTATTGAACACATCAATCAATTAATGAGTAATAATTATAAACAGTTTTTTTAATTAATTAATTAATTAATGTGGGCAGCAAGGGGTGGTAAGGGGTGGAGTGTAATAGTAGGAACATGTTAACAAAACAACTCTTACCTTTTAGGTTAAATTTGATATCCATTTATATTATGTGAGTGCTTCTGGATTAGACTGTGTCTATTTTTGAATCAACGTTTCGGATCATACTCAATGATCCATCATCAGGATGAGGAGAGTTGCAACTCTCCTCATCCTGATGATGGATCATTGAGTATGATCCGAAACGTTGATTCAAAAATAGACACAGTCTAATCCAGAAGCACTCACATATTATCATGGACTGTGGAAAACTAATGCCTACTAATCCATTTATATGTCAAAATATTAATATTTAATAATAAATCATTCTTCCCTTTTCAAAAATTTAAAAAATAAAGTTCAAGATTTTTCTTTAGAAAAACATATATATTAAATGAAAGGAAAGGATGTGTAATTGTTTTGGGAAGTGTTAGAAATAATTTTGGTTTTAGTCTTAATTAATTTATAAAAAAATATTAATGTTGAGAGGCATTTTATAATGATAGCAAGGGATGGAATAATAATCAATAAAATGTTTAAGTTTAAAGGCTAATCAAATTTTTTTTTAAGTTTATAGTGAAGATAAAATATATTTTTATTTGTTAATTTGAGATATTTTTTAATTTTTAAAGTGTGGTTTAAATTTTGATGCACACAAAATTGAGTGATGATATATTCTTAAATAATTAAATAATTAACTATAAACACACAAATAAAGTTTCAAATTGACATCTCTTGGCATTTTTTAGATAGATGCATTTAAGATATCTATATTAGTTATGCAACTAGTGGATTGTAATGTTGTGAGTGTCTTAACTATTTACATGTTAAATTATTAATATTTAATAATAAACATAGCCTTATTATAGTAAAAACAATTGATAAGGGGAACAAAATGTAGCTCTTAAGTAAATAATGTTATATGAAATAATTCTTAAGTAAATATTAAACTAAATAGTCTTTATGTTTTTTAATCTATCTACTTACCTATTTATCTGTGCATCTATTTAATAGTTTAGGTAGATATTAAAAATCATATTCATATAGAAAAAAACAAAATAACTCATGAAGTAAAGCATTTTTTTTTCATTTATCTTTTTAAAGTTTTCCTTATATTGACCTATTATTAAAGGAATTTAAATTATGAAGTAAAGTAAATTATTTTTTCATTTATCTTTTTAAAGCCTTCTTTATGTTGATCTAAGCTAATAATTAGAGGAATTCCAACCATTATACAAATTTCAATATGAAGTAAAAGTAAAGATATATATTTTCCTTTATCTTTTTAAAATTTTCCTTTTATTAATCTAAGTTAATTAAAGGAATGCCCACAATTATACAAATTTGAATTAATTAATTCATATTAATTTCAAATGTTGATATAATATATAATAATGTCTATATTTTAAACTATCATAGATATCTTAAATACATCTAACCAAAAAATGTCAAGATATATTAGTATAGGCACCCCAAGATTGATATCTCTTAACTCTTAGATAGATGTATTTAAGATATCTATAGTAATGCCAATTGAAGGACTCTTTCCTATGGTCTTGCTCCATTTTTTCCTTGGTAGTTGCATGCATTTATCACACACTCAAAAAGGCCTTATCTCAGTATGAACACACTGTGTGGAGTGCTAGAGGTGCACAGTTTCAAACTCCCCCAAGGGATGGACACCAAGGCCAAAGAATTATTCAAAGCAGCTAGATTTATATGCCTTCACTCCCCAAATGCTGTGCCTTGCCCTTGTCACTACTCTCCCAGAGCTCTCAATCCCCTTTGAAACTCTTCCTGCCTCAATGGAACGATGTGATTCCTGCCCTCAGTAATTGTGTCATGGGTGGCGATTATATTTTTTCTTTTCTCTCTTGTTTTGGCTCACCTTTGTGTATTTGGCCATTGTTCTCTATTTTGTCTCGGTTGGCCACTGTGTATTCGACCTTCTTTTGGCACTGTGTGTAGACACCTAAAATTGACCTATTTATCATTAACATCAAATATTGCATTACCTATCATCTGCATTTGTCTAACACACTTGAGCAATGTCCCTATCACTTATTTCTTCTATTAATTAAATAAATTTATATTTATTTAATTAATTCATTATCTATTTCTTCTATTTTCTCTAAGCTATAATTAAATAATCTTTAATTATTTAATTATCTTCTTTCTATCTATTTTAATTAAATAAATTTTATTTATTTAATTAAAAATCCCTTCATAAGCCCACTTTCCAATTAATTAAATAAATTTTATTTATTTAATTAATTTCTCTTATCATTTATCTCAATGAGCCGACATGTGTGCCTCTTTCATTTAAAAAGATAAGTGGTACTAAAACTTTCATTTAATATCTTTCACATGTACTTTTTATGTACACGGTCACACATAAGCCTTAACTTCCCTCCACTTGTCATCTACACATTCACCTATGATTATCCTTTTAATCTTAGCCATTCACATAGCCACCAAATCTCTACCATTGATTGATTTTAGTTGAGTTCTATATAAACACCCTCTCATTCCATACTACATCATATCCAACATTCATATAGAGTGTACATTATCATCTTGAGCATATTGAGCATCCATCTATCAAATTAGCATTTTATCATTATCATCCATCATGGCAGCTTTGATCTTCATAATTGTTCATTATTGAAGAAGCAATCCACATCATAAACAATAAATCATACAATATAGGTGATATTGTTTTTGAATTGCATGCTTTTGATTTCATTTGGATTAGATTCTTTAATGATGGCAAGGTTAGGTTTTCATGGTTATGCTTGATCTTATTAACCTAATTTTTACTTATAACATTTTGGCATGATCAGTGGGACCTACGTCCTTGATTAACTTTGTTATTTGAAGTTATTTTTGTGAAGATCAAATTTTCTGAGCGCTTATGGCAAGTTCCAGTCACTTTTGAGTGAAAACTAATCGTTGTCTGCACAAACGCATCACTTTTGAGCTCAAACCTGCCACTTTTAGCCTTCTTGGGATTGCTTCCAAGTGAACAGTAGTTGCTTAGTGTCTTTTTTGCATCACTTACAAGCTAACAGTGGTCTTTTATTATCTTTTTTGCATCACTTTTAATCTAACAGTGATAACTTTTAGCTATCTGGATCACTTTCTACAAAACTAGGGTTTTTGTTATGTTTTGTTTTTCTCACAAATCTAAGTTGCTTATGACCCATAATCAGCCGCTTGTTGCTTTTTCGTATCACTTATGAGCTTTATCATTTCACATCTTGAATTATTGGCATCGCTTATGATCTATAAGATTTCACCTGTGGTAGAATATAGATCACTCCTAATCAACAGTTGATCACCTCTGGTAACTATGTTGGTTTCAGTCTGTATCATTTGCAGTTTTGTTTTCTTGGTTACTAATTGGGTATTTGTGTAGCATCTTATCGATTGTCCAAGAAAAGGAGGTTATCAAACTACTAACATATCTTTTGCAGCTTCGATCGGTCTAAGACTTGTGGTTTTTCACTAATTTACGAACATTTGGGCTTGGTGCTTAAAAAGAATCATTGCTTGCTTTGTGCTTGATTTATCTTTCTTGATTGCTTGCATGTGCTTGATTGTAACCCAAATTTAATAGAAAAAGTATCCTCTCCCCTTGCCTATCAAATGGATCTTGGGTGTATGAGAACTTGTTATTATCTTTAGAGGGCCTGCCTTCCTAGTGTGAGAAGGGATACGACCCAAGCGGTAACAAGCTAAAGCCAAGGCCTTTTGAACTACTATATAAGAAACGTGCTTGTGTCAAAATCCACAAACAATGGGTGTTGTTGTGTTATACCGACAACTAGCCTCCCCTAAAACCCTCCAAGGCATAACCCTTGAAGGCTAGGAGACTCCATAACGAAGAGTAGCCCTGCCGTACGTATAGCCACTCAAATGGATTCCCTCATTAGCAACCTTGTGTAGTAGCCAAAAATTTTCTATTTGTTGATGCAAAAGGTGGGACCTTTGTAGCTGCCTTGATTCACGTGGTTCTTAGAAGAGATAGCAGGGACAATCCTAAGGTTTGGTGGGGGGACAAGCCTTGAGAAACCTAGATCTTAGTATGCGTGAGAAGTGTGTGCCATGGAGGGGAGCCGGTGTTACCAAGATCCTAAAGCTATCCACTTTGAATAAGTACAGCTAGGGGACACAAAAAATACAGTCCTTTCCTAGCCTAGGTTGTACAAGTTTGTTATTATCGTGAGTGTGAGTGACTGAAATTACTATTTTCTTGTCAAAAAACACAAATCAGACATATTTCCTAATAGACATAGTCACCTTTGAGCTTTAACTACCTGCATATAGACAAATCAGATCACTTTTAATCAACAGTCAGTCACCTTTTGCATAAACTGAATTGCCTTTGAACAACATTTGCTCACCTACGGTCTAAACTATGTTGCCTTTGATCAATAGTAAATTATTTCTGAGTCAATACTGATCACTTGTAGTAAATTAGCTCGCCTCTAGTTAATACTATAGCTTGTTACTTGAACCAAAAACCATATCACTTTTAAGCTATTATCAGTCACTTTTGGCCTTTTCTAAGCCGCAGTTGAGCTATTATCTGTCACCTATGGTTAATTACCAGCAAATCTTATTGACTCAGTTAGACCAATTACATTTCTAGCTTGCTTAGCCTCAACGTTAGCTTTTAGACCTGTCTCTAATCATTTGCGGATACCTAGACTTTGTTTCCTGCTTTGAGCTTATCAACCAATTAGACTTAAACTTTTCATCTTTTTGAGATCCTAAACCAGCAAACCAAACATCAATCAATCAACCCAATCATTCAGCAAAACAGTACCCCTAGCAAACAAGTTTTCCCTTGAGTGTGTGAGCTATTCTCTAGGGAAGTTCAACCAACAACTAGCAACCAAGCAACCCAACAACAACAAAGCAAACAAGAAACTAGCACAACAACCAACAATCAAACAATCAGCAAACCATCATCTTTTTGGGTCTCAAAACCTTGACAAGCTAAAGTTTAATTTTTAACATCAACCATCATGCCTCAAACTAGGGGTCAATATAGAGCTGAAATGGAAGAAAAATTTTGAGCTGAGATGGAAGCCAAGATGCAATAATCATGATCAACACCTCTTAGAGATGCAACTCAATTTACAACTGGCATGCCTCCTCACATGTTTGTGCCCCATGGGTACACCATTGGAGAGTCATCTCATCAAGTGCAATTACACCCTTTCATAGCAACTTATGAAGAACATTCCCAAGAGGATTTATCTAACTATCAAGACACACATGTATGGGACCAAGTTGAGAAGCTTGTTTTATTAGATCCTAATTGTTACTTCTTACAACTTGCCCACATGGGAGCCAAACTACCAAGAGACTTTGACATATCTGCTATTCGAAAACATGATCCAAGCACTCCCACTGTTGTTGCAAAGGGACCATCCACTATAGGCACACCATCCCATACCATATTACAAACTCCATCTTCCAACCCATCTCTTTCATTGCCTATTGTTACTTCATTCAACCCACCACACTCAGAGTACACTTTAGAACCTTTGAAAACCCCAACCAATGTACTCCCTTTCCTTTCACAAAATCTAAACATGCCATCTTTCTAGGTGTCACAACATACTCCTTCTCCTACCATGACTATATCTGTGCCTCAAGCAACATAAGCTATCCATGTTGTCCAAGTGCAAAATCCTCAAACGTCACAAGCTATTCCCATATCCCATACTTCGCAAGCTTCCCAAGCTCTCCAAATAAAACAAACTATCCAAGCTTCCCAACCATTCCAATCCGCTACTCCAATTGCATCACATATATCCCATATTCCTACCACGGCTAATATGATCTCCACTATCTCCACGGATCCATCTAACGCATCATACAATCCTAATCTTAGTCTCATTGACATGAGTGACCCGCCTATTGTTTCACAAGTCAATCCTAAAGCTATGGTCTCTTATGTTGATCAGTTTATATCAATTCCACCATCTTCTTATAATCCTTCACAAACCATCAATCTGTCTTATACTACCCAAGGATTACCCATCGTCACCCAACATATGACATATACCAATCCCCATGTTGTCCAAAATACAAACCCAAATGTCCATCCTTCTTCCGCATCCACCAATCCTTCCATCACTTACCATATCACAAATCCAACTCCAAATTCACAACCATTGACCAACGCCAATCCATCTTCCACTTTCCATGTGATACAAAACCTTGATGCTAATTCATCGCAATATACCCAACAACCGCTTGTGTCTCAAGGATAGCGATCCTCAAATACATATGTGTCATATACCAATCCTTTGACATACATTGTGAGTACACAACCTCAACAAATGGTCATGGCTTCATATATCCCACAACAACAACCTCAATATACATCATACTACACTTCACCTCCCAACCAACCACCCCCTTTGCAACAACAACAATTATCTCCAACGGATGTTCAACAAATGATTAACCAAGCGGTAGGACAAAACATGAAGATGTTTACCTTAGAAAACATATGCACTTATCCATTTGACAAGTCTCTTCATATGACACCTTTTATGCCACACTTTGAAATTTCATAGTTTGACATATATAGAGGAAAAGGAAATCTAGAAGACCATGTTAGAGCATTCTTTGTCGCATGTCTTGATGTTGCTCAAGATGATACATATCTTCTGAGACTATTTCCCTGAAGCTTAGCAAGACAAGCTCTTGAATGGTTCTCTCATTTACATCAGGCATTAAGTCTTTTGCGGAGTTAGCAAACAAATTTCAATCACACTTCACTTTTAACATTGAACATGAAGTGAACATGAATGACCTTGTCAACAACAAACAATGCAATGGTGAAGCCTTCTCTTCATTTACTCAACGATGGCGTAACATGGATAGAAAACTATCATGGGAAATACCTAAAAAATAACAGCTCGATATCTTAGTTCAAAATATTCATCCCGAGCTAGATCATTCCAACTACAATTACAAAGTGCTAGCACCTTTGATGAACTTGTTTCCAAAGGAACCATCATTGAACACGCTTTAATTGCTAATGGCACTATCAAGATTTTTCACAATAACAAAGACTATCCTCAAAATTCCAATGATAAGTCTCACTTTTGGAACAAGAACAAGAATGTTGTCAGTGACGGTGTTGTAGATGCAAAGAACATACAAATAATGAAAGCTCATATCAACATTCAAGCTGCCTCTACAACAACTCAACCTTTTCAACGAACTTGACAATGACAAACTTCAAATCCCCACCGGCAGTTTACACCATTAGTAGAACCTATGGAAGTTACCTTTTGAAAGCTTCTCCAAGCGGTCGATATCTATTGGCAAGAGACACTATGTGGCTTCTTGAGTGTTGTCAATTATGGCAACAAAGTCCATCCCAAACATTCGCAGGACATGGTATGACCATACCGAATGACAGACTAAAGTGTATCTTGGTTCGACAGTCAAGTCCAGATCTCTCAGAGGAAGTATCTCAGTAAAGTGTGGACTTGGGGAAGTCAAGTGGAGTACCTTGACTAATATATTCAAGAGATTGTGCCTTCGGTGATGTAAGAGTGAAAAGATATGAACACCTAAGTGTTGGGTCCTTGTTTGGTAGAGTAGACTGAGGAAGAACTAACCGTCAGAGCATCAGACCTTCTTCTGGATGAGTTATTGATGGTGATCAAGTTTCTTGAGGAATCATCCTTGGTTGGCCAACATGTTTGATGAATTCTTCAAGTATCTTTTTGATATGCATCACCTAATAAGCAAGGATTTAGCCGACAGACCAGAGTTTGGGAAAATGTTGAGTATTCCGGATGCCGACTAGAAAGATGATGGAAATCATTGATGCGGATATATATACCAGATTGATTTCACTATGAAAGTGTGTGTGGAACATTGTGTTGTGCGAAGAAAAGTAGAGAGTAGTGTGGAAACAACAATAAAGGTTTGGTATGTGACAGAATAGTTGCACTAAGGCAGAGGAAGAATGAAGTGCAGTAGATCAGTGTATTGAGCTTAACCGGAACTTAACCTAAGCACATGTGGATGCTTCTCATCAGTTCAAGTATCTAGTTTACTTCTATAAACTATTGTAGGCAGTGAGCCTCTTGTGAGCAGTGTACTCAGGTAGTAAGCCCTAATTGGCAAGTGCCATTTTGTACTACCTTATTCTTTTAACAGAGAATACAATCTTGGGTTAATCACCCCGTGGTTTTTTCCCTTAACAGGGTTTTTCATGTCAAAAATATTGTGTCATTTGTGTTAAGTTTATTTCTGCTTCCATT
Organism: Cunninghamia lanceolata; assembly: GCA_027924645.1. Classification (NCBI taxonomy): domain Eukaryota; kingdom Viridiplantae; phylum Streptophyta; class Pinopsida; order Cupressales; family Cupressaceae; genus Cunninghamia; species Cunninghamia lanceolata. Next base: position 833,493 of record BSBN01000181.1, read on the forward strand.
GTTATGTATGCTGATATGATTTGATATTGCTCTAATTGCTAAAGAAGAAAAAAAAGTCAAATAATTAAGATAACTAATTCATCCCCCCTCTCAATTATCAATAATTGGTATTAGAGCTAAGTTCCTCCAAATAGAGCCTAATAGCTTGAGGAAGATCTAGGAATTCCAATGGATGTGTATGGTATGAGGGAACAACTTCAGTCTGCCCTAGATGATCTTGAGCAATCTCACTCTAAAGTCAATGAATTGAAAGAAAGACTCAAACAAGCTGATGATTTCATAAATGAACTAAAAGAGAAATTGAGTATCTCTATGAAAAAGAGAAAGGAGCTACTTCAACAGTTAGCAAGTCAAAGTGAAGCCAATAATATTGATGAAGATCTGAATGAGAAGAACAAGTTATGTGAGAAGCTATCAAAAGAGGTCATTATGGTAAGACATGAAATGGAATTAGGAGTTATGAAATTCACTCAAGAAATTGAAGAGAAATGAAAGACTGAAGATAATCTAAAACAATCTCTCAAGGAGAAGTCAGAGGACTGCCACAATATGGATAGAATAATCAAGCATTTGGAATTTGATCTTGAAGAAGCTAGAGATAATGAAGAACAACTTGAGAATCAGATTGACACTCTAAAAAGGGATCTTCGAACAACAAATGAATACAAAGATAAATTCAAGATAAGTTCTACTCAACTTGAAGTTCTTCTTGAAAGTCAAAAGAGGGTAGATGACAAGCAAGGATTGGGGTATGAGAAAGGTGAAAGCTCTAGATCCAGTCAGAAGAACTCTGGATTAGGAAATCCAAGGAACATGCCTAGAAGACCTCTAGTAAGGCAACCTAATTCTCAAAGATATCCATCCTTCAATGGATACTGCCACAACTGCAATAACTTTCATCATAAAGCAAATCAGTGTAGAAGAAGAATGAATTAGACTAATTCATCCTTCTCTAGACAGTGTTTCAATTGCAAAAGGTATGGTCACAAATCTCATGAGTGTAGAAATATGCAAATGAACAATTCATTCAATGGAAGATGCTTTGCATGCAATAGAATGGGACATATGGCTAATCAATGTAGATCAAGAGGATATCAGTCAAATATGCAAAGAAATGTTGTTTTCTATAATTGCAATAGATTCGGTCACATTGCCAAATTCTGTAGAAGTAAGAATCAGGACAAAAAGGGTCTGGTATATCATAATCAAAACCAAGACAAAGGAAAATGAAAAGTGAATGCAGATGAAATTCAAAGGAAGATGAACAAGATTTGGGTGAAGAGGAGTATAGAAAATGTTGAGGATGGATCTACACCAGAATCTGGTGCTAATATTCCTTCCAGAAACTAAATAGATGAGCTCTGGCTCAGGAGGAGTCACAAAAGAAAACAATTTCCCCCAGCCAATCAATTGGTGCCTGAAATTGGCACATGGAAGGTTGCAGATTAAAAGGGCTCTTAGAGAAACATCTAAATAACCCTTGGTAAAGATATGGAAGATTCACAAGAAGCTTAGAAGATTGATCCGGTTTAACAGTCATCTGGTAAGAAGCAGGATTTTCACAGTTAGATCTGGCATGATTCAAAATTGAGAAATCTTGATCTGTGGATAGATCAAATGATTGGGGAAATGAAGATAGATTGTCATTAATCACCAAGAATAACTCCAAGTGTATCTCAGTGATCCGGAAAAGATCTTTTTCAGAATAAGGAGAACAAGGCAACTAGAATGACTTAAGTTGTGCATTTATTGCAATGTGGAATTAAGGTTTGCTTAGAGATAAAAGGGTTCATTTGCTCATCATTTGCACATTTGCATTAGTGAAAAATATAAGAAGAGCTCTGCAAACAAGTTTGCTTCATCTCTGTCAAGGATCAATCGTAGAATTCAAGTCAACCGACGATCTTTTCGGCTTATTTCGTGAACCCTAAAAGTGTAAAAGGTATTTTCTGTTCTTGAAATCTCTCTCTAAATCTTTCGAAAGATGACTACTCTGAATGTTGTGAAAATCACTGATAGGCCGTGTCCTAAATTCAAGAAACATCCCTACAAATCCCTAGAAGTTGATCCCCTAGGCGTATTTTCTAGCATTCCACATGGAGTTTTGCATGTAGAAGATGTTAGGGCATACATTCATGCGAACATTAAAGAATTTGGAGAATCCAAGCTGATGGATATCTACCACAAGCAGTTAATAGATGATTCATTTGAACTCAAACCACAGTACAAGGCTATCTGGGACAAACATTTTGCACAGTGCATTCATTTCCCCTGTTTTGTAGAAGATGAATGGGTCCAGTATATTCTGAGCTGAGTGCATGATAGCTTCATGTGGTTGAATAAGCCGTTTAAGATCACTAAAGATACCATTAGGGCAGTAACCGGATTACACTCATCTAGTGGGATGCCTACTCTCAAATCTATCAAAAACCAAATTGTAAGTGAGGCTACTGGATCAAAATTTGATAAAAGAGCAATGACAATTGAGGATATCATAGATTTGGATATCAAGTTTTTGCCATGATAATTGGCTACAAGATATATCACTCCAGCAGAGAGAATTCTGTTTCTGGAACAACAATTTACACTGCTTATGAAATGTTAATGAAGAATGCTGACTATGATCTCTGTGAGCTCCTTCTAAACCAACTTTTGGAGAATCTGCAGAAGATAAAGAAGGACAAGAAGAACTCTTTCAAATATGATGGCTTGATACTTTGTTTGTTCTTCTATTACATGAATGAGCTACGCAGATCTAGTGGCTGGATATGGCAAAATGACAAACCTATTGCCATACAAATCAGGGATTATTTGCACGGGCTTGGTGATGCCAAGGCACAAAACATAGCACTATGGGGTTACTTCAAAAACTTCCAAAGCTTGATGCAGGATAGAGAAAGAATCCCCCAATCATTGGTTGAAAAGTATAAGGATACAGTATGCTTTATGGTAGAAACTAATCAGTGCCTAATGGAGGCAGTGGACCCAAGGATAGTCTGGATCATGCCAATGGGGTATGAAGTAGATGAGAAAATTGTAGAGCTACATGTTCAACACATGCTAAGTCAACCCAAGGATCCTAAGATAGAAAGGTTTGGAACCTTTGAAGAGTTGAGTGTGAAGATTCATGTGGAGCTAAGACAACCATAAATGAAAAGAAAAGTGAGGAGGGAACTTGAAGAATTTTCCAAGAGGTATGGAATTTCAAAGGAGGCACTTGATGCAAATAGAGAAAAGATGGAAAGGGCAGAAAAAGAAAGACAAGAAACTGAAAAAGAAAGTGCTCCAGTGCAAGCCCCTTCCCAGACCAGATCCTCCAAGAGCTTTGCACCTGCCACCTCTAAGAGTCAGAAATCATCAAAACTAGAAGTCAGGACATCCAGAAAGGGAGAGAAGAGAACTAAGACAAAGGCCACAAGGTCTTACATCAGTCAGAAGGATGATGAAGAGACATAATCTGATGAGGAGATCAAGAAAATGAATAAGAAGAAGAAGAAATCTGGTGAAGCAAAGGCAGAAGAGTTTGTTGAAAGGCCCACTCTGTCCATTAATGATGTAGTCAAATTAGTCATTGTGGATGGGATCCTAAAACCAATGACTAAATTCTATGATGATTATAATGAAGCTGACCAGAAGATCTTGCAAGAAGCTATAGTCAGGTATCTGAATATCTATAATAAGGCATTTATTGGAATCATATCTCTAATTCCTAAGAGCCTAGAGAAGGAACTAGAAATAAGGAAGAACAATGCTAAGGCAAAGGACCTTGAGATCTGGGAATAGATAGCTATTCAACTCTATCGTTCAATCACTCAGAAATAAATGAATATGATCTTCAAAGATTGCAAGGATGAGTTCCGGAGCAAAGCTAGAATGAATCATCTTATGGTTGGAGAGATTGACAAAGTGGCAAAAGAAATAGAAGAGATCCTCTAGAATGCCTACAAAGGATTCAATATTCCTGTTATAGAGGACTTAGGTGATGAACCCTCTGTCATGGATGATGAAGGACTCAGTACTTCAAAGGAAGATCCTACAGAGAAAATTGTAGAAGTTTCAAAAGAAATAGGTGAGGAGAAAACTAAGGACCTAGATTCCTCTGTTCTAGAAGAGGAAGTTCATAAAGAAGCAAACATCTCTCCTTTGGTTTCCCCTCCAGACCTCAGATCTAAAGGAGAAGAAAGATTAGAGGAGAAAACTAGTAAAGAAGGAGTAAAGGAAAAAGAAAAAGACCAAATAGAGAAGACCCTAGGAGATAATTCTGAGACTGCAGAAGGAAAGAAGACTCTGTCTCCGGCAAGAGGAACTACATAAACTGTCAAAGATTTCTTGACCAAAGAGATGATGGAATTTGATGAACTGGAACTGCTTCAAGGTCCATTCAGTTTTGATTCCTTCTCCCCGGTTCAAACCATGAAGCTAGCATCCTTTACTCAAGCAAAGGCAAAAGAAAAACTTCTGAAGTCTCACATGGAAGACTGTGAGCTCATAGAAACTGCATCCGGTGTATTGGAGAAGATCATGCCATCCTTCCAAAAGGATCCTTTGGCCTCCACATCTGGTAATCTAAAGTCTCTTGTAAATTATGTTCATACACATTTTGATTCCTTAGAGAAGTCAGTAGAAGAAAAGGTTCGAAAGGAGTTTTTGGGAAAGAGATTCTTTGAAGTACAAGGACTAATAACCAATGATATGAGAGTTATGGATAATGGAATAAAGAGCTTAGAAAATGCTCTTAAAGATGGTAGAGATATATATAAATTTTGTTTATCCTGGCCTAAAGTGACCAAGGACATTGAGAAGAAAGTAAAAGAGCAAGAGGATAAACTGTTAAGTTTATCTCAAAATTTTGATCCTCTCTCCTCTTCCATAATCAATCAAGAGTGTCAGACTATTGCAGTCACAAATGAAATAAAGAAGCTTGAGAAGGAGAAGAAAAATAGAATAAACAAGTTAAGTGAACTTAGAGGGATCATTATCCCTAAGATAGAGGCTATGCATGAAGCCCTAACTGATGCTCAGGCCACAACCCGGACCAGTGATCAGACAGATCTCAAGAAGGCAGAAGCTTTTGCATTCATGTTGAGTGGTCACATCTCAATTTTAGACAGGATGAAGCAGAGTTGGGCAACAGAAGTTGTACAGTTGAAGAATACTTTTGTAGATATACTTAAATATATGTAAGTACAACTTGTATATATACTTATGCAGATATGTATAGATTATTTTTTTATAATTTTTTTTGGTGTGTGGATTCTACCCTTTGTCATTGATGTCAAAGGGGGAGTGAGGAGAAATGAAAAATGTAGCATCTAGCTAAGGGGGAGCTCCAGAAAAGTGTACATTAGAATAGAGCATCAGCCAAGGGGGAGTACAGTATGACACTTAGTCATTTTTCAATAAGTGTTGCCATCAATGCCAAAGGGGGAGATTATTGGCAAGAGACACTATGTGGCTTCTTGAGTGTTGTCATTGATGGCAACAAAGTCCATCCCACACATCCGTAGGACATGGTATGACCATATCAGAAGATAGACTGAGGTGTATCTTGGTTTGGTAAGCAAGAACAGAGTATGTAGCAAGGTCTGACAGTCAAGTCCGGATCTCTCAGAGGAAGTATCTCAGTAAAGCGCAGACTTGGGAAAGTCAAGTGGAGTACCTTTAATATATTCTAGAGATTGAGCCTCCAGTGATGTAAGAGTGAAAATATATGAACACCTAAGTGTTGGGTTCCTGTTTGGCAGAGTAGACTGAGGAAGAACTGACCGTCAGAGCATCAGACCTTTTTCCAGATGAGTTATTGATGGTGATCAAGTTCCTTGAGGAATCATCCTTGGCTGACCGACATGTTTGATGACTTCTTTAAGTATCTTTTTGATACGCATCACCTAATAAGCAAGGATTTAGTTGACAAACCAGAGTTTGGGAAAATGTTGAGTATTCCGGATGCTGACTAGAAAGATGATTGAAATCATTGATGTGGATATATATACTAGATTGATTTTGCTATGAAAGTGTGTGTGGAACATTGTGTTGTGTGAAGAAAAGTAGAGAGTAGTGTGGAACTAGCAATAAAGGTTCGGTATGTGACAGAACAACAGCACTAAGGCAGAGGAAGAATGAAGTGCAGTAGATCAGTGTATTGAGCTTAACTGGAACTGAACCTAAGCACATGTGGATGCTTCTCATCAGTTCAAGTATCTAGTTTACTTCTATAAACTATTGTAGGTAGTGAGCCTCTCGTGAGTAGTGTGCTTGGGCAGTGAGCCCTAATTGGCAAGTGCCATTTTGTACTACCTTATTCTTTTAACAGAGAATAAAATCTTGGGTTAATCACCCCGTGGTTTTTTCCCTTATCAGGGTTTTCAATGTCAAAAATATTTTGTCATGTGTGTTACGTTTATTTCTACTTCCATTGTTATGTATGCTGATATGATTTGATATTGTTCAAATTGCTAAAGAAGAAAAGAAAGTCAAATAATTAAGATAACTGATTCACCCTCCCCCTCTCAGTTATCAACAATATCATGTCACCGGATGCACCTCCCAATGGTAAACTGCTCTTTAAAACTCCTTTTTACAAAGAAAATGAGTATTTCGATTACCATAGAGTCAAGGGACACAAAACAAATGGTTGTATGTGCTTAAAGCATGTTATTCAAGATTGCATCGATCAAGGTTTAATTAACATCATACCTCCAACATCGCAACCTACACAACACCTGACATTGAACTATGATCTAGATGCTTTCAAGAATCCACTTCCATCTCATGACAAACCAAGTAACCCTCATGCTGGGAATGCTATTCAGTATACCTATGAATCATCCACTATTGGCTGCATTGACCATGCTCACATTTCGACCATTACCATTCAAGGCAAAGCACCCAACTGCGCTGTAACTACTTGAAGAGGTCATGTTACTATTCAAGGAGCACCTATTTATCCTCCTTGTCCATCCTCTCGCTGTAATATCCATGATCACCTTGGCAAAACACCTACGCATATTTCCATTCTTGAGTTGCTTCACATATCCCCTTCCCACAAAGCTATCCTTGACAAAGCTTTACAAGAATCTTCGGTGCCTAATGATATCGATACCACACAATTCCAATCTATGGTCACTAGCATTGCAGCCCCTTGTCATCTAACCTTTTCTGATAAAGATCTTCAGCCCTCCATTCAACCTTCACACAATAAATCCCTCCACAAAGAAGTGTTTGTCAAATAATGCCATATCAAATGAATCTTAGTAGATGGTGGAGCTGGTCTTAATATATGTTCCTTGAAATTAATAAAATAATTGGGATATTCTAAGAAAGATGTTGACACTTCCAAGATCATTACATCAGAGCATATGATGATGCTGAAAGAGATACTAAAGGGATTATTCACTTGCCTATTCGAGTTGGACTAGTCACTACTGACACCTGTTGTCAAGTCCTTGATATTGAGCTTCCTTATAACATCATCCTTGGTCATCCATGGATCCATGCCCTCAAAGCAGTCCCTTCTACATACCATCAATGTCTTAAATTTCCACATAACAGTGTTGAGATTACTATCCATGCTGATCCCAATCCATTTGAATTCTGTCATGCTTTTCAAGCTAAATACCAAAGTTCTAACCATATTCCTATCAACACTGAAGCATATCCACCTTCATCTTATGTGGACCCATCTGCCCTACTCAAGCCATCGTTTAGCCAAGCCACTCCAAACCTCCGCATCAAGTACACTGAACATGGTCCAGGTGAGTACACATTGCAAGAATGTTCATCCACATCCATTTCTGCTACAGAAGTTGGATCTTCTTTGGTAGGAGAGACTTCTAACTCTGATACCATCAACGATTCCTCCTTTCATATCACCAACCTTTTTCTGGAATCCTCCATCTTCATGATTTCTGCCAGCCCTTCCTCTCCATCTCATGCTGAACTCAAGTCTAGTCCTCAAAACACTCCTTGTCCCAGCGTCAAATGCCGACCTCCCCAAGCTAAAGATGTTGGTAATTCTTCCATCCATCCTAAGTCCACCATTTCCAATCGAAAACCCCATGCTAAACCCCACAAGCATGTCACCGTACATCTTCCACCATCTAATTTACCTCCACTTCTTCCAACTCCTAAACTCCCACCATGAACTTTACCTCCATATCTTCCATTTCCATCATCCTATAAGTTGCAAAAGCATGTGACCATCCATCTTCCACCATCCAATTTACCTCCACTACTTCCAACTCCAAATATCCCTTGATTTTCCTCACCTCCATTACTACCAATGCGTAATTATCCCTTTATCCATAAGCACCATTACATTCCTAATCATGACCAACAAATGTACATATTGTCTAAGCATAAATCTTTCACTCATCCCATCCCACCAACTCCATTTCCATCAAACCCATGGGATTCAAAAATAAAAATTTGGATGCATCTACCTCTAAAGCTAAAACTCCTCTCAAAAATTCTAAAGATTATCATGCCTCAGGGCACCAATGCAAATAATCTCAGCCAAATACATCTAAAGAGCCATCTGAGCCCATAACTCTACAAGAGGAGTCCAAGACCAAAATGGTCTGGGTCCCTAAGAAAACAAGCAAACAAGCCGAATAAGCCATCCTCATCCTCCTTTTAAAAATCTCAATCATCCACTTCTATCCAAAAATCCTATTCCATCCAACAAAATTCCAAAATCCCCACAAGAAAAACAAAAATCATAAAAATACTAAGTCTATGTGGGTACCTAGATCACTCAATCACCCATCTCCCAAGCAAACATTGCCATTACTTCCTACACCACTATCTAATCAAAAGCTTCAATGTTTATAATAGTGTGTGTAGCCATTGGTCATGGTTCCCTTCCATTCTGCAACACTTCCACATACCTCGATCTCCCCACCTTTCATCCATTATCCTACATATCTCCCTAATCACTTCCCTATGGTCCATGCTTTCGCATAATCCTTTCATCCTAAGTTTGATATAATCCACATCATAATCCAGTATTCCCCATCCATCTATCCTTGCATGAACCTTTCATAATCCACTAGCTTTTTATCCACTATCCCCTATCCATCCATCCATCCATCCTTTCATAATCCATTTCATAATCCACTATCCACCTAATCCATCTCCTTCTCATGCAATCTCCTTTACCAACATCTATGAGCATACTTGACATGGTCCATGTGATGACATCCATCTCTAACGGGACTACCAACACTCATCGACCTAGACTCTTGAGTCCTTCCTATCAATTACCATGGTGAAAACCTGGCAAACAGGTGACGTGTAATTGTGTCCCAATCCAAATATATATAGTACAAGATAAATAATTCATCCTCTAGTGAAAACCTAGTAAACAGGCGCCTTGGATAAGTACCATAGTGAAAACTTGGCAAACAGACGCTATGTGTAATGACCAGCTCCCATCATTTACTTTGTTTGTTTAATCACAACTTTTCATAGCATATTTCACCTTCTATCCTACATAATCCATATCATAATCCACATTTCACCTTGTACAAATATCATAATCCATTTCCCCATAGTAAAAGCCTTTCCATCGTTGCCTCTGTCAATGCTAGCTATCATACTTTGGACATTGTTGGGGTAACTATATCATTTGGTACCTTAGTATTTTGTCTATATGGGCCATCCATTGCCATTTCTCCATAATAAAACCTCAACCCACACTGGGGGCACTTGTTAAAGCCTTATTTGGAAGTGGATATCTACATCTCTAGCTCATAACACAACAAACTTCTAGCGTTCAACTTTAAAGACAACAAATCATCCAGCTTCAAACATGGCAAACATTTGGAACCAGGACCAACATCTTAGCAATCAAGCCAAGCTCAAACAACATCAAAAGCATATCAAAAATCTCAACAAAATCAAAACATCGCAAAAACTTGAAGCGATAAAGTTGATCCTTTGTCATCGACCTTCAACACAATAAGCAAGAACTACATCCCAACTCTATCGTTAAAGCCTTGATCTCTTGGATAAAGGGTATGTAGGCAATCTGAGATGTGAAGGAAGCACTTTCATTCAAGAAAAGATGATAGCCTCCTTTTCATCATCCATCTTTCATCATTCTTCTAATCATCCTCCAATATTTCATTTCCCTTTCTTCTATCTTTCATCACTTACATCATTAATAAACCCAGAACTACATATTCATCATGTCTCATCATCATCGTAACTGTGCTTTGATCCCGTGGACATAGGGTATGTAGGCAGTCTCGAATACAAAGGAAGTATCCAGTATGCAAGCAGAGACGATCCACCCCATCTTCATCTTCTTTTATCTTCCACCTTCTTCTCTTTGACTAGCTCAAGCAAGAAGCAGACTATCTGCATATCAGAGAAAGCTCAAGTACTTTAACCAATCAGGGATAAGACAGAAGTTATTTGTCCGCATGCCTTAAGCCAACATTTGCTATAGCATTTTTATCAACATCTTTAGCCTTCAACAGGATACAACTTTCCTCTCAACAAGGCACCAGCTTAAATCCATTCAAGAGCACCTAAATTTGGCAAGAGAACATGATGACAATATCTTTTGTCCCTTTTCTATGCCTAATCAAGACTGCCTTGATCTATCATATCTTGGTATGTTGCGATGAAGTATGGAATGGGGCATGGTCATATTGCTTTCGTATGCTGTGTTTGTGGGATGATCTTATTCTCATCCTATGTGTATTGGTATCTTGTACATGTTGGGATTAGCATGTTACATATCAATATCTCTAGCATCTGAGAAGCTAAACAGCCTCTTATGCACTTGAGACTATTCTATGTTAAGACTAACTCCATACATATAACCAGCAAGGTGTCACTATGTGTAGTGGCAGTAAGCTCAAACCATTTCTTGTAGCATCAAAGTCCATCTCAGAACACTAGCTGCTATTCATATCTTGTGTATGTTGGTTCAACATCTTGACCTCATATGTTTAGACAAGATTATAGTATGTTAGTTTTGCATTGGATATTTCGACACCTTGGTCTTCTATACCCTAGTGCATAACATCCACATGCTATATCAAACATAAGGATTGCATTTCTCTACTTTTGAGAAATTACTTTCAAAGATTCCAATCATATCATCTACCCATTCTATTATACACCTATATAGTCCTCAACCAAGATCAATCTTTTCCTCCATCTATACCATCCCAATTTCTCCCTCCCAACCCTCATTTTCCTCGTGTTAGCCTTATTTCTAGTCTTTCATCTTATCATGAGCCAACACAACCCTTCCTAGTTAGTCTAGCTTACCTTTTGAGGGGGCATTACCTACCAGTTACACTCGAGCATAACCTTGTTTATCAAGCAAATTATCGTATCTTCTTTGACACAACACTCTAACGAACATTGTATCAAAGAGGGGCAAAATGTAGACACCTAAAATTGACCTATTTATCATTAGCATCAAATATTGCATTAGCTATCATCTGCATTTGTCTAACACACTTGAGCAATGTCCCTATCACTTATTTCTTCTATTAATTAAATAAATTTATATTTATTTAATTAATTCATTATCTATTTCTTCTATTTTCTCTAAGCTATAATTAAAGAATATTTAATTATTTAATTATCTTCTTTCTATCTATTTTAATTAAATATATCTTATTTATTTAATTAAAAATCCCTAATAAGCCCACTTTCCAATTAATTAATTAAATTTTATTTATTTAATTAATTTCTCTTATCATTTATCTCAATGAGCTGACATGTGTGCCTCTTTCATTTAAAAAGATAAGTGGTACTACAACTTTTATTTAATATCTTTCACATGTAGTACTTTTTATGTATGCGGTCACACATAAGCCTTAGCTTCCCTCCACTTGTCATCTACGCATTCACCTATGATTATCCTTTTAATCTTAGCCATTCACATAGCCACCAAATCTCTACATTGATTGATTTTGGTTGAGTTCTATATAAACACCCTCTCATTCCATACTACATCATACCTAGCATTCATATAGCATCTACATTATCATCTTGAGCATATTGAGCATTTGAGCATCCATCTATCATATTAGCATTTTATCATTATCATCCATCATGGCAGATTTGATTTTCATAATTGTTCATTATTGAAGAAGCAATCCACATCATAAACAAGGAATCATAGTGATATTGTTCTTGAATTGCATGCTTTTGATTTCATTTGGATTAGATTCTTTGATGATGGTAGGGTTAGGTTTTCATGGCTATGCTTGATCTTATTAACCTGATTTTTACCTATCACACTGTGTACTAGGGAAAAATCCATGTTAACAGATTCAAATAGTAAAAAACAAGATCTAACCCTAACACCTTCAAGAAATATAATCTAAATGACTAAAACAACATGCAAATCAAAATAAAATCACCCAGATGATTCAATTCCTTGGTATAGATGTGGATTGCTTCTCTAAGTTAACAACCATGTTGAATAAAGCTGCCATGATTTGCTCAAGTGCTCAAAGGATGATATGCATGCAAAGATAATGCAAAAAATGCTAATGGATTCGAACCTCAAAATGGGAGAAGGAGAGGGTTTTTGATAGAACTGGAAGATGGAAGATCAACGGTGGAGAGAAAAAGGAGAAATCAATGGTTGAGAAACATGGATGAACGTGCACGTGACAAGTGTCCATGAGAGGATAAGATGCTTTTTTTTTGAAATAGGATATTTCTATTTTTTGGTGGAGATCATAGATTTTTCTAATTTAATAAATCTTTCCCATGATTTGATTTTTGATTTCTTGCTATTTTGAAGGACACTTGCACATTTAGAAGAAAATAGAAGGTGGGAAAAATACATAATAAATTAAATAATTATATTTATTTAATTTATTATTTAAATGAAAGAGAATGTTGGAGGAAATAAAATATACATTAAATAAATAAAATTTATTTAATTTATTTGCATGGTAGGGAAAATAAATAAAATATGGATTTCATTTATTTTTTAGAAGAAAGATGAGGTAATTAAATAAATTAAAATTATTTAATTATTTATAGAAAATAGAAGAATAAAGGAAATTAATTAAATAAATAAAATTTATTTAATTAATTATAGAGATATAGAAGAAAATGAGATTTTTGATTACAAGTGTGCTAGACGACATAATGTATGTAATGCAAAATGCAATAAATGTATAAATGTTAAAATGGGTAAAAACAATTCAAAAATAAAATATATGGAAACCCTTTTCTCACAAATAATATTTTCATAATAAAATAGAAGTAAAATTTTATTTATGAATTATAGATTAGAATTTACTTTTTTAATAAAAAGTAAAAAATATTTTATTTATTTAGAAAATTTACAGAAAGTAAAAATTAAAGGCATGTATTATTTTGTTTGATTACCACTTAAATTTTTCCTCAAATAATTGTTGCACATTCTCTCAATTCATAAAATTTATTAATTGTTGCTACACCTTCTGACAATTCGTAAAATTTATTAATTGCTGCACCTTCATCAACTTGTAATTTTTTTCGTGAATCCGTAATTGTTTTTTCCTTTCTTCTTCCTCTCTCCATTTATATAAATCTTTTTGGTTGACACAGATTAGTGTGTCTTTTAATTTATATTTGTCGACTATTTATTTTTCTTATATCTTTTCATTGTTATTAATTTAAAAGATGTCGACATTTAATACATTTTAATATATTTTTTTGTTTTTGTTAACACACTCACATTCCACTCCGTGCTACCACTGTAGGTTATGCCTATTGCGTAACAAATTCACAAATTTTTATTGACATGTATGTATTGGGTTGGGTTGAGCACTTGGATTTTGGGGTGAGGGTAAAACCTCTTCTCCATTTGATGTCTAATTTTATTATATTTAATTGAGATATAATATATTTTAATTTATTTGAAATTGAGATGTATAATATTATTAGTTCATAATGTAAGAGGAATACTAATACATCCATTGGATGTAATTATTTCCACTATTTAGCCAATCATCATATAGAATTAAAAATTTAAGAAAAAATACTATAGTTTTTAGTTTATTTTTCTATTCAATAACTGAAATAATGGAAAGACAATTGAAGTGACATTTGTTGGTGAAATAGTGACCACATAGACTTCATAGTATTTGTTTTGAGTGTCAAGTGATCCCGAAGTCTTTGCTATATTTATTTTGGGCACCACTATATATATAACCCTTGCTTGAAAAACAATACCTTTGATAGGTTAAAAATATAAATATAGTATTTAAAACATATTATTTAATTTGAGAATTTATTAACAAAACTAAATATAATAATAATATGATTTTATTTAATTATAATTAATAAAAGTGTTATCTTCTTTATATAAATAAGTTGATTAATAAATATAAATATATTCTTTATTAGACTTAAATAAAGATGTATTATTAAAAATAAGTTTATGATATTAATAATATATATTATAAATTGAAATCTAAGAATAATAAAGATAATTCTTTTCCATGCAATATAGATGGCAAAAATAAGAGAAATCATTTAAAAGGAAAAAAGAGTAAATGATGGAATTTCAACGCAAAAAGCATGCAAAAAAACTAGAGTTTCAACAAGAAAAGCAGATCTAAATATATAATGTTATTTTTAGAGAGATGTATTCAATAAAAACTGAGATCAGAAGAAGGAAAGGACACCCATTAATACTCAGCAAGAAGATGAAAGAGCACAAAAAGGAGAAGCGTTGGCAATAGGAGGTAGAATCCAACTCTTTACGAAAAGTGTGGACCACCGGGTATCTTCTTCTAGTTTACTGTTACAAATTCTTTTATGGGTGCATGCTATAAGAATATATATGGGTCTGTTTATCTCTTCTTGTGTGTCTACTAAATGTTCTCCAGCCTCTATGCTTTGTTCAACTTGATTTATAATGGCCTAAAGATTTCTTAATGGCTTGTTCTATATCTGAAATGACCTATGGTTTACCCTTATCAATCTCTTTTTCTATTTAAGTGGCTTTTTAATCTTTTAGCATCCTACGTGTATCTTTCTGGTCTAAGCATGATCTGGGCAGCCTATGTTGTCTTATCTTGTGTTTAAAACTCCAGTGTCTATTCAATCTGCCTTTAGCAGCAATTTCTTTTAATTGTAGGAGAAATTCCTTAGCTTCTGTAGGGTACATTATTCTATCTTAGCAATAGTAAACTTAGTACATATTGAAGAATAGCATAATAAGGTCCTATGACATACCTTATCTTAATCCTTGGCTATGACTCCATTTCAATTTTAGTTAATTACTTTTTGATGTTCCTGTAGTAGACTTTCTACTATTCATGTAACCTGTTCTGTTGTTCCTGTAGCAGACTTTCTGTTGTTCTTGTAGCCTGTTCTATTGTTCCTATAGCAGACTTTCTACTGTTCCTGTCGCCTGAGTTAAAATTGTTCCTGTAGCTATCTTCTTTTACTTATTTTATTGATATTCAGACTATATATAAGTTCTTGTCACCAGTTTAAAGATCATGTAGCTTTTAGCAGTCTTTGTATTGTTGTTTCAGTTCTTGTTGCTAGCATTGTAAAGTTCCTATAGCTTCTTTTAAACTCTCTTTAAACAGTTATATTAATCCTCTAAACAAAGACAATTTGATTTCTGATTTTTATCCATGTTTATTCGATACAGAAACAATTCTTTAACTCTTATTAGAAACCATTCTTAACTCATATTATGTCTGTATTTAAACTATTTGCTTGAATCAAAGCAACAATCGATAGGAAGTAGATAAACTTAGTTTTCTACAAATTATTTTTAACAATAAAATAAGATTAGAGAATTAAATCAGATTATAGATAATATATTTATAAGTCTATATGATTAATTGAATGAATAGATTATAATTAAAAATTATCTTTTCTTTATATGTTGGAATGATGGAGTAAAATTCGTGATGTAAATATCATTGTCTTATTAAAACTTCTTGAAGAGAACTAGTATACTTGAATTGAATGATTTAGAAAACTTAATATATTATGGAATCTGAATTGAATATGAATTAGGAAATAAAACTAGTTTGACAACCTTTAGATGCAATTGTATGAACAAATGATGGATTATTGCTTGAAAGGTGTGTCTTCATGATTGATGCATGGGAAAGGGATTAGAAATGGTCATAGGTGATTTAGATTTATTTATTTTTCATTGATTTATTTATTTATTCATTTACTTGTTTATTTGGGGAAAGAAGGTAGATTTTTATCTAGGAATGTGATTGGGTTACTTTTTAGGCTAGGATGCTGAATGTGGATTATCAGAGATGGCTTTTCCTCTTTTTAGGAATTGAACCAGGTTACTATGTTTAAAGGCTTAGATCTAAACAAGTTGACATTGAAAAAGATGTTTATTTTGTCTAGAAAACTTATTTATATATATCTCTACCACATCCTATTGTGAGACAATCTACATTTCATTATTTAGAATTGCACATTTAGATATCAGGGTTGCATCGGGTGTTCCCTCCTGCTTGTTGTTTCCAGGTAGCTAGACATTTTGTGCAGGGCTAGGTTTCTTTCATTTCATGAAGGGATCTAGGGAAGTGTAATTGTTTCATGGTTGGGTGGAAAAGCACCTAGGCCATGTTCCCATCTCTCTGCTCACAGGTGGAGGACCACTTGGTTCGTGTGACTGATGAGCGTATTGATTTAATTATTTTTGTTGAACATGCTCATTATAAACTTTTAATTGGATGTATTATGGCATGATTGTCCAAGGACTTTGTGTATGATTTTATAGTGTATAGGAGTTGAGAGAGATGTGGACCCTCTCTTGGGGAAACTTTCTATTGTATGGTGATTTGGCATGAGTGCTTTTGTGTGTGGAGATTTAGTTATGGACACAAGTTGAATATATTATGATTTTTTAATGTTGTTGGGAATATGTGATTTGGGTGAAGGAGTATTGTTGTTACATCCCTAATTTTTGATTAAGCTTAATCCTACCTTTATGAGGTAAAAAGGATAAATAATCTTAGATTAATGATTTGATGTTTGTGGAAAATATCAAGTTGAATCATTGATTATATGGATTATGATTAATGCTTAGATTAGACATGAGATTACATGTTGTTGAGATTATCTTATCATAATGTTTTATGATTTAATGATGATACACTGATCATGGTTGTATAGTTGTGAGTGTAACTAGGAAAAGAATCTTCCTTCAAGAGTGGAAGGAGAGTATCACTTGAGAGAAGGAAATAGATGTTTCATAAAATGAGACAATTTTCCATTTGAAGTTTTAATGTTATTGTTTCAAGAAATATTGCAAGACGAGGTATGTTTTGGTCAATCTCTTTTGTTGAGTCATTTTGGTTTGACTAACTGTCATTATGACAAGTTGAGGTTTCTCGATGTCCTCTACGTCGACCTGACTAAGTAAATGTTCTCAGAACATTTTCATTAGTTGTAATTAACTTTGTCTTCATCGAACTCTCCTATATGTTTGCTTTTTATGTCTGAGTATATCGACTATTCTTTGCCTTGACATTTTGCTAAGATTGTGAAATGGGAGTTTAGTTTTGACCCCCTTGTTAGCTTTTTGATGCTTACTTTATGTTTACCTAGTTGTTAATAATGTCATTTTGGTAACAGTGAAGATTACCATATTTTACATTATAATATGTTTTATGATACATATATTATTATATGATTATCATTATTTGTTTTCACCACCTTTTCCCTTAATGGCTTTGTGATGATTATCACTACATGCTCTTACTGGATGTAGCCACATTCCTCGAATTAAGGAGTGGGCGAATTGTTTTGGAAGCCCAAAACTGACTCAGGTATGTAGTTGAGTGGGCATGCTACATGCTCGTAGGCAGAGAGCTTGTAGGAGAGTGGATGAGTCTTTTCAGGGAGAGTGGTAAAGAGAGTAAAACTCTTGATACTTCAAGAGAGAGGAGATCATTTTCTTTTAGTTTTTAGTTGGCACTCTAAGAGAAGAATAGAATATATATCAGAGCTTTGGAAAATAAGCAGAGGGAGTCGCAAGCTGTGGAGGCTCATTTGAAACCACAATCCTTAGCAAGTATACATATATATTTACCATGAACTTTCACTACAAGTATGCTACAACAATGTATACATAGATAATACAGTAATACATTTGTGTGATGCTCATGCGGCCTTGAAGGCCAAATTCTTTATAGCTTTTTGTTATTTCTGTTAATGCCCATCAAGGCTATGAGGCTAAGGGATACAACATTTATTATGACTATTAATGCCATCAAGGTTGTGAAACTGAGAGCTATAGATGCTATTATGGCTATTAACATCCATTGAAGCCGTACATGGCCAAGGGTTATAACCTTTGTTGTGATTGTTTTGTTGTCGAGGCCATGATAATTGAGGGATACAATCTTTATTGTAATTGTTTTGCCTATTGAGGCCATGGTGGCTGAAGGCTATCAACTTTCAGTGACTAATGGAGCCCTATGGAGCTGTGAGGCTGAGGGTATTGAAAATTGTGTTTAAAACTGTATATGTGCCATATAGCCAGAGTATATGATGTTTCTTTTTTTAGACTGTGGAGGCTGATATGACCATTAGTATATTTCATAATTGGAGTTGTAATCATAGATACTATCACAACCAAGTATTGGTCATATACTTGTTGAATGCACAAGACAACTAAGAGGGGGGTCAATCAGTTGTAGCTTAAAATTTCAAAACCCTCACACATATTTAGATCCACATAGATTCAATTAACCCTTAGATTGTTATGATGATTAAACATGAAAGAAAATAACAGAAACTAAATCAAACCAACATCAAACACAAGAGAACACCATATTTTACATGGAACACCCAAGAAGGGAAAAACCACGGTGAGGATTAGCTCACAATATAAAGTAGTATCAACACTAAATTAAAAAATGCTCACTTCTGGAGGGCTCACTGCCCAGAAGAAAGGCTCACTATCCTGAAAGAAAGAGATAGAAGAGGAGGCTTATTGCCAGAGTTGAACTATTATAATTGCATCTAACTTATGCAAGGAGTATAGTTCCAATGAAGCTCAAAGTACTAAACTAGTATTCACCACAACACCAACATCACTTCCGCAACATCATTGAAGAATTGTAGACACTTTCTACTCACTGCTTCTAGTAGTCTAACACATGAAGGCTTGTACTACACCACACATTCACCACACTGTTATTCACATCACATCCATCACTCACACTCACAATCATGATCCCTTAACACTCATTTATACTATCTTCAACTTTGAGAACATTTTCCAAGGTTGGCAAATTACCTTAACCCAGAAAATTCAAATTAGGTTTGGACCAAAACATTCCCGCAGTGGAAATGAATGAAGGTGAACCACAACATATCTTAACTTGGACCTAAATTCATCCAAGTACGCCACTTTACGCTCTCACATTCGCTGAAGCACCTACGTAATTAGTGTAAACACTTAAGGTTGGCCGAACCTGTGTTAACACAATGAACTTTTAAGTAGACACTTCCTCAAACCCAAAGATGACTTATAGACCATGTGCAAGGCTTCAACATAATCTAGAGTATTCCATTAACATCCTAAAACAACCTAAAATCCAACAGATTCCTCCTCAAAAACTTTAACTTGCCACATGACCTTATCATGTTTATCAAGTATGCTTAACTATCTCTGTCATAGATTGTATCTCTAGAAATTGACTTCTGGAGAACCAAACCATGAACAACTTCAACAAAAGAAAAATATAAACCTTATAAGCACAATTCCACAACTACAAGACCAAAAATTGATGGAAGTAGATTGTCATTGATGTCAAAAAGGACTTGAGATGGTGTTTGTCTTCTCATTGTTGTTCATGGTTCAATAGGAAGCTTCACATAAAGAAGATGGTTTGAGGACAATGTCAAAGATTGAGCTGTTAGGACATCAAGGAGTCGGTATTGTCTTGGTATTGGTTCTCATCATATTGATATTCTTCATACCTCACTTAAGGAAGCTCATGTACTAGGAGATTGCTCATAATATACAAATGATCTCAGTTGATCATCATTAGATTATCAGGATCATATAGTGATGACAAGAAGGATGCCTTATTGCTCAGAAGCTTCATTGATCATTGATTACATTGATGTTTGGTAATGGTATGGTATCTTCATAGTTGGTGTTCATGTGCAGTTGGTAGGCATATTTCATGTGGTTTATATTAAGAGTTCATAATGCTCTTCTTACTTCATGTCTTCCTTCTCTGATAAGAGTTATAGATATTTTGAAGTCAATGGGATTCAAAACATGTGATTTTTACAAGGTTCAATGTTACATGGTTTACAAGGTTTACATGTGATGTTTACAAGGTTAAATGTTCAATCACTAATTTCTTCTCTGCCTGTAGCATGTAAATTCACTTTATGTTATAAAGTGATGTTGACCTACAAGAGCAGGTTATACCACTTAGTGTTACCTACTAGAGGGCTGTTACACATCTTATCACCAACCTCTTTCAGTTTGTTTACCTTCTCGACATGTTAAGAGTCAATGTGGGCTTCAAATTTCTTTATATTTAAATTGGGTGTCAAGGTCTTCGAAGACCCTTAGGAGAGAATGATTCATTATAAAAAGAATGGAATGATTCATATAAAGCATTGAATATGCTTTAGTAAAGTGGGGAGCTCAACTTTTGAGCATCAAAATATTTATGAGGAGCATGATTTATATAAAAAGGCATCAAATTTTATGAAGAAAACAAAAGCATCAAATATGCTTTAGGGATTTTGAGTAAAGTTTTATTTTTAAATTTAGAAACTCCTTTATCTCCTATTTTATTGCCTCCCTCCATGAGATCAATTTATGTGAAGATTGAAGTTTCTTTTTAACAATGATTTTTTCTATTTTTAAATCTTCTCTTCAGATTTAGAAGATTTATGAAGGACTTTTCTTATTCTTTTGAATAAGGAGTTTTTATGAAGAGACCATTATGAAGTGTGAAGAATATATTTTTTTTGATTCTAAGTTAAATTTTTGAGGCAGATTGAATTAATTTTTTTTGAAGAATATGAAAAGTCTTTTGATGCAGATTGAAGAATATTTTGAAGAAGACAAAGGAAATTTTTGCAGAGAAGATGAAGGGTTTGAAGAAGATGATTTTTTTGAAATAAAAAATATGAAAGATTTTTTTTTAAGAAAATGAAAAATCCCATTTTGCACATGAATAGATGAAGAATTATTTTGGAAGAAGAAATATATGCAGTTGATTGAATTTCTTTTGTAGAGAAAAGAATATGAAAGGTTTTATGCACAGTGAAATTGATTTGCAAGACAAAGAATTTGAAGAGACCATTTTTACAGATGCAAGAATATCACGGATTGAAATAATTGTGGAGAGAAGATAAAATATGAAAAGTCATCTTGTATATAATGGTTTTGCAGGAACATTGAAGTTGTTGTGTGGATCAGCATATAGGGTTGAATATATTTTGAATATCCTCTTGAAGAGAAAATTCCGTTGATAAGTTTTGTATGTGATTTGAGTTGATGAGAAGTATGGTGATATTACAGACACATGTGAAAGAAGAAATGATTTGTATTGAAATAGAGAAACCCCTTGAATTCTTTGTTTTAATCTGAGTTTGTATGTATTAGGGGTTGGTGCTCCTTGAAGTTGGTTCCAGTGAGGCTTGTATGGTCAGTGAGACCTCTTTGTAGCCAGTGAGGCTTGCCTAGTCAGTGAGAATTATATGTAGCCAATGAGGCATGTTTTTCAGTTAAGCCAGTGAGGCAGTTCATGAGTGGTTTTTCTACCCCAAAGGGTTTTCCACTCAGTAAAAAGCTTGTTTCATGCTTCTCATTGATTTCCTCTATGTGTGTGCATATTAATCATTTGATCATGAGTTTTTGTTTACATCTTTTATTATAAGTCTTATGCATATAAACTCAACAAATCATTAATGGCCTCCTCTCTATTTGTCTTGTAAGATAAAGTTTACAAAAAGTTAAAAATTTATACAACACTGATTCACCCCCCCTCTCAGTGTTGTCTGGACTCCAATAGAAACCTCTTTACGGAGAAATGCGGAGCAAAGACATTTCTCCTAGACACCTCTACAACACTCAGAAACACATGCCATACACTAGTGAACACAACTTCATCTACTCAACAAACTAGAACACCAAATTTAGAATATAACATCTCTTAACATCTCTGAACAACATATCCAAACTGCAAGACAGATCTTCATCATAGAGGAAATGCAGAGCAAAACCAAAATGCTACTCTATAAAACAAAATGCCACTTCAACACATTGTTTCCTTTATTAATCAAATTTTATCAAAACCACTTGGAAACCAACCAACAAAAACATATTCTTATCATATTTGGCACCTCTTCAAAGAAACCAAAACACCTTCAGCAAAGCAACTCAAACAAACAATGCGTACCATTACAACAACCTCATCTCTGTTCAACCAACCTCATCATCAGAGACAATATCCACTTATCACTAACTATTCATACTCTTGCACCATTTCTTACTCACACAGTTGACACCAATGACAACACAAGATTGTTGACATCAATGACAACACTGATTACACATACTTGCAACAATCTCCCCCTTTGTCATTGATGGCAACACATAATTTGAAAAACCATCAAGACACAACTCTGCACCAAACTTCTTTTCTTTCTTACTCTCCCCCTTTCTTTCTTTCTTTTACACATATTACTCTCTCTCCCTGACCACTGACTCTTTTCTTTTTCACATTGATCTCTACCCCCCTTTGACATCAATGGCAAAGGGTTGCACATATCTCTTTCAATCTTACTACTTAGACTTATACCTACTTATTACTGCTCTGCAACAACATTTCATTTATTGCTCTACATGCTCCCCCTTAGAAGAAACTAACAATAGAACTTACTCCCCCTGACTGCCACAATTATCATGACCACTACCTACTCTCCCTAAGAGGTAGTCTTCAACATCAGTCTAGAATAAAGAATGAAACTTGAAATCCACTGGATTGATGCACTTCCTTATGAATCTAGTTCAAAGAAGGAGGGGTAATAACCCCTAACTTCTCCTAAAGATACTCAAATGTATCCTTAGGAAGAGCCTTGGTGAATATATCAGCAACCTGATCCTTTGTACATAGGGGTACATACTAGTTTAGAGTCTTCCATCCCAAATTTTTTTAACAACTCCTTGACATGCTTTGATTGTGAAATGAAAATACCTTTATCTATCTGATTGATTTCTAGCCCAAGAAATAAGTTTATTTCTCCACACATTGACATCTCAAATTCTTTTTGCATCTCATCTGCAAAACTCTTACACATGCCTTCATTTCCTCCAAAGATTATATCATATACATACACTTCCACAATCAGAATTTGATCTTCTCCTACTTTGATGTACAAATCGCTATTTGCAGAGCCTTTATTGAATCCTTGCTATAATAAATACCTATCTAACCTTGCATACCAAGCTTTGGGGGCTTGCTTCAATCCATACAATGCCTTCTTCAACCTGCAAACCATATCCAGTTTATCTAATAACTAAAATCCATCCAAATGTTTTATGTATACTTCTTCTTCCAACTCACCATTCAAGAAAGTAGATTTCACATCCATTTGATATACTTTGAAATCCTTATGTGCTACAAAGGCCAAAAACATCCTGATGGCCTCCATTCTTGCCACCGAAGCATAAGTTTCCTCATTGTCTATTCCTTCTACTTGTGAGTAACCATTACACACAAGCCTTGCCTTGTTTATTACCACTTCTCCATTCTCATTCAGTTTGTTCCAGAATACCCACTTAGTTCCAATCACATTCTTGCTTGCTGGTCTTGGGACAAGTTCCCAGGTCTGATTCTTTTCAATCTAGATTAGTTCTTCTTCCATAGCCTTGATCCAATACTCATCCTTGCATGCTTCAATAAATGACTCAGGTTCAACTTTAGAGAGTAAACATAGATTTATGTGTTCTTCAATAGCTTTCCTTCTTGTTAACACACCTTTGTTCTTGTTACCAATGATTTGATCTTTAGAATGATGCTTTTGCACATACTTGGGAGTTTTAGGAGTTTTTTCTGGAGCTTCTTCTTCTTCAGTCTGTACTTCCTTTTCATCAACAATTTCCTCTTCTCTGCAAGATGACTCATCTGATTCATATACATTGACTTCTAAATTCTTCTGTAGATCTTCATCAACTTTGACATTTGCACTCTGAACAATCCTTCTCAACCTCTTTTTGTAGCACTGATAAGCTTTTCTTTTAGTAGAATACCCAAGGAAGATACCTTCATCAGACCTTGCATGAAACTTTCCTAGATTTTATTCATCCCTTCTGATATAACATTTTCTTCCAAACACTCTGATGGGCTTTGTAATCTTTGGTAGATCTCTCATTGCTTGAGTTGAACTTATCCTTAACAGGCTATCAAAAATGATGTGATACAATCTTCTATGTCATAGCCAACTTTCACGAATTTGAGTCATGAAGCAATAACCATCACCACCATTGAGATGATAAACATTTCCATCTATCCTCTTTCTAGCACCTATCATAGTTCTAGAATCTTTTCTGATCTCACAACCACCATCTTGAAACACAAGATTGTATCCTTTACTACACATTTGTCCAACACTCAAGAGGTTATTCTCTAAACCCTTAACATAAAGAACATCATCAGTATTATACTTGCCATTAAAACTAATTGAACCTCTTCTACATATCTTAGCAGCCTTATCATCACCAAATCTAACTAGTCCTCCATCATATTTTTCAAGTTTAACAAACTTACTTTTATGAACGGTCATATGATTTGAGAATCCACTATCAATAACCCAATGGTTCTTTTCCTGTCTGGTATGAAAAGTAGATATCAAAGTACCTTCAGTATTAAGACTTACCTCTAGAGCCTTTTCCTTCACACATTTCTTAGAGTTAGTAGAAACCGTATCATCCTTTAAGGCTATGAACAAACATTCATTATCCTCATCATTCTCATAATCAGATTCATCATCAGATATACTTGCATCTTATCTAACATAATAGCTTTTCTTAGGCACTCTACTTTTATTCTCCCTATTCTTACTTCTCAAATTTCTTTCTAGACATCTTGAAGCATAATGACCTAACTTTCCACAACTAAAACACTTGAAAGGCAACTTACCACTGTACTTACCAGTACCCAATTTCATTTTTCTCACAAAGTTAGCTTCCACATCATCAGAGTCCTCCTGATCTGATTCCACAGTCTTCTCAGATTTTCCATCTTTGAAGGTAGGATCAACCTTTGCACAAATTCTACCAAATTCTCTCATTTCAAAAGTAGTTAAGGTCCCAAGCAACTAATCTTTGATAAACTGATTCAGATTTTGCAAATCTTCAATAGAAGAAACTTTATGACTGTAGGTCTTAGGAAGAGTTCTGAGTACCTTCAATACTACTTCTTTTTCATCTATATTTCAGCCAAGTCCTTTGATGCCATTGGCAACTTCATCCACCTTCTATAAGTAGCTTGTAATGTTTTCATCTTTAGACATCCACATAGTTTCAAACATGAGCTTCAAGTTCTGTATTTTAGCTTACTTGACCTTATCATCTCCTTGTTTATAGTTTTGCTATGTCAAAATAACACGGTTGACCCTATATAGAGGCATCCTTGTTTCTTGTCATGTCCCCTCCTTTGTACAATAGCCTATATCTCATGCTTCTGTCTAAAATCATCTTCTGAGGTGTTTTGTGCGCCCTTTCATCTCCCACTCAACTTTCTTTATGTTATTTCTTCCCCACAACATAGCCTTTCTCTCCCAAACTTCCACGCACTCACTTTGGATGGTCTTCTCTATTTTTTATTTGGTCTGGTCCCCTTTTGGCAGCATTCCCCTTGATGGAATTTGAAATCCCATACACAAATAAAATGTGGAATAACAATAACTAGAAAGTAAAGGAGACACATAGCTATTGGGTAAACTCTTGTCTGTTCTACTAAATTAGAAAATAGCATTTACAATATGATTTCTAAACTTGAAACTGCAAACTACTAAATTACAAACTTGATTTGCAGCAATATGGAGCTGTACACAAACCCACAACAATCTAGAGCTATTTGCTACTCCCTACACATACACTGATCTTCTCAAAACTGATTTTCAACTCAAAACATTCTCTGCTACTGCTGCTTCTGCAACTTCCTCTTCTTTCCTACTTTTCTGTTAACTGACTACACTGCCTTACATTCTTTCCTTTTGTCTTATACTTCACCAAAAAATTCTACCGCCCAAAAGTTTGCTGCTCAAAACAAAATCAAACTCACCCACTATAGTAAGGACACTGACCAGCATTGAATATACACAAACAGGCCAATGAAGATGTATTAATTGTTTTGCAGGGGCAATGATAAGGAGATCTCTAGAAGATCTCTGACGGGTTAGGTGCAGTAAATGCATGCATGCTCCAAATTAAAATTCCAACACTCCCCCTTAATCTAGAGCCACTTACCTCTTTCATTATGTGTCTCCAAAGCTCACTGTAGTTGTCTGGAGCTGTCTGGAGCTTTCTTTCTAGAACTAAAATCTAGAGCTATCCATAATGCTTGAGCTGTCTCTTAGACGTTTAAAGATCTCCTTGCTCAACGGTTTGGTAAAAATTTCTGCAAGCTGCTGCTCAAACCTACTAAAATTTATTTTGATTTCACCATTCTCTACTAATTCTCTTATGAAATGATACCTGATTTCAATGTGCTTACTTCTTCCATGAAAAATAGGATTCTTTGTCAAAGCAATTGTTGAAACATTATCACAAAATATAGTTGTTCCATCCTTTTGTTCTTCCTTCAAATCTACTAAGATCCTCCTTAGCCAAATAGCTTGGCATGCTGCTGCATTTGCTGCTATATACTCAGCCTCAGCTATAGATAGGGAAGCTATGGGTTATTTCTTGGAAGCCCATGAAATGACTCCTAATCCCAAGTGAAACACATCCAGATGTGCTCTTTCTATCATCTACACTCCCTGCCCAATCACTATATTTGTAACCAACCAAACGAAAAACATTTGTTGTACTATACAAAATGCCATATCCTTTGGTTCCATTCACATATCTTAGGATTCTTTTAACCGCTTGCCAATGTGACTCTTTTAGAGTCTCCATAAATCTAGAAATCAAACTTACACTATGCATTATATTAGGCCTAGTTGTTGTTAAATACATCAAGCTTCCAACCAAAATACATGGTCAGATTCACATTGTTGTTACAATCTTCCTTGTTGAACTTTAGACCTATGGCTATTGGTGTGGGGGTAGGTTTGCTATCTTTCATCCTAAACCTCTTCAAAATCTCTATTGCATACTTTGCTTGAGAGATAAATATACCATCATGCATTTGTTTTACTTCTATGCCTAGAAAATACCTCAAGAGACCTAAGTATGTGATTTCAAATTCTCTTTTCATGGCCTCTTTAATATTAGCAATGAGGAAATCATCATCTCTAGTAAAAACTAAATCATCAACATGCAAGACAATAATTAAAATCTTTCCATCAGCTGTCTTGATGTAAAGAGTAGGCTCACCATCTCTTTTGCTAAAGCCATTATTCAGCAAATATGAGTCAATCCTACTGTACCATGCCTGTGGTGCTTGGTTCATCCCATAAAGAGATTTCTTTAGCCTGTATACCTTGTTTTCTTGACCTAGAACTTCATAACCAGGTGGCTGCTCTACATACACTTCCCCTTTCAACACTCCATTCAACAAGGCAGACTTCATGTCCATTTGATATACCTTCCACTGGTGTTGGGATGTAATTTCTATGACTACCCACATGGTTTCCATCCTTGCAACTAGAGCATATGTCTCATCATAATCTCTCCCAAACTGCTATTTGTACCCCTTAACAACTAGCCTTGCTTTATGCCTTTCTATCTTTCCTTCAGCAATACTCTTGGTCTTATAGACCCATTTCACTCCAATAACTTGCTTGTTGGGAGGCAAATCAGTTAGCTCCCATGTTCTGTTCCTCTCTATTGCATCTATCTCCTCATCCATGGCTTCACACCACTTCTTTTCTTTCACAACATCCTCAAAATAAATTGGATCATTATGAGAAAATAATGCAAAATTCATACTTTCATCAAACTCTTCATCATACTTTTCATTTTGGTAGATCTCCCTTAGACTCTTGGTCTTTCTTGGCATTAGGGAGGTTAGACTGGGGTCTAAACTCTCACTACTGCTGCTGCTATGCTATGCAAACCCTATCTAGAGTTGTCTAGAGCTCTCTGTTTGTGTCTAGAGCAGTCTAGAGCTATTAGGAACTCTGTGTATAGAGCTATGTGCTTGTCTATAGTTTGTGTTAGGAGCTCTCTAGAGTTGTCTATGAGGCTCCATAAAATCATCTTGTTGCACTTCATACTTCTTTTCTTCATCAATCGATGTTGTCAGGAGTTGTACGGAGCTGTCAGTATCTATCAAGCCATCACATGACTCATTCTCTAAGAACTCCACATTGACTCATTCTCTAAGAACTCCACATCTATGCTAATAACTATTTTCTTGGTGACTGGGTTATACAGCCTATAGGCTTTGGACTCTTCACTATAGCCCATGAAGATGCACTTCTCACCCTTGTTATCCAACTTTTGCCTCTTCTCTTTTGGCATAAGTGCATATGCCACACACCCAAACACTCTCAAGTGCTCAACCATCCACTTGCATTTCATCCATGCCTCTTGTGGAATCTTGTCATGAACTACCTTTGTAGGACTTCTATTTATCAAATATACTACTGTTGCTATAGCTTCACCCCAATATTCATTTGGGAGTCTCTTGGCTTTAAGCATACTTCTTGCCATCTCCACAATGGTTCTATTTTTTTCTCTCAGCCACTCCATTTTGCTACAGAGTATAGGCTGTTGTTAGCTCCTTCTTAATGCCATGTTTCTCATAAAAATTCACAAACTGATTAGAGGTATATTCTCTCCCTTTATCTGACCTTAAGACCTTGATGAAATGTCCACTCTCCTTTTCAACTTGGGCCTTAAACACTTTGAACTTGTCAAATGCTTCAGATTTATGTTGTAAGAAATAATCCCATGTTTTATGGCTGTAGTCATCTATGAAGGTCATAAAATATTGGCTCTGACCAATATAAATTGTTTGCATAGGGCCTAGCTCCAATGGTGCTCTTGCCCTTATAGAGTTACCCAATTGAAAAGGTTGCCTATGTTGTTTGCCTAAAATGTAGGCTTCACATCTACCACTAAGCTCTACAATGGTGGGCAAACCTCTAACCATATCCTTCTTTGACAAAAGATTCAAACCAGCATAAACTAAGTGTCCATACCTGAGATGCTAAATATTGGAAGGGTCTTGAATGACTGTCTTGAAGGCTGCTTGCTGTTGTACTGCTGTACACTTTCCATGCCTGGGAGGTGCAGTTGCAGACTGAGTTGAGAAACATGTCTCTAACCACAAGGGAAACATTTTATTCTTTGTCATTGGCATTGTTGCAAGTATTTTCTTGCTTCCATCCTTCTCATAAATGATGCATTCACCCTTTTCCATCAACACTTTGTAGCCTTTTTGGATCAGTTGTCCAATACTCATGAGATTGTGCTTTATACCAAGGGCAAAACATACATTTTCAATCTCCTTCTTGTCACCTTGACTGGTAGGAAACATAATAGACCCCTTTCCCACAATTGGAACTATTTAATTGTTTCCCATTTTTATTTTAGACTTGACATTTTTATTAATGAAAGAAAATAAACTCTCATTACCACTCATGTGGTTGCTACATCCACTATCTAAAAACCATACCTCATCACTGTCTTGCTCAACAATGTTGTAGATGATGAAAGCCTTTGACTGATTACTTTCAGCCACATTTGTGGCACCTCATTGTTGTTTCCTCAAAATGTTGAATAATTAGGAATCTTCTTGAGGACGAACTTGCAATGGAGTTTCCTCAAGAAATATTGTGGCACCTCATTGTTGTTGCATGGCCGCTCATCAAACACCATGTACCATCTATCCCAAAATTTTTGGGATATATCTTCATTCCTACACCAATGAATAGGGAAGCATTTGCAAGTCTCTTCTAATTTTTGGCCAGTTTTAGGATAATAAAGTGTGAACATAATGCAGATTTTGTAGCTTTTTCGTCCTTCATTTGTTCATAAGACAATTTGTCAGCATAGTATTGTTGACACCTCTCCCTATAGTCATGAAATTTGGTGATTTGGTTTGTCACCGATTCAGTGTGAGAAACAATCATCTTTAATGATTTTGCAAGTGCTCTCCTATGATCGGTGTTTGCACTTGGATTATTTAACATTTCAATTAGGGTTTGAAGATGTTTTTTATTTTCTTCTATTTTCCCTAAATAGTTTTCCTGTGTATCTCTTTCATGATGAGTACGTGAAGGTGGGTGGTTTTCAGGGTTCTTTTGACCCTCCTCTGCTGGATTTGTGTTTTGTGCTACCTCATTGGCTGTAAATTCAATATAAAAAACTAATGAAACATTGAAAAAGTCAAAAATTCTTTTGAAACTCACAAAATTAATCAAACCCTACCTTCTTTGGCTGCTAGACCCTATACATTTGCTTCACGACATCTTCGAGAGAAGGTTTGGTGAGGTGGCATTGTGAAAACATCAACTACTCTTAGCACTTGCTTGATTTGCCCTTCCTTCAATGCGCTCATACTATTTGACTGGTTTTTTCGTTGACAAATTGTAGTTATGGCCATGCGTATGAATGAAATGATATGTTTTTTATTTTATTTTATGACAGTTATAACGTGCTCAAATTATAGTTTGCATGGGACTAAAACGTCATGTGGTGACTTTTTGGTCCCACAACTCCATGCACTTACCCTTGTGATTTGATTAATTAAATATATATAAATTATTTAATTGATGCTAGGAAAAGTAACTTAATTAAATAATTAATAATTATTTAATTAATGTGGAAGAATAATGATGATGGATGAAATTAATTAAATAATTATAATTATTTAATTAACGTGAAAGTATTAGAAAATGGATAATTAAGCTAGGAAGTAAGGTGGTTTTTAGGTGTCTACAGGATAAAACAGTTTTAAGTCTCAAGTCCAAGGCTTTTGTAAAAATTTTTATAAGAAACATTAAGCAAGGTAATGGGCCTCCTTTTTTTAATGAATAAGGATCCCCTTCTTTGGGTAACAACTTAATGACTCCTTTGTTAATCTCACTACTAAGGGAGCCTTCAATAATTGACCCTTTATAAACCTCAAATAGAATTTTGTTGACCCAATTCAGATTAGATTTATTAAACTCAACAAGAAACCCATCAAACATAGGAGACTTATCATTCTTTAAATGATAAATAGCTTGTTTGATCTCATCTAAGGATAATTCATTCTCAAGACCACTAGAATCCATAGCCCTAATATTGCAAGGAACAACCTTAGAGATAATATCTCTAGCACTAGAAACAACATCATTGCCACTTGAAGAAAATAGACTATCATAAAAATTCTAAAAGGCCTCCTTATATTTTCCTCATCCTTAACCAACACTCCTCCCACATTAATTGCAATAACCTTTTATTTTTAATTTTTTTAAAACCTTTAAAAATTTAAAGAAAAACTTGGAACCCCTATCACCCAAATGTGACTACATAAACCTTGACCTCCACATTGCACCCTTGGCCTTATAGAATAGATCGCATCTTGATTCTTAACCAATGTTTGAATTTTTGAGCCTTATACTATATCTTCACATCCCTTGGGTAGCTTTGTAACCCTTTTTCAACCTTGAGAAATTCTTCTTGCAACCTAGAAGCCTTGAGGGCTCTTTCCTTTTCCTTATTTTTACCAAAGAGCCTCATAAACTTAACAACCTCCATAGCATTATTCAATGTTTTTACATTAGAGCCCTTAGAGAACTTGCAAAAAATTAACACCCATATATTAGACATAGTACTATCGGAAGGATCTTTGAGGTGAGACACATTCAACTTATACAACCCATTGAAAGAATAAGGAGCAACCACAAGAGAAGAAAGAGGGAAGATTCCAACATTAAAGGGTGAAGATCTGAACTTAGAGTGGCTAGAATCACCTTAGCCATATTCTCATTATGCACATGAGGAATATAAAATAAAGATCTATCCAACAAAAATCTATCTAATCTGAAAAAAACTATTTTGGAACCATTCTTAAATTTTGACTGCGAAAACCAAATACCCTTACTATCCTTCTTACATGCCAACAAGGGGGTCAACTAGTTTATTTTTCCTCTTAAATTTGGCACAATTTTTTTTCATTAACCTTTCATACAAATTTAGTACCACCAATCTTATCTTCATAAGTCTTGACAATATTAAAATCCCTACACAAACGCAAGGGATGTCTTTTGAATTATTAGCAAGCAATATCTAAAGATCAGATTTGTCCTTAAATAATAGTTTGGAGCATAAATAGAGAAAATGCTAAACACATTATTGTCAAGATTTAGTTCTATCCAAAATACTTACAAGGAGAAATGCCATGATTAATCACATTAGGACCCTAAATTGGATTCAAAAAAATTGATACACCACTTTCCCTTTTACATTCTTTGAAAAACTTAAAGCATTGGGACAAGTAACTTTACAAGCACCTTCTAAAACTAGATCAATTGATTTAACTTCTTGCAACATCACACAATCCAAATTTCTTATTTTCCATAGAGATTTAACCAAATACTTTATATCATGGGCTTCAAGACCCCTTACATTCTAACTCAAGATTTTCATTAAAGATAATAAAGGAAATGAGAGAGCGTTAATTCCTATAAGGGGGGGTTATCACTCACCTTACTAAATTTTCCAAAAAAGGAATAGAGAGTGTTACTCCTAGTTTTGATTCGATCAATAGCCATATCATTATCATTTTCCCATTTGATCCAACCAAGAAAAATTTAGTATCTCCTTCTTGAAAACCCATTCTTTGCCTTTTAGAAAAAATACTTCCTTTGTTGCTTGAAACATTACTCTTACCACTTATGGATTTACCATCATTATGAAGAATAGGCTTATTTTAAAGAGGTTTTACTAGAGGACGTTTTATAATTTTTGAGGCTCTAATAATATTTTATTATTAGGTCATTCACATGATTTGGTTTGACATGGGGCTTTAACACAATGGAAGACTTATTAGACCTAGGAATATTCATAGGATTAACATCTATGACCATACAGTCATCATGGCTTTCCTCAATGAATGTTAGGATGCAATTCTTCTATGTCAAAACTTTTATTAACACCACTTTTAGGTTCCAAATTTTAACCCATGACAATGCTATCATTATTATTTCTAGTCACTTTATTCAAATGTTTTCCTAATATAGAATAGTTTATTTTCAAATGCCCATCATTTTTATAATAAAACATGCATTCAATCCATTGAGCCCCATTATTTTAGAATTAAATGCAATCCCATGTAATGGTACATAAATAATATCAAATGAAGAAACATTATGTTTCAATGAAATGAGAAGCCTTGCATTCATATGCAATAATGAAGCCCTTGTATGTTCTAATTTAAGTACATCACCCAACAACTTTAAAACCTTAGGGGAAAAAACACAAACATGGTAGAACATTACATATTTGTAAGCATTTTGAAGAAGAATTTAACACATCATTAGGGTTTACAATTGGATCTGATATAAAAGCTCTAAAGAGGGATCTCCCTACATTTGAAAAGTCATTATTTAAAGTCTTTTGCATGCTATTATTTTTAAAGAATGGAAAAAATCCCCTTTTGAATTATTTGACATAAGGTAACATGTAAACCTAGTTTTTCCCCAAATCATGACCAACTATTTATAAAAGAATTTCCTTGCAGGAAGCACATCAAGATTTAAACAGAAAAATAAAATACTAAATCACTTAACATATATTCTCCTATTTCCAAAATACGTAACATTTCCTCATTTAGAAACAATTTTAGAGTAAAAAGATGTTTACCCTACAAGCCTTCCATTTGGCCATTGTCTTGAAGGGACCCTCCATCTTTAGTCATGAACACAACTCCTTCATTTACCTCTATCTACTCACCTACCACAAACACATCCTTAAATAATTTACCATATTACTCTTAACCCCTAAAATAATTTCCATCCCAACTCTCCATATAAGACATACTACCTTCCTAAAAAACAAACAAAACCTCTTGCAAGGATGGTGCAGGAGGGTTCTCCCCTCTTGCAGAAACAAACACTCAAACACAAAACCAAAATTCACAAAACAAGATTGCAACAAAACTATTCAATTCTTGATTTATTTTATTCAAATTTACTCACAACCAACTATAAATCTGCAATACAATAGTTTGTATTCTCAACCATTAATGGCTTCTCTCTCTCTCATAGGAAAATCCACATACACACTCTCACAGTCTCATATTGGCTTACTATTTCTATGCACACCTTCCTCTGACTGATCCCTTTCTCTTTTTTTCTTCAAATCTGCAATAGAGAATCCTTTATATTCCTTCCAAAATGGCGCTCCATCAAACTCCTTCTCTGCAGTGCCCAAAATGAGGTTGCTCCCCTTCACTATTTATAGTTTTTCTATGTCAAAATAAAAATGGTTGAGCCTCAATAGAGGCATCCTTGTTCCCTTTCACTATTGGAAAATGTGCCTCAAATTACTGGCTTGATATTCTATTTGCAGCATTGTGTGTTTATTCCTTCATCAGGTTGATTGATCACTTTCAGTGGACCTTCTACATAGTCTCCTCGATGGACCAATAACCCTTCTTGCTTTGTCATTATGTAGTCTATCGGCAGGAGTTAACCACTTCGAAGAGAGTCTCTAAGCCATCCCTTCAATAGCCTGATACAAAGCGTTAGCTCTCTATCGGAGTGACTTAGTGTCTTTGGCAGGACTCTGTCTTGAGTCTCTTCGATAGTCTGATACATTGTATTCCTCGCTAGCTTGTGGTGGATTGGTGGGTCCCAGGCTTAATTGGGCGGGGGAGCAGGGAGTGATGACATGTGTGACTCAGTGACATGGGGGTTGGCAATGACATGGAAGTGGGGACCACTTGGAGCATTATTGATCTTCATCGAAATGACATCCTTATATCAGTGGGAGACAATATCTTGTCCTTTCGATGTGGCAATACACTAGATTAGATGATGTTGACGAAGGGTGAAAAATGTGATTTCGGTGAGAGACTGTTTGTTGTCTCTTTGATGTTCTGATACAAAGTGTTTGGCAAAGCTTGGAGACTTTTTGGAGTCTCTTCGAAGTTCCGGCAAGGGCATCAATAGTTTGACATGTTGGACAGTTAGACAATTTGTGTAAAGTTACATATGGAATTTGAACCGAATCATTTGTATGGTATGGAAGACATAATAACTATGTGATTGTATGTTAAGAAGAACATTGGAACATTTTGTCATTGAGAGATAGCTATTCGATTGGAAGAATGAGGCTAATTAGAGAAATGTTCTGCTACTGAAGTTGATGCTATGTGGATTAACACCTGAAAGCACAATTCTATAACTTTGTATGTAAACATTATTTACTATAATACAAAGTGATTTTTGTTGGTGTGTGGATTTTTCTCCCGTAAAGGTTTTCCCATGTAAATCTAGTGTTCATTCTGTGTGTAATTTAAATTGTCTACTCTGTTATTCTGGTTAATGTGCATCTTTAATGAAATGTAATTGGAAATTGAATGTACTATCTGCATTTCTCTTCTAAGAATTAGCATTTGGAAGGTGATTTCACACTTTTATTTCCTTACAAGTGGTATTAGAGCTTGGCCAATTGTGTTATCCTTGTGGGTGAGTTAGGTTTTTTGTGTTAATTTAGTTGAGTGGGAGTTTTGCAGAGAAATTGACTTGAAATTTTATTGTAGATTTGAGATGGCAAGCACATCTGGAAGAATAGAGATTGAGAAGTTCAACAGTGGCAATTTTGAGTTGTGGAAAGTCAAAATGGAAGATTTACTCATGGATCAAGAGTTATGGACTGTAGCGTCCTCTAACAAACCATGCATAACCTCACAAGATGATTGGGATGCATTGGACCAGAAGGCCAAGGGTCTGATTAGATTGTGCTTGGTTGATTCAGTTATCCTAAATGTCCATGAAGAGAAGACTGCAAAAACTCTATGGAAGAAGCTTGGTGACATTTATCAGGGGAAATCTTTGGTAAATAAGTTATTCCTGAGGAGGAAGCTATACTCTTTGAAGATGGAGGAAGGAACATCTGTTGCAAATCATTTAAATACATTTAACATGAACATTGTGGAGTTGACGTCTTTTGGTGTGAAAATTGAAGATGAGGATCATTGCATGCTACTGTTGTGTTGATTGCCTGACACATGGGATCACCTGGTAATGGCTATTGGGAGTACAACAACCACTTTCAAGATGGAAGATGTGGTTGTTTTGCTACTATCAGAGGAAATGCGAAGGAAGTCTTATAAGATGGCTAAGGAGGCTCTTGCTGTTCGAGGTAGACCAGAGGAAAAAGGAAAAAAGAAAGACAAGAAGTCTAGATCCAAGTTAGAGGGGAGATCAAAGTCTCTTGTAAAAATCCAAGGTGAAGTGCTAGAATTGTGGGTAGACTAGACACATCCGGAAAGAATGCAAAGAGAAGAAAAAGAAGAAAAAGAAGAACTATTCTTCTGATAAAGAATCTTCTCAGAGTGATGTAGATACCTTCATTGCAGCCTTGGCAACATAGGCATCAGATGATGTTTGGTTGATTGACTCAAGTGCATACTTTCACATGACCTCTCATAGAGATTGGTTTTCAAAGTATGAAGAATACAAAGGTGGAAAGGTGTATCTGGGTGTGATTCTCACTTGGAAATTGTTGGTCATGGAAGAGTCAGAATTAAGTTTCCTGATGGAAGAATAAAAGGAATCAATGATGTAATGCATATACCAAGTCTGGCTCAAAATTTTCTTTCTGTATGTAAGCTGAATGATGTTTGCATGCAATTTTCTTTCTCAAATGGTGGCTGTAGAATGACTAAAGGCTCTATGGTGCTGGCCAAGGGTGCACACATAGGCACTCTGTACAAGTGGGACACACTTGCTGTTCAATGTAACAGTGTCTCTGCAAAGTCAAGAAAAGATGCTAACGTAGGGAAGGAGAATGTCATTCCTCTTGGTGTAAATTCCTTGGAGGTAAAACTTCCAGTAGAGAAAACCATGTTGTGGCATCATAGAATTAGCCACATAGGAGAAAAAGGCTTAAAAGCCTTGAAAAATAAAAACCTAGTTGAAGGGCTTGATGATTGTAACCTTGAGTTTGATTTTTGTGAACATTGCATTTATGGAAAGAAAAATTGTGTTTCTTTTTACTCTAGTCCTCATAAACCTTTTGGCATACTGGATTATGTTCACTCTGATGTATTTGGTGTAGTGAATCTTCCTTGGTTGTCAAAATCTAAATATTATGTTTCATTTATAGATGATTATTTTAGAAGAGCATTTGTGTATGTTCTAAAAAGTAAATCAGAAGTGTTCAGTCAGTTTAAGGATTTTAAAACCTTGGTAGAAAACCATACTGGTAGAAAATTAAATGCTTAAGGACGGATAATGGTAGCGAATTTTATTCTATAGATTTTGAAAGGTATTACAAAGACCATGGAATTAAAATGCATAAAACTACACCTTCCACTCTGCAACAGAATGGAGTTATTGAAAGGTTGAACAGGATGCTGATGGAAAGGGCAAGAAGTATGTTGAGTAGTGCTAGTCTAGAGCAGAAGTTATGGGCTAAGGCTATAGCTACAACATGTTATTTGATTAATCGTTCACCTACTTCGGCACTTGTTGACAAAACACCTTTGGAAGCATGGTCTAGTAAGAAGCCCTCTTTAAGACACATTAGAGTCTTTGGCTGTGAGGCATATGCATATGTGCTAGATGAGAAAAGATCTAAATTAGAAAACATGGCTATAAAATGTATCTTCATCGATTATGGTATTGGTGTGAAAGCATACAAGCTTTGGAATCCAGTTACTGAGAAGGTAAATTGTACAACAGAAGTGTAATCTTTCATGAGATGAAACCTTCTATAGTGGATCTATAGCCAGAGGTGAAAGAAGCTGAAAAGAAGAATGATGTAGTTGAAATTCCTCTAACTCCAGATAAAGAGGAACTACGAATTCCAAGTGTACCTGATACTGAGGAAAGCTCAAGCAGTTCTAAAAGTTTTGAACAAGAAGAACCACAACCTCAGCCTTAGCCAATGAGGAGGTCTACACGTGAGAAGCAGCAACCTGAAAGTTTTGTATATTCTATGTTGGATTCTAGCTGTGCCTATGCTTTGATTGCTAACACTGATGAGCCTAGGACTATGAAAGAGGCTATTAATATGTCTAATTCTGATTCCTGGTTGGAAGACACGAATGAAGAAATGACATCATTGAAAAATAATGAAACCTGGGATTTGGTACCTTTTCCTGAAGGTCAAAATCCCGTTGGCTGTAAATGGGTATTTAAAAAGAAAATTTGTCTGGATGGCAGTATTGAAAAGTATAAAGCTAGGTTGGTCATGAAAGGTTATTCCCAAGTAGAGGGAATTGATTATGGAGAAATATTTTCTCCTGTAGCTAAGCTAACATCTATTA
Organism: Cunninghamia lanceolata; assembly: GCA_027924645.1. Lineage (NCBI taxonomy): Eukaryota > Viridiplantae > Streptophyta > Pinopsida > Cupressales > Cupressaceae > Cunninghamia > Cunninghamia lanceolata. The sequence goes on from BSBN01000181.1 coordinate 872,105, forward strand.
GATTTCTATTGTCACTTGCAATAGCGTATGACTTAGAGATTGAGCAAATGGATGTGAACACAACATTTCTCCATGGAGATTTGGAAGAAGAAATTTATATGTCCCAGCCTGAGCACTTCGTTGAAAAATGTAAAGAAAATTTGGTTTGCAAGTTAAAGAAATCTCTGTATGGTTTAAAACAATCACCTAGAATGTGGTACCAAAAGTTTGACACGTTTGTGTTGTCATTGGGATATGTCAGATTAAAATTAGATCATTGTGTGTACTATAAAACTAAAAAAGGTCATTTACTTATTATTTCCCTATATGTGGATGACATGTTATTCATTGGGAATGGTAAGGGTATGATTTCAGAATTAAAATCTCAATTGTCAGCATAGTTTGAAATGAAAGATCTAGGTGTGGCTAGGTATATTCTAGGTATGGAAATCAAAAGGGATAGGGCAAATAGAAAACTTTGGCTTAGCTAGAGCAAGTATATTAATATTGTCCTAGAGAGGTTTAATATGACAGATTGCGAGCAACTAGTTATTCCAGTGTTGCAGGGAATGAAGCTATATGTTGAAGATTGTCCAAAATATCCTACTGAGATGGAGGACATGACCAGGGTGCCTTATGCGAGTGCAGTTGGCAGTTTAATGTATGCAATGGTCTGTACTAGGCTAGACATTGCCTAAGCAGTGGGAGTGCTTAAAGTCAGTATATGGCTAATCCAGGAAGACCACATTGGGATGCTATGAAAAGAGCTTTTAGATATTTAAAGGGTAGTGCAAAGTATGCCTTGTGCTATCATGGTAACTCTGCTAGATCTAAGATTTCAGTAAGCATTCATGGATATGTGGATTTTGATTGGGTAGGGGACATTGACAGTAGAAGATCCACCATTGGATATGTATTCACATTGTTTGGTGGTGCACTTAGTTGGATGAGCAAGTGACATGCTGTAGTCACTTTGTCCACTACAGAGGCTGAGTACATGGAAGAAACTCACACCTACAAGGAAGCCATTTGGCCTAGACATTTGTGTTCTTATATTGGGTTTAATGTAGGACAAATTACTTTCTGTTGTGATAGTCAGAGTGCCATTTGTTTAGAAAGAATCCCACTTTCCATGCTAGGATGAAGCATATTGATGTTTAGTACGATTTTGTTCGTGATATGGTGGAGGATGGAAAGGTTAATCTGGAAAAGGTGGATACTCTAGAGAATGTTGCTGATGCATTGACTAAGCTTGTGAGCATAGATAAGTATAGATAGTGTGTCAGTTCGATGGGCCTTGGGGCTTATGACATTCAGTAACTTCAAGAATTGGAAGTAGCCAGTAAGTTCTTCATCAAGTGGGAGCATGTTGGAAAATGTGCCTCAAATTACTAGCTTGATATTCTATTTGTAGCCTTGTGTGTTTATTCCTTCATCAGCCTAACTAATCACTTTCAGTGGGACCTTCTACATAGTCTCCTCGATGGACCGATAATCCTTCTTGCTTTGTCGTTATGTAGTCTGTCAGCGAGAGTTAACCACTTCAGAGGGAGTCACTAAGCTGTCCCTTCGATAACCTGATACAAAGTGTTAGCTCTCCATCAGAATGACTTAGTGTCTTTGGTGGGGCTTTGTCTTGAGTCTCTTCAATAGTCTGATACAGTGTATTCCTCACTAGCCTGTGGTGCATTGGTGGGTCCCAGGCTTAATCGGGTAGGGGAGCGGGGAGTGATGACATGTGTGACTCGGTGACATGGGAGTTGGAAATGACATGGAAGTGGGGACCACTTAGAGAGTGATTGATCTTCATCAAAGTGACATCCTTATATTGGTGGGAGACGATATCTTATCCCTTGGATGTGGTAATACACTGGATTAGATGGTGTTGACGGAGGGTGAACAATGTGATTTCGGTGAGAGACTATTTGTTGTCTCTTCGATGTTCCGATATGAAGTGTTTGGTGAAGCTTGGACTCTTGTTGAGGTGACACAAGGATTTCAAAGGGAGACTATCTAGAGTCTCTTCAAAGTTCTGACAAGGGTATCAATAGTTTGACATGTTGGATAGTTAGACAGTTTGTGTATAGTTACATATGGAAGTTGAACTGAATCATTCGTATGGTATGGAAGATATAACGACTTTGTGAATGTATGTTAAGAAGAACATTGGAACATTCTGTAATTGAGAGATAACTATTTGATTGGAAGAACGAGGCTGATTAGAGAAATATTTTGTTGTTGAAGTTGATCTTGTGTGGATTAACACCTGAAAGTACAATTTTGTAACTTTGTATGTAAACATTATTTACTATAATACAAAGTGATTTTGCTTGGTGTGTGGGTTTTTCTCCCGTAAGGGTTTTCCCATGTAAATCTGGTGTTTGTTTTGTGTGTAATTTAAATTGTCTACTCTATTATTCTAGTTAATATGCATCTTTAATGAACTGTAATTAGAAATTGAATGTACTATCTGTATTTCTCTTCTAAGAATTGGCATTTGGAAGGTGATTTTGCACTTTTCTTTCCTTATAGTCACATCCCCTCTTTCCTATGTACAACAACCTATATCCCATGTTGTTGTCTAAAATGACCTTTTGAGGTGTTTTGTACACCCTTTCAGCTCCCACTTAGCTTTTTTTTATGTTATTTCTTCTCCACAACACAACCTCTCTCTCCCAAACTTGCACACACTCACTCTGGATGGTCTTTTCTATTTTTATTTGATTTGGTCCCCTTTTGGTAGCGTTCCCCTTTCCTCTTCTGGCCTCCCAATCCTTTGAATTGACCCCCCTTATCTGTTGTGTTTTGTTCATTCTATGATACGCACCTCATAAGGAAATGAAGAGATGCCTTGAGTGAGTGAAATGACTCCAGGAAAGAATAAAATGTGAGATTTATTAACCTCTCTATTCACTGCCACTAAAACTGTGTTCAAACACTTCAAAGGTATTTAACAAAGGAAATAAATCTAACAAATGAAATTGTGTCATGCAATTTTCCCCTATCGTGGTGTTTTACAATTCAAATTACATATATTCATAAACTCAACATAATAGCTGACCTCCACAACAAATGAAAACATATCACATACACTTTCCCTTCCAAACATTTAACAATAATATGAAATGACATCCCATATATATCTTGTATCTGATAAGGATGAATACCAAGATGAGCTCTCCATACTGCTGCATATTGTTTGAATATAAGTAATGAGTAAGATCTCATCAACATCTTGTCAAACTACTAACAACAACATGTTTCTGTCACCTTCAAGATGACCACAACAAATTGTACAGAGTGAGTGCTCGAGCTGGAAGCTGACTTTCACTATAACTCCACATCAGGTGCTCAAAATCCTACAAAAACTAGTAAAGACATGTAATTAAACATCCTTAAGACCTTCACGAATCCCTTTGTTCTCATGTGCCACAGAACTCCAGATTTTGCATTCTTGCCAAATTACCTACACAAGTCATGGAACTTAAAAATCTTAGAAACTAGAAGGAATTTGGTCGTGAAGTCTTTGTGTGTAATTCTGGAATACTCTTAAGATCTTGCCTATCAAAGGGTTTGTCACCAAACCTCATAAATTGCTCTGAACAATTGTTTCATTGATATTGCCCTATTATGCGCTAGGGATGAAAATGGAAAACACTAAAATTTCACATCCCTGACTATACCAATCACATTCTATGCTGATAAAAGCCATTAGAACCCAATCAAAACAAATAAAATTGAAAATTGGACCTACAACTATTTTTCGTTGATGCCAGATTGCCCATTCACCTGCATGCTCTTGCATCAAATGTCTTGTCATGCTTGAGTGTATGAGCCAAGAGATTGCACAATGAGAATCTTTCCAATATAAAAAAATGAAACAACCCCAAAAGGGACCCCCACTAAACAACAACACAACATAAGACCATAAACAAAAACTCCACCCACTAAAACACAAAGAAAACAAAGGTGAGAAGAGCACAAGATGAACAAGAAGCATAAACAAAGGTGGAAATTTTGAAGGATTAGTTTTTATCTTCCATACAAGAGCTCTCTCCCTTTCCTTCTCTCAAATAATAAATGTTAGCATCTAAAATTTAAGATAAATAAATGAATTAGAGTAAAATTATAAAGAATATAGTTAGAGATTGTGGAAAAAATAGATTTAGAAGTTGTGAAAATTATAGAATAGTTATGAAATCTTATAATTGTGTTCCCATTTAACAAAAAATCTAAGTGACACCATGGAAAAAGACTAGCTATAAAAAGAATGACACTATTCAAACTAGATATAATTTTTTTATTATTAGTAATTTTATGGATACTCTATGCAAACAAAAAAATCAATGTAATTCAATTGGTTGCTTTCAATGCAAGTCAATGTTGAGAAAATCTATGAACTTTTTGTTTATATTAATAATTATTTAGCTTTGTTTTAAAGAAACAATTAGTTAAATCTATAAAGTATATATATCTCTCATTATATTATTTTGAGAAGAAGAAGCTAATATCCTCCCATACTTGTAAGTGTCTTCAATGTACCTCCAAGGAAAATAAAAGAGTAAAACCAAAGAAATTTAGAATTATTCCAAACTCCACAGTGAAGTAATATAGTTGAAAACCATGTTATAAGCCCGTAAAGTTAAAGTTTAGGAGGTTTCCAAGGTAAGTGCTTTGAAAAGTTTCAAAAGTTAAGTTAGTAATGGATTCCTTCAAGGGTTGTGTTGGGTCCAAAATCATAGCTCCACAATCCTTGTGTACTATCTCATCCTTAAAGCCAACAAATTATCATCAAGAGGGTAAGATAGCGGCTCATCAATAGATTGTAGATGATCAAGGTTAACTATTGTGAGTGGGTAGACTCACCTTCATCTTGTACTAGGCCAAGGGGAGTTTTTCCTGAGGTCTAATCAATAGGACAATTAAAGATAAATAAAACTTTAGACTCAAGGACTTTACAAAACTATACCCAATATGCTATCAACCCCAATATTTATCATTAGGTTCATGTTATAATTGATTACATACAGACCTACAAGACCTCCAATTGGTAGATGGTAACTCACACTTGCCATGCAACAAAAGATAATAGTTGTATTATTTCTTAGAAAAGGAACCCACTTAATATTGCATACACATGGGTAAGAGGGAGAATATACCATCATGATCCTCCAAAAATATTTTTAGTTTTATGATAGCATAATATATGACAGAGTTTACAATATTGAATCATACAGGCATGGTGACATTTAAACTACTCCTATAACTAATAAGAGAGAAGATAAAATAAAGATACTTTGCCTCTCACTAATTATACCAATGCCTACTCCATTTGACAATAGAGTCATAGCTAGGAAAGAGGATGAAGCCATGCTTATAAATAAATATTGTAACAAAGCTTCATATGCATACAAACTCACAAAATAAGGAAACTTGCAAATGCACATTCTTAGTTATCCCTAGAAGATCAACAATACCTCACATGCAACAAGATGAAACCATTACAAAAGAATTTTGCAATGCTTTAAAATATTTGTCATATTATAATCAAATCATGTTATAATCATGCTAGAAAATCTGACAAGTGAGAGACAACAACTAGGTTTGAAGCCTCTTTTGAAATACTACAAACTACCATGGAGACATTCACCTATAGGGAAAACCTAAGTATAGACTATCCCTTCCCTTGATTTACAAATGTATTTCATCATTTCTAGAACTAAGATTTCATTATTCGGTGCCCTAGAATAAACTTGAGGCTTTCTTAGTCATGGAATTGGTTCAACGACCAACCCTATTTACAACTTCAAGTCTTGTATATATAGAACTCTATCACAATGCCTTCTAGCAACCCATTGGGATTCTTGGGATCTTTTGCAATTTGTAGCATTAAACATGCCAGCACATCTACCTACAAAGAAATCACTTGGATCTAATGTTTAATGATTTGGAGTAGCTAAAACATCCTCATGCACTTAGAAATATAGGCCTAGGACCTATTTTTAGATGTACGATGACAATGTTTTCAACTATAACATTAATGATGTTGAGGCATCCCTACCCATTTTCAAATTCTTCTCTATGCCTCGCAATTGTATCTACACCTTTGATGGGCTCACTATTTCTTTGGCAAGATTTTAGGGAGCATACATATCTAATACATTTAAATTTAATCATTAATGGTGCCCTTGGAGAAACAAGGGAAGTACGTAAGGTTTCCAGCTTACATGAATGCCATATTGTTGACAAGTATCTTATGAAACTAATCTTAATTTAAAACCAAGGGATAGCATCACCATGAAATCCTTACATAATGCAATAGTAATCACAATGGATCTTGGTGGCTCCACTAATGTTTTCTTGCATTTGATTGACATTACCAAGTGATGGAACCTATTTCTTAGTTTGAGCTAAAGGATACATTAGAGGTCAATATCTCTACAATGGAATCTATCCAATTTATCATAATACCCTTTTCTTTAGCAAATGTGCTTATTAACTGTACTAATACTTATATTGCACATCGGTGTATGGTCAAAGTTTCAAGGAAGAGCATGCTAGAATTAGACAAACTTCTACTTGTTAAATTGAGTCCCAATAGGTTCCATTATATTGAAGAAAAGCTCAAGAAGGCCAAGGAGTTTATTATGAAGGAATTTGCCAAGGAAAAAGAGAAAATTATTTTGAAATTCAAAGAAGGTCCAAGAAGATCATGGATCAAGCAAGATGAGGTTGAGGTTGAACTTACCAAGAGGAAAGATTTAATATACAAGAAAATGTGAATCTAGGGCACTATGTCTAGAGTTAGTTGGAGAGAATAGTGCTTAACAAATAAAAAATTAAGTAATTTTATAATAGAAATATATGTTAAATTATTGATAAAAATATTTGAAGAACCGTTTAATGTTAAATATAGATATGTTATATTTAAAAAAAAAGATATGGAAAGATTTTAAGGAACACATGTCTATCACAAATTGTTTGAGTTCAATGGATGATATAGTTAAAACCTATATTTACAATTTTATTTCATAAAATTATTTTAAGAGTTAAATATAACTCCTTATTACACCCAGAGGTGTAACTACAATGGCAACAAGGGGTGGAGTGTAATGGCATAACTACATTGGCAACAAAGGGTGGAGTGTAATGGCGTGAGTCTGTTAACAAAAACAAAAATATAACCCACATGTTTAAAAAACTAAAACTATAAAATAATTCTTAAATAATTCAATTAAATAAAACACAATAAAATAATTTTTAATAAATAAAACTTAAATTTTATGATTTTATTAATTATATTTATATTTTTCAAATTTTATTAATTTAGTAGTTTGATTATTTTATTATTTTATTAATTATATATTTTATAAAGGATGAAAAAAAATGAAGTGGGGTGAAAAAAAGTAGGAAAAAGACTTAAGGTTGTTGTGAGTAAAATGATAGTATTTTCTTTGTTAGGGTTATTTTTTGTATTTACCTTTGTTCAGGCAGCTCCTATGTATTTCTTGAAGGAATTTGATGTTCTCTCATGATAATTTCTTTGGAGTGGTAACTTGTCGATTGCTCAGTGGAGCCTTGTTAAGTGGGAAACTATGTGCAGACCAAAGAAAGAGGGAGGTCTTGGTTTACGTTCTTCTCTTTTGAATGGACAGGTTCTTGTAGCTAAGTTATATTGGTGTTGGTGTACTATTCAGCATCAGCTATGGGCCCATATTCTCACCCATAAGTATTTTAAAGATGTTGACTCTTTTGATGTTCCTTGCTTTCCTTTGGAGGGAAGGGGGTCTATGATCTGGCATACTCTGAAAATGGGGGCTAAGTTGGTTAAGAATGGGCTTTTTTAGATCTGTCTTTTAGGGTCTCAAGCTCTTTTTTGGCTGGATTCGTGGGATGGTCACCCTTCTATCCTTTCCTCTTTTCCTCACCTCAAGTCTCTTTGTGATATTTTTACTACTGCAAGCTGGGACATGGTTGAGCATTATAAGGTTGCATAGAATTGTGGGATGACTGTTAGTTTTAGATGGAAGCACTCTGCTGAATGGCCTCTGGGAGGATCGAAGAGGATATGCGTGAGCTGGCTCAGATTCTTGTTTCTCATGATTACACTACTTTTCTCATGTTATGCTGAAATAAAACACCTCACTCCCTCTCCTCCTCACTCCCTCCCCTTCTCTCTCTTTCTCACCTCTACTTTCCTCCTCTCTCTATCTCACTCTCTACTTCCCTCCCCTCTCCACATCCTACCCTCTCTCTCACTCTCTACTTCCCTCTCCTCTCTACCTCCTACCCTCTCTCTCACTCTCTACTTCCCTCCCCTCTCTACCTCCTATCCTCTTAGTCTCTACTTCCCTCTCTTCTCTACCTCCTACTCTCTCACTCTACTTCCCTCCCCTCTTTACCTCCTACCCTCTCACTCTCTCTCTCTACTTCCCTCCCCTCTCTACCTCCTACCCTCTCTCTCACTCTCTTCTTCCCTCCCCTCTACCTCCTACCCTCTCTCTCACTCTCTACTTCCCTCCCCTCTCTACCTCCTACCCTCTCTCTCAATCTCTTCTTCCCTTCCCTCTCTACCTCCTACCCTCTCTCTTACTCTCTACTTCCCTCCCCTCTCTATCTCCTACTCTTTCTCTCTCTCTCACTCTCTTCTTTCCTCCCCTCTCTACCTGCTACCTTCTCTCTCAGTCTCTACTTCCCTCCCCTCTCTACCTCCTACCCTCTCTCTTAGTCTCTACTTCCCTCCCCTCTCTACCTCCTACCCTCTCTCACTATCTACTTCCCTCCCCTCTCTACCTCCTACTCTCTCTCTCTCTCTTATTAAGGGTTTAGGGGTTTAGGGTTTCTCAGGTTTAGGGTTTAAGGGTTAAGGGTTTAGGGTTTATCAAGTTTAGGGTTTAGGGTTTAAAGAGAGATAGAGAGAGGGGACCGATAGAGATTGGGAGAGATAGGGAGATAGAGGTTTAGGGTTTCTCAGTTTTAGGGTTTAGGGGTTAGCAGTTAGGGTTTAGGGGCATTATGTAGGGTTTAGGGGTTAGGGGTTAAGGTATAGAGGTTTAGGGTTTAGGGTTTAGGGGTTTAGAGAGAAAGAGAGGGAGATAGAGAGATAGAGAGGTAGAGGGATGATAGATATATGGAGATTAGGTAGAGATAGGGAGATAGAGGTTTAGGGTTGCTTGGGTTTAGGGTTTAGGGTCACATGTCAAAAGCGGTCTCTCTATCTTGATCTCTCTCCCTCCTCTCTTTAAACACTTAAAACACTTATAAGTTTCCATGCATGAAAGCACATAAAGTTTCCATGCTTTTCAAAATGCACTCGCGTTATAGCGCTAGCATGTTTTGGGAAGTAAAAAAATGGGAAAACAACATGTGGGATGCATGATTTAGAGCCCACATGTTGTTTTCTGATTTTTTTGCTTCCCAAAACATGCTAGTGCTATAACGTGAGTGCATTTTGAAAAACATGGAAACTTTATGTGCTTTCATGCATGGAAACTTATAAGTGTTTCAACATGTGGGATCCATGATTTAGACCCCACATGTTTGTTATTGCCTGCCTTTCATGCGTGCTATTGGACAAGAAAACACTTTTTTATGGTGTTCGAAATATTAAGAATCATTGTTTGATCAATCCACCACCGTTTTTTTATTTTTTCAATGTAGAAGAATTGCTTTTGCATGTTTTTGGATAAAATTTGATTATTTAAACTGAAAGTTTCATGTTTCATATTATTTCAAAGCTAATTTTCATGTACTTAGATTGAATTTGATGATATATGTTTGTTTTTTTATAAATTTCTCTAATCCTATTAGAGTTATATAGAATTCAATATTGAATACGAAGGAACTTGCCAAAAAGATCAAATTTTTGACAATTTTGAAGCCAAATTTTGGATGATTGGTCAACTCAAATATTGAATTCTAAGGTATGTTCTTTATGTATTCATTTACTTCACAATCACTAAAAGTGGAACTAAGTTAAAAAAGTCATCATTATGTGCATTAATAGAATTGGAATCATTTAAATATGATATATACATGAATTTGTTGTATCTTGAATCATTAATAGAATTTAATTTACTCTCTTAATTTGAACTATGTCATTGATACCTCCATATAACAAAGTATTATCATCATTCTCTCTAATGTAACTAGTTGTATCAACATTTAAAATATAGTGCTATTGATGCTACAAATATGATATATTTGGTTCTCATATAGTAATGAGTTGTCACTATCATCCTCTTGGCCATTTACCTCTAAAAAATTAGTTTGAGTTTTGTTTATTGGACCTATACTAGATAAGTTCTTTATTTTTTCAAGTACTATCTAAATTTTTTGGACTGTCATCTCTAGGTTTCTCCAAGAAATTAGACTGGTTATGCTGTAATAAACTCTATATTGTAGTCTTTTTGTCATCATAAAACTCTATCAAAAGATCACCAACAACTCTGTCATCATAATTAGCCTTAAAATTACTCCTTTCCTGATGATTTCACCCCTTGGCTATCTTGAATCTAGCTAATTCAAACTATAATTGATGCTCTTTACATGTTCACCATGATTTTCTTCAAGTATTGTATCATAAAGCTAGTTTCTAATGTTAGTTAGTATTTTGTCTCTTAACATTTCAAACATATCTATTGAAGGCAAAGAGTCTTGATTAGTGTCTTACCACTTAGACCAATTGCCACACCATTGCTAGTCAAACCAAGGACATTCTCCTAACTTTTGAAGATTGCACCATAGTTAGGATTACACAAAAGAGATGATACTTTAAGAGTTTGATCATGGTAGAATATGAGATCAACAATCAACATGTGCTCATCTATGCCGAGACTGTCATTACAAATTTCACTTCTAATCTAATCATGTCAAAATCAACAAGTTTGGAGTCATTTATTAGATAAACATAATCATAAAATCCCTCTTCATTTCCACTCTCAATAGTGACATATAAAGCATTCAACTCATGCTCATCATTTGGATTAGGTGTTCCATCATACTCAATGTCTTCTTTACTACCAATTGACTGATTTGTATTCATTGATTGTGATAATTCAACACTTTCAGTCCTTACAAGGGTACACCATACTTAGCTTGTTTGTCATAACAATCATCACACTGATTATTCATTATGCTTCTAACATCATCATTGTGTTTCTTGTCATGAAATCCATTGGTTTTTTCTAAATTACCTTTGTGATCATTACTCCCATGACCTTGATTGACAATAGATTACTGATTTGAGATGACTTCATACTTGTCTTCATGAGCTACTCTAGCTAATTCGCCACCTACAATATAAGAATTTGGGTTGTCCTTTAACAGGATGGTAGGTCTAGTTTTACTTTGTGAGTCTCCATTTGGAATGGTTGGTCCATCACAATGTGCTCATCTATGTCATCAAGAACATCTAGGCTTAGACTGTCATTACACATTTCACTTCTAGAATCTAATCATGTCAAAATCAACAAGTTTGGAGTCATCGTATATGCTAATTATTCATTAGTCATCATATGCTAATTTCTATATGCTGATTATTCAATATGCTTCTAACATCATCATTGTCTTATTCATGATGCATATAGAAATCATCATCATGCCGAGGAAATGAGCAAAGACTCTAAAACTAGAAGAGCATGAAGCTGAGAATGAGAGGAAAAGAGAAAGAATGAGGCAAATTCGCAAAAGTAGAAAATTGTCAACCATACAAGAAGACATTCCACCATTTCCAATTGAAGAGGAACACATCACATGTAATCAAGATAAGAGAGAGATGGAATTGGTGGCACAAAGGGAATGAATGCAAAACTTCCATTCAATAAGGAAATTAAATCTTGAAGTTGGAGGCACTCCATCGTCCACAAGTCAAGTTGAATGAACACCATCATTATCTTCTCAAATTGGAGGCACTCCATCTTTCACAAGTGAAGTTGAAGGTACATCTTCATTCTCTTCTCAAGTTGGAGGCACACCATCATTCACACGTCAAGTTGAAGGTACACCATATTCTCCTTCTCAACCTCAAGCCTTTTCATCTTTTCCATCTCTAATTGAAGGTACACCATCTATCCCATCTCAAGTAAATATTGAAGAAATACCTAATGTTGAGTCAACTTTACCAATGAAAATGCCTCCTAAAATTTTTCATAGAAAGTCTAAGTTTCTAATTGATATCGATGAGAATGTTTTAAAGCCCATGCAGGATAAGATTCCCAAGTGTACTTGCCAAAGATATGCCAATAAGATATGGAAATCATTCTTTGAGAACTTTAAATGAATCTGGAAGATGTCAACTATTTGTTGAATTGATGAGAAATTTAAAATTTAGTCCCATTACGAAGATTCTTGGCCTAAGAACATTGGATGCCTCAAGTGAAAAACCAATTGTAAAGAATCTAATGAGTGCATATGAGTGTGTGGGTTCCACCTCACGCACCAAGGATAGTAATGTCATAGGACGTATCATTACATTGACAATAGTAAGCCAAAAAACAAAGAAACCTCACCTCATTAAAAAGACAAGTCAAACATTGAAAATAAGTAGAAAAACACTAATGAGAGCCATTGGAAGATGTGAAAGAGTTGACGACCCAAACACCAATGAATTGTGGGCATTCTCTGGGAGACTCCCATGGAAAGACAAAGTTCTTGTTGAAGCCTTGAGATCCTTCATCAAAGAATTTTAGAAAAATAACACAAGGGTATTTCCTAATGCAAGAGATGTTGTAAGAATGAGAATTGGTTGTTGAAACCGTGCGCCACATCCAAAGCATTTTTTTGATATGACTCAAACACAAATTTTCAAGAAATTTCAAGAGATGTATCCTCAAGTCAAAATTAGTCAAAGGTATTTTGAAATGGTAAAGCCTTTTTATGTCAAAATAAATCACACACACAACTTGTTTTTGTAGACTACATATTGAGTTTTCTAATCATTATGATGTTTATAGATATATATCTGTAGATTTGCATACTAATGATGTTTTATAGGAGTGTAATATAAAGAGTCCACCTAGATCTTCAATAGATTTCATATCGAGCATCTTATTCCAGAGAGTGGATGGCCAATTATTCCACAATAGCTTATGCTTAGATGGCACGTGTGATCATTGTGGTGGGTTGCAACATTTGCCAATTTGTCAACATATGGAGAACACACATGCAATTGGAAATGAGCTAGTAAATTTTGTCAAGTACAAGACAGTGGCATATAGTCTGAAAGATGGCAAAGAAGCAAAAAGGTGTGAATTGGTCATTCAGAAGATTCCAGTGTATCAATTTATCTCTATTTTTTGAGGTAATATAGATTACAAGTGCGTAAGGCATATCCATAGAGCTCGATAATTGGAATTGCAATTCAAGTTATGCAAGGACAGATTTCAATTTGGTACCATCATTTTAGTTGTTGACTTTGTAGAGAACTACACACTACATCCACAGAATGAGGTGCAATTGTAGTATTACAATTCTATGCAGGTTGCTATATTTGTGCAAATAGCATTCATTCATACAGAAGATAGTACAGATGACGACAAGAAGATCTTAAGGAATATCATTTTTATATTAGTGATGATTGCACACATTCTACGAAGTTCATGCAAGGTTTCTTTCAGATATTCTACCATGATTTGGCTAGCAGGAGCATATCATTTCATCAACATATCATATGGTTAGATAATTGTGCATCACAATTCAAGAACTTGTGGATGTTCTATTGGTTGAGTAGGATGCATAAGATGAATGGTGTTCAACATATGTGGAATTTTTGTGAGGCCAAACATGCAAAGGGGGAGCATGATGGTGTAGGAACATGTATCAAAAGAGCATTAGCACGAGAAGTGTTGAAGTACAAAGATAATGCAAAGTTGACAAATGTGAGATCTATTGTCAAATGGTGTAACACTACAATGGGTCCAAGTAATGAAGGTAAGTCTATAGTTCATAGATATTTTTGGTTGGTTGATGATACTAACATTGCAAAATATGAGGACTATTGTACATTGACAGGATCGAGTGAGCTACACTCTTTTAGAAGCTTTAATGCAAGTTCATGGAGTATTCATACATGACAGATGGTATGCTTTAGTTCTTCATGTATAGATGAATCTTGGTATGATTGTGAGTCAAAGGAGTGGGTTGATGATTGGTGTACAAGAATCCTAAGCCTGATTGAAATGTATTGACTACCAACAACACTACAACTCACAGAGATTCAATCATTGATTGACTTTGACCATGTTTCAGATCTCATTCAACCAGGTATTATTAGCATTCAACTTTAATAAAATTAAATATTCCATCTTATTTTGTAGTTTTTGTTGTATTGTTAACTATATTCATCAAACTGAATGCACGTATCAATGTGTGGCATGTTTATGTAGTTATTGCAATTGAAGGAAATGAAGAAGGAATGGATTATTATTTGTGTCATTGTGTTGAGGCAAAAAAGAAATCAGATTCCCCTATTACAGATGGAGAAAATATCGAGTACCCTATAGGATCAGTGGTTGTTACTGGAACATGGCTTAGAAGGTACCTAGTGAAAAAGTCTGATATGTGGTTGTTTGAGGACTTTGACACACATAGGAAGATTCTTCATTATTCTAACCTTGTTGTGGCATCAAAAGTTTATTTGATCAAATATGGGGGTAGATCATTGAACAGGACCTTGTGGAAGGTTCATGAGTCTGACCATGAGGCAATACTTGACACAATAAAGAGTAGAGCAGACATAGATGGTTCATTGGATTGAATTAGTGGAATGACAGAAAGGTATGTTATCTTTCTTTGATATTCTCATTTCACCTTCTATATTTTAGCTACACATTTTAGCTAAATAGTGCAATTGCATTTGTATGCAGGATTTTAGTATGATGGAGGTAGGCATAATCCTTATGAAGTTGCCTTTGGAAGGAAAGTAAGGTAGGTTTTCATGATTATTTCATTATGATATGTCCTTTAATTACTATTTCATAATTATTTTTAATGAGTTTTAATGATGTTACTATCAGTTTTAATTCATTTTAATGATGTTATTATTTCATAATGAGTTTTAATGACAAACCCTCATTTGTTTCTTCAGATTTGGTGCTAACACTTGATAGTAGCAATAAGGGACACCTCAACTGATGCCCTACAAGACATTGGATCAAATGAGAACACCTTTATAGTACTAGATTTTCATCTACTAAAAAGGTATTGTGACTGAATTTTTACATTCGACATCTCTTGGGGCCAAACAGATGGTGCCAACACATTTGGGTGGGCAAGTAAACACTAGGGGAGATGTATTTTTAGTGGAAAAGCCTCAAGGTCATTCTCAGCTACATCTAATGCAGACAATCTCTCAAGAGCCCGAAGACAAAAAAGGTGTCAAACCTTGGACTGACTGTTCCATCAAAATGTGACACCTAGGAACATCTTCTTTTCATGTATAGGTGGATGTCAAGTCCACCTACAAACACCTACCTCAATTTTTTTTAAATCAATTTCGTTTGCCTATGGTGGAAAGGAACACATTGTTCCAAAATGCTTCAATTTCATGTAGTGGAAAGGTGCTAAGAGTGACATTTTGCATTCCAAATCTCGTGGGGCCAAACGGACAGGGCCAATGCATCAGGGTGAGCAGGTAAATGTGAGAGGAGGTCTTGTTTCATGTGCCAAGCATCCCAATCATTCAAGGCAGTAGGCTACTGACAAAGTCCCTTAAGATCCCTAAGAGCAAAAAACTACAAAACTATGATGTAGCAGTTCTTGGAATTCATGGTAGCTGGGAACTTTTTTTTTAGACCTACAAGTGCATGTGGGGTTCATCCACAATAAGCTCTCTTAGTTTTAGTCAACTCCAGTCTGTTTGACCGTGCTAAAATCAAATGCATTCTTGCAAAATACTTTAGTTTCATGTGGTGGAAACGTGCTAGGAGTGAGATTTTGTATTCCACAGCTCATGGGGCTGAATCTATGCCAACACATCAGGGTGGATGGGTAAATGCTAGGGGAGGTCTCATTTCATGCACCAAGTATCCCAATCATTTGGGGCAACAGGCTACTGATAAAGTCCCTTAAGATCCTTAAGAGCAAAAAACTACCAAACTACGATAGAGTAGTTCTCAGAATTTGTGGCAGTTGGGAATGTTCTATTTAGACCCACAGGTGCACGTGGGGTCTATCCACAATAACCTCTCTTGGTTGTGGTCAACTCCAGTCTATTTGACTGTGTAGAAATCAAATGCATTCTTGCAAAATGCTTCAGTTTCATGCAGTGAAAAGGTGCTAGGAGTGAGATTTTGCATTCCATAGCTCATGGGTTTGAACCAACTGGGCCAACATGTTGGGGTGGGTTGGTAAATGCTATGGGAGGTCTTGTTTCATGCGCCAAGCATCCCAATCATTCGAGGCAACAGGCTACCGACAAAGTCCCTTAAGATCTATAAGAGCAAAAAACTACCAAACTATGATGGAGCAGTTCTTAGAATTCATGGCAGATGGGAATATTTTGTTTAAACATACAAGTGCATGTGGGGTCCATCCACAATAAACTCTCTTGGTTTTGGTAAACTCAAATCCGTTTGACCATTGCCGAAATCAAATGCATTCTTGCAAAATGCTTTAGTTTCATACAACACAACCTTGCCAGGAGCCATATTTTTCATTATTCTGGTCATGGGACCAAAATGACTGTGCCAACATGTTGGGGTGGGTGGGTAAATACTAGGGGAGTGATGCAGAGCATCTAGGACTATAGACAACTTAATAATATATCAACAACCTATCTCTGTTGAAGGACAGTTCAAACCTTCAATGCCATAACTCACCAAGCTCCCTGTCTCTGACTGAGATCAGACTTCCTACAAGGTAGGGCTTCAACATAATAGCTAACTTGTTCTTGACATACAAAAATGAGGGAGGACTCCAGGACACCTATCCCAAGATGCCTAACTCCATCTAACATTCCTTCAACTCCTCTACACAGACCTATAGGACAGCAGTCTTCATTCTGCCTTTCTAAGACAGTCACAACATCCACCTTGGGATGATCTCCTTCTACACAAACTCAAATTTATTGTAGCATACCAACTCAATAAATTACCAAACACTTAATGCCTTTCTTGGCAAACCAATGACATGACAAACATACTTATCTTCTTCCTCTATGACTGTCTCCATTGAGGACTGTCAGAAACATGGTTCTACAGAGTCATTTACTTGACAAACTCAACCCAAACCATTCTCCTACCTCCACTATCCTTCACAAGCCTTAGCATTGACTATTATACAACCCATTCCATTGAGCATAAATAGAAAAAATCAATGGAATGGGTATAAATCCATCGGACTCCTCAAAAGAACACTAACTCAAGGTTTCAACCCACTTTCAAACAAAAGAGAAAAGAAGAGGTATACAAGGGTGTCAAGAGCCCAAACCAATTGTAAAAGATAGGTAACACTCCACACTAATCAACCATCTAAGATACCAACCACTACTCGGCTGTACAAGTATGGATTAAGGTAGGAAAACAGTGAATTACTGGACTGTAACAATAGTTTCAGATAGTCCAAGGTAAATCAGTGATTTCTCCCCCCTAGATCATTGTCAAGACACCAAATAAGACTCAAAACCAAGCTAGTTCAGTCCTCCATCCATCCATTACAAACTTGGGCAATAACAAATCCGTACAGTTGCGGGTATGGGTTGGTAACAGCAAAGAAAAAAATAGAAAAGACAGAAAAAGCAGAAAATAGTAGTCTTTTTGATATTTCTTTCTATTCCTTTGAATCTCCCACACAATACAACTTGGCAGGCTTTCAATAAGCCTCAATATTTGCATGAAGTCATTTGGGGTCCAAGAAAACTACCCCACCATCAAGCTCTTTCTTGAGTTTTAACTGCAGCCATTAATAACAGTTTTAGTAATTGTCCTTTCTTGCACTGTAATTACTATTTTTATGGTTTAAAAATGCTTTTAACAAGTAGTTTAACCTTGGACAAGGTTCTAACCCATCTACACACCTTTGACATGCCTTTAAAGGCTTACAAACAAGGAAACTTAATGACTATCCTATATAAACATAAAAACTTAAATGACTCCCTATGACTGCCTTTTTGCCACAAGACTGTCCTCTTGAGGACTACTACATGAAAGTAGATTCTTTTAGACATTTGGACATAGTCCTATTACAAACATGGCATTAAGCCTTATTACAACAAGAAAATGGTCTCCAAGACCTTACTAAACCAAACAAAACAATTTGAAAATCAAGTAAAATCTAGACATCTTGGTGCTCTTGCACCATACTCCCCGGCATGATGAAAACTCTTGTCCCAAGAGTTATGGGATCTGCTCCATCCATTCTTCCATCTTGTTGGAATGTTCCCCTAATTGGTGATAGGAAACATGAACTCTCCAAGAGTTATCTTCCTCTTTCTCCAACCTACATGGCTCCTATAAATAGTGTTAGTACAAGAAAACTTGTTTTGGTGTCCTTGTCTAGGACCTTGCTGCTGCAATTCTTTTGTTCTTCCCAACTGGAGGTTTTGATTCATTCCCCCCTATACTATCTTCTATTTGCCTTCCTTCTTCTGCCTCTTTATAGGGCAATCAATGTCTCCAACCTTGACATAACTCAAGTCCCAATCTTGCAGCTCTTTAGGATTGTCATCCACCTTCTACTATTGCAACTGTTCCTGCTACTTCCGATCATCCTTAACCTGCATACTCAACTATAGTTTCTCTCCAAAACAAATAGTGACATGTTCCTTCTTCTCTTCACAAGGTAAAGGTATTAGTTTGAACTTCTTACCATCTTTATGCACCACATAGTTATTAGTATAACCATCATGAATTGTCCTCCTCAAGTGTTGCCATGGTCTCCCCAAAATAATATGCCCACATGTCATTGGAATGACATCACACAAAACATAGTCCTGATATGGACTAATTGAGAAATCAACATATGCCCTCTGATCAACCCTTACTTGCTGCTCTTGACTTACCCAAGTGGCATTGTAAGGACTAGGATGATCAAAAGTTTACAATCCCAACTTATTCACCATTTCCCAAGAAACTAGATTATCATGAGAACCTGAATCTACAATCAACTTGCATATCTTTCCATGGCTTAAACAATTAGTTCTAAAAATAGATACTTGTGGTGGTTGCTGCATCTTGCCTTTTTCCACCATGAGCATTTCTCCAACCATTACTAGAGAGGCTGACGACATTTCTGGTTCTTCTGGCTTCTCCTCCTCTTGTGCCAAGTGAACTCTTCTATCTTTGCTTTTATCAGCATCATCCTTCTTAGGACATTTGAAAGATGTGTGTCCCACCTCATTGCAGTGATAGCATCTACCTGTGAACACTCCTCTACCTGATCCAAATCTACCTCCACCTCTATATCCACCTCTTTGATCTGCAGAAGACTCCTTACCTTTCTCATTGCTTTTTGAACTTCAGTAGTAGGTCTGCCCCTACCTCTGTATCCTCTTCCACTTCCTCCTTGCGTTTCTTGCTTCCTCTTCACCCTCTCTTCAGCCCTTATAGCTAACTGAAAACACTCTCCAAGTGATTTTGGTACTGCCAAACCAATCTCATCTTGCAAGTTATACCTAAGCCCATTAAGGTATCTTGCCTCTTTCTCTTCTTCATTTTCCAATCCTCCTCTAATACTAAGCTTATGAAATTGCTCAATATAGGACATAACACCCATGTCCTTCTGCTTTAGATTCTACCTCATCCTCTTTGTCTAAATGGAGTAATCAGATGGAAGGAATTGATCCTCCATCATATCCTTCATCCTACCCCAAGAAGTGATTCTTGATGCACCTCTAGCCATTCTTTCTGTCTACACACTACTCCACCATGTAAGTGTTGTTCCTCTCAGTTTTGTCTTTGCAAATATGATCTTCTTCTCATCACTTATCTCCTCATACTCAAAATTTTTTTCTAGGGCATCTATACACCCTAATACCTCTTCACTATCCATCTTCCCCTGATAGATAGGTAACTCTATGTTTGCCTTTGTCCCACTTCCTTGGACTGCCTTTAGCAATCTCACAAATTTCTTTTCTTCAGCATCTAACTCATCCTTGGGAGGATTCTCATCTGCATGCTCATCTCCTTCTGACTCATTTTGTTCATCCTTTCTAGGATTCTTCTCCAATGCTTCCAATCTAGCAAAGATTGATGCATTCTCTCTTCTCACTTGCCTCAACTCTTTGTCCCTTGCAGCATTCTGTTCTCTTCTGTCCCTCAACTCTTTTTCTCTAGCCTCTAAGGCTTCTCTCAACTCATTATTCTCCCTAGCCATTTGGTTCTTTGGAGGCATCTTCACAACTCTCTCAGCCCTTACTATTTGACAAGATCCTTTACTCCCTCAAGGACGTACTAGTGGCTCTGATACCACAAATGATGCAAAGAATCTAGGACTACAGACAACTTAATAATATATCAACAACCTATCTCTACTAAAGGACAGTTCAAACCTTGAATGCCATAACTCACCAAGCTCCTTGTCTCTAACTGAGATCAGACTTCCTACAAGGTAGGGCTTCAACATAATAGCTAACTTGTTCTTGACATACAAAAATGAGGGAGGACTCGAGGACACCTATCCCAAGAGGCCTAACTCCATCTAACATTCCTTCAACTCCTCTACATAGATCTGCAGGACATCAGTCTTCATTCTGCCTTTCTAAGATACTCACAACATCCACCTTGGGATGATGTCCTTCTACACAAACTCAACTTCATTGTAGCATACCAACTCAATAACTTACCAAACACTTAATGCCTTTCTTGGCAAACCAATGACATGACAAACATACTTATCTTCTTCCTCTATGACTGTCTCCAATGAGGACTGTTAGAAATAGCAATCAACAAACAAAGAGGATTGATTCCTTAGAGAATCTTTCCATATTCCTTATCATAGGATCATTGCTAGATCTAAAACATCTTATACTATTGTAAAAGACTGGTATTCCACTAGGATTCCATTCCCACAGTCTCTGGTTATCATCTAGCAGTTGCTGTCCATCTCCAAGTCACAAACATGGTTCTGCAGAGTCATTTACTTAACAAACTCAACCCAAACCATTCTCCTGCCCCCACTATCCTTCACAAGCCTTAGCATTGACTATTATACAACCCATTCCATCAAGCATAAATAGAAAAAATCAATGGATGGGTATAAATCCATCAGACTCCTCAAAAGAACCCTAACTCAGGGTTTCAACCCACTTTCAAACAAAAGAGAAAAGTAGAGGCATACAAGGGTGTCAAGAGCCCAAACCGATTGCAAAAGATAGGTAAAACTCCATACTAATCAACCATCTAAGACACCAACCACTACTCAGCCATACAAGTATGGATTAAAGTAGGAAAATAGTGAATTACTAGACTGTAACATCAGTTTTAGATAGTCCAAGGTAAATCAATGATTTCTCCCCTCTAGATCATTCTCAAGACACCAAATAAGACTCAAAACCAAGCTAGTTCAGTCCTCCATCCATCCATTACAAACTTGGGCAATAACAAATCCATACAGTCATGGGTACAGGCTGGTAACAGCAAAGAAAAAAATAGAAAAGACAGAAAAAGTAGAAAACAGTAGTCTTTTTGATATTTCTTTCTATTCCTTTGAATCTCCCACACAATACAACTTGGCAGGCTTGAAATAAGCCTTAATATTTGCATGAGGTCATTTGGGGTCTAAGAAAACTGCCCCACCATCAAGCTCTTTCTTGAGTTTTAATTGCAGCCATTAATAATAGTTATAGTAACTGTCTTTTCTTGGACTATAATTACTGTTTTTATGCTTTAAAAATGCTTTTAACAAGTGGTTTAACCTTGGACAAGGTTCTAACCCATCTACACACCTTTGACATGCCTTTAAAGGCTTACAAACAAGGAAACTTAATGACTATCCTATATAAACATTAAAACTTAAATGACTCCCTATGACTGCCTTTTTGCCACAAGACTGTCCTCTTGAGGACTACTACATGAAAGTAGATTCTTTTAGACATTTGGACATAGTCCTATTACAAATATGGCATTAAGCCTTATTACAACAAGAAAATAGTCTCCAAGACCTTACTAAACCAAACAAAATAATTTGAAAATCAAGTAAAATCTAGACATCTTAGTGCTCCTGCACCAGGGAGGTCTTGTTTCATGTACCAAGCGTCCTAGTCGTTCTAGGCTGTAAGCTACTAGTAAAGTGACTTTGCTGGTAGCTTACAGGTTGGAATGATTGGGACACTTGGCACATGAAATGAGACCTCCCCTATCATTTACTCACCTACCTCGATGCGTTGGCATAGTTGGTTTGGCCCCATGAGATATGGAATGCAAAATCTCACTCTTAGCACCTTTCCACTTTGCTGATAGCTTGCAACCCAAAATGACTGAGACACTTGGTGTATGAAACAAGACCTTCCCTAGAATTTACCTACCCACATAGATGTGTTGGCACAATTAGTTCAACCCCATGACTCGTGGAATGTAAAATTTTAGTCCTAGAACTTTTTGACTTAATTGATAGCTTACAACCCAGAACGACTGGGACACTTGGCACACGAAATGAGACCTCTCCTAGCATTTACCCACCCACCTTGATGCATTGGCATAGTAGATTCAACCCCACAATGAGTAAAACAAAAAATATGGCACCTGACAAGGTTGTGCTGTATGAAACTGAACCATTTTGCAAGAATGCATTTGATTTGGCAAGGTCAAATGAATTTGAGTTGATGAAAACTAAGAGAGGTTATTGTGGATGGACCCCACATGCACCTTTAGGTCCAAATGGAATATTCCTAGCTACCATGAATTCCAAGAACTGCTCTATTATAGTTTGGTAGTTTTTTACTCTTAGGGATCTTAAGAGACTTTACCGGTAGCCTGCTGCCCCAAATGACTGGGATGCTTGGTGCATGAAACAAGACCTCCCCTAACATTTATCCTCCCACCCTGATGCATTGGTGCAGTCAGTTTGGTCCCACGAGCCGTGGAATGCAAAATCTCACTCCTATCACCTTTCCATTGCATGAAACTAAAGCATTTGAGAGATTGTCTGCATTCGATGTATAGAATGCAAAATTTCACTCTTGGCACCTTTCCAGTATATGAAACTAAACTAAAATCTGATTCCCTTTTTGTCTCTTGTGTATTGACCTTTTGGCTTGGTTATTGTTGATCTGCTATAGTTTCACAATATTTGTGAATCATGATGGTACTTATCCCTAAGTATACCACCAGATCCCCTATACAATACAAGAAATCAAATCCCAATCTTACAAGCACAATGACAGAACATCTCTCTTCTAAGAGTTCCAAATCATTGGACTTTAGTGTCAAACGAGAATAAATCCACAAATACTAGCACAAATAGGGATAAACACACTATCCACAAATACTACCACACACTAACCTCACAACTCTTTCCCTTATGTTGCCCTTTTATAAGACATCAACACTGCGACACAATATTGTTGTTGAAAGTTATCAAAAAACATAGGGGAGTGGACCTAATTTTTTAGCATCCCAACTTCACACCTCTAAGAGTTGTGCATTAAGTCATGTTTTGTTAGTGCGATGATGTGGCATTACATGATTGGTTGCTTTTTAGATCTAAAGAGCACATTTCATTCAATTGTAAGTACTTATAGTCAATACTAACAACCTTAAAGTCACAACTAGTAGTGTTAAACTTTTAAAAATATTAAACCTTAAATCCACAAATACTATCACAACTATTGGAACATGCTCAGCCACATGAATTTGATAAAAAACATATTTATAAGGTAGATATGTAAGACAACATAGATTCTCACTTATCAAAAAAATCTGATAGTCACTCTTATTTACATTAACTCCTTGCCAACATCACAAACTTCTTGTTAAGATTACAAATACCATGATTTTTTTTGTAATAAAACTTCAATACACATGTATGGACAAGGTGTTGAGGACACATATTTCATCCATTTGTTGGTAAAACAAAGGGTTTTCTAGATTTTCTTAAGCATTTTCAACTTATAGCAAGCATGCCATAGCTTTCCCTTCACCTAGAGTCCATAATAGGGAGTGATAATATCAAGTTTTACTAATTTTGGCATCACTTCAGACCTAGCATCAATACAATTTAGGGTTTTATGAAAGATTTATTTCAAAAGTGAGGTTTTGGTAGTGTATGAGGGTTTGGTACAATCATGGAGAGGCTTATTATGCAAGTTTTAGGTTGTCTTTTATTGTCTTTTTGAGGATTTGTCATGGATATGCTTATTATGCTTATTATGACAGTCATAGGAGGATAGTCAAGGACTGCCATAGTTTAAGGGGTAGTTATGGAGTCATTTCTTGTTTGAAACCCTCATCAAGATGGTATTATATGTAGATATATGATATCTTTAGTTATGCATACCTAAAACAAGGACATGTTGTAGTGCCAAAAATGTGACCATGCTGCAAGAGATAGTTTTGATGTCATACATCATAAGGCTTAAACTATTGATCAAAACTCCTAGCATGAACTCAAGTTTACAAAAGGACTTCATCACTAGTCTTGGACATGGTATGGACAACCATTAAAGCATAAAGGATATAGGAGTTTTTCAGATGTCATTTTCTAGTTTATCTCAGATGAATCAACATTCTATCTTATACCACAAAACTGTCCCTTTCTATCTCGAACCAATCAACATTCTATCTCAGACCACAAAACTGCCCCTTTCTATCTCAGACTAATCAACATTCTTGTCTTTTCATGATTGTCCCAGATCATTTTATTGGTCCAAGATTACCTCCTTTTCACATACACTCCTTGTCTCATAATCTTGACTTGAGGACTGTCTCTTTGGCTGTCACATTTTGTGACTATTTCACATGATAATTGTTCAATCTTAGTGATAATAAAGGATATAGGAATTTTGTCAGATGGTGTAATTGCATCTGCCCTTGTAGACATGTATTTAAAGTGTGGAAGCATAGACAAGGCACGTGGATTGTCTGATAGAACACCACAAAGAGAGGTCCTCTCATGGAATGCAATGATTGCAAGATATGTAGAAAATGGATTTGTTGAAAAGACTTTAGAAATTTTCAAGAAAATGCAATTGGCAAGTGTAAATCCAAATTCCACAACCTTCACCAACATTCTTCCTATCTCTACCAAAATAGGATCTTTGGAACAGGGTATGGACAACCATTAAAGCATAAAGGATATTATGTAGGTTTTTGTGAAGTTGACTGTGATGATTATTATGTAGGTTTTATTTTGAATGGTGGACAATGGTTTGGTGTCTCAAGAAATATTATACATTTGGACTTTAGCTTATGAGCATTATGGTGAAGGTCAATAGTATTGTGTTAGTCATAGTGACAAACCCTAGAGGCTTGTGCAATGTAATATACCTATACTCAACTTCTCTCTCATGTGGAGTATAAAGTTGGAATAGAAATATAAAATGCCAATCTTGGGTTAAAAACCTCATGGTGGGATCAACTTGTCCCTAAACCATTTATTAATGTGATCAGAATGAATTTGTAGATGATGGTAAAGAAAAAAGTAGAGTGCCTTCTAAAATGACTAGTTTTCTCTTGAATATTGTTGTGGTTGTTAGTTCCATGTGTATAGTCTCATTGATGAGATGTATTGTTATTAGCCCTTAAGAACAAAGTGAAAATGCTCTACTTTGATTGAATATGTGGATAGCAATTATGTATGTGCATACGAGAAAAATGTTACCTTAGAAGAATTTGAAATATTTGCAAGGGCTATAGGATAGACCTATGGGGCCATGGCTATGGTTTTATTATAACTCTAAAACATTGTTTAAGGAAACTCTTATTTATGGAATTGTTATTGTGTATATTTTTGCAATAATTAAGCTCAAAGTATTAAAGTTGTAATAATTGCAAGATATGCACAAAATGGATTTGTTGATAAGGATTTAAAAACTTTCAAGCAAATGCGATTGGCAGGTGTAAATCCAAATTCCACAACCTTAACCAACATCCTCCCTACCTATGCCAAAATGGGATCTTTGGAACATGGAATGGACATCCATCAAAGCATAAAGGATATGGGAATCTTGTCAAATTTGTTGTAGTTGCAACTATCCTAGTAGACATGTATGCAAAGTGCGGAAGCATAGACAAGGCACGTGAACTATTTGACAAAACAACTCAAAGAGTGCCATCCCTTGGAATGAAATAATTACAAGATATGCACAAAATGGATTTGTTAATAAGGCTTTAGAAAATTTTAAGAAAATGCAATTGAGAGGTGTAAAGCCAAAATGTGATCTTTGGAACATGGTATGGACATCCATCAAAGCATAAAGGATATGGGAATTTTGTCACATCTTGTAGTCGCAACTGTCCTAGTAGACATGTATGCAAAGTGTGGAAGCATAGATAAGACACGTGAACTATTTGACATGATGCCTCAATGCAATGCCATCTCATGGAATGCAATGATTGCAAGATATGCAAAAAATGGATTTTTTTGATAAGGCTTTATAAACTTTCAAGCAAATACAATTGGCGGGTGTAAAGTCAAGTTCCACAACCTTAGCCAGTATCCTCCTTGCCTATGCCAAAATGGGATCTTTAGAACATGGTATGGACATCCATCAAAGGATAAAAAGATATGGAAATTTTGTTAGATGTTGTAGTTTTAATTTCCCTCGGAGACATGTACACAAAGTGTGGAAGCATAGACAAGGCGCGTGAATTGTTTGGCATGATGCATCAAAGAAATGTCATCTCATGGAATGCAATGACTAGAAGATATGAACAAAATGGATTTTTTGATAAGGCATTAGAAAATTTCAAGCAAATACAATTGGTGGGTGTAAAGACAAATTCCACAACCTTAGCCAACATCCTCCCTTGATATGCTAAAATGGGATATTTGGAACATGGTATGGACATCCATTAAAGCATAAAGGATATGGGAATTTTGTCAGATCTTATAGTTCCAACTACCCTAGTAGATATGTATGCAAAGTGTGGAAGCATAGACAAGGTACATGAGCTGTTTGACATGATGCCTCAATAAAATGCCATTTCATGGAATGCAATAATGGAAAGATATGGAAAAAATGGATTTTTTTAATAAGGCTTTATAAACTTTCAAGAAAATACAATTGGTGGGTGTAAAGACAAATTCCACAACCTTAGCTAGTATCCTCCTTGCCTATGCCAAAATGGGATCTTTGGAACACGGTATGGACATC
The DNA here is from genome assembly GCA_027924645.1 of Cunninghamia lanceolata. Taxonomy (NCBI): domain Eukaryota; kingdom Viridiplantae; phylum Streptophyta; class Pinopsida; order Cupressales; family Cupressaceae; genus Cunninghamia; species Cunninghamia lanceolata. Next base: position 899,331 of record BSBN01000181.1, read on the forward strand.
CATCAAAGCATAAAAGATATGGGAATTTTGTTAGATGTTGTAGTTGCAACTGCCCTCAGAGACATGTAGCATAGACAAGACACATGAACTGTTTGGCATGATGCCTCAAAGAAATGTCACCTCATGGAATGCAATGATTGCAAGATATGGACAAAATGGATTTTTTGATAAGGCTTTAGAAACTTTCAAGAAAATGCAATTGGAGGGTGTAAATCCAAATTCCAAAACCTTAGAAATGGTATCTTTGGAACATGGTATAGACATCCATTTTAGCATAAAAGATATAGGAATTTTGTCAAATGTTGTAGTTGCAACTACCCTGCAAGACATGTATGCAAAGTGTGCAAGCATATACAAGGAACATGAACTGTTTGACATGATGCCTCGAAGAAATGTTGTCTCATGGAATGCAATGATTGCAAGATATGCACGAAATGGATTTTTCATAAGGATTTAGCAACTTTCAACCAAATGCAATTGGCACGTCTAGAGCTAAATTTCACAACCTTATCCAACATCCTCCTTGCCTATGCCAAAATGGGATCTGGGGAACATGTTGTGGACAACCATCAAAGCATAAAGGATATAGGAATTTTGTCACATGTTGTATTTGTAGCTTCCCTTGTAGACATGTATGGAAAGTGCGTGAACTGTTTGACATGATGCCTCAAAGAAATGCACATTATCATGGAATGCAATGATTGCAAGATATGCACAAAATGGATTATTTAAAAATGATTTATAAACTTTCAAGCAAATGCAATTGGCACGTGTAAAACCAAATTCCTGTAATGATAATTGATCATTATATTAAATATTTAATATAAACTATCATACACATAATATCATGAACATAACATCTAGTCTATATATAAAGCCATATAGGCATGTCCAAACAAAGCCATACAGGCATATACAAAAATATACATCGGTAACATACAAAAGTATGAATACAAAGCCATCTAGGCATACAAACAATGTCCCAAAATCTAGTTTCCTCTAAACTTCTATCAAATAATTGGTGGCCCTTGCTTGGTCATGAAGATGGAGAGCCAATCAGTGACTCATCCTCTCTCCCGTTGAGTAGACCTCCTCGACGGATATTTTTGCATCTCCACCTGTTAATACAATCAAACAATATGCACATTAATATACTAAACATGAAATATGTAACATCACATATGTAATCGATCACTTACCACTACCTGATGATCCCTCTTAATCATCTTTTCTCTCTCTCTCTCTCTCTCTCTCTTCATCCGTAGTTGGACAGGTTGGAGTTGTGACCTCTTGTGAGAAGAATCAAGAAGCAAAATTGAATAAAGATATATATCATTTATGTACATCAAATGACATGAGATAAAATAATAAATACAAAATGACATTTACATGTTACTGGCTCATACATCGGTCAAAGGATTTGAAGACAACATGGCTGCAACAATGCCTGCCTGTGCTGACTCATGAAGATGAGGATGAGTCTCCATATTCAACATTTGAAAATAGAGTTCAAGGTTATTCGAACAAAATAGATACATAACATTATTTAAATGCATAATGATTACAAATGGTTAAATTTACCTTCATATAAGTGGTTCTGCATGTAGGGGACCAAGGAAATCATGGAGGTGCTGGTGAAGGTCCCTGTTGAAATCATCAAATTGTCACTAAATAATATTACCATTGATATATGTACTATATTTATGATCATGTGATAAATTACATACCTACTGACTCGACCTCCTCTCATAACCAGCCAATGGATGGCTAACAAATGTAGGACAAAGACTTTGACCCTAGAATTTCACTGCACAAACAATTGTACATACATTAATTTTGACTTATAATATAGATAGTCATATAAAATTAATTACAAATTTAAAATAAGAATATATTAAATCAAGATGAAACTTGTTAAAAATTACCTGGGAGTTAATACCAAATGTATGTTGTAAGACATCATCTATGAGAACAAGATCATCCAATATGGATGTGTCCATAATTGGATGTTGCCCTTGCATCGCAGCATCCTACCAGAGTCCTGTTGTGAGTCCTGCATCCCATATCCACAAAGGTTCCCACTTGAATTGGATAGATGTGGGGACAAATGATGCTTACTACTCTCACCCTCATTAGCCTAGGTGAGATCATCGTTGTGCTGTGCTAGAGACTGTGTGAGAGCACTCAATGAATGTAGTGTCTCCACCTCAACACTCTCCTTCAAAGTTGAAGGGAGTGACACATGTGCTGGCCTCATCAGGGGTCTAGGTACACAGTTTTGGTCTCGCTGTGCCTCCTCTCTATCTTAGGTAGAGCCACCACCTCTGCCCTGGAACTGTCGAATGTCAAAATAATTAGGAATCTTCTTGAGGATGAACTCACAATGGAGTTTCCTCAAGAAATATTGTGGCACCACATTGTTGTTGCATGGCCGCTCATCAAACACCATGTACCATCTGTCCCAATTTTTTTGGGATATATCTTCATTCCTACACCAATGAAACATTGATGAAGGTAATGGGCCTCCTTTTTTTAATGAATAAGGATCCCCTTCTTTGGGTAACAACTTAATGACTCCTTTGTTAATCTCACTACTAAGGGAGCCTTCAATAGTTGACCCTTTATAAACCTCAAATAGAATTTTGTTGACCCAATTCAGATTATATTTATTAAACTCAACAAGAAACCCATCAAAGATAGGAGACTTATCATTCTTTAAATGATAAATAGCTTGTTTGATCTAAGGATAATTCATTCTCAAGACCACTAGAATCCATAGCCCTAATATTGCAAGGAACAACCTTAGAGATAATATCTCTAGCACTAGAAACAACATCATTGCCACTTGAAGAAAATAGACTATCATAAAAATTCTAAAAGGCCTCCTTATATTTTCCTCATCCTTAACCAACACTCCTCGCACATCAATTGCAATAACCTTTTATTTTTAATTTTTTTAAAACCTTTAAAAATTTAAAGAAAAACTTGGAACCCCTATCACCCAAATGTGACTACATCAACCTTGACCTCCACATTGCACCCCTAGCCTTATAGAATTGATCACATTTTGATTCTTAACCAATGTTTGAATTTTTTAGCCTCATACTATATCTTCACATCCCTTGGGTAGCTCTGTAACCCTTTTTCAACCTTGAGAAATTCTTCTTGCAACCTAGAAGCCTTGAGGGCTCTTTCCTTTTCCTTATTTTTACCAAAGAGCCTCATAAACTTAACAACCTCCATAGCATTATTCCATGTTTTCACATTAGAGCCCTTATAGAACTTGGAAAAAATTAACACCCATAGATTAGACATAGTACTATAGGAAGGATCTTTGAGGTGAGACACATTCAACTTATACAACCCATTGAAAGAATAAGGAGCAACCACAAGAGAAGAAAGAGGGAAGATTCCAACATTAAAGGGAGAAGATCTGAACTTAGAGTGGCTAGAATCACCTTAACCACATTCTCATTATGCACATGAGGAATATAAAATAAAGATCTATCCAACAAGAATCTATCTAATCTGAAAAAAACTATTTTGGAACCATTCTTAAATTTTGACTGGGAAAACCAAATACCCTTACTATCCTTCTTACATGCCAACAAGGGCGTCAACTAGTTTATTTTTCCTCTTAAATTTGGCACAATTTTTTTTCATTAACCTTTCATACAAATTTAGTACCACCAATCTTATCTTCATATGTCTTGACCATATTAAAATCCCTAGACAAACCCAAGTGATTTCTTTTGAATTATTAGCAAGCAATTTCTAAAGATCAGATTCGTCCTTAAATAATAGTTTGGAGCATAAATAGAGAAAATGCTAAACACATTATTGTCAAGATTTAGTTCTATCCAAAATAGTTACAAGGAGAAATGCCATGATTGATCACATTAGGACCCTAAATTGAATTCAACAAAATTGATACACCACTTTCCCTTTTACATTCTTTGAAAAACTTAAAGCATTGGGACAAATAACTTTACAAGTACCTTCTAAAACTAGATCAATTGATTTAACTTCTTGCAACATCACACAATCCAAATTTCTTGTTTTCCTTAGAGATTTAACCAAATACTTTATATCATGGGCTTCAAGATCCCTTACATTCTAACTCAAGATTTTCATTAAAGATAATAAAGGAAATGAGAGAGCGTTAATTCCTATAAGGGGGGATTATCACTCACCTTACTAAATTCTACAAAAAAGGAATAGAGAGTTACTCCTAGTTTTGATTCGATCAATAGCCATATCATTATCATTTTCCCATTTGATCCAACCAAGAAAAAATCAGTATCTCCTTCTTGAAAACCCATTCTTTGCCTTTTAGAAAAATACTTCCTTTGTCACTTGAAACATTACTCTTACCACTTAAGAATTTAGCATCATTATGAAGAATATGCTTATTTTAAAGAGGATTTACTAGAGGACGTTTTATAATTTTTGAGGCTCTAATAATATTTTATTATTAGGTCATTCACATGATTTGGTTTGACATGGGGTTTTAACACAATGGAAGACTTATTAGACCTAGGAATATTCATAGGATTAACATCTATGACCATACAGTCATTATGGCTTTCCTCAATGAATGTTAGGATGTAATTCTTCTATGTCAAAACTTTTATTAACACCACTTTTAGGTTCCAAATTATAACCCATGACAATGCTATCATTATTATTTCTAGTCACTTTATTCAAATGTTTTCCTAATATAGAATAGTTTATTTTCAAATGCCCATCATTTTTATAATAAAACATGCATTCAGCCCATTGAGCCCCATAATTTTAGAATTAAATGCAGTCCCATGTAATGGTACATAAATAATATCAAATGAAGAAACATTATGTTTCAATGAAATGAGAAGCCTTGCATTCATATGCAATAATGAAGCCCTTGTATCTTCCAATTTAATTACATCACCCAATAAATTTAACACCTTAGGGGAAAAAACACAAACATGGTAGAACATTACATATTTCTAAGCATTCTAAAGACGAATTTAACACCACATCATTAGGGTTTACAATTGGATCCCATATAAAATCTCTAAAGATGGATCTCCCTACATTCGAAAAGTCATTATTTAAATTCTTTTGCATGCTATTATTTTTAAAGAATGCAAAAAATCTCCTTTTGAATTATTTGACATAAGGTAACATGTAAACCTAGTTTTTCCCCAAATCATGACCAACCATTTATAAAAAAATTTCCTTGCAGGAAGCACATCAATATTTAAGCATAAAAATAAAATACTAAATCACTTAACCTAAGTTCTCCTATTTCCAAAATACGCAACATTTCCTCATTTAGAAACAATTTTAGAGTAAAAAGATGTTTACCCTACAAGCCTTCCATTTGGCCATTATCTTGAAGGGACCCTCCATCTTTAGTCATGAACACAACTCCTTCACTTACCTCTATCTACTCACCTACCACAAATACATCCTTAAATAATTTACCATATTATTCTTAACCCCTAAAATCATTTCCATCCCCACTCTCCATATAATAAAATAAAATACTAAATCACTTAACCTATGTTCTCCTATTTCCAAAATACGCAACATTTCCTCATTTAGAAACAATTTTAGAGTAAAAAGATGTTTACCCTACAAGCCTTCCATTTGACCATTTTCTTGAAGGGACCCTCCATCTTTAGTCATGAACACAACTCCTTCACTTACCTCTATCTACTCACCTACCATAAACACATCCTTAAATAATTTACCATATTATTCCTAACCCCTAAAATCATTTCCATCCCCACTCTCCATATAATACATACTACCTTCCTAAAAAACAAACAAAACCTCTTGCAAGGATGGTGCAGGAGGGTTCTCCCCTCTTGCAGAAACCCTCTTGCAAAAACAAATGCTCAAACACAAAACCAAAATTCACAAAACAAGATTGCAACAAAACTATTCAATTCTTGATTTATTTTGTTCAAATTTACTCACAACCAACTATAAATCTGCAATACAACAGTTTGTATTCTAAGCCATTAATGGCTTCTCTCTCTCTCACAGGAAAATCCACATACACACTCTCACAGTCTCATATTGGCTTACCATTTCTATGCACACCTTCCTCTGACTGATCCCTTTCTCTTTCTTTCTTCAAATCTGTAACAGAGAATCCTTTATATTCCTTCCAAAATGGCACTCGATCAAACTCCTTCTCTGCAGTTCCCAAATGAGGCTACTCCCCTTCACTATTTATAGTTTTTCTATGTCAAAATAACATGGTTGAGCCTCAATAGAGGCATCCTTGTTCCCTGTCACTGTTGGAAAATGTGCCTCAAATTATTGACTTGATATTCTATTTGCAGCGTTGTGTGTTTATTCCTTCATCAACTTGATTGATCACTTTTAGTGGGACCATCTACATAGTCTCCTTGATGGACCGATAACCCTTCTTGCTTTGTCATTATGTAGTCTGTCGGTGGGAGTTAACCACTTCAGAGGGAGTCTCTAAGTCATCCCTTTGATAGCCTGATACAAAGTGTTCGCTCTCCATTGGAGTGACTTAGTGTCTTTGGTGGGACTCTATCTTGAGTCTCTTCGATAGTCCGATACAATGTATTCCTCGCTAGCTCGTGGTGGATTGGTGGGTCCTAGGCTTAATCGGGTGGGGGAGCGGGGAGTGATAACATGTGTGACTCGGTGACATGGGGGTTGGCAATGACATGGAAGTGGGGACCACTTGGAGCATTATTGATCTTCATCGAAATGACATCCTTATATTGGTGGGAGACAATATCTTGTCCCTTCGATGTGGCAATACACTAGATTAGATGGTGTCAATGGAGGGTGAAAAATGTGATTTCAGTGAGAGAATGTTTGTTGTCTCTTCGATGTTCTGATATAAAGCGTTTGGCGAAGCTTGGATGCTTTTCAAGGTGACACAAGGACTTCGAAGGGAGATTGTCTGGAGTCTCTTCAAAGTTCTGACAAGGGCATCAATAGTTCGACATGTTGGATAGTTAGACAGTTTGTGTAAAGTTACATATGGAAGTTGAACCGAATCATTCGTATGGTATGGAAGACATAGCAACTATGTGAATGTATGTTAAGAAGAACATTAGAACATTCTGTCATTGAGAGATAGCTATTTGATTAGAAGAACGAGGCTAATCAGAGAAATGTTCTTCTACTAAAGTTGATGCTGTGTGGATTAACACTTGATTTACATATTTACTGTAATACAAAGTGATTTTGCTTGGTGTGCAGGTTTTTCTCCCATAAGGGTTTTCCCACGTAAATCTGGTGTTCGTTTTGTGTGTAATTTAAATTTTCTACTCTGTTATTCTAGTTAATGTGCATCTTTAATGAAATGTAATTGGAAATTCAATGTACTATCTACATTTCTCTTCTAAGAATTGGCATTTGGAAGGTGATTTCGCACTTTTCTTTCCTTACAAGTGGTATCAGTGCTTGGCCAATTGTGTTATCCTTGTGGGTGAGTCAGGTTTTTTGTGCTGATTTTGTTGAGTGGGACTTTTGCAGAGAAATTGATTTGAAATTTTATTGTAGAATTAAGATGGCAAGCACATCTGGAAGAATAGAGATTGAGAAGTTCAACAGTGGTAATTTTGAGTTGTGGAAAGTTAAAATGGAAGATTTACTCATGGATCAAGAGTTATGGACAGTAGTGTCCTCTAACAAACCATCCACAACCTCACAAGATGATTGGGATGCATTGGACTAGAAGGCCAAGGGTCTGATCAGAATGTGCTTGGTTGATTCAGTCATCCTAAATGTCCATGACGAGAAGGCTACGATAATTCTGTGGAAGAAGCTTGGTGACATTTATCAGGGGAAATCTTTGGTAAATAAGTTATTCCTGAGGAGGAAGTTGTACTCTTTGAAGATGGAGGAAGGAACGTCTGTTGCAGATCATTTGAATATATTTAACATGATCATTGTGGAGTTGACGTCTTTTGGTGTGAAAATTGAAAATGAGGACTGTTGCATGCTCCTGTTGTGTTAATTTCCTGACACATGGGATCACATGGTAATGGCTATTGGGAGTACAACAACCACTTTCAAGATGGAAAATGTGGTTGTTTTTCTACTGTCAGAGGAAATGCGAAGGAAGTCTTCTGAGATGGCTAAGGAGGCCCTTGTTGTTTGAGGCAGACTAGAGGAAAAAGGAAAGAAGAAAGACAAGAAGTCTAGATCCAAGTCAAAAGGGAGATCAAAGTCTCCTGGTAAAAATCCAAGCTAAAGTACTAGAATTCTGGGTAGACTAGACACATCTGGAAAGAATGCAAAGAGGAGAAAAAGAAGAAAAAGAAGAACAATTCTTTTGATAAAGAATCTTCTCAGAGTGATGCAGATACCTTCATTGCAGGCTTGGTGACACAGGCATTGGATGATGTTTGGTTGATTGACTCAAGTGCATCCTTTCACATGACCTCTCATAGAGATTGGTTTTCAAAGTATGAAGAATACAAAGGTGGAAGGGTGTATCTGGGTGTGATTCTCACCTAGAAATTGTTGGTCATGGAAGAGTCAGAATTAAGTTTCCTGATGGAAGAATAAAAGGAATCAATGATGTAATGCATATACCAGGTCTGGCTCAAAATTTTCTTTCTGTATGTAAGCTGAATGATGTTTGCGTGCAATTTTCTTTCTTGAATGGTGGCTGTAGAATGACCAGAGGCTCTATGGTGCTAGCCAAGGGTGCACACATAGGCACTCTATACATGTTGGACACACTTGCTGTTCAATGTAACAATGTCTCTACAAAGTCAAGAAAAGCTGCTAATGTAGGGAAGGAGAATGTCATTCCTCTGGGTGTAAATTCCTTGGAGGTAAAACTCCTAATAGAGAAAACCATGCTGTGGCATCATAGACTTAGCCACATAGGAGAAAAAGGCTTAAAAGCCTTGAAAAATAAAAACCTAGTTGAAGGGCTTGATGATTGTAACCTTGATTTTGATTTTTGCGAACATTACATTAATGGAAGGCAAAACTGTGTTTCTTTTTACTCTAGTCCTCATAAATCTTCTGGCATACTAGATTATGTTCACTCCAATGTATTTGGTGCAGTGAATCTTCCTTGGTTGTCAAAATCTAAATATTATGTTTCATTTATAGATGATTATTTTAGAAGAGCCTTTGTGTATTTTTTAAAAAGTAAATTAGAAGTGTTCAGTCGGTTTAAGGAGTTTAAAACCTTGGTAGAAAACCATACTGGTAGAAAATTAAATGGTTGAGGACGGATAATGGTAGTGAATTTTATTCTACAGATTTTGAAAGGTATTGCAAAGACCATGGAATTAAAAGGCATAAAACTACACCTTACACTCTACAGCAGAATGGAGTTGCTGAAAGGTTGAACAGGATGTTGATGGAAAGGGCGAGAAGTATGTTGAGTAGTGCTGGTATAGAGCAGAAGTTATGGGCTGAGGCTGTAGCTACAACATGTTATTTGATTAATCGTTCAGCTACTTCAGCACTTGTTGACAAAACACCTTTGGAAGCATGGTCTAGTAAGAAGCCCTCTTTAAGACACATTTGAGTCTTTGGCTATGAGGCATATGCATATGTGCCAAATGAGAAAAGATCTAAATTAGAAAACAAGGTTGTAAAATGTATCTTCATCGATTATGGTATTGGTGTGAAATGATACAAGCTTTGGAATCCAGTTACTGATAAGGTAAATTGTACAACAAAAGTGTAATCTTTCATGAGATGAAACCTTCTATAGTGGATCTATAGCTAGAGGTAAAAGAAGCTGAAATGAAGAATGATGTAGTTGAATTCCTCTAACTCTAGATAAAGAGGAACTACGAATTCCAAGTGTACCGGATACTGAGGAAAGCTCAAGCAGTTCTAAAATTTTTGAACAAGAAGAAGAACCACAAGCTCAGCCTTAGCCAATGAAGAGGTCTACATGTGAGAAGTGGCAACCTGAAAGGTTTGGATATTCTATGTTGGATTCTAGTTGTGCCTATGCTTTGATTGCTAACACTGATGAGCCTAGGACTGTAAAAGAGGCTGTTAATATGTCTAATTTAGATTCCTGGTTGGAATCCATGATTGAAGAAATGACATCATTGAAAAAGAATGAAACCTAGGATTTGGTACCTTTTCATGAAGGTTGAAAGCCTGTTGGCTATAAATGGGTATTTAAAAAGAAAATTGGTTTGGATGGCAGTATTGAAAAGTATAAAGCTAGGTTGGTTGTGAAAGGTTATTCCCAAGTAGAGGGAATCGATTATGGAGAAATATTTTCTCCTATAGCTAAGCTGACATCTATTAGATTTCTATTATCACTTGCAATAGCATATGACTTAGAGATTGAGCAAATGGATGTGAAGACAACGTTTCTTCATGGAGATTTGGAAGAAGAAATTTACATTTCCCATCCTGAGCACTTCATTGAAAAATGTAAAGAAAATCTGGTTTGCAAGTTAAAGAAATCTCTGTATGGTTTAAAACAATCGCCTAGAATGTGGTACCAAAAGTTTGACACATTTGTGTTGTCATTGGGATTTATGAGATTAAAATTAGATTATTGTGTGTACTATAAACTGAAAATGGTCATTTACTTATTATTTCCCTGTATGTGGATGACATGTTATTCATTGGGAATGGTAAGGGTATGATTTTAGAATTAAAATCTCAATTGTCAGCACAGTTTGGAATGAAAGATCTAGGTGTGGCTAGGTATATTCTAGGGATTGAAATTAGAAGGGATAGGGCAAATAGAAAACTTTGGCCTAGCTAGAGCAAGTATATTAATATTATCCTAGAGAGGTTTAATATGATAGATTGTAAGCAACTAGTTGTTCTAGTGTTGCAGGGAATGAAGCTATATGTTGAAGATTATCCAAAATATCCTACTGAGATGGAGGACATGACTAGGGTACCTTATGCGAGTGTAGTTGGCAGTTTAATGTATGCAATGGTCTGTACTAGGCTAGACATTGCCCAAGCAGTGGGAGTGCTTAAAGTCGGTATATGGCTAATCCAGGAAGACCACATTGGGATGCTGTGAAAAGAGTTTTTAGATATTTAAAGGGTAGTGCAAAGTATGCCTTGTGCTATCATGGTATCTCTGTTGGATCTAAGATTTCAGTAAGCATTCATGGATATGTGGATTCTGATTGGGCAGGAGACATTGACAGTAGAAGATCCACCAGTGAATATGTATTCACATTGTTTGGTGGTGCAGTTAGTTGGATGAGAAAGTGACATGCTGTAGTCACTTTGTCCACTATAGAGGCTGAGTACATGGCAGCAACTCACACTTGCAAGGAAGCCATTTGGCCTAGACATTTGTGTTCTGATATTGGGTTTAATGAAGGACAAATTACTATCTATTGTGATAGTCAGAGTGCCATTTGTTTGGCAAAAATCCCACTTTCCATGCTAGGACAAAGCATATTGATGTTTAGTACCATTTTGTTTGTGATATGGTGGAGGATGGAAAGGTTACTCTGGAAAAGGTGGATACTCTGGAGAATGTTGCTGATGCATTGACTAAGCTTGTGAGCATAGATAAGTACAGATAGTGTGTCAGTTCGATGGGCCTTGGGGCTTATGACATTCAGTAACTTCAAGAATTGGAAGAAGCCAGTAAGTTCTTCGTCAAGTGGGAGCATGTTGGAAAATGTGCCCCAAATTACTAGCTTGATATTCTATTTGCAGCGTTGTGTGTTTATTCCTTCATTAGCCTAACTAATCACTTTTGGTGGGACCTTCTACATAGTCTCCTCGATGGACCAATAACCCTTCTTGCTTTGTCATTATGTAGTCCGTCGGCGAGAGTTAACCACTTTAGAGGGAGTCACTAAGCTGTCCCTTCGATAACTTGGTACAAAGAATTAGCTCTCCATCAGAGTGACTTAGTGTCTTTGGCGGGACTCTGTCTTGAGTCTCTTCGATAGTCTGATACAGTGTATTTCTCACTAGCCCGTGGTGCATTGGTGGGTCCCAGGCTTAATCAGGTAGGGGAGCGGGGAGTGATGACATGTGTGACTTGGTGACATGGGAGTTGGAAATGACATGGAAGTGGGGACCACTTGGAGAGTGATTGATCTTCATCAAAGCGACATCCTTATATTGGTGGGAGACGATATCTTGTCCCTTTGATGTGGTGATACACTGGATTAGATGGTGTTGACGGAGGGTGAACAATGTGATTTTGGTGAGAGACTATTTGTTGTCTCTTCAATGTTTCAATATGAAGTGTTTGGTGAAGCTTAGACTCTTGTTGAGGTGACACAAGGATTTCAAAGAGAGACTATTTGGAGTCTCTTCAAAGTTCTGACAAGGGCATCAACAGTTTGACATGTTGGATAGTTAGACAGTTTGTGTATAGTTACATATGGAAGTTGAACTGAATCATTCGTATGGTATGGAAGACATAATGACTGTGTGAATGTATGTTAAGAAGAACATTGGAACAGTCTATAATTGAGAGATAACTGTTTGATTGGAAGAACGAGGCTGATCAGAGAAATATTTTGTTGTTGAAGTTGATGTTGTGTGGATTAACATCTGAAAGTACAATTTTTGTAACTTTTTATGTAAACATTATTTACTGTAATACAAAGTGATTTTGCTTGGTGTGTGGGTTTTTCTCCCATAAGGGTTTTCCCACGTAAATCTGGTGTTCGTTCTGTGTGTAATTTAAATTGTCTACTCTGTTATTCTAGTTAATGTGCATCTTTAATGAACTATAATTAGAAATTGAATGTACTATTTGCATTTCTCTTCTAAGAATTGGCATTTGGAAAGCAATTCTGCACTTTTCTTTCCTTATAGTCACGTCCCCTCCTTCCTATGTACAACAACCTATATCCCATGCTGTTGTCTAAAATCACCTTCTGATGTGTTTTGTGCACCCTTTCATCTCCCACTTAGCTTTGTTTATGTTATTTCTTCTCCCCAACACAACCTCTGTCTCCCAAACTTGCACACACTCACTCTGGATGGTCTTCTCTATTTTTATTTGATTTGGTCCCCTTTTGGTAGCGTTCCCCTTTCCTCTTCTGGCCTCCCAATCCTCTGAATTGACCCCCCTTATCTATTGTGTCCTGTTTGTTATATGATACATACCTCATAAGGAAATGAAGAGACACCTTGAGTGAGTAAAATGACTCTAGGAAAGAATAAAATGTGAGATTTATTAACCTCTCTATTCACTGCCACTAAAACTGTGTTCAAACAATTTAAAGGTCTTTAACGAAGCAAATAAATCTAAAAAATGAAACTGTGTCATGCAATTTTCCCCTATCATGGTGTTTTACAATTCAAATTACATATATTCATAGACTCAACATAATAGCTGACCTCCACAACAAACGAAAACATATCACATACACTTTCCCTTCCAAACATTTAAAATTAATGAGAAACAACATCCCATATATATCTTATATCTGATAAGGATGAATACCAAGGTGAGCTCTCCATACTGTTGCATATTGTTTGAATATAAGTAATGAGTAATATCTCATCAACATCTTGTCAAACTACTAACAACAACATGTTTCTATCACCTTCAAGATGACCACAACAAATTGTACGGAATGAGTGCTTGAACTAGAACCTGACTTTCACTATAACTCCACATCAGGTGCTCAAAATCCTACAAAAACTAGCAAAGACATGTAATTAAACATCCCTAAGACCTTCACCAATCCATTTGTTCTCATGTGCCACAAAACTCCAGATTTTAGATTCTCGCCAAATTACCTGCACAAGTCATGGAACTTAAAAATCTCAAAAACCAGAAGGAATTTGGTCATGAAATCTTTGTGTGTAATTCTGGAATACTCTTAAGATCTTGCCTATCAGAGGGTTTGTCACCAAACCTCATAAATTGCTCTAAACAATTGTTTCATTAAGACTGCCTTGTTATGTGCTAGGGATGAAATTGGAAAACACTAAAATTTCACATCCCTGACTATACCAATCACATTCTATGCTAATAAAAAGCCATTAGAACCCAATCAAAACAAATAAAATTGAAAATTGAACCTACAACTATTTTTGGTTGATGCCAGATTGCCCATTCGCCTGGATGCTCTTGCATCAAATGCCTTCTCATGCTTGAGTGTATGAGCCAAGAGATTCCACAATGAGAATCTTTCCAATATAAAAAATTGAAACAACCCCAAAAGGGACCCCCACTAAACAACAACACAACATAAGACCATAAACAAAAACTCCACCCACTAAAACACAAAGAAAACAAAGGTGAGAAGAGCACAAGATGAACAAGAAGCATAAACAAAGGTGGAAATTTTGAAGGATTAGTTTTTATCTTCCATACAAGAGCTCTCTCCCTTTCCTTCTCTCAAATAATAAATGTTAGCATCTAAAATTTAAGATAAATAAATGAATTAGAGTAAAATTATAAAGAATATAGTTAGAGATTGTGGACAAAATAGACTTACAAGTTGTGAAAATTATAGAATAGTTATGAAATCTTATAATTGTGTTCCCATTTAACAAAAAATCTGAGTGACACCATGGAAAAAGACTAGGTACAAAAAGAATGAGACTATTAAAACTAGATATAATTTTTTTATTATTAGTAATTTTATGGATACTCTATGCAAACAAAAAAATCAATGTAATTCAATTGGTTGCTTTCAATGCAAGTCAATGCTGAGAAAATCTACAAACTTTTTGTTTATATTAATAATTATTTAGCTTTGTTTTAAAGAAACAATTAGTTAAAGCTATAAAGTATGTATATCTCTCATTATATTCTTTTGAGAAGAAGAAGCTAATATCCTCCCATACTTGTAAGTGTCTTCAATGTACCTCCAAGGAAAATAAAAGAGTAAAACCAAACAAATTTAGAATTATTCCAAACTCCACAGTGAAGTAATATAGTTGAAAACCATGTTATAAGCCCGTAAAGTTAAAGTTTAGGAGGTTTCCAAGGTAAGTTCTTTGAAAAGTTTCAAAAGTTAAGTTAGTAATGGATTCCTTCAAGGGTTGTGTTGGGTCCAAAATCATAGCTCCACAATCCTTGTGTACTATCTCATCCTTAAAGCCAACAAATTATCATCAAGAGGGTAAGATAGGGGTTCATCAATAGATTGTGGATGATCAAGGTTAACTATTGTGAGTGGGTAGACTCACCTTCATCTTGTACTAGGCTAAGGGGAGTTTTTCCTAAGGTCTCATCAATAGGACAATTAAAGATAAATAAAACTTTAGACTCAAGGACTTTACAAAATTATACCCAATATGCTATCAACCCCAATATTTATCGTTAGGTTCATGCTATAATTGATTACATACAGACCTACAAGACCTCCAATTGGTAGATGGTAACTCACACTTGCCATGCAACAAAAGATAATAGTTGTATTATTTCTTAGAAAAGGAACCCACTTAATATTGCATACACATGGGTAAGAGGGAGAATATACCATCATGATCCTCCAAAAATATTTTTAGTTTTATGATAGCATAATATATGATAGAGTTTACAATATTGAATCATACAGGCATCGTGACATTTAAACTACTCCTATAACTAATAAGAGAGAAGATACAATAAAGATACTTTGCCTCTCACTAATTATACCAATGCCTACTCCATTGGACAATAGAGTCATAGCTAGGAAAGAGGATGAAGCCATGCTTTTAAATAAATATTGTAACAAAGCTTCATATGCATACAAACTCACAAAATAAGGAAACTTGCAAATGGAACATTCTTAGTTATCCCTAGAAGATCAACAATACCTCACATGCAACAAGATGAAACCATTACAAAAGAATTTTGCAATGCTTTAAAATATTTGTCATATTATAATCAAATCGTGTTATAATCATGCTAGAAAATCTGACAAGTGAGAGACAACAACTAGGTTTGAAGCCTCTTTTGAAATACTACCATGGAGACATTTACCTATAGGTAAAACCTAAGTATAGACTATCCCTTCCCTTGATTTACAAATGTATTTCATCATTTCTAGAACTAGGATTTCATTATTTGGTGCCCTAGAATAAAATTGAGGCTTTCTTAGTCATGGAATTGGTTCAATGACCAACCCTATTTACAACTTCAAGTCTTGTATATATAGCACTTTATCACAATGCCTTCTAGCAATCCATTGGGATTCTTGGGATCTTTTGCAATTTGTAGCATTAAACATGCCAGCACATTTGCCTACAAAGAAATCACTTGGATCTAATGTTTAATGATTTGGAGTAGCTAAAACATCCTCGTGAACTTAGAAATATAGGCCTAGGACCTATTTTTAGATGTACGATGACAATGTTCTCAACTATAACATTAATGATGTTGAGGCATCCCTACCCATTTTCAAATTCTTCTCTATGCCTCGCATTTGTAACTACACCTTTGATGGGCTCACTATTTCTTTGGCAAGATTTCAGGGAGCATACATATCTAATACATTTTATTTTAATCATTAATGGTGCCCTTCGAGAAACAAGGGAAGTAGGTAAGGTTTCCAGCTTACATGAATGCCATATTATTGACAAGTATCTTATGAAACTAATCTCAATTTAAAACCAAGGGATAGCATCACCATGAAATCCTTACATAATGCAATAGTAATCACAATGGATCTTGGTGGCTCCACTAATGTTGTCTTGCATTTGATTGACATTACCAAGTGATGGAACCTATTTCTTATTTTGAGCTAAAGGATGCATTAGAGGTCAATATCTCTATAATGGAATCTATCCAATTTATCATAATACCCTTTTCTTTAGCAAATGTGCTTATTAACTATACTAATACTTATATTGCACATTGGTGTATGGTCAAAGTTTCAAGGAAGAGCATGCTAGAATTAGACAAACTTCTACTTGTTAAATTGAGTCCCAATAGGTTCCATTATATTGAAGAAAAGCTCAAGAAGGCCAAGGAGTTTATTATGAAGGAATTTGCCAAGGAAAAAGAGAAAATTATTTTGAAATTCAAAGAAGGTCCAAGAAGATCATGGATCAAGCAAGATGAGGTTGAGGTTGAACTTACCAAGAGGAAAGATTTAATATACAAGAAAATGTGAATCTAGGGCACTATGTCTAGAGTTAGTTGGAGAGAATAGTGCTTAACAAATAAAAAATTAAGTAATTTTATAATAGAAATACATGTTAAATTATCGATAAAAATATTTGAAGAACCGTTTAATGTTAAATATAGATATGTTATATTTAAAAAAAAAGATATGGAAAGATTTTAAGGAACACATGTCTATCACAAATTGTTTGAGTTGAATGGATGATATAGTTAAAACCTATATTTAAAATTTTATTTCATAAAATTATTTTAAGAGTTAAATATAACTCCTTATTATGATTTCATAAAATTATTTTAAGTGTTAAATATAACTCCTTAGTACACCCAGAGGCGTAACTACAATGGCAACAAGGGGTGGAGTGTAATGGCATAACTACATTGGCAACAAAGGGTGGAGTGTAATGGCGTGAGTCTATTAACAAAAACAAAAATATAACCCACATGTTTAAAAAACTAAAACTATAAAATAATTCTTAAATAATTCAATTAAATAAAACACAATAAAATAATTTTTAATAAATAAAACTTAAATTTTATAATTTTATTAATTATATTTATATTTTTCAAATTTTATTAATTTAGTAGTTTGATTAGTTTATTATTTTATTAATTATAGATTTTATAAAGGATGAAAAAAATATGAAGTGGGGTGAAAAAAAGTAGGAAAAAGACTTAAGGTTGTTGTGAGTAAAATGATAGTATTTTCTTTGTTACAATTATAAGTTAGGGTTATTTTTTGTATTTACCTTTGTTCAGGCAGCTCCTATGTATTTCTTGAAGGAATTTGATGTTCTCTCACGATAATTTCTTTGGAGTGGTAACTTGTCGACTGCTAAGTGGAGCCTTGTTAAGTGGTAAACTATGTGTAGACCAAAGAAAGAGGGAGGTCTTGGTTTACGTTCTTCTCTTTTGAATGGACAGGTTCTTGCAGCTAAGTTATATTGGCGTTGGTGTACTAGTCAGCATCAGCTATGGGCCCATATTCTCACCCATAAATATTTTAAAGATGTTGATTCTTTTGATATTCCTTGCTTTCCTTTGGAGGGAAGGGGGTCTATGATCTGGCATACTCTGAAAATGGGAACTAAGTTGGTTAAGAATGGGCTTTTTTGGATTTGTCATTTAGGGTCTTAGGCTCTTTTTTGGCTGGATTCGTGGGATGGTCACCCTTCTATCCTTTCCTCTTTTCCTCACCTCAAGTCTCTTTGTGATATTTTTACTACTGCAAGCTGGGACACGGTTGAGCATTATAAGGTTGCACAGAATTGTGGGACGACTATTAGTTTTAGATGGAAGCACTCTGCTGAATGGCCTCCAGGAGGATCTAAGAGGATATGCATGAGCTGGCTCAGATTCTTGTTTCTCATGATTGCACTACTTGTGGTGGAAAATTCTTCATTCTTTAGGTGAAACTGTTTCAGCAAATTGTGATTTGGTGGAAGCAGTGGATCCTCAAGATGTTTTTTGTTGCAATCGTCTTCATCTTCCTCTTCAACAAGGTCGATTCATGAGAAATAAATGTCGACACCCTCTTCGGAAGATAAATAGGGAGGGGCATTGGACTCCTTCTCCTTAGGGAGTTTTGAAACTCAACATAGATGGTTCTTCTCGAGGAAACCCTAGTCATGGTGGTATTGGTGGAGTTGGTCGGGAAGTACTGGGTCTGTGTAATTTATCTTTTCTATTTATAAGGGTCTTCATTCCAACAATCTAATGGAGGCTCTTGCCATTTTATATGCTGTTGAGCATGGCTATCATCTTGGATGGTGAAGGATCATTTGTGAGTTTGATTCCTAGGTGGTGGTGAATCTGTTGAATAGACAACGCATTTAGCTGATGTTAGTCAGCATTTAGCTTTGGTTGCTAAATAGCTTCTTAATCTGTGTGATTCTTTGGATTTGGTTTCTTTCATTCATATTCCTAGAGAATGGAACAGAGTTGCAGATTGTTTGGTCAAATGGGCCTCTAATCACATGCCAAATTGGAACATTGTGGATTGGGGTCAATTACCCCTAGAGTTGTCTCAAAAGTTGGACCACTTAGTGGAGCTTGATAGGGCTGAGTAATGCCCTTGCTTTGTACTTCTTCTAGTTTGAATAAATTTTTACCCCTCTTCTAGTTAATGATATTTTATTAAGAATAATTAATATTCATTTATAGTTTCAAGTTAGTGGAGCTAATTTTAGATTTGTTTATGAAATTATGATATAAGTTATAAAAAGATTAGAATTTAGCAATAAGGTCTTGATATGGTTTAGTTAGTTGATTTAAATTAATTATTCTTGTGTGTTGTGGGGAATAAGAGCTCTTTTATCATTATTTTTGGTAAAATTAAGACCATAGGTCAATCACCTATGGGTAGGGTACTTGCTTATTCATAAAAAATATGTTTTAGAGTTATTTTAATGCATTTTTGGTGCACAAGAAAATGGGTGACGAAATTGAAAGTTGTAGAGTCTTCTTCTCTTGAAGTGTCTTAGAGCATTCAAGTCATGAAGAAAAGAAATAAAAGGAAATCCAAGAATCACATTTATTAAAAAAAAAGAAATGGACGTCACAAGCAAGAAGAAGAATACAAGGAGTCTTTGGAGTCCAAAAGAAAAATATGAAACTTGGAAGAGAGAGAGAGAGAGAGAGAGAGAGAGAGAGAGAGAGAGAGAGAGAGAGAGAGAGAGAGAGAGAGAGTTTGGCTTGAAAAGGGGAGGGAATCAAGAGAGGAGAAAAAAGTTTATTTATGATTTTTGCAGGTCAAGAGGACGTCCATAGCTGATGGTGAAGATAATTCTTCAAAGGAATTACATTTATTTCGATAAGGAAAAAAAAACGTACATCCATGGTGACTTGTTAAGTGAAGAATCTTTAAATTTTATGAGGAGGACAATAGGATTCTAGGTAGAAGAAAAGAAGTGCACAAATGATTAAGATGATAACTTTCACATTAAGGAATCTTGAAATCTCTCTTCAGTGGCATTTGGAGGCATTATTCTTTAATTAAATTCTTGAGGTATTTCCTTGAAAACTCTCAATTATTTATGTTAATGTTTTTCTGAAAAATTTCAAGAAAACTTGTTGTCTCGTGAAATTTATCTGTTTATTACAATTATTTTAACAAATGGTTTCTGGGTTTTGTTTATCTTGTTTCCATCTTTCCAAAAAATATTACGATTTTAAATTTTATTAAGTAGTAAGAAAGTTATTGTGATTTTAGTACTGCTGTAACCTTGCTAAAATCTTGTTGTAAACTCTGCTAGTGTTTTATAAATTGCTTTCTGTACGGGAAAGATATTGTAAAATTGTTTTTGGGGTTTTATCTAGGGTTTTGTTGGTAGTTTACTTTCTTGGAAATGAATTATTTTCATTACATGAGTGTGTTATATGAATTTACATATTTTCTTTCTTGGAATGGGTATGATTAGATAATCTTTCATACATTTATTTAGATGCAAAAAATAGATTGAATCAAGAATTTACTTGTAGTGCAAGAAGGTCAAATTAAAACCCTTATGTTGATTAGTTCATAAGAACAATTGTTAATCATACATCTATATATTGTGTAGTTATTTGAATGTTGAGATTAAAGCAAAATAACAGATCTTTGATCTTTTAGTATTTTTATCATGCATTATAGTATAGGGAGTACTTTTGAGTAACTAAATCATTCTCGATTCATGATCAAGTTTGGGTTAAATTTGGATTTGAGGGAAAGGGTTGATTACAGTAAACACTACCTCCTCATCTTACAGATTTTTTCTAATTTTTTTCTAGGTTTTATTCCCCTTACTCTTACCTTTTCAAAACATCTTGACTTTTAGAATTCCTCTAAGAAATAAAAAAGTTATGACAGATTTAATACTGGGTGGTTTTTCATGTTAAGGCTATTTCTATTCGATTATTTCATTTTATTCTTATTCTTAAATGTATTTTTATTCATTGAATAAAGTTTAAGATTGGATAGTAGATTGATTTAATTTATATAAATACATTTCCTTTTTAATACATTATTTATATTATGTTTAGTAATATTGTGTGCTTGTATTGGTAACAATGGTAAGAGGTAGATTTTGAGTTTGAAAAAAAAGATAGTAGAACTTAGATCTCATTATTGTTTGTATCAAATCTTTGAATTAGGAATTTATTAGATTAGTTAGTTGTAAATATTGGTGCCAGTGGATCTCATATAAGCATAGAGTTTGATATTTTCTTAAAGGAAAATGGTTGCATGATCAAACATTTTATTGAACAAGATTTATGTATTGTGTGGAGTTGAGATGACATAATTGGTTTTTCCTATATATGAATGCAATTTTCTATTTATTATATTTTATCTATGAATTAGTAAGAGTTATGTATGTTAAGTTGATTTAGATTACACGTACTTTGCAATGCATGATATTCTACCTTAACCTTGAAATGCTAGTTAAGATACATGTACTTGACATTCCAAAAAGGTGTCATCATTATATGAGTTGTATTAATCATATGAAGGAGTAGTATAGTTTTTGTAATATAAAATTAGTCATCTTTATTTAAGTATGAGTAAAGATGTTCTTTCATCTATTCTATGTGAGAAGATATTACATGCATTAGTAAGGTGTTAATAGGGGTATATATGTGTTTGTTAATGATAAAATGTATATTGTGGAATAATGATATAAATCATTTTATTCTGAACTAGAATAAAGATGATAATTTTTGAATGATGATAGACTTTTTGATTGTGGAAATTTATGCATTTTATCCATAAGAATGATTGGAACATTTTTATTATTGTTATAACTTCTCTATTATACCCCATGTAGGGATTATTTATAAATTAAATTGTTGCATGCACTCTCTAGAACTTGAATGACATAATCATCATATGGTGTATTTAATCTTGAGAACAATAGGAATGTGCATATTAATTGGTTATTGATTCTAGAAAATATTACTATGTGATGAACTAGATCCCTTAAGAGTTATTGTATCTAAGTCTGCAACCTTAAGGTTGCAAGACTAGTCTCCCCAAACTACGAAGTCTTTGCGCTGCGCGTACATAGGCAAGGCCATCATGAGCCCCTGAGACATTAGGTCAGCCCCTTGGGGCCTTAGACTAGTGTATAGCTATCTGATATGTTTTTAGATGTGGAACTAATGTCTGCATTTAGTTGTGTAGTTACATCTAAAAAAGTATTTTTTCCACTTTGTGAAAGGATGATCATATGATATTGATTCTAAATGTGTATAATTACACAAGAAATGTTTATAACCAAATTTCTATTTATAAAAAATCATGTATTATAAGTTTGTTTTATTAAATTAAAAATTTAGCGAATATTCTCCTATTATTAATTTCCATTATTTCTCAAGTATTTAAATAGTTGACATATATAAATAATTACACCAGAAGGGGATGACTATGACCACTACAAAAGAATAAATAGAGACATATTTTTTTTAGTATATTTCTTGCAAAATGAATTTGTGAAGTGATGCAATGCTTTTGCTATTATTTATAGAAGGTTAGATTAGCATTGGGTATTATTTACTCTTATTCTGTTTACATGCTGCTTATTGTTAAACATGCGACTCATTGTTAAAGTGCAACTTAAATTATAGAACCTATAAATTATAATTTATTTAATATTTTTGTTGCATAAACAAATTTTGAAAACCATAAAGAAAATTAAAGGCATGGTAAATTATTTAATTTAGTTTAATGATAGCTAGGGCTATGGTTCTTTAATCTTTAAAAGCCACAAAGGAAATTAATATTTAGTTTAATGCCCTGGTTTAGATTTTTACTATGGGATTTAATTCCTTTAAAAAATTGGGCAATCTAAAAAAATCCTTTCAAAAATTATAATTAAGTTTTTCGTATCAATTTGGATTAAATTATTGAAAATTATCCCAAGCTAGGAATTTTCGCATAAAGAAAAATAAGAAAAAGATAAATTACTTTTTTTTTTTTAATGAGGGCTAGGGTTACACTTCTTCAATCTTTAAAAACTACAAGGACAATTAATATTTAGTTTACTATGGAAATTAATTCTATTAGTTTACTATTAGGATGACTGTGACTTGTACATAAAAACAAAATAGAGCCCACATTATTTTTATATGTTCGCTCTTTAATAGTTAAACAATTATTAACTACTAGCATAGATATCTTAAATACATCTAGCTATTCTCAATAAAAATTTCAATATTAGGAGCCTCAAGACTGATATCTAGTTATGTCGAGAAGATACTAAGTGACAGCTATTAAAAAGTAGACATATAAAATTAATTACACAGTTATGTAGTGGCATTAAGGGGATGACTGTGACTGTGTACATAAAAATAAAATAGAGGCCACATTATTTTTATATGTCCACTCTTTAATAGTTAAACAATCATTAACTACTAGTGTATATATCTTAAATACATCTATCTAAAAGACCTAGAGAAATATCAGTCTAGAGGCACCTATCTGAATAATAATTTCAATATTTTGGAGAGAGCTCCACAAAAAACTTTGATGTTTACTTTTAACCAACGACTTCTAAAATATCTTAAAACTAGATATCTTAAACCTAGCACACATATCTTAAATACATCTATCTAAAAGATGCACGAGGCGCCATTTACTTTTAAATAGATGTATTTAAGATATGTATGCTAGGTTTAAGATATCTATCTAATTTTAAGATATTTTAGAAGTCATTTGTTAAAAATAAACATCAAAATTTTGTGTGGAGCTCTCTCCAAAATATTGAAATTGTTATTGAGAATAGATAGGCGTCCTCTACATAGATGTATTTAAGATATATGGTTTTAAAGATTGAAGAACCCTAACCCTAGCTCTCATTAAACTAAAGTAAATAATTCACCTTGCCATTATTTTTCTTTGTGGTTTTCAATGGATAACTCCTCCGTATAATTATTTTTAGATGTATTTAAGATATGCTTTTAAAGATTGAAGAACCCTAACCCTAGCTCTTATTAAACTAAAGTAAATAATTCACCTTACCATTATTTTTCTTTGTGGTTTTACTAAGTGGCAGCCGCTCTTTAATAGTTAAACAATCATTAACTACTAGCATAGATAACTTAAATACATCTATCTAAAAGACGTGGAGAAATATCAGTCTAGAGGCACCTATCTCAATAAAAATTTCAATATTTTGGAGGGAGCTCCACACAAAATTTTGATGTTTACTTTTAACCAATGACTTCTAAAATATCTTAAAACTAGATATCTTAAACCTAGCACACATATCTTAAATACATCTATCTAAAAGATGCCCGAGGCACCATTACTTTAAAATAGATGTATTTAAGATATGTATGCTAGGTTTAAGATATCTATCTAGTTTTAAGATATTTTAGAAGTCATTTGTTAAAAATAAACATCAAAATTTTGTGTGGAGCTCTCTCCAAAATATTGAAATTGTTATTGAGAATAGATAGGCGTCTTCTACATAGATGTATTTCAGATATGATTTTAAAGATTCAAGAACCCTAACCCTAGCTCTCATTAAAGTAAAGTAAATAATTCAACTTGTCATTATTTTTCTTTGTCGTTTCCAATGGATAACTCCTCCATATAATTATTTTTAGATGTATTTAAGATATGCTTTTAAAGATTGAAGAACCCTAACCCTAGCTCTCATTAAACTAAAGTAAATAATTCACCTTGCCATTTTTTTTCTTTGTGGTTTTCAATGGATACTAAGTGGCAGCTATTAAAAAGTAGACATATAAAATTAATTACACAGTTATGTAGTGGCATTAAGGGGATGACTGTGACTGTGTACATAAAAATAAAATAGAGGCCACATTATTTTTATATGTCCACTCTTTAATAGTTAAACAATCATTAAGTACTAGCATAGATATCTTAAATACATCTATCTAAAAGACGCAGAGAAATATTAGTCTAGAGGCACCTATGTCAATAAAAATTTCAATATTTTGGAGAGAGCTCCACACAAAATTTTGATGTTTACTTTTAACCAACGACTTCTAAAATATCTTAAAACTAGATATCTTAAACCTAGCACACATATCTTAAATACATCTATCTAAAAGACGCACGAGGCACCATTTACTTTGAAATAGATGTATTTAAGATATGTATGCTAGGTTTAAGATATCTATCTAGTTTTAAACTATTTTAGAAATCATTTCTTAAAAATAAACATCAAAATTTTGTGTGGAGCTCTCCAAAATATTGAAATTGTTATTGAGAATAGATAGGCGTCTTCTACATAGATGTATTTAAGATATATGCTTTTAAAGATTGAAGAACCCTAACCCTAGCTCTCATTAAACTAAAGTAAATAATTCACCTTGCCATTATTTTTCTTTGTGGTTTTCAATGGATAACTCCTCCGTATAATTATTTTTAGATGTATTTAAGTTATTCTTTTAAAGATTGAAGAACCATAACCCTAGCTCTTATTAAACTAAGGTAAATAATTCACCTTGCCATTATTTTTCTTTGTGGTTTTCAATGGATACTAAGTGGCAGCTATAAAAAAGTAGACATATAAAATTAATTAAACAGTTATGTAGTGGCATTAAGGGGATGACTGTGATAATTATTTTTAGATGTATTTAAGTTATTCTTTTAAAGATTGAAGAACCATAACCCTAGCTCTTATTAAACTAAGGTAAATAATTCACCTTGCCATTATTTTTCTTTGTGGTTTTCAATGGATACTAAGTGGCAGCTATAAAAAAGTAGACATATAAAATTAATTAAATAGTTATGTAGTGGCATTAAGGGGATGACTGTGACTGTGTACATAAAAATAAAATAGAGGCCACATTGTTTTTATATGTCCGCTCTTTAATAGTTAAACAATCATTAACTACTAGAATAGATATCTTAAATACATCTTTCTAAAAGACGCAGAGAAATATTAGTCTAGAGGCACCTATCTCAATAACAATTTCAATATTTTGGAGAGATCTCCACACAAAATTTTGATGTTTACTTTTAACCAACGACTTCTAAAATATCTTAAAACTAGATATCTTCAACCTAGCACACATTACTTAAATACATCTATCTAGAAGATGCCCAAGGCACCATTTACTTTTAAATAGATGTATTTAAGATATGTATGCTAGATTTAAGATATCTATCTAGTTTTAAGATATTTTAGAAGTCATTTGTTAAAAATAAACATCAAAATTTTGTGTGGAGCTCTCTCCAAAATATTGAAAATGTTATTGAGAATAGATAGACATCTTCTACATAGATGTATTTAAGATATGCTTTTAAAGATTTAACAACCCTAACCCTAGCTCTCATTAAACTAAAGTAATTATAATTCACCTTGTCATTATTTTTCTTTGTTGGTTTCAATGGATAATTCCTCCGTATAATTATTTTTAGATGTATTTAAGATATGCTTTTAAACATTGAAGAACCCTAACCCTAGCTCTCATTAAACTAAAGTAAATAATTCACCTTGCCATTATTTTTCTTTGTGGTTTTCAATGGATAATAATTGGTAGCTATTAAAAAGAAGACATAAAATTAATTACACAGTGACTGCGACTGTGTACATAAAAATAAAATAGAGGCTACATTATTTTTATATGTCCGCTCTTTAATAGTTAAACAATCATTAATTACTAGCATAGATTTCTTAAATACATCTATCTAAAAGACGCGGAGAAATATAATTCTAGAGGCACCTATCTCAATAACAATTTCTATATTTTGGAGATAGCTCCACACAAAATTTTGATGTTTACTTTTAACCAATGACTTCTAAAATATCTTAAAACTAGATATCTTAAACCTTGCACACATATCTTAAATACATCTATCTAAAAGATGCCCCAGGCACCATTTACTTTTATGTAGATGTATTTAAGATATGTATGCTAGGTTCAAGATATCTATCTAGTTTTAAGATATTTTATAAGTTTTTTGTTAAAAATAAACATCAAAATTTTGTGTGGAGCTCTCTCCAAAATATTGAAATTATTATTGAGAATAGATAGGCGTCTTCGACATAGATGTATTTAAAATATGATTTTAAAGATTGAAGAACCCTAACCCTAGCTCTCGTTAAACTAAAGTAAATAATTCACCTTGTCATTATTTTTCTTTGTGGTTTTCAATAGATAACTCCTCCGTATAGGGTAAGTGCAAGAAGATGGGGGGCCAAAAGGGGGTCTTAAGTGGCCACTTTTTTTCTGAAATTAGGAAATACTGGCCTTCGATGAGAAATTGAGCATAGTTACACTCAAAATTTGGAGATGTAACCAAAACAATGTTCGTAGTGCTTCAAGTCTACTTTCTAAACTACTATTTTGTTTTGAAAATGGCATAGATTAAGGGGTTCAAAAGAGGGAGCCACAGAAATTGGTGTTGTTTCTGTCAAAAAAACATAACATAGCATGTTTTGTGGCTCCCTCAAAAGGTCAACTTTTTTTTGGTATTTTTAAAATCGCTTTAGTGAGAAATTAGCTAATAGCATGTAGTTTATGCCTGATTTTTCTGATAATTTTTTGATAAATATTTGATTTTTTACTAATTTTTAAAGTGGACACATCCTAAAAAATAGAATTTTGGCCGTGCTACCCCTATAAATTTTGTAAACTAATTGAAAATATTTTTTTTATTTTTTTAATATTTGTAGAATGGAGTCTAGTTTCTAACTATGTAATTTTTTTGAAATTTGAATGAATAGTTATTTTACAATGAAAAAAAGACCAAATAGTGGTTTTTGCCTAAAAATGGACACACAAACAAAAGAAATTAAAGATGAAAGGCTTAACATTGTTAAATGTGAAAAAAATCACATCGTCAAATAGCTAAGAGAAAGCTTAACATTACCCATGTGTTTGATTTGTTCAACCTTGAAACACGTGCAAATCTGAGGGCTAGCACGAACGAAATTATGTGAAATTTTGAAGAATATAGAAAAACACGTCTGTGACTATTCATAAGGCACTCCAAGCCTTTGGGTTGGAAATCCAAAGCAAATCCCAAGCCCAAGGTTTGGGATTCCCAAAGCAAGAAATAACATGAGCGCATTATAACACGCTCACGTTATAATGCGCTCGCGTTATGTTTTGCCTTGCATTTTTCTTTCCCGCAAGTATGTCTTTTGTCATGTTTGACATAACGCGAGCGCGTTATAACGCGCTCGCGTTATGTCCCACTCAAATTTTTTTACGTTCAAGGCTATTAATCATGAGGGTTAAGGCATAACGGATAGAGTTGGAGGGTTTACAGATAAGGGATTAGCATTTAAGGTATAGTATCGAGCCCGTTGAGGGTCTAGGAATAGGGATAGTGTTTAAGGTTTAGGGATGAGGGATGACAAATTACGGTTGAGGGTCGAGGGATCAAAGTTAAGGGTTGAGGGATTAGGGTTTGACATTAAGGGTTGAGGGTTGAGGTTCAAGGGTCAAGGGTTTAGGGATAGTGTTTAGGGTCGAAGGATTAGGGTTAAAGTAGAGTGTGGAGGGTGTAAGGATTAGGGATAGGGTTGGAGGGTTTAGGGATAAGGGATTAGGGTTTAAGGTATAGTATCGAGTCTGTTGAGAGTTTAGGAATAGGGATAGCATTTAGAGATTAGGGATGAGGGATTATAGTTGAGGGATGATGGATTAGGGTTGAGGGTTGAGGGTAGAGGGATTAGGGTTTAAGGTATAGTGTTGAGGGTTGAGGGTTGAGGGTTTAGGATTAGGGTTTAGGGTTGACGGATTAGCATTTAATGTCGAGGTTAGGGTTAGAGTGTCGAGGGTAGAGGGATTAGGGATAGGGTTTAGGGTTGAAGGTTTAAGGATTGAGGGTTGAGGCTTTAGGGATGAGGGTTTAAGGCTTAAGATATAGTGTCAAGTGTTGAGGGTGTAGGGATAGGGTTTAAGTTTTAAGGCTTAAGGGTTGAGGGATATGGATTAGGGTTTAAGGTATAGTGTTGAGGGTTGAGGTTTGAGGGTCAAGGGTTTAGGGATAGGGTTGAGGGTCGAGGAATTAGGGTTAAAGTAGAGTGTGGAGGGTATAAGGATTAGGGATAGGGTTGGAGGGTTTAGGGATAAGGGATTAGGGTTTAAGGTATAGTATCAATTCTATTGAGGGTGTAGGAATAGAGATAGCATTTAGGGTTTAGGGATGAAGGATTAGAGTTGAGGGATGACAGATTAGGGTTGAGGGTTGAGGGATTAGGGTTTAGGGATAAGGTTTAGGGTTGAGGGCTGAGGGATTAGGGTTTAAGGTATAGTGTTGATGGTTTAGGGATAGGGTTTAGGGTTGAGGGATTAGGATTTGACATTGAGGGTTGAGGATTTAGGGTTTAGGGTTAGGGTTGAGAGATGAGGGATTAGAATTAAGGGTTGAGGGAATAGGGTTTGACGTCGAGGGTTGAGGGTTGAGGTTCGAGGGTCAAGGGTTTAGGGATAGGGTTGAGGTTGAAGGGATTAGGGTTAAAGTAGAGTGTGGAGGGTGTAAGGATTAGGGATAGGGTTGGAGGGTTTAGGGATAAGGGATTAGAGTTTAAGGTATAGTATCGAGTCTATTGAGGGTTTAGGAATAGGGATGGCATTTAGGGTTTAGGGATGAGGGATTAGAGTTGAGGGATGAGGGATTAGGGTTGAGGGTTGAGGGATTAGGGTTTAGGGATAAGGTTTAGGGTTGAGGGTTGAGGGATTAGGCTTTAAGGTATAGTGTTGAGGGTTGATGGTTTAGGGATAGGGTTTAGGTTTGAGGGATTAGGGTTTAGGGTTGATGAATTAGGGTTTAATGTTGAGAGTTGAGGGTTGAGGGTTGAGGGTTGAGGTTGAGGGATAGGGTTAATGGTCAAGGGATTAGGGTTAAATAAGAGTGTCGATGGTAGAGGGATTAGGGTTTAAGGTATAGTATCGAGCCTGTTGAGGGTCTAGGAATAGGGATAGCGTTTAGGGTTTAGGAATGAGGGATTATAGTTGAGGGATGACGGATGACAGATTAGGGTTGAGGGTTGAGGGATTAGGGTTTAGGGACAAGGTTTAGGGTTAGGGTTTAGGGATAGGGTTTAGGTTTGAGGGATTATAGTGAAGGGTTGAGGGATTAGAATTTGGCGTTGAGGGTTTAGGGTTTAGGATCAGGGTTGAAGGTCGAGGGATCAGAGTTAAGGGTTGAGGGATTAGGGTTTGATGTTGAGGGTTGAGGGTTGAGGTTCGAGGGTCAAGGGTTTAGGGATAGGGTTGAGGGTCGAAGAATTAGGGTTAAAGTAGAGTGTCGAGGGTATAAGGATTAGGGATAGGGTTGGAGGGTTTAGGGATAAGGGATTAGAGTTTAAGGTATAGTATCAAGTCTGTTGAGGGTTTAGGAATAGGGATAGCATTTAGGGTTTAGGGATGAGGGATTAGAGTTGAGGGATGAGGGATTAGGGTTGAGGGTTGAGGGATTAGGGTTTAGGGATAAGGTTTAGGGTTGAGGGTTGAGGGATTAGGGTTTAAGGTATAGTGTTGAGGGTTGATGGTTTAGGGATAGGGTTTAGGTTTAAGGGATTAGGGTTTAGGGTTGATGAATTAGGGTTTAATGTTGAGAGTTGAGGGTTGAGGGTTGAGGGTTGAGGTTGAGGGATAGGGTTAATGGTCAAGGGATTAGGGTTAAATAAGAGTGTCGATGGTAGAGGGATTAGGGTTTAAGGTATAGTATCGAGCCTGTTGAGGGTCTAGGAATAGGGATAGCGTTTAGGGTTTAGGAATGAGGGATTAGAGTTGAGGGATGATGGATGACAGATTAGGGTTGAGGGTTGAGGGATTAGGGTTTAGGGACAAGGTTTAGGGTTAGGGTTGAGGGATTAGGGTTTAAGGTATAGTGTTGAGGGTTTAGGGTTGAGGGATTAGAGTGAAGGGTTGAGGGATTAGAATTTGGTGTTGAGGGTTTAGGGTTTAGGATTAGGGTTGAAGGTCGAGGGATCAGAGTTAAGGGTTGGGATTAGGGTTTGATGTTGAGGGTTGAGGGTTGAGGTTCGAGGGTCAAGGGTTTAGGGATAGGGTTGAGGGTCGAGGAATTAGGGTTAAAGTAGAGTGTGGAGGGTATAAGGATTAGGGATAGGGTTGGAGGGTTTAGGGATAAGGGATTAGAGTTTAAGGTATAGTATCGAGTTTGTTGAGGGTTTAGGAATAGGGATAGCATTTAGGGTTTAGGGATGAGGGATTAGAGTTGAGGGATGAGGGATTAGGGTTGAGGGTTGAGGGATTAGGGTTTAGGGATAAGGTTTAGGGTTAAGGGTTGAGGGATTAGGGTTTAAGGTATAGTGTTGAGGGTTGATGGTTTAGGGATAGGGTTTAGGTTTGAGGGATTAGGGTTTAGGGTTGATGAATTAGGGTTTTATGTTGAGAGTTGAGGGTTGAGGGTTGAGGGTTGAGGTTGACAGATAGGGTTAATGGTCAAGGGATTAGGGTTAAATAAGAGTGTCGATGGTAGAGGGATTAGGGTTTAAGGTATAGTATCAAGCCTGTTGAGGGTCTAGGAATAGGGATAGCGTTTAGGGTTTAGGAATGAGGGATTAGAGTTGAGGGATGACGGATGACAAATTAGGGTTAAGGGTTGAGGGATTAGGGTTTGATGTTGAGGGTTGAGCATTTAGGGTTAGGGTTGAGAGATGAGGGATCAGAGTTAAGGGTTGAGGGATTAGGGTTTGACGTCGAGGGCTGAGGTTTGAGGGTCAAGGGTTTAGGGATAGGGTTGAGGTTGAAGGGATTAGGGTTTAAGGTATAGTGTTGAGGGTTGATGGATCAGAGTTAAGGGTTGAGGGATTAGGGTTGAGGGTTGTAAGGATTAGGGATAGGGTTGGAGGGTTGATGGATTAGGGTTAAGGGATTAGGATTTGACGTTGAGGGTTGAGGGTTTAGGGATAGGGTTGAGGGATTAGGATTTGACGTTGAGGTTTGAGGGATTAGGATTTGACATTGAGGGTTGAGGGTCAAGGGATCAAAGTTGAGGGTTTAGGGATTAGGGATCTATAGCAGGACAAAATGCGAGTGTGTTATAGCGCGAGCGCGTTATAATGCGCTCGCATTTTTTATTTCTACTGAAATGGTAAAAAAGTGGTTACCCCCGTGATCTAGGCCCACATGCTCTATTTTCTTACTGATTCTGCGCATTCTCCGATAAAAAAGAAGTGCTTTCATGCTATTGGGAAGTTCACATGCACATTTGACACATTGTACCACCTTTGCATGATCTTTCCACCACCTTTTCTGCTTTGCCAACTTGAGAAGGAGGAAATAACATAGTTTTCAAACCAAGTTTGATATATATCTATTCAAGTTTTAATTTTTGTAGTATTGCAATGTTAATTGTGATTCAATTTTAAGAATTTAACATTGAAAAGGAAGCAAGTGGTGAAAAACTCAAATTGTTGAGGAGTTTGATCCAAGAAGATAAAAACACTACATAATTGGGTACTCTCTCCATTCAAATCTTTGTTTTTTAGGTATGTCAAGTCTTTACATGCATGTTCTTTACATTTTCCTTATTTCAGATTGAATTACTTTATCATGCTTTATCATACATGTTTAAAATAGACACATTCCCAATCAAGAAAGCAACCTACAATCTCACATGATGCCATGTATATTTTCTACACTTGGGCTCTTTAATAATTATGTGTAATAAACAAACCTTAGTTCATACCATGATATCAAACTATACAAGAATAAATCCTTACAACATAAAAAAAATACAATCCCACTATTATCATGTATTCAATTCTTAGGAACTAATATTGGTCTCTTTATCATGCTACAGACAAATTCTTCATCATGCCGAGGAAACGATCAAGAATTAAACCAACACAGGAAGAGATAGAAGCTAAGAATGCAAAGAAAGCAATGGCTATGAGGGAACTTCGTGAGAAGAGGAAATTGGACACGATAAATGAAGACATACCAATTGAAGAGGAACCACAACCATCACAAAGAGATATGGTATTCGCGGCACAAAGAGAACGAATGCAAAAACTTCGTGGTACGAGAGATTTGAATACCATAGTTGGGATGATCATGCTAAGAAAGAAAATGTGCCTTCAGCAAGGTCACATCAAGTCCAACATGTCAATACTCTTCATCACTAACGTCATGTTGAAATTTCAAGGTATCTATCCATTCAAGTTCTCCAAGGAATATCTTGCAAGTGTACTTCATCAATGATAGACATTCATCCATCCGAGTTTCAAGATCTCTCAATCTTCAAAGTTTCAAAGTCCACAACTCCAAGAGGGTCACTCCAAGGGTCATCATGAAGGATCACTTCATCTTCATCTTATCATAAAGCAAGGCTTCATCCAGTCCTAGAGAGATCTCTACTTCATGTCATCATCATCTACTCTTACATGAAGATAACAACATCACATCTCTCTTATTATTCAAAGTAGATTAGAAGGCGGAACATCATGGAGTTAGGTGCTTATAGGTATCCAAACTTCTCTTTTGGGCACCCTTAATATGAAGGACAATCCATTTTGGTGCCCTCTTTGGAGAAGTCCATACACTTTGGCGTGGAAATAATTTCAAATCTGGCATCCAATTCTGGCATCTAGAAATCAAATCTAAGTAAGGTGCTCTTTCCATTTGGAACTATGACATTCATCCATGCAACAAGCAAGGTGATGCTCCCTTGTGATATTGTGAGGTGTTGATATTCAGTTGACATCATTGAGTTTGATTGAGTTGATCAAGTGTAGACGCCATTGTAAACATCAAGGCTTCAAGGCCTTTCTTTTGTATCTCCATTGAATAAGTTGTAACTTCATGTTATTGAAAGCATTATCCATGTAATAAGACATTGCAAGTTGATTGAGTCAAATAACTAGACAAGTACCCAACTCTGAGGTTGATTCATTCAAATAGTTATCTTTGATGTATATCTTTGTGTTGTTGAAGTAGTTGATGAATTGATAGCAAGTAAAATTGTTTAAGTAAGGAAATTTTTTTGTAGAACTAGTTGGGTATCTTACACCATGCCTATCCATCAAACATCACAATGCAATCAAAATCCTAACAACATGCCCATGATCCAAGATCAAGTGCAATCATGCAAAGATATTATCAATCACAAGCCTATTAAGAATGAACTAGAGTCTTCTAGTACCATACTTTTCCATCAAACACCATCATGTAATCCATGGCCTATCAAGCCTATCAAAGAAAATACAAACATCCTATGTAATACAATCAGACTTTAAATATTTGAAGTAGCCATCTACAAATATCCATTCAAAAGTGGATTTATAATGCAAGTATGGATGCCATCAATAAAAAAGATTTGTATTAACCAAATATCCATATAGGCATACATCAATATCTATCGATATAAGTATAACATATATACAAAATAACCATATAGGATTACAAGAATGCCATATAGGCATACAATGTCAACTATGTACAATACAAAATATATGTCCACAAATGCCATATAGGCATACAACAGAGGAACACAATAAAAAGTCATTCCTGTCTGGCTGGTGAAGAGAATAAATCACGAGCAGCGTTTGATCTTCTAGGGGATGGAGACATGCATGTGGGTGGTCTACTACGAACCCGAGGGCTACTCCTCCTATTTAGTTCTTCCTGCACCTTTACCTGTTACAAAAAAAAGTATAGACATTAATATATAGAAATTACATGTTATAAAAAAATGAAACATTTAACAAAATAATCACTTACCGCTAACATATAATCTATCTCCTCACTTGCCTCAGTAGCAAGAATAGGCCCTGGTGATGTCATGTCCTATAGAAACCATCCAGATAGAAATTAAACTTTAAATCAATAATCTTTGATTTTTCAAAAATAGACAACTATAACAATGAATGTAAATTGAAATTTACTAATCTATCTTATACCCCTGTCAATGCCATAGAGCTATGAATCGTAGAGGCCACACCCTGCTCCATTGCCCTATGAACATGGGGAGGTGTATCCGCAGCCTGCATCATCTGGAAATAAAACAACATTATTCAATTACGAAAACTATAATAGTGATGCAAATCATGGCTCCTAACATACACACACGTTCATCTAAACATGGAAGTACACACAATAAAACACACAAATCACATACAAAAATTTAGTAAGTACAATTCATTCATTAAACTATTTATTTTATTACCTTCGTAAAGCTTTGAAGTCCACCACCGCTAGCAGGGGTTGCCATGAAATCTATAGTGTTAACCTATTCAACATCCAAAATTAGAAATTAGAATACCATTCATATAATGATGCTATTCACATGTAATATTTATAATTGTTTACTAGTTACATACCTCAACAGTAGATGATCTAGTGAAAAATGTAGGTGGAGAACCACTGAAAACTGCATTGACGCTATGACCCTGAAATTTCATTAAAATCATCAATTTAAATTAGTTACTCTTGTATTTCAAAAATAAAATTTAATAAATTAAATTCAATAAAATTGCTAATATTTACCTGAGTATCAAGGCCGAAAGTCTCACTCAGGAGGGTATCTGTCATCACCATCTGCTCAGCTGCAGATGTAGCCTGTGCACCTGCGTCCTGACTGTCCATGGGGTCATAACCATAGGCTGACCCGCAAGCCTAGCAAGTATGCGGTGGGACCCTACTCCTCGCACTATCTCCCAACCCACTCTATGATGCTCTGGGTCAATGCACTAATCGACCTCAGTGTATCGACCTCAACACTCTCCTTCACAATGGAAGGGATAGAAACATGCTTGTGGGCTGGTCTGCTGATTACTCGTCTCACTACCCATTGTGGGTCAAGATGTGCCCCTGGTCTATCCTGTGCTGAGCCCCCACCTCTACCCTGGAAGTCCCGCATATCAAAATAGTTTGGCACTTTATTGAGGACAAACTCGCAGTAGAGTTTCCTCAAAAAGTATTGCGGGACCTCATTATTATTGCATGGAGGATGGTCAAAAACCATCCACCACCTCTGCCTAAAATTGTCCCTTATCGCTTGGTTGTTGCACCAATGGATAGGGAACCTCTTGCATGTAAGGGGTGGAGGTTGATTTGTTTGTGGGTTTGTGAAAACTGAACACAAGTCTAATTTTGTAATTTGTAATTTTTTGACATCTTGGTATGACAATTTATCTGCATAGTAATCTCTAAACTCTCTCTTTTTATCGGTCCAACTAGTTATTTGCTTGCTAATTGAATTTACATTTGATAACATAGACTCAAGAGATTCGGTAAGCGTGGACCTATGCAAGGTTGAAGTGGAAGGATCTTTCAACCTTGCAATTATATCTTCAATTTGTTTTTTGTTGTTTTCAATTTCCCCCATTATATTATCTTGTGTTCCAGGGGCATGTCGAGGAATGAATGGAGGAGGTTGTTGTTCTGCAAGTATTTCCTCCTCAGGATTTTGTGGATTTTCAGGAGGAGGAGGAGGAGGAGGAGGAGGTGCATTAACATTTCCTACAATTAACGAAATATACATCAAAAATTAACAAAAACCTACCTATTTAGGAAGAAATTCAAACAAAAAAACAAAGATAACTCACCCCTTTAGCGTGCTCGACGTCGCAGTAGCATTTTGGTGATGAATCGACAAGCTTTTTGTGTTGATTGGCATTTTGTAGAATGCGAGCATGTTTTTGAGGGTTTTGAAGCCGTGAGCAGAGGAGAAAATAAGAAAGAAATGAAATGAAATGACATTTTTTTTTTATTTATAGAAGGTTATAACGCGAGCGCATTATAACGCGCTTGCGTTATAACGCGCTCGCGTTATGGCTCGGTAATGATGAGCTTGAGGCTTGTCATTACCAAGCCATAACGTGAGCGCGTTATAACGCACTTGCGTTATGACTTAAATTTTTTTGAAAATTTTTTGGCCAATTTTTGGCCCCCCATCTTCTTGCACTTACCATATAATTATTTGTAAACGTATTTAAGATATGCTTTTAAAGGTTGAAGAACCCTAACCCTAGGTCTCATTAAACTAAAATAAATAATTCACATTGCCATTATTTTTCTTTGTGGTTTTCAATGGATACTAAGTGGCAGCTATTAAAAAGTAGACATATAAAATTAATTACACAGTTATGTAGTGGCATTAAGGGGATGACTGTGACTGTACATAAAAATAAAATAGAGGCCACATTATTTTTATATGTCCACTCTTTAATAGTTAAACAATCGTGAACTACTAGCATAGATATCTTAAATACATCTATCTAAAAGATGTGGAGAAATATCAGTCTAGAGGCACCTATCTCAATAAAAAATTCAATATTTTGGAGAGAGCTCCACACAAAATTTTGATGTTTACTTTTAACCAGGACTTCTAAAATATCTTAAAACTAGATATCTTAAACCTATTACACATATCTTAAATACATCTCTCTAAAAGATGCATGAGGTGCCATTTACTTTTAAATAGATGTATTTAAGATATGTATGCTAGGTTTAAGATATCTATCTAGTTTTAAGATATTTTAGAAGTCATTTGTTAAAAATAAACATCAAAATTTTGTGTGGACCTCTCCCCAAAATATTGAAATTGTTATTGAAAATAGATAGGCGTCTTCTACATAGATGTATTTAAGATATTCTTTTAAAGATTGAAGAAACCTAACCCTAGCTCTCATTAAACTAAAGTAATAATTCACGTTGTCATTTTTTTTCTTTGTGGTTTTTAATGGATAACTCCTCCGTATAATTATTTTTAGATGTATTTAAGATATGCTTTTAAAGATTGAAGAACCCTAACCCTAGCTCTCATTAAACTTAAGTAAATAATTCACCTTGCCATTATTTTTCTTTGTGGTTTTCAATGGATGCTAAGTGGCAGCTATTAAAAAGTAGACATATAAAATTAATTACACAGTTATGTAGTGGCATTAATTGGATGACTGTGACTGTGTACATAAAAATAAAATAGAGGCCACATTATTTTTACATGTCTGCTCTTTAATAGTTAAACAATCATTAACTACTAGCATATATATCTTAAATACATCTATCTAAAAGAGGCGGAGAAATATTAGTCTAGAGGCACCTATCTCAATAACAATTTCAATATTTTGGAGAGAGCTCCACACAAAATTTTAATGTTTACTTTTAACCAACAACTTCTAAAATATCTTAAAACTAGATATCTTAAACCTAGCACACATATCTTAAATACATTTATCTAAAAGACACCTGAGGTGCCATTTGCTTTTAAATAGATGTATTTTAGATATGTATGCTAGGTTTAAGATATCTATCTAGTTTTAAGACATTTTAGAAGTTATTTGTTAAAAATAAAAATCAAAATTTTGTGTGGAGCTCTCTCCAAGATATTGAAATTGTTATTGAGAATAGATAGGCATATTCTACATAGATGTATTTAAGATATGCATTTAAATATTGAAGAACCCTAACCCTACCTCTCATTAAACTAAAGTAAATAATTCACCTTGTCATTATTTTTCTTTGTGGTTTTCAATGGATAACTCCTCCATATAATTATTTTTAGATGTATTTAAGATATGCTTTTAAAGATTGAAGAACCCTAACCCTAGCTCTCATTAAACTAAAGTAAATAATTCACCTTGCCATTATTTTTCTTTGTGGTTTTCAATGGATACTAAGTGGCAGCTATTAAAAAGTAGACATATAAAATTAATTACATAGTTATGTAGTGGCATTAAGGGGATGACTGTGACTGTGTACATAAAAATAAAATAGAGGCCACATTATTTTTATATGTCCGCTCTTTAATAGTTAAACAATCATTAACTACTAGCATAGATATCTTAAATACATCTATCTAAAAGAGGCGGAGAAATATTAGTCTAGAGGAACCTATCTCAATAACAATTTCAATATTGTGGAGAGAGCTCCACACAAAATTTTGATGTTTACTTTTAACCAACGACTTCTAAAATATCTTAAAACTAGATATCTTAAACCTAGCACACATATCTTAAATACATCTATCTAAAAATAAACATGCTAGGTTTAAGATATCTATCTAGTTTAAGATATTTTAGAAGTCATTTGTTAAAAATAAACATCAAAATTTTGTGTGGAGCTCTCTCCAAAATATTAAAATTGTTATTGAGAATAGATAGGTGTCTTCTACATAGATGTATTTAAGATATGTTTTTTAAGATTGAAGAAACCTAACCCTAGCTCTCGTTAAACTAAAGTAAATAATTCACCTTGCCATTATTTTTCTTTGTGGTTTTCAATGGATAAATCCTCCGTATAATTATTTTTAGATGTATTTAAGATACGCTTTGAAATATTGAAGAACCCTAACCCTAGCTCTCATTAAACTAAAGTAAATAATTCACCTTGCCATTATTTTTCTTTGTGGTTTTCAATGGATACTAAGTGGCAGCTATTAAAAAGTAGACATATAAAATTAATTACATAGTTATGTAGTGGCATTAAGGGGATGACTGTAACTGTGCACATAAAAATAAAATAGAGGCCACATTATTTTTATATGTCCACTGCCCGAGGCACCATTTACTTTTAAATAGATGTATTTAAGATATGTATGCTAGGTTTAAGATATTTATCTAGTTTTAAGATATTTTAGAAGTCATTTGTTAAAAATAAACATCAAAATTTTGTGTGGAGCTCTCTCCAAAATATTGAAATTGTTATTGAGAATAAATAGGCGTCTTCTACATAGATGTATTTAAGATATGCTTTTAAAGATCGAAGAACCCTAACCCTAGCTCTCATTAAACTAAAGTAAATAATTCACCTTGCTATTATTTTTCTTTGTGGTTTTCAATGGATAACTCCTCCGTATAATTATTTTTAGATTTATTTAAGATATGCTTTTAAAGATTGAAGAACCCTAA
Source organism: Cunninghamia lanceolata (assembly GCA_027924645.1). Classification (NCBI taxonomy): domain Eukaryota; kingdom Viridiplantae; phylum Streptophyta; class Pinopsida; order Cupressales; family Cupressaceae; genus Cunninghamia; species Cunninghamia lanceolata. The sequence goes on from BSBN01000181.1 coordinate 939,156, forward strand.
GCCTAGCTCTCATTAAACTAAAGCAAATAATTCACCTTGCCATTATTTTTCTTTGTGGTTTTCAATGGATAACTCCTCTCCCTGTAATTATTTTTATATGTCTTCTCTTGAGTAGTTAAACAATTAGCATAGATATCTTAAATACATAACAATTTCAATATTTTGGAGAGAGCTCCACATAAAGCATAAACATAGATATCTTAAATAAAATAGTTGTAATGTAAAATAAAATAACTTCAAATTGATCTATGCTAGGTTTAAGATATCTTAGAAGTCATTGGTTAAAAGTAAAAACTGAAATTTTATATGGAACTCTCTCCAAAATATTGAAATTGTTATTGAGAATAGATAGTGTCAAGACTAATATCTTTGGGGTCTTTTAGATAAATGTATTTAAGATATGCTTTTAAAGATTAAAGAACCCTAACCCTAACTCTCATTAAACTAAAGTAAATAACCATTGAATAATTCCTCTCGATGTAATTATTTTTATATATCCACTCTATAATAGTTTTTGTTAACACACTCAAACTATAAACAATCATTAACTACAAGAATTACAGCCATTAACTGTTTTAAGTCTTTTGTCCTCCTACTATCATCAAGTTGATTTGCCATAAATAAAAATATATACAAATATACATCTACAAACTTCTGAAAAATGCCTTAAACCTACTTCTAAGAGTATAGATTCCAAAACAGCTGAATAATAACTAAACAATTGCATTTGTCAATCTCTTTTGAGCGTACAATAGCAATACAATTCAATTCTAAATAAGCACCGGTACAAAAAGCAATTCCAATGATAACATAAGAAATGAAAAAAATCTTCACTTCTGGTTCAAGATAACGATATACCCGTCCATTTATTTTCTGCAATAACGATCAAGATATTATATTATGTGAAGATGGCTCTTTAGTTTGTTGAAAATGGAAGCACAACTCTCATTTAGCTGAATACATCCGGTTATCAACAATTAATAAACTTAAAACATATCAGATTTCCACAGTCCATAATATTATGCAAATGAGTTTCTAGATTCAATTGTGTAAGATTTTTGTTGTCAACTTTTTTAATCACATTCTGTGATTCATCATCAGGATGGAGAGAGCTGTAGGGAAGAATCCAGATGATAATGAATCACAGAATATGATTGGAAACGTTGATAACAAAAATCTTACACAGTTAAATCTATAAACTCTTTGCATAATTAATAAACTTCCCTATGAATTAGAGGGCCCATCTATACCGCTGAACAGAAACCTGTAGAGGCCATTGCTTTCAACAAACTGGAAGAATTGGAAGGCCGCCTCCAACGGCTCTCCTAAACGCCGAAGAAAATTCTTCAAATCTTCACATTCATCAGCCAGTTTTGATTCTACCGTTGAAATCTTTTCCAACAATATTTCTCGAAATTGTTGAGCACCTTGGAGCCTTCTCTTTAATTCTTCCTCTGACTGTGCCGGAAATTCTTGAGAATTAGTGTTCCTTGTTTGGATGGATCTGATATGAGCTTCCTGCTCTGAAATTTCACGCTCAATGTTTAACAGCATTTTTTCAAAATCTTCGATGGCGTTGAGGGCACTAGAAATCGATCTGGAAAATCTATCGACTTCATTCTCCATTGATGACATAACTTCATGCTCCATTGTAGTGACAGGAGATGCAAATGAATAGTAATATGTTCTCTGTTCCAACAGAGATCAAGTAGGGCTAGTGCGATGTCGAAGGCTGAATCAGACAATTGCATGTCCTGTAACGTTCTTGTTTTCCGATTTCCTATAATTGTCAATAGGAGCTGATGATTATATATACAGAGGACACCACTCATTAGAGTTAGATGTAAGCCTCAGCGCTTTTCAATTCTACAAGGGCCGACTTTATATGTTATATTTGTGGGGTGGTTGTGTTCAATGTATGGGTTGTTTATTTTCGCCCACCTTAAACAGCCTACAGGTTGTGTGTGGACTGTTTTTTCATTTTTCCGATCTACATTGGACGATCAATCGACCCTTCTCTACATGTCAACTGCTGTGATTTTTACAACGTGCCGGCTGGTTAAGGTTTACCGTTTATTTTAGGGTTGGATGTTACATAAAATGTAAGTTGAATGTCACAATTGAGATCTGTTATTGAACACATGAATTAATTAGTAATAATTATAAACCTTTTTTTTAATTGATTAATTAATTAAGGGCAGCAACATTAGTAATAATTATAAACCTTTTTTTAATTGATTAATTAATTAATGTTAGCAACAAGGGTTGAGTGTAATGGTGTGAGTGTGTTAACAAAAAAACTCTTACCTTTTACCTTAAATTTGATAGCCATTTGTATGTCAAAATATTAATATTTAATAATAAATCATCAAAATTTGATAGCCATTTATATGTTATTGAACACATCAATCAATTAATGAGTAATAATTACAAACGGTTTTTTTAATTAATTAATTAATTAATGTGGGCAGCAAGGGGTGGTAAGGGGTGGAGTGTAATAGTGGGAACATGTTAACAAAACAACTCTTACCTTTTAGGTTAAATTTGATAGCCATTTATATGTCAAAATATTAATATTTAATAATAAATCATTCTTCCCTTTTCAAAGTGCACCACTAAATTCAAAAAATAAAGTTCAAGATTTTTCTTTAGAAAAACATATATGTTAAATGAAAGGAAAGGATGTGTAATTGTTTTGGGAAGTGTTAGAAATAATTTTGGTTTCAGTCTTAATTAATTTATAAAAAAATATTAATGTTGAGAGGCATTTTATAATGATAGCAAGGGATGGAATAATAATCAATAAAATGTTTAAGTTTAAAGGTTAATCAATTTTTTTAAAAGTTTATAGTGAAGATAAAATATATTTTTATTTGTTAAGTTGAGATATTTTTTAATTTTTAAAGTGTGGTTTAAATTTTGATGCACACAAAATTGAGTGAAGATATATTCTTAAATAATTAAATAATTAACTATAAACACACAAATAAAGCTTCAAATTGACATCTCTTGGCATCTTTTAGATAGATGTATTTAAGATATCTATATTAGTTATGCAACTAGTGGATTGTAATGTTGTGAGTGTCTTAACTATTTACATGTCAAATTATTAATATTTAATAATAAACATAGCCTTATTATAATAAAAACAATTGATAAGGGGAACAAAATGTAGCTCTTAAGTAAATAATGTTACATGAAATAATTCTTAAGTAAATATTAAACTAAATAGTCTTTATGTTTTTTAATCTATCTACTTACCTATTTATCTGTGCATCTATTTAATAGTTTAGCTAGATATTAAAAATGATATTCATATAGAAAAAAACAAAATAACCCATGAAGTAAAGCATTTTTTTTTTCATTTATCTTTTTAAAGTTTTCCTTATATTGACCTATTATTAAAGGAATTTAAATTATGAAGTAAAGTAAATTATTTTTTCATTTATCTTTTTGAAGCTTTCTTATATTGATCTAAGCTAATAATTAGAGGAATTCCAACCATTATACAAATTTCAATATGAAGTAAAAGTAAAGATTTATATTTTCCTTTATCTTTTTAAAAATTTCCTTTTATTAATCTAAGTTAATGAAAGGAATGCCCACAATTATACAAATTTGAATTAATTAATTCATAATAATTTCAAATGTTGATATAATATATAATAATGTCTATATTTTAAACTATCATAGATATCTTAAATACATTTAACCAAAAAATGTCAAGATATATTAGTATAGGCACCTTGAGATTGATATCTCTTAACTTTTAGATAGATGTATTTAAGATATCTATAGTAATGCCAATTGAAGGACTCTTTCCTATGGTCTTGCTCCATTTTTCCTTGGTATTTGCATGCATTTATCACACACTCAAAAATGCCTTATCTCAGGGTGTATGAACACACTATGTGGAGTGCTAGAGGTGCACAGTTTCAAACTCCCCCAAGGGATGGACACCAAGGCTAGAGAATTATTTAAAGCAGCTAGATTTATATGCCTTCACTCCCCAAATGTTGTGCCTTGCCCTTGTCACTGCTCTCCCAGAGCTTTCCATCCCCTTTAAAACTCTTCCTGCCCCAATGGAATGATGTGATTCCTACCCTCAGTAATTGTGTCATGGGTGGAGATTATATTTTTGCTTCTCTCTCTTGTTTTGGCTCACCTTTGTGTATTTGGCCATTGTTCTCTATTTTGTCTCGGTAATTGACCTATTTATCATTAGCATCAAATATTGCATTAGCTATCATTTGCATTTGTCTAACACACTTGAGTAATGTCCCTATCACTTATTTCTTCTATTAATTAAATAAATTTATATTTATTTAATTAATTCATTATCTATTTCTTCTATTTTCTCTAAGCTATAATTAAATAATCTTTAATTATTTAATTATCTTCTTTCTATCTATTTTAATTAAATAAATCTTATTTAGTTAATTAAAAATCCCTTCATAAGCCCACTTTCCAATTAATTAAATAAATTTTATTTATTTAATTCATTTTTCTTATCATTTATCTCAATGAGCCGACATGTGTGCCTCTTTCATTTAAAAAGATAAGTGGTGCTACAACTACAACTTTCATTTAATATCTTTCACATGTACTTTTTATGTACATGGTCACACATAAGCCTTAGCTTCCCTCCACTTGTCATCTACACATTCACCTATGATTATCCTTTTAATCTTAGCCATTCACATAGCCACCAAATCTCTACCATTGATTGATTTTGGTTGAGCTCTATATAAACACCCTCTCATTCCATACTACATCATATCCAACATTCATATAGAGTCTACATTATCATCTTGAGCATATTGAGCATTTAAGCATCCATCTATCAAATTAGCATTTTATCATTATCATCCATCATGGCAACTTTGATCTTCATAGTTGTTCATTATTGAAGAAGCAATCCACATCATAAACAATGAATCATACAATCTAGGTGATATTGTTTTTGAATTGCATGCTTTTGATTTCATTTGGATTAGATTCTTTAATGATGGCAGGGTTAGGTTTTCATGGTTATGCTTGATCTTATTAACCTAATTTTTACCTATCACATTTTGGCATGATTGGTGGGACCTACGTCCTTGATTAACTTTGCTATTTGAAGTTGTTTTTGTGAAGATTAGATTTTCTGAGCACTTACGGCAAGTTCCAGTCACTTTTGAGTGAAAACCAGTCATTGTCTGCACAAATGCATCACTTTTGAGCTCAAACCTACCGCTTTTAGCCTTCCTGGGATTGCTTCCAAGTGAACAGTAGTTGCTTAGTGCCTTTTTTGCATCACTTACAAGCTAAGAATGGTCATTTATTATCTTTTCTACATCACTTTTAATCTAACAGTGATAACTTTTAGCTATCTGGATCACTTTCTACAAAACTAGGGTTTTTGTTATTTTTTTTTCTCACAGATCTAAGTCGCTTATGACCCGTAATCAGTCACTTGTTGCTTTTTCGCATCGCTTATGAGCTTTATCATTTCACATCTGGAATTACTGGCATCGCTTATGATCTATAAGATTTCACCTATGCAGAATATAGATCACTCTTGATCAACAGTTGATCGCCTCTAGTAACTCTGTTGCTTTCAGTCTATATCATTTGTAGTTTGGTTTTCTTGGTTACTAATTGGGTATTTGTGCAGCATCTTATCAATTGTCCAAGAAAAGGAGGTTATGAAACTACTAACATATCTTTTGCAGCTTTGATCAGTCTAAGACTTGTGGTTTTTCACTAATTTAGGAACATTTGGGCTTGGTGCTTAAAAAGAATCATTGCTTGCTCCATGCTTGATTTATCTTTCTTGATTGCTTGCATGTGCTTGATTGTAACCCAAATTTAATAGAAAAAGTATCCTCTCCCCTTGCCTATCAAATGGATCTTGGGTGTATGAGAACTTGTTATTATCTTTAGAGGGCCTGTCTTCCTAGTGTGAGAAGGGATACGACCCAAGCGGTAACAGGCTAAAGCCAAGTCCTTTCGAACCGCTATATAAGAAACGTGTTTGTTTCAAAATCCACAAACAATGGGTGTTGTTGTGTTATACCGACAACCAACCTCCTCTAAAACCCTCCAAGGCATAACCCTTGAAGGCTAGGAGACTCCATAACGAAGAGTAGCACTGCCATACGTATAGCCACTCAAATGGATGCCCGCATTAGCAACCTTGTGTAGTAGCCAAAAATTTTCTATTTGTTGATGCAAAAGGTCAGACCTTTGAAGCTACCTTGATTCACGAGGTTCTTAGAAGAGATAGCAGGGACAATCCTAAGGTTTGGTGGGGGGACAAGCCTTGGGAAACCTGGATCTTAGTATGTGTGAGAAGTGTGTGCCGTGGAGGGGAGCCGGTGCTACCAAGATCCTAAAGCTATGCACTTTGAATAAGCATAGCTAGGGGACTCAACAAATACAGTCCTTTCCTAGCCTAGGTTGTACAAGTTTGTTATTGTTGTGAGTGTGAGTGACTAAAATTACTATTTTCTTGTCAAAAAACACAAATTAGACATATTTCCTAATAGACATAGTCACCTTTAAGCTTTAACTACCTGCATACAGATAAATCAGATCACTTTTAATCAATAGTCAGTCACCTTTTGCATAAACTGAATTGCCTTTGAACAACATTTGCTCGCCTACGGTCTAAACTGTGTTGCCTTTGATCAATAGTAAATTGTTTTTGAGTCAATACTGATCACCTATAGTAAATTAGCTCACCTCTGGTTAATACTGTAGCTTGTTACCTGAACCAAAAACCATATCACTTTTAAGCTATTATCAGTTGCTTTTGGCCTTTTTTGAGTCGCAGCTGAGCTATTATCTGTCACCTATGGTTAATTACCAGCAAATCTTACTGACTCAGTTAAACTAATTACATTTCCAGCTTGCTTAGCCTCAGCATTATCTTTCAGACCTATCTCTGATCATTTGCAAATACCTAGACTTTGTCTCCTACTTTGAGCTTATCAACCAATTAGACTTGGTGAACTTTTCATCTTTTTGAGATCCCAAACCAGCAAACCAAACATCAATCAATCAACCCAATCAATCAACAAAACAACATCTTTTGGCTTTAGCCTTAGTGACATCAGCAAAATAGCGGCCTTAGCAAACAAGTTTTCCCTTGAGTGTGTGAGCTATTCTCTAGGGAAGTTCAACCAACAAATAGCAACCAAGAAACCCAACAACAACAAAGCAAACAACAAACTAGCACAACAATCAGCAGACCATCATCTTTTTGGGTCTCAAAACCTTGACAAGCTAAAGTTCAATTTTTAACATCAACCATCATGCCTCAAACTAGGAGTCAATATAGAGCTGAAATGGAAGCAAAACTTTGAGCTGAGATGGAAGCCAATATGCAATAATCATGATCAACACCTCTTAGAGATGCAACTCAATTTACAACTGGCATGCCTCCTCACATGTTTGTGCCCCATGGATACACTATTGGAGAGTCATCTCATCAAGTGCAATTACACCCTTTCACAACGACTTATGAAGAACATTCCCAATAGGATTTATCTGACTATCAAGACACACATATATGGGACCAAGTTGAGAAGCTTGTTTTATTAGATCCTAATTGTTACTTCTTACAACTTGCCCACATGGGAGCCAAACTACCAAGAGACTTTGACATATCTACTATTCAAAAACATGATCCAAGCACTCCCATTGTTATTGCAAAGGGACCATCCACTATAGCCACACCATCCCATACCATATTACAAACTCCATCTTCCAACCCATCTCTTTCATTTCCTATTGTTACTTCATTCGACCCACCACGCTTAGAGTACACTTTAGAACCTTTGATAACCCCTACCAATGTACTCCCTTTCCTTTCACAAAATCTGAACATGCCATCTTTCAAGGTGTCACAACATACTCCTTCTCCTACCATGACTATATCTGTGCCTCAAGCAACATTAGCTATCCATGTTGTCCAAGTGCAAAATCCTCAAACGTCACAATCTATTCCCATATCCCATACTTCGCAAGCTTCCCAAGCTCTCCAAATAAAACAAACTATCCAAGCTTCACAACCATTCCAATCCACTACTCCAATTGCATCACATGTATCCCATATTCCTACCATGGCTAATATGATATCCACTATCTCCATGGATCCATCTAATGTGTCATACAATCCTAATCTTAGTCTCATTGACATGAGTGACCCGCCTATTGTTTCACAAGTCAATCCTAATGCTATGGTCTCTTATGTTGATTAGTTTACATCAATTCCACCATCTTCTTATAATCCTTCACAAACCATCAATCTGTCTTATACTACCCAAGGATTACCCATCATCACCCAACATATGACATATACCAATCACCATGTTGTCCAAATACAAACCCAAATGTCCATCCTTCTTCCGCATCCACCAATCCTTCCATCACTTACCATATCACAAATCCAACTCTAAATTCACAACCATTGACCAATGCCAATCCATCTTCCACTTTCCATGTGATACAAAACCTTGGTGCTAATTCATTGCAATATACCCAACAACCGCTTGTTTCTCAAGGACAGCAATCCTCAAATACATATGTGTCACATACCAATCCTTTGACATATATTGTGAGTACGCAACCTCAACAAACGATCATGGCTTCATATATCCCACAACAACAACCTCAATATATATCATACTACACTTCACCTCCCAACCAACCACCCCCCTTGCAACAACAACAATTATCTGCAACGGATGTTCAACAAATGATTAACCAAGCTGTAGGACAAAACAAGAAGATGTTTACCTTAGAAAACATATGCGCTTATCCGTTTGACAAGTCACTTCATATGACACCTTTTCCGCCACACTTTGAAATTTCACAGTTTGACATATACAGAGGAAAAGGAAATCTAGAAGACCATCTTAGAGCATTCTTTGTCACATGTCTTGATGTTGCTCAAGATGATACATATCTTCTGAGACTATTTCCGCAAAGCTTAGTGGGACAAGCTCTTGAATGGTTCTCTCATTTACATCCGGTATTAAGTCTTTTGCGGAGTTAGCAAACAAATTTCAATCACACTTCGCTTTTAACATTGAACATGAAGTGAACATGAACGACCTTGTCAACAACAAACAATGCAATGGTGAAGCCTTCTCTTCATTTACTCAATGATGGTGTAACATGGATAGAAAACTATCATGGGAAATACCTGAAAAATAACAACTCGATATCTTTGTTCAAAATATTCATCCCGACCTAGATCATTCCAACTACAATTACAAAGTGCTAGCACCTTTGATGAACTTGTTTCCAAAGGAAACATCATTCAACATGCTTTAATTGCTAAAGGCACTATCAAGATTTTTCACGATAACAAAGACTATTGTCAAAATTCCAACGATAAGTCTTGCTTTTGGAACAAGAACAAGAATGTTGTCAGTGATGGTGTTGTAGATGCAAAGAACATACAAATAATGAAAGCTCATATCAACATTCAAGCTGCCTCTACAACAACTCAACCTTTTCAACGAACTCGACAATGACAAACTTCAAATCCCCACCGACAGTTTACACCATTAGTAGAACCTATGGAAGTTGTCTTTCGAAAGCTTCTCCAAGTGGTTGATATCTGTTGGCAAGAGACACTATGTGGCTTCTTGAGTGTTGTCATTGATGGCAACAAAGTCCATCCCACACATCCGTAGGACATGGTATGACCATACCGAATGACAGACTGAAGTGTATCTTAGTCTGATAAGCAGGTCCGGATCTCTCAAAGGAAGTATCTCAGTAAAGCGTGGACTTGGGGAAGTCAAGTGGAGTACCTTGACTAATATATTCCAGAGATTATGCCTTTGGTGATGTAAGAGTGAAAAGATATGAACACCTAAGTGTTGGGTTCCTATTTGGCAGAGTAGACTAAGGAAGAACTGACCGTCAGAGCATCAGACCTTTTTTCGGATGAGTTATTGATGGTGGTCAAGTTTCTTGAGGAATCATCCTTCTCTGGCCGACATGTTTGATGACTTCTTTAATTATCATTTTGATATGCGTCACCTAATAAGCAAGGATTCAGCCGACATACCAGAGTTTGGGAAAATGTTAAGTATTCTGGATGCCGACTAGAAAGATGATGGAAATCATTGATGCAGATATATATACCAGATTGATTTCACTATGAAAGTGTGTGTGGAACATTGTGTTGTGCGAAGAAAAGTAGAGAGTAGTGTGGAAACAACAATAAAGGTCTGGTATGTGACAGGACAATAGCACTAAGGCAGAGGAAGAATGAAGTGCAGTAGATCAGTGTATTGAGCTTAATCAGAACTGAACATAAGCACATGTGGATGCTTCTCATTAGTTCAAGTATCTAGTTTACTTCTATAAACTATTGTAGGCAGTGAGCCTCTTGTGAGCAGTGTGCTCGGGTAGTGAGCCCTAATTGGCAAGTTCCATTTTGTACTACCTTATTCTTTTAACAGAGAATACAATCTTGGGTTAATCACCCTTTGGTTTTTTCCCTTAACAGGGTTTTCCACGTCAAAAATATTTTGTCATGTGTGTTAAGTTTATTTCTGCTTCCATTGTTATGTATGCTGATATGATTTGATATTGCTCTAATTGCTAAAGAAGAAAAGAAAGTCAAATAATTAAGATAACTGATTCATCCCCCCCTCTCAGTTATCAACAATTGGTATCAGAGCTAAGTTCCTCCAAATAGAGCCTAACAGCTTGAGGAAGATCTAGGAATTCCAATGGATGTGTATGGTATGAGGGAACAACTTCAGTCTGCCCTAGATGATCTTCAGTATTCTCACTCTGAAGTCAATGAATTGAAGGAAAGACTCAAACAAGCTGATGATTTCATAAATGAACTAAAAGAGAAACTAAGTATCTCTATGAAAAAGAGAAAGGAGCTACTTCAATAGTTAGCAAGTCAAAGTGAAGCAAATAATATTGATGAAGATCTGAAAGAGAAGAACAAGTAATGTGAGAAGCTATCAAAAGAGGTCATTATGGTAAGACATGAAATGGAATCAAGAGTTATGAAATTCACTCAAGAAATTGAAGAGAAAAGAAAGACTGAAGATAATCTAAAACAATCTCTCAAGGAGAAGTTAGAAGACTGCCACAATATAGATATAATAATCAGGGATTTGGAATCTGATCTTGAAGAAGCTAGAGATAATGAACAACTTGAGAATCAGATTGACACTCTAAAAAGGGATCTTCAAACAACAAATGAATACAAAGAGAAATTCAAGATAAGTTCTACTCAGCTTGAAGTTCTTCTTGAAAGCCAAAAGAGGGTAGATGACAAGTAAGGATTGGGGTATGAGAAAGGTGAAAGCTCCAGATCCGGTCAGAAGAACTTTGGATCAGGAAATCCAAGGAACAGGCCTAGAAGATCTCCAGTAAGGCAACCTAATGCTCAAAGATATCCATCCTTCAATGGATACTGCCACAACTGCAATAACTTTGGTCATAAAGCAAATTAGTGTAGAAGAAGAATGAATCAGACTAATTCATCCTTCTCCAGATAGTGTTTCAATTGCAAAAGGTATGGTCACAAATCTCATGAGTGTAGAAATATGCAAATGAACAATTCATTCAATGGAAGATGCTTTACATGCAATAGAATGGGACATATGGCTAGTCAATGTTGATCAAGAGGATATCAGTCAAATATGCAAAGAAATGTTGTTTTCTACAATTGCAATAGATCCAGTCACATTGGCAAATTCTGTAGAAGTAAGAATCAGGACAAAAAGGGTCTGGTACATCATAATCAAAACCAAGACAAAGGAAAAGGAAAAGTGAATGTGGATGAAATTCAAAGGGAGATGAACAAGATTTGGGTGAAGAGGAGTATAAAAAATGTTGAGGATGGATCTGCACCAGAATTTGATGCTGATATTCCTTCCAGAAACTAAATAGATGAGCTCTGGCTCAGGGGGAGTCACAAAAGAAAACAATTTCCCCTAGCCAGTTAATTGGTGCCTGAAATTGGCACATGGAAGGTTGCAGATTAAAAGGGCTCTCAGAGAAACATATAAATAATCCTTGGTAAAGATATGGAAGATCCGCAAGAAGCTTAGAAGATTGATCCGGTTCAATAGTCATCCGGTAAGAAGCAGGATTTTCACAGTTAGATCTGGCATGATTCAAAATTGAGAAATCTTGATCTGTGGATAGATCAAATGATTGGGGAAAGGAAGATAGATTGTCATTAATCACCGAGAATAACTCCAAGTGTATCTCAGTGATCCAGAAAAGATCTTTTTCAGAATAAGGAGAACAAGGCAACCAGAATGACTTAAGTTGCGCATTTATTACAATGTGGAATTAGGGTTTTCTCAAAGATAAAAGGGTTCATTTGCTCGTCATTTGCACATTTGCATTAGTGAAAAATATAAGAAGAGGTCTGCAAACAAGTTTGCTTCATCTCTGTCAAGGATCAATCATAGAATTCAAGTCAACCAGTAATCTTTTCAGCTCATTTCATGAACCCTAAAAGTGTAAAAGGTATTTTCCGTTCTTGAAATCTCTCTCTGAATCTTTTGAAAGATGACTACTCTGAATGTTGTGAAAATCACTGATAGGGCATGTCCTAAATTCAAGAAAAATCCCTACAAATCCCTAGAAGTTGATCCCCTAGGCGCATTTTCTAGCATTCTGCATGGGGTTTTGCATGTAGAAGATGTTAGGGCATACATTCATGTGAACATTGAAGAATTTGGGGAATCCAAGCTGATGGATATCTACCACAAGCAATTAATAGATGATTCATTTGAACTCAAACCACAGTACAAGGCTATCCGGGACAAACATTTTGCACAGTGCATTGATTTCCCCTGTTTCGTAGAAGATGAATGGGTCCAGTATATTCTGAGCTGAGTGCATGACAGCTTCATGTGGTTGAATAGGCCGTTTAAGATCACTAAAGATACCATTAGGGCGGTAACCGGATTACACTCATCCGGTGGGATGACTACTCTCAAATCTGTCAAAAACCAAATTGTAAGTGAGGCTACGGATCAAAATTTGATAAAAGAGCAATGACAATTGAGGATATCATAGATCCGGATATCAAGTTTTTCGCCATGATAATTGGCTACAAGATACATCACTCCAGCAGAGAGAATTTTATTTCTGGAACAATAATTTACACTGCTTATGAAATGTTAAGGAAGAATGTTGACTATGATCTCTATGAGCTCCTTCTAAACCAACTTTTGGAGAATCTGTAGAAGATAAAGAAGGACAAGAAGAACTCTTTCAAATATGGTGGCTTGATACTTTGTTTATTCTTCTATTACATGAATGAGCTACCTAGATCTAGTGGCTGGATATGGCAAAATGACAGACCTATTGCCATACAAATCAGGGATTATTTGCATGGGCTTGGTGATGCCAAGGCACAAAACACAGCACTGTGGGGTTACTTCAAAAACTTCCAAAGCTTGATGCAGGCTAGAGAAAGAATCCCCTAATCATTGGTTGAAAAGTATAAGGATACAGTATGCTTTATGGTAGAAACTGATCAGTGCCTAATGGAGACAGTGGAGCCAAGGATAGTCTGGATCATGCTAATGGGGTAAGAAGTAGATGAGAAAATTGTAGAGCTACATGTTCAACACATGCTAAGTCAACCCAAGGATCCTAAGACAGAAAGGTTTGGAACATTTGAAGAGTTGAGTGTGAAGATTCATGTGGAGCTAAGAGAACCATAAATGAAAAGAAAAGTGAGGAGATAACTTGAAGAATTTGCCAAGAGGCATGGAATTTCAAAGGAGGCACTTGATGCAAATAGAGAAAAGATGGAAAGGGTAGAAAAAGAAAGATAATAAACTGAAAAAGAAAGTGCTCCGGTGCAAGCCCCCTCCCGGACCAGATCCTCCAAGAGCTTTGCACCTGCCACCTCTAAGAGCCAGAAAGCATCAAAATTGGAAGTCAGGACATCTGGAAAGGGAGAGAAGAGAACTAAGACAAAGGCCACAAGGTCTTACATCAGTCAGAAGGATGATGAATAGACAAAATCTGATGAGGAGATCAAGAAAGTGAAGAAGAAGAAGAAGAAATCTAGTGAAGCAGAGGCAGAAGAGTTTGTTGAAAGGCCCACTCTGTCCATTGATGATGTAGTCAAATGAGTCACTGTGGATGGGAACCTAAAACCAATGACTGAATTCTATGATGATTATAATGAAGCTGACCAGAAGACCTTGCAAGAAGCTATAGTCAAGTATCTGAATATCTATAATAAGGCATTTATTGAAATCATATCTCTAATTCCTAAGAGCCTAGAGAAGGAACTAGAAATAAGGAAGAACAATGCTAAGGCAAAGGACCTTGAGATCTGGGAACAGATAGCTATTCATCTCTATCCTTCAATCACTCAGAAACAAATGAATATGATCTTCAAAGATTGCAAGGATGAGTTTCGGAGCAAAGCTAGAATGAATCAGCTTATGCTTGGAGAGACTGACAAAGTGGCAAAAGAAATAGAAGAGATCCTCTGGAATGCCTACAAAAGATTCAATATTCCTGTTATAGAGGACTTAGGTGATGAACCCTCTGTCATGGATGATGAAGGACTCAGTACTTCAAAGGAAGTTCCTACAGATAAAATTACAGAAGTTTCAAAAGAAATAGGTGAGGAGAAAACTAAGGACCTGGATTCCTCTGCTCTAGAAGAGGAAGTCCATAAAGAAGCAAACATCTCTCCTTCGGTTTCCCCTCCAGACTCCAGATCTAAAGGAGAAGAAAGATTAGAGGAGAAAACCAGTCAAGAAGAAGGAGTAAAGGAAAAAGAAAAAGACCAAATAGAGAAGACCCTAGACTGAGATTGTAGAAGGAAAGAAGACTCTGTCTCCGGCAAGAGACACTACAGAAACTATCAAAGATTTCTTTACCAAAGAGATGATGGAATTTGATGAACTGGAACTGCTTCAAGGTCCATTCAATTTTGATTCCCTCTCCCTGGTTCAAACCATGAAGCTAGCATCCTTTACTCAAGCAAAGGCAAAAGAAAAACTTCTGAAGTCTCACATGGAAGACTATGAGCTCATATAAACTACATCCGGTGTATTGGAGAAGATCATGCCATCCTTCCAAAAGGATCCTTTGGCCTCCACATCTGGTAATCTAAAGTCTCTTGTAAATTTTGTTCATACGCATTTTGATTCCTTAGAGAAGTCAGCAGAAGAAAAGGTCTGAAAGGAGTTTTTGGGAAAGAGATTCTCTGAAGTACAAGGACTAATAACCAATGATAGGAGAGTTATGGATATTGGAGTAAAGAGCTTAGAAAATGCTCTTAAAGATGGTGGAGATATATATAAATTTTGTTTATCCTGGCCTAAAGTGACCAAGGACATTGAGAAGAAAGTAAAAGAGCAAGAGGATAAATTTTTAAGTTTATCTCAAAGTTTTGATCCTCTCTCCTCTTCCATAATCAATCAAGAGTGTCAGACTATTGCAATCACAAATGAAATAAAGAAGCTTGAGAAGGAGAAGAAAAATAGGATAAACAGGTTAAGTGAACTTAGAGGGATCATTATCCCTAAGTTAGAGGCTATGCATGAAGCCCTAACTGATGCTCAGGCCACAACCCAGACTAGTGATCAGACAGATCTCAAGAAGGCAAAAGCTTTTGCATTCCTATTGAGTGGTCACATCTCAATTTTGGATAGGATGAAGCAGAGTTGGGTGACAGAAGTTGTACAGTTGAAGAATACTTTTGCAGATATACTTAAGTATATGTAAGTACAACTTGTATATATACTTATGCGGATATGTATAGATAATTTTTTTAAATTTTTTTTTGGTGTACAGATTCTACCCTTTGTCATTGATGTCAAAGGGGGAGTGAGGAGCAGTGAAAAATGTAGCATCTAGCTAAGGGGGAGCTCCGGAAAAGTGTACATTAGAATAGAGCATCAGCCAAGGGGGAGTACAATATGACACTTAGTCATTTTTCACTAATTGTTGCCATCAATGCCAAAGGGGGAGATTGTTGGCAAGAGACACTATGTGGCTTCTTGAGTGTTGTCATTGATGGCAACAAAGTCCATCCCACACATTCATAGGACATGGTATGACCATATCAGAAGATAGACTGAAGTGTATCTTGGTCTGGTAAGCAAGAACAGAGTATGTAGCAAGGTCTGACAGTCAAGTCCAGATCTCTCAGAGGAAGTATCTCAGTAAAGACAGACTTGGGGAAGTCAAGTGGAGTACCTTGACTAATATATTCTAGAGATTGAGCCTCCGGTGATGTAAGAGTGAAAAGATATGAACACCTAAGTGTTGGATTCCTATTTGGCAGAGTAGATTGAGGAAGAACTGACCGTCAGAGCATCAGACCTTTTTCCAGATGAGTTATTAATGGTGATCGAGTTTCTTGAGGAATCATCCTTGGCTGACCGACATGTTTGATGACTTCTTTAACTATCTTTTTGATACACATCACCTAATAAGCAAGGATTCAGCTGACAAACCAGAGTTTGGGAAAATGTTGAGTATTCTGAATGCCGACTAGAAAGATGATTGAAATCATTGATGCGGATATATATACCAGATTGATTTCGCTATGAAAGTGTGTGTGGAACATTGTGTTGTGCAAAGAAAAGTAGAGAGTAGTGTGGAACTTGTTGGTTCCCAAAAATGCAGGTTGCTAACCCTAAGAGGATGCTAGACTCTATGTTTGGATTTGTAATGTTTTTGGACCAATTGACAGAGCTATTAGCTCCCTACACTTCAGGTCCTGCAAACCTAGGCGGGTGTACCTTTGTAACTAAAGCAGAATGAACACTATATGACTTGATTGGATTAGTAAATCTATCACAATGGCATAAAATGTAATAGACGCAGTCCACAGATTATCTCCTACTCCTAATGTACTAACTTGAAATAGAAATATTTTGAATATGAGTTTGGATAGTAATGACTAGTGCCTACTTCTATTGGGCTATGGAGTCGGTAAATGG
This sequence comes from Cunninghamia lanceolata, assembly GCA_027924645.1. Lineage (NCBI taxonomy): Eukaryota > Viridiplantae > Streptophyta > Pinopsida > Cupressales > Cupressaceae > Cunninghamia > Cunninghamia lanceolata. Next base: position 956,126 of record BSBN01000181.1, read on the forward strand.
ATGAAGATCTAATGGAAACGGATGTATGAGGTAAGTGGATCTACTTCACAGTTTAACTCAAACTTGTAAGGCACATGGGATGTTTGCACCTTATGCAAATGTGCAAGAATGTCAGTTATAATGCTCTTCTTATACTATCCCAATGATATTCCCCATATTACTGTGAACAACTGAGAGGATGTTTAATTCTAGTAATAAGGGAATTTAGACCAGATTTGTTTTGTAGAAAGGATTTACCTCTTGGCAGAGACCTTATGACAATTCTGATCAACTTCTTTATAGAAACCAACCAATTCGGACAAACTGAATCAACAAATGTGACCAGATAAATCAACAATATTCTTGATACGATAATTTAAATAATACGGAAAAACCATTCTGGAGACAACATTACAACATTTAGGATTTAATATTAACATTACAGCTGAATACTAAAAATAGATAACTGAATTGAAGCATTCCGTTCCATTAATGAAAAAATGTGTATGTATTAGTTCTGATCAAGCATTAATGAAAAAATGTGTATGTATTAGTTCTGATCAGGCGAATGGGTGGAGTGGAATTAAATAATTTCCTACTGCTACCCTAAATCTACTGATGTCTTCTAATCTACTCTTTTTTTGTTTATTTACTTCTCTTCATCTGGCATATATACATGATATCTTCTAGGGTTATGACCTTCTGATTTCCAGTGCAACCTTTGGTATACTTTTTCGTTTAATCAATTATCTTTAATATTTAATCTGACCTTTACTATCACATAATAAAGTAATGCTTTAATCTTCATTCTATCTCTCAATGATATTTCTGGATGTGCTTTCACCTTTGTTTGACAAAATGAATTCATTTAGGTAAAATAACTCCCATTTAACCTCCTCAGTGATAAATACTTCACCTTGAATGAAAATGGAATATGTCCAATTTATAACCCTTCAAGTGGAAAATATTTTAGTTTTCCTATGAAGGTATTTTACCACTTATAACATCTTCACTTTAATATTTTTCCCTTGGCATTTCATAAAATCTTTACCTTATGAGAAACTTTTTACTCCAAGCCTTAACCATCAAGTAAATCTTTATTCCGCATTAAATAATTTCTTCAAAGGAATTTTACCAAAATATTAAATTCTTCCAGTAGTCTTGTAAGTGATTTTACTCATAAAATGTTCCACTTTATAATTCTTCAGGTGAAAAATACTTTCATAGGATGTCATATGCTTTTCCAGAAAATATTCTTTTAGGTAAACTAATTACCTATTTAGTTGATTCTTCTGGGAAAATTTTTTACCTCCAAGTGAAGCATCAACTATAAAAATCTTCATTAGGTATATTTATTTTGTTTTTCCTACAAATTATTTCCCACTTGACAACATTTTCCATAAAAGTGTGAAATTCAAATTTATTTCACTATAGTCTCATTCCATTTGATTTTTTATATGCACCTTTTGCCGATATTCATTTCCCTTTTGAAATAAATTCTCACTTTTAATAATTCTTTTACCTCACGGTTTCCAGCATACGGTATCGATAAGATGTATAAGATCGGTGTGATCTAAATAATCTTTGCCAAAAGCAATTGTCTCCCCGAAAAGTTGTCCATTGGCAAGAAACTTAAGATCGGTGTGAATTAAAAATTTTGCTCCGACTTCAAATGTCATGCCGATACGTGAGTTTAGGGTTTCTTGCCCTATTTGCTTGCTTCAAGTACCGTGGATGCTGGCAACCATCATGGAACCTAGTTTTATGTTTGTAATTTTGGCACTCTGAGATAACATATCTCTCTGAATCATTCCATTAAACAACTCATATGTTTTATTTTTATGCTCCGTTATTAGCACACATGCCTATCAAGGCATTCGCAACTACAATATCTGAAGAAAAAATCCCTCTTCCATTACACTTCGATGGATGTCCATACACTATTTCAAGTCTCCCATTCTAATACAGGTGGGAAGGATGCTGGCAAATATGAACTGATCAGGTTGGAAATCCATTTTTTTACATATGGTGAAATATGTGTCTGCCTCGTATTTGATCCACAGTCTTTCCCGAACAACACCATAGAATGATATAATATTGGGATGATGGAGTTGACCTAGAATAGAAGCCTCTTTCTAGAAGTCTACTATCATTTGTTCTTGCTCTGTATACCTTCCTTCAAAACAACTGGCTTTGATCTGCTTAATAGCAAAATCTGATCCCTTCCATTTTCTATGATAATCTGTTCCATACGTGCCAGAGCCAAGCTCTCGTATTTCTTATTATTTGCAAACCTTTAACCAATGCTTGTATTTTATGAATTTTAGTAGGTTTATTCACATCAAATGATCTGATTATAATCATGTTGCGTGGAGCAACGAGATTATGCTCAGGAATATTCAACTAGAGCGTCAATGTTGTATTTTAGTTGTGCAGATATTGATATCACTGGAGCTCCATCTTTATATCACATTTATCATCACAATCTAGTGTTTCTGAAAATACTCAAGACCTTCTTCTTTAATATTTTGTATAGTGGGAGAGTACATAAGAAACTGTCATTGTTGTCATTCCTACATCTTGCTATCCATTGTTTCCATTAGAAACATATTTGAAGCATGAGATACATGATAGCCATCTGTGAGTTTTATAGCTACTAGTCATTTCCTTTGCATTTTCTCCAGGTTTGTAACCCAATTCATTTCTGCAAATGTATCTACAGGATGCGAAACATTCTCCCCACTAGTGTCAAAGGGGATATCCTCATAAGCATCGAAGTTAATGCCAGTATTTTCCTACTTTTATGGCTTCTTCCTAACATATAGAAACAAGAGCCTCCATTGTGCACACCTGGGACTTTTGACACCAATGCCAAACCCTAATGTTTCAATCTGCTTCAGAACTTGAATTGCCACTCCTACAACAGCCATCGTGCATCACAAGTTGGATCCCCTATGTGGGTCCGACTAAATTTTTTTTTGTTTTGAAATAAGTTTTTGTCTTGGATTGTCCTGACACTGCATTAGTGTGTTCATGAGGTGTGAAAATGAAATAGGTTTTCATCAGAATCTTCTTTCTGGCACTTTGTACAGTGAGCAAAACAGGCTAGGTAGCCTCCAAAATTGCCCTAGAAAACTGATCAAAACCTCTCCCGGAGCCACGAAAATGCACAAACTTGTAGATTTTTGACCCGAGAATTCAACGCAACAAATGGTTCAGCATGAATTTATTAGGATTAAAAGCTACTCGCAATCAAAGTAGCTCACTCAGCATGTTTTGCACCTATTTAAACTCAACTGAAACATGTCATCTTACCTCTTTGGAAAAATATCAAATTTTATATGGAGAAGCTTCCATCCTGGGGATTAGTTCATTTAGGTTACGTGAACTTGCATACAAAAGGATTTTTCATCATTCCTCTTCCTTCACAAAATATCAGGTGCTAAAGTTGACCTCTTTGAAGCTGCCTGGGAACGCAGTCACAGAGCTGTGTAAAACCCTTTTGGATTTGATTTTGAAAAAATATCAAACGGAGTGCTAGGATTTTGAGAATTGGCATGAAGGTACATTAATATGGGAAGAATTTGAGACACCAATTGGTTTGTCATGAACATGACCGAATTCCTAGATATTAGGTTCCAAAGTGAACCCTTGAAAACTACACTTGTCAAAACCTGATTCGAGCTCACAAACTTGTAATTTTAAAAACCCATTAAATCTCTTCCTAGGAAGTTGTAACTAGAAAGTTGAGTTCATTTAGGCTTGATGAGTGCGTGTGCAAGAGGATTCTTTGCCATCCATCTTCTGTCATGAAATGTTAAGGGCCAAAGTTGACCTCTCCGCAACTTTCTGGAAATGCAGATATGGCAACTGAGCTTTTTACATTTGCTTTTGATTTTGAAAAAATAGCAAACGAGATGTTGGGGTCCCAAAAATTGGTATGAAGGTACATTATTATGAGGGGAATACAGAACACTGATTAGTTTGTCAGGATCATCATTCAGCTGCCAGATATCAACCTCCAAAGTTGGCCTCTCGGGCTGATTTCACATTATGCAAATAACAAACCTTACCAGAACCCTCCAACTTGGTTCTTCTAAATCTAGTCAAAATTGATCGTAGGAAGCTGAAATCAAGTGTGCTCACTTACATATGGCAGACAAACATGTTTGTGAAATGATTTTGCATGACGACGAACCGGCTCCAAATCATAATGCTTCAAAGTAGGCCACTTAAGCATATTGTGCAGGTGTATCTATGAGTGTTGAAATTGATTTCTACATATGGGAACCTAAAATTTTGCAAAAATTGGTATGAAATTTTAGGTCCCAACAGAACCAGCAATAAAGGTCCGGTATGTGATAGAACAACAACACTAAGGCAGAGGAAGAATGAAGTGCAGTAGATCAGTGTATTGAGCTTAACTGGAACTAAACCTAAGCACATGTGGGTGCTTCTCATCAGTTCAAGTATCTAGTTTACTTCTATAAACTATTGTAGGTAGTGAGCCTCTTGTGAGTAGTGTGCTTGGGCAGTGAGCCCTAATTGGCAAGTGCCATTTTGTACTACCTTATTCTTTTAACAGAGAATACAATCTTGGGTTAATCACCCCGTGGTTTTTTCCCTTAACAGGGTTTTCCACGTCAAAAATATTTTGTCATGTGTGTTAAGTTTATTTCTACTTCCATTGTTATGCATGCTGATATGATTTGATATTGCTCTAATTGCTAAAGAAGAAAAGAAAGTCAAATAATTGAGATAACTGATTCACCCTCCCCCCTCTCAGTTATCAACAATATCATGTCACCAGATGCACCTCCCAATAGTGAACCGCTCTTCAAAGCTCCTTGGTACAAAGAAATGTCATCTCATGGAATGCAATGACTAGAAGATATGAACAAAATGGATTTTTTGATAAGGCTTTAGAAACTTTCAAGCAAATACAATTGGTGGGTGTAAAGACAAATTCCACAACCTTAGCCAACATCCACCCTTCATATGCTAAAATGGGATATTTGGAACATGGTATGGACATCCATCAAAGCATAAAGGATATGGGAATTTTGTTAGATCTTGTAGTTGCAACTACCCTAGTAGACATGTATGCAAAGTGTGGAAGCATAGACAAGGTAAGTGAACTGTTTGACATGATGCCTCAATAAAATGCCATTTCATGGAATGCAATAATTGAAATATATGCAAAAAATGGATTTTTTGATAAGGCTTTATAAACTTTCGAGCAAATACAATTGGTGGGTGTAAAGCCAAATTCCACAACCTTAGCTAGTATCCTCCTTGCCTATGCCAAAATGAGATCTTTGGAACACAGTATGGACATCCATCAAAACATAAAAGATATGGGAATTTTGTTAGATGTTGTAGTTGCAACTGCCCTCAGAGACATGTAGCATAGACAAGACACGTGAACTGTTTGGCATGATGCCTCAAAGAAATGTCACCTCATGGAATGTAATGATTGAAAGATATGAACAAAATGGATTTTTTGATAAGGCTTTAGAAACTTTCAAGAAAATGCAATTGGCGGGTGTAAATCCAAATTCCAAAACCTTAGAAATGGTATCTTTGGAACACGGTATAAACATCCATTTTAGCATAAAGGATATAGGAATTTTGTCAAATGTTGTAGTTGCAACTACCCTGCAAGACATGTATGCAAAGTGTGGAAGCATATACAAGGAACATGAACTGTTTGACATGATGCCTTGAAGAAATGTTGTCTCATGGAATGCAATGATTGCAAGATATGCACAAAATGGATTTTTCATAAGGATTTAGAAACTTTCAAGAAAATGCACAAAAGAAACTTTCAACCAAATGCAATTGGCACGTCTAGAACCAAATTTCACAACCTTATCCAACATCCTCCTTGCCTATGCCAAAATGGGATCTGGGGAACATGGTGTGGACAACCATCAAAGCATAAAGGATATAGGAATTTTGTCACATGTTGTATTTGTAGCTTCCCTTGTAGACATGTATGGAAAGTGCGTGAATTGTTTGACATGATGCCTCAAAGAAATGCACATTATCATGGAATGCAATGATTGCAAGATATGCACAAAATGGATTATTTGAAAATGATTTATAAACTTTCAAGCAAATGCAATTGGCACGTGTAAAACAAAATTCCTGTAACGATAATTGATCATCATATTAAATATTTAATATAAACTGTCATACACATAATATCATGAATAGAACATCTAGTCTATATATAAAGCCATATAGGCATGTCCAAACAAAGCCATACAGGCATTTACAAAAATATACATCGGTAACATACAAAAGTATGAATACAAAGCCATCTAGGAATACAAACAATGTCCCAAAATCTAGTTTCCTCTAAACTTCTATCAAATAATTGGTGGCCCTTGCTTGGTCGTGAAGATGGAGAGCCAATCAGTGACTCATCCTCTCTCCCATTGAGTAGACCTCCTCGATAGATATTTTTGCATCTCCACCTGTTAATATAATCAAACAATATGCACATTAATATAAAAAACATGAAATATGTAACATCACATATGTAATCGATCACTTACCGCTACTTGATGATCCCTCTCAATCATCTTTTCTCTCTATCTTTGTCCGTAATTAGATGGGTTGGAGTTGTGACCTCTTGTGAGAAGAATCAAGAAGCAAAATTGAATAAAGATAAATATCATTTATGTACAAATGACATGAGATAAAATAAGAAATACAAAATGACATTTACATGTTACTAGCTCATACCTGGGTCAAAGGATTTGAAGACAACATGGCTACAACAATGCTTGCCTGTGCTGACTCATGAAGATGAGGAGGAGTCTCCATATTCAACATTTAAAAATAGAGTTCAAGGTTATTCGAACAAAATAGATACATAACATTATTTAAATGCATAATGATTACAAATGGTTAAATTTACCTTCGTATAAGTGGTTCTGCGTGCAGGGGACCAAGGAAATCATGGAGGTGCTGGTGAAGGTCCCTATTGAAATCATCAAATTGTCACTAAATAATATTACCATTGATATATGTACTATATTTACAATCATGTGATAAATTACATACCTACTGACTCAACCTCCTCTCATAACCCGCCAATGGATGGCTAACAAAGGTAGGATGAAGACTTTGACCCTAGAATTTCATTGTGCAGACAATTGTACATACATTAATTTTGACTTATAATATAGATAGTCATATAAAATTAATTACAAATTTAAAATAAGAATATATTAAATCAAGATGAAACTTGTAAAAAATTATGTGGGAGTTAATACCAAATGTATGTTGTAAGACATCATCTGTGAGAACAAGATCATCCAATATGGATGTGTCCACCACTGGATGTTGCCCTTGCATCACAGCATCCTACCAGAGTCCTGCTGCGAGTCCTGCGTCCCATATCCACAAAGGTTCCCGCATGAATTGGATAGATGTAGGGACAAATGACACTTACTACTCTCACCCTCATCAGCCTGGGTGAGATCATCATTGTGCTGTGCTAGAGACTATGTTAGAGCACTCAACGAATGTAGTGTCTCCACCTCAACACTCTCCTTCAGAGTTGAAGGGAGTGACACATGTGCTGGCTTCATCAGGGGTCTAGGTACACAGTTTTGGTCTTGCTGTGCCTCCTCTCTATCTTAGGTAGAGCCACCACCTCTACCCTGGAACTGTCGAATGTTAAAATAATTAGGAATCTTCTTGAGGATGAACTCGCAATGGAGTTTCCTCAAGAAATATTGTGGCATCTCATTGTTGTTGCATGGCCGCTCATTAAACACCATGTATCATCTGTCCCAAAATTTTTGGGATATATCTTCATTCCTACACCAATGAATAGGGAAGCGTTTGCAAGTCTCTTCTAATTTTTGGCCAGTTTTAGGATGATAAAGTGTGAACATAATGTAGATTTTATAGTTTTTTCGTCCTTCACTTGTTCATAAGATAATTTATCAGCATAGTATTGTTGACACTTCTCCCTATAGTCATGAAATTTGGTGATTTGGTTTGTCACCGATCCAGTGTGAGAAACAATCATCTTTAATGATTTTGCAAGTGCTCTCCTATGATCGGTGTTTGCACTTGGATTATTTAACATTTCAATTAGGGTGTGAAGATGTTTTTTATTTTCTTCTATTTGCCCTAAATAGTTTTCCTGTGTATCTCTTTCACGACGAGGACACGAAGGTGGGGGGTTTTGAGGGTTGTTTTGACCCTCCTCTACTGGATTTGTGTTTTGTGTTGCTTCATTGACTGTAAATTCAATATAAAAAACTAATCAAACATTGAAAAAGTAAAAAAATCTTTTCAAACTCATAAAAATTAATCAAACCCTACCTTCTTCAGCTGCTAGACCCTATATATTTGCTTCACGACATCTTTGAGAGCGGGTTTGGTGAGGTGGCATTGTGAAAACATCGACTACTCTTAGCACTTGCTTGATTTGCCCTTCCTTCAATGTGCTCACGCTATTTGACTTGTTTTTTCCTTAACAAACTGCAGTTATGGCCACGCGTATGAATGAAATGATATGTTTTTTATTTTATTTTATGACAGTTATAACGTGCTCGCATTATAGTCTGCATGGGACCAAAACATCATGTGGTGACTTTTTGGTCCCACAACTCCATGCACTTACCCTTGTGATTTGATTAATTAAATATATATAAATTATTTAATTAATGCTAGGAAAATTAACTTAATTAAATAATTAATAATTATTTAATTAATGTGGAAGAATAATGATGATGGATGAAATTATTTAAATAATTAGAATTATTTAATTAACGTGAAAGTATTAGAAAATGGATAATTAAGCTAGGAAGTAAGGTGATTTTTAGGTGTCTACAAGATAAAATAGTTTTAAGTCTCAAGTCCAAGGCTTTTGTAAAATTTTTTATAAGAAACATTAAGCAAGGTAATGGGCCTCCTTTTTTTAATGAATAAGGATCCCCTTCTTTGGGTAACAACTTAATGACTCCTTTGTTAATCTCACTACTAAGGGAGCCTTCAATAGTTGACCCTTTATAAACCTCAAATAGAATTTTGTTGACCCAATTCAGATTAGATTTATTAAACTCAACAAGAAACCCATCAAAGATAGGAGACTTATCATTCTTTAAATGATAAATAGCTTGTTTGATCTCATCTAAGGATAATTCATTCTCAAGACCACTAGAATCCATAGCCCCAATATTGCAAGGAACAACCCTAGAGATAATATCTCTAGCACTAGAAACAACATCATTGCCACTTGAAGAAAATAAACTATCATAAAAATTCTAAAAGGCCTCCTTATATTTTCCTCATCCTTAACCAAAACTCCTCCCACATCAATTGCAATAACCTTTTATTTTTTATTTTTTTTAAAACCTTTAAAAATTTAAAGAAAAACTTGGAACCCCTATCACATTTGACTACATCAACCTTGACCTCCACATTGCACCGCTGGCCTTATAGAATTGATCACATCTTGATTCTTAACCAATGTTTGAATTTTTAAGCCTCATACTATATCTTCACATCCCTTGGGTAGCTTTGTAACCCTTTTTCAACCTTGAGAAATTCTTCTTGCAACCTAGAAGCCTTGAGGGCTCTTTCCTTTTTCTTATTTTTACCAAAGAGCCTCATAAACTTAACAACCTTCATAGCATTATTCCATGTTTTCACATTAGAGCCCTTAGAGAACATGCAAAAAATTAACACCCATAGATTAGACATAGTACTATAGGAAGGATCTTTGAGGTGAGACACATTCAACTTATACAACCCATTGAAAGAATAAGGAGCAACCACAAGAGAAGAAAGCGGGAAGATTCCAACATTAAAGGGAGAAGATCTAAACTTAGAGTGGCTAGAATCACCTTAACCACATTCTCATTATGCACATGAGGAATATAAAATAAAGATCTATCCAACAAGAATCTATCTAATCTAAAAAAAACTATTTTGGAACCATTCTTAAATTTTGACTCGGAAAACCAAATACCCTTACTATCCTTCTTACATGCCAACAAGTGGGTCAACTAATTTATTTTTCCTCTTAAATTTGGCACAATTTTTTTTCATTAACCTTTCATACAAATTTAGTACCACCAATCTCATCTTCATAAGTCTCGACCATATTAAAATCCCTACACAAACCCAAGGGATGTCTTTTGAATTATTAGCAAGCAATTTCTAAAGATTAGATTTGTCCTTAAATAATAGTTTGGAGCATAAATAGAGAAAATGGTAAACACATTATTGTCAAGATTTAGTTCTATCCAAAATAGTTACAAGGAGAAATGCCATGATTGATCACATTAGGACCCTAAATTGGATTCAACAAAATTGATACACCACTTTCCCTTTTACATTCTTTGAAAAACTTAAAGCATTGGGACAAATAACTTTACAAGCACCTTCTAAAACTAGATCAATTGATTTAACTTCTTGCAACATCACACAATCCAAATTTCTTGTTTTCCATAGAGATTTAACCAAATACTTTATATCATGGGCTTCAAGACCCCTTACATTCTAACTCAAGATTTTCATTAAAGATAATGAAGGAAATGAGAGAGTGTTAATTCCTATAAGGGGGGATTATCACTCACCTTACTAAATTTTCCAAAAAAGGAATAGAGAGTGTTACTCCTAGTTTTGATTCGATCAATAGCCATATCATTATCATTTTCCCATTTGATCCAACCAAGAAAAAATTAGTGTCTCCTTCTTGAAAACCCATTCATTGCCTTTTAGAAAAAATGCTTCCTTTGTCACTTGAAATATTACTCTTACCACTTAAGAATTTACCATCATTATGAAGAATAGGCTTATTTTAAAGAGGTTTTACTAGAGGACGTTTTATAATTTTTGAGGCTCTAATAATATTTTATTATTAGGTCATTCACATGATTTGGTTTGTCATGGGGCTTTAACACAATGGAAGACTTATTAGACCTAGGAATATTCATGGGATTAACATCTATGACCATACAGTCATCATGGCTTTTCTTAATGAATGTTAGGATGCAATTCTTCTATGTCAAAACTTTTATTAACACCACTTTTAGGTTCCAAATTATAACCCATGACAATGCTATCATTATTATTTCTAGTCACTTTATTCAAATGTTTTCCTAATATAGAATAGTTTATTTTCAAATGCCCATCATTTTTATAATAAAACATGCATTCAACCCATTGAGTCCCATAAATTTTGAATTAAATGCAGTCCCATGTAATGGTACATAAATAATATCAAATGAACAAACATTATGTTTCAATGAAATGAGAAGCCTTGCATTCATATGCAAGAATGAAGGCCTTGTATCTTCCAATTTAATTACATCACCCAATAGCTTTAACACCTTAGGGGAAAAAACACAAACATGGTAGAACATTACATATTTCTAAGCATTCTGAAGAAGAATTTAACACCACATCATTAGGGTTTACAATTAGATCCCATATAAAATCTCTAAAGAGGGATCTCCCTACATTCGAAAAGTCATTATTTAAATTCTTTTGCATGCTATTATTTTTAAAGAATGCAAAAAATCCCCTTTTGAATTATTTGACATAAGGTAACATGTAAACCTAGTTTTTCCCCAAATCATGACCAACTATTTATAAAAGAATTTCCTTGTAGGAAGCACATCAAGATTTAAACATAAAAATAAAATACTAAATCACTTAACCTATATTCTCCTATTTCCAAAATATGCAACATTTCCTCATTTAGAAACAATTTTAGAGTAAAAAGATGTTTACCCTACAAGCCTTCCATTTGGCCATTATCTTGAAGGAACCCTCCATCTTTAGTCATGAACACAACTCCTTCATTTACCTCTATCTAATCACCTACCACAAACACATCCTTAAATAATTTACCATATTATTCTTAACCCCTAAAATCATTTCCATCCCCACTCTCCATATAATACACACTACCTTCCTAAAAAACAAACAAAACCTCTTGCAAGGATGGTCCAGGAGGGTTCTCCCCTCTTGCAGAAACAAACGCTCAAACACAAAACCAAAATTCATAAAACAAGATTACAACAAAACTATTCAATTCTTGATTTATTTTATTCAAATTTGCTCACAACCAACTATAAATTTGCAATACAATAGTTTGTATTCTCAACCATTAATGGCTTCTCTCTATCTCTCTCACAGGAAAATCCACATACACACTCTCATAGTATCATATTGGCTTACCATTTCTATGCACACCCTCCTCTGACTGATCCCTTTCTCTTTCTTTCTTCAAATTTGTAACAGAGAATCCTTTATATTCCTTCCAAAATGGCGCTCGATCAAACTCCTTCTCTGTAGTTCCCAAATGAGGCTACTCCCCCTCACTATTTATAGTTTTTCTATGTCAAAATAACATGGTTGAGCCTCAATAGAGGCGTGCTTGTTCCCTGTTACTATTGGAAAATGTGCCCCAAATTACTGGCTTGATATTCTATTTGCAGTGTTGTGTGTTTATTCCTTCATCAGCCTGATTGATCACTTTTAGTGGGACCTTCTACATAGTCTCCTTGATGGACCGATAACCCTCCTTGCTTTGTCGTTATGTAGTCTATCGGTGGGAGTTAACCACTTCGGAGGGAGTCTCTAAGCCATCCCTTTGATAGCCTGATACAAAGCGTTAGCTCTCCATCGGAGTGACTTAGTGTCTTCGGCGGGACTTTTTTTTGAGTCTCTTCGATAGTTCAATACAATGTATTCCTCGCTAGCTCATGGTGGATTGGTGGGTCCCAGGCTTAATCGGGTAGGGGAGCGGGGAGTGATGACATGTGTGACTTGGTGACATGGGGGTTGGCAATGACATGGAAGTGGGGACCACTTGGAGCATTATTGATCTTCATCGAAATGACATCCTTATATTGGTGAGAGACAATATCTTGTCCCTTCGATGTGGCAATACACTAGATTAGATGGTGTCGACGGAGGGTGAAAAATGTGATTTTGTTGAGAGACTGTTTGTTGTTTCTTCAATTTTCTGATATAAAGTGTTTGGCGAAGTTTGGACTCTTTTCGAGGTGAAATAAGGACTTCGAAGGGAGACTGTCTGGAGTCTCTTCAAAGTTCTGACAAGGGCATCAATAGTTTGACATGTTGGACAATTAGACAGTTTGTGTAAAGTTACATATGGAAGTTGAACCGAATCATTCGTATGGTATGGAAGACATAGCAACTATGTGAATGTATGTTAAGAAGAACATTGGAACATTCTGTCATTGAGAGTTAGCTGTTCGATTGGAAGAACGAGGCTAATCAGAGAAATGTTCTGCTACTAAAGTTGATGCTATGTGGATTAACACCTGAAAGCACAATTTTGTAACTTTGTATGTAAACATTATTTATTGTAATACAAAGTGATTTTGCTTGGTGTGTGGGTTTTTCTCCCGTAAGGGTTTTCCCATGTAAATCTGGTGTTCGTTCTATGTGTAATTTAAATTGTCTACTCTATTATTCTAGTTAATGTGCATCTTTAATGAAATGTAATTGGAAATTGAATGTACTATCTACATTTCTCTTCTAAGAATTGGCATTTGGAAGGCAATTTCACACTTTTCTTTCCTTACAAGTGGTATCAGAGCTTGGCCAATTGTGTTATCCTTGTGGGTGAGTCAGGTTTTTTGTGCTGATTTAGTTGAGTGGGAGTTTTGCAGAGAAATTGATTTGAAATTTTATTATAGATTTGAGATGGCAAGCACATCTGGAAGAATAGAGATTAAGAAGTTCAACATTGGCAATTTTGAGTTGTGGAAAGTTAAAATGGAAGATTTACTCATGGATCAAGAGTTATGGACCATAGTGTCCTCTAACAAACCATCCACAACCTTGCAAGATGATTGGGATGCATTGGACCAGAAGGCCAAGGGTTTGATCAGAATGTGCTTGGTTGATTAAGTTATCCTAAATGTCCATGAAGAGAAGACTATCAAAACTTTGTGGAAGAAGCTTGGTGACATTTATCAGGGGAAATCTCTGGTAAATAAGTTATTCCTAAGGAGGAAGCTGTACTCTTTGAAGATGGAGGAAGGAACGTCTATTGCAGATCATTTGAATACATTTAACATGATCATTGTGGAGTTGACATCTTTTGGTGTGAAAATTGAAGATGAGGATCGTTGCATGCTCCTGTTGTGTTGATTGCTTGACACATGGGATCACCTGGTAATGGCTATTGGGAGTACAAAAACTACTTTCAAGATGGAAGATGTGGTTGTTTTGCTACTATCAAAGGAAATGTGAAGGAAGTCTTCTGAGATGGCTAAGGAGGCCCTTGATGTTCGAGGCAGACCAGAGGGAAAAAGGAAAGAAAAAAGACAAGAAGTCTAGATCCAAGTTAGGAGTGGAGATCAAAGTCTCCTTGTAAAAATCCAAGGTAAGGTGCTAGAATTGTGGGTAGACTAGAGACATCCGGAAAGAATGCAAAGAGGAGAAAAAGAAGAAAAAGAAGAACAATTCTTCTGATAAAGAATCTTTCAGAGTGATGCAGATACCTTCATTGCAGCCTTGGCGACACGGGCATCAGATGATGTTTGGTTGATTGACTCAAGTGCATCCTTTCACATGACCTCTCATAGAGATTGGTTTTCAAAGTATGAAGAATACAAAGGTGGAAGGGTGTATCTGGGTGTGATTCTCACCTGGAAATTGTTGGTCATGGAAGAATCATAATTAAGTTTCCTGATGGAAGAATAAAAGGAATCAATGATGTAATGCATTTACCAGGTCTGGCTCAAAATTTTCTTTCTGTATGTAAGCTGAATGATGTTTGCGTGTAATTTTCTTTCTCAAATGGTGGTTGTAGAATTACTAGAGGCTCTATGGTGCTGGCCAAGGGTGCACACATAGGCACTCTGTACATGCTGGACACACTTGCTGTTCAATGTAACAGTGTCTCTACAAAGTCAAGAAAAGCTGCTAATGCAGGGAAGGAGAATGTCATTCCTCTGGGTGTAAATTCCTTGGAGGTAAAACTCCCAACAGAGAAAACCATGCTGTGGCATCATAGACTTAGCCACATAGGAGAAAAAGGATTAAAAGCCTTGAAAAATAAAAACCTAGTTGAAAGGCTTGATGATTGTAAGATTGAGTTTGATTTTAGTGAACATTTCATTAATGGAAAGCAAAACCGTGTTTCTTTTTACTCTAGTCCTCATAAATCTTCTGGCATACTAGATTATGTTCACTCCAATGTATTTGGTGTAGTGAATCTTCCTTAGTTGTCAAAATCTAAATATTATGTTTCATTTATAGATGATTATTTTAGAAGAGCATTTGTGTATTTTCTAAAAAGTAAATTAGAAGTGTTCAGTTGGTTTAAGGAGTTTAAAACCTTGGTAGAAAACCATACTAGTAGAAAATTAAATGCTTGAGGATAGATAATGGCAGTGAATTTTATTCTGCAGATTTTGAAAGGTATTGCAAAGACCATGGAATTAAAAGGCATAAAACTACACCTTACACTCTACAGCAGAATGGAGTTGCTGAAAGGTTAAACAAGATGCTGATGGAAAGGGCGAGAAGTATGTTGAGTAGTACTGGTCTAGAGCAAAAGTTATGGGCTGAGGCTGTAGCTACAACATGTTATTTCATTAATCATTCACCTACTTCGGCACTTGTTGACAAAACACCTTTGGAAGCATGGTCTAGTAAGAAGCCCTCTTTAAGACACATTAGAGTATTTGGCTATGAGGCATATGCATATGTGCCAAATGAGAAAAGATTTAAATTAGAAAACAAGGTTGTAAAATGTATCTTTATCGATTAAGGTATTGGTGTGAAAGGATACAAGCTTTGGAATCCAGTTACTGAGAAGGTAAATTGTACAACAAAAGTGTAATCTTTCATGAGATGAAACCTTCTATAGTGTATCTATAGCTAGAGGTAAAAGAAGTTGAAAAGAAGAATGATGTAGTTGAAATTCCTCTAACTCTAGATAAAGAGGAACTACGAATTCCAAGTGTACCTGATACCGAGGAAAGCTCAAGTAGTTCTAAAAGTTTTGAACAAGAAGAAGAACCACAAGCTCAGCCTTAGCCAATGAAGAGGTCTACACATGAGAAGCGACAACCTGAAAGGTTTGGATATTCTATGTTGGATTCTAGTTGTGCCTATGCTTTGATTGCTAACACTAATGAGCCTAGGACTATGAAAGAGGCTATTAATATGTCTAATTCAGATTCTTGGTTGGAAGCCATGAATGAAGAAATGACATCATTGAAAAAGAATGAAACCTAGGATTTGGTACCTTTTCCTAAAGGTCGAAAGCCTGTTGGCTGTAAATGGGTATTTAAAAAGAAAATTACTCTGGATGGCAGTATTGAAAAGTATAAAGCTACGTTGGTCATGAAAGGTTATTCCCAGGTAGAGGGAATTGATTATGGAGAAATATTTTCTCTTGTAGCTAAGCTGACATCTATTAGATTTCTATTGTCACTTGCAATAGCGTATGACTAAGAGATTGAGCAAATGGATGTGAAGACAACGTTTCTTCATGGAGATTTGGAAGAAGAAATTTATATGTCCTAGCCTAAGCACTTCATTGAAAAATGTAAAGAAAATCTGGTTTGCAAGTTAAAGAAATCTTTGTATGGTTTAAAACAATCGCCTAGAATGTGGTACCAAAAGTTTGACATGTTTGTGTTGTCATTGGGATTTGTGAGATTAAAATTAAATCATTGTGTGTACTATAAAACTGAAAATGGTCATTTACTTATTATTTCCCTATATGTGGATGACATGTTATTCATTGGGAATGGTAAGGGTATGATTTCAGAATTAAAATCTCAATTGTCAGCATAGTTTGAAATGAAAGATCTAGGTGCAGCTAGGTATATTCTAGGGATGGAAATCAGAAGGGATAGGGCAAATAGAAAACTTTGGCTTAGCCAGAGAAAGTATATTAATACTGTCCTAGAGAGGTTTAATATGACAGATTGCAAGCAACTAGTTGTTCCAGTGTTGCAGGGAATGAAGCTATATGTTGAAGATTGTCCAAAATATCCTACTGAGATGGAGGACATGACCAGGGTGCCTTATGCGAGTGCAGTTGGCAATTTAATGTATGCAATGATCTATACTAGGCTAGACATTGCCCAAGCAGTGGGAGTGCTTAAAGTCGGTATATGGCTAATCTAGGAAGACCACATTGGGATGCTGTGAAAAGAGTTTTTAGATATTTAAAGGGTAGTGCAAAGTACGCCTTGTGCTATCATGGTAACTCTGTTGGATCTAAGATTTCAGTAAGCATTCATGGATATGTGGATTCTGATTGGGTAGGGGACATTGATAGTAGAAGATCCACCACTGGATATGTATTCACATTATTTGGTGGTGCAGTTAGTTGGATGAGCAAGTGACATGCTGTAGTCACTTTGTCCACTATAGGGGCTGAGTACATGGTAGAAACTCACACCTGCAAGGAAGCCATTTGGCATAGACGTTTGTGTTCTAATATTGGGTTTAATGCAGGACAAATTACTATCTATTGTGATAGTCAGAGTGCCATTTGTTTGGCAAAAATCCCACTTTCCATGCTAGGACGAAGCATACTGATGTTTAGTACCATTTTGTTCATGATATGGTGGAGGATGGAAATGTTAATCTGGAAAAGGTGAATACTCTGGAGAATGTTGCTGATGCATTGACTAACCTTGTGAGCATAGATAAGTACAGATAGTTTGTCAGTTCGATGGGCCTTGGGGCTTATGACATTCAGTAACTTCAAGAATTGGAAGAAGCCAGTAAGTTCTTCATCAAGTGGGAACATGTTGGAAAATGTGCCTCAAATTACTAGCTTGATATTCTATTTGTAGCGATGTGTGTTTATTCCTTCATCAACCTAACTAATCACTTTTGGTGGGACCTTCTACATAGTCTCCTTGATGGACCGATAACCCTTCTTGCTTTGTCATTATGTAGTCTATTGGCGAGAGTTAACCACTTCAGAGGGAGTCGCTAAGCTGTCCCTTCGATAACCTGATACAAAGTGTTAGCTCTTCATCAGAGTGATTTAGTGTCTTCGGTGGGACTCTGTCTTGAGTCTCTTCGATAGTCTGATACAATGTATTCCTCACTAGCCCATGGTGCATTCGTGGGTCCCAGGCTTAATCAGGTAGGGGAGCGGGGAGTGATGACATGTGTGACTCAGTGACATGGGAGTTGGAAATGACATGGAAGTGGGGACCACTTGGAGAGTTATTGATCTTCACCGAAGCGACATCCTTATATTGGTGGGAGATGATATCTTGTCCCTTTGATGTGGTTATACATTGGATTAGATGGTGTTGATGGAGGGCGAACAATGTGATTTCGGTGAGAGACTATTTATTGTCTCTTCGATGTTCTGATATGAAGTGTTTGGTGAAGCTTGGACTCTTGTTGAAGTGACACAAGGATTTCAAAGGGAGACTATCTATAGTCTCTTCAAAGTTCTGACAAGGGCATCAACAGTTTGACATGTTGGATAGTTAGACAGTTTGTGTATTGTTACATATGTAAGTTGAATTGAATTATTTGTATGGTATGGAAGACATAATGACTGTGTGAATGTATGTTAAGAAGAACATTGGAACATTCTGTAATTGAGAGATAACTGTTTGATTGGAAGAACGAGGCTGATTAGAGAAATATTTTGTTGTTGAAGTTGATGTTGTGTGGATTAACACCTAAAAGTACAATTCTGTAACTTTGTATGTAAACATTATTTACTGTAATACAAAGTGATTTTCCTTGGTGTGTGGTTTTTTCTCCCGTAAGGGTTTTCCCATGTAAATCTAGTGTTCGTTCTATTTGTAATTTAAATTGTCTACTCTGTTATTCTGGTTAATATGCATCTTTAATGAACTACAATTATAAATTGAATGTACTATCTGCATTTCTCTTATAAGAATTGGCATTTGGAAGGTGATTCTACACTTTTCTTTCCTTATAGTCACGTCCCCTCCTTCCTATGTACAACAACCTATATCCCATGCTGCTGTTGTCTAAAATCACCTTCTGAGGTGTTTTGTGCACCCTTCAATCTCCCACTTAGCTTTGTTTATGTTATTTCTTCTCCACAACACAGCCTCTCTCTCCCAAACTTACACACACTCACTCTGGATGGTCTTCTCTATTTTTATTTGATCTGGTCCCCTTTTGGTAGCGTTCCCCTTTCCTCTTCTGGCCTCCCAATCCTCTAAATTGACCCCCCTTATCTGTTGTGTTCTATTCATTATATGATACGCACCTCATAAGGAAATGAAGAGACGCCTTGAGTGAGTGAAATGACTCCAGGAAATAATAAAATGTGAGATTTATTAACCTCTCTATTCACTGCCACTATCATGAAACTAACAAATGAAACTGTGTCATGAAATTTTCCCCTATCATGGTGTTTTACAATTCAAATTACATATATTAATAGACTCAACATAATAGCTGACCTCCACAACAAATTAAAACATATCACATACACTTTCCCTTCCAAACATTTAACATTAATGAGAAACGACATCCCATATATATCTTGTATCTGATAAGGATGAATACCAAGGTGAGCTCTCCATACTGCTGCATATTGTTTGAATATAAGTAATGAGTAAGATCTCATCAACATCTTGTCAAACTACTAACAACAACATGTTTATGTCACCTTCAAGATGACCACAACAAATTGTACAGAATGAGTGCTCGAGCTGGAACTGGACTTTCACTATAACTCCACATCAGGTGCTCAAAATCCTACAAAAACTAGAAAAGACATGTAATTAAACATCCCTAAGACCTTCACCAATCCATTTGTTCTCATGTGCCACAGAACTCCAAATTTTGCATTCTCGCCAAATTACCTGCACAAGTCATGGAACTTAAAAATCTCAGAAACTAGAAGGAATTTGGCCATGAAATCTTTGTGTGTAATTCTGGAATACTCTTAAAATCTTTTCTGTTAGAGGGTTTGTCACCAAACCTCATAAATTGCTCCAAACAATTGTTTCATTAAGACTGCCCTATTATGCGCTAGGGATGAAATTGGAAAACACTAAAATTTCACATTCCTGACTATACCAATCACATTGTATGCTGATAAAAGCCATTAGAACCTAATCAAAACAAATAAAATTGAAAATTAAACCTGCAACTATTTTTGGTTGATGCCAGATTGCCCATTCGCTTGGATGCTCTTGTATCAAATGCCTTCTCATGCTTGAGTGTATGAGCTAAGAGATTCCACAATGAGGATCTTTCCAATATAAAAAATTGAAACAACCCCAAAAGGGACCCCCACTAAACAACAACACAACATAAGACCATAAACAAAAACTCTACCCACTAAAACACAAAGAAAACAAAGGTGAGAAGAGAACAAGATGAACAAGAAGCATAAACAAAGGTGGAAATTTTGAAGGATTAGTTTTTATCTTCCATACAAGAGCTCTCTCCCTTTCCTTCTCTCAAATAATAAATGTTAGCATCTAAAATTTAAGATAAATAAATGAATTAGAGTAAAATTATAAAGAATATAGTTAGAGATTGTGGAAAAAATAGATTTAGAAGTTGTGAAAATTATAGAATACTTATGAAATCTTATAATTGTGTTCCTAGTTAACAAAAAGTCTAAGTGACACCATGGAGAAAGACTAGATACAAAAAGAATGACACTATTAAAACTAGATATAATTTTTTTATTATTAGTAATTTTATAGATACTCTATGCAAACAAAAAAATCAATGTAATTCAATTGGTTGCTTTCAATGCAAGTCAATGCTGAGAAAATCTACGAACTTTTTGTTTATATTAATAATTATTTAGCTTTGTTTTAAAGAAACAATTAGTTAAAGCTATAAAGTATATATATCTCTCATTATATTCTTTTGAGAAGAAGAAGCTAATATCCTCCCATACTTGTAAGTGTCTTCAATGTACCTCCAAGGAAAATAAAAGAGTAAAACCAAACAAATTTAGAATTACTCCAAACTCCACATTGAAGTAATATAATTGAAAACCATGTTATAAGCCTGTAAAGTTAAAGTTTAGGAGGTTTCCAAGGTAAGTGCTTTGAAAATTTTCAAAAGATAAGTTAGTAATGGATTCCTTCAAGGGTTGTGTTGGGTCCAAAATCATAGCTCCACAATCCTTGTGTACTATCTCATCCTTAAATCCAACAAATTATCATCAAGAGGGTAAGATAGGGGCTCATCAATAGATTGTGGATGATCAAGGTTAACTATTGTGAGTGGGTAGACTCACCTTCATCTTGTACTAGGCCAAGGGGAGTTTTTCCTAAGGTCTCATCAATAGGACAATTAAAGATAAATAAAACTTTATACTCAAGGACTTTACAAAACCATACCCAATATGCTATCAACCCAAATATTTATCATTAGGTTCATGTTATAATTGATTACATGCAGACCTACAAGACCTCCAATTGGTAGATGGTAACTCACACTTGCCATGCAACAAAAGATAATAGTTGTATTATTTCTTAGAAAAGGAACCCACTTAATATTGCATACACATGGGTAAGAGGGAGAATATACCATCATGATCCTCCAAAAATATTTTTAGTTTTATGATAGCATAAGATATGACAGAGTTTACAATATTGAATCATACAGGCATGGTAACATTTAAACTACTCCTATAACTAATAAGAGAGAAGATAAAATAAAGGTACTTTGCCTCTCACTAATTATACCAATGCCTACTCCATTGGACAATAGAGTCATAGCTAGGAAAGAGGATGAAGCCATGCTTATAAATAAATATTGTAACAAAGCTTCATATGCATACAAACTCACAAAATAAGGAAACTTGCAAATGTACATTCTTAATTATCCCTAGAAGATCAAAAATACCTCACATGCAACAAGATGAAACCATTACAAAAGAATTTTGCAATGCTTTAAAATATTTGTCATATTATAATCAAATCGTGTTATAATCATGCTAGAAAATCTAACAAGTGAGAGACAACAACTAGGTTTGAAGCCTCTTTTGAAATACTACAAACTACCATGGAGACATTCACCTATAGGTAAAACGTAAGTATAGACTATCCATTCCCTTGATTTACAAATGTATTTCATCATTTCTAGAACTAGGATTTCATTATTTGGTGCCCTAGAATAAACTTGAGGCTTTCTTAGTCATGGAATTGGTTCAACGACCAACCCTATTTACAACTTCAAGTCTTGTATATATAGCACTCTATCACAATGCCTTCTAGAAATCCATTGGGATTCTTGGGATCTTTTGCAATTTGTAGCATTAAACATGCCAGCACATCTACCTACAAGGAAATCACTTGTATCTAATGTTTAATGATTTGGAGTAGCTAAAACATCCTCGTGCACTTAGAAATATAGGCCTAGGACCTATTTTTAGATGTACGATGACAATGTTCTCAACTATAACATTAATGATGTTGAGGCATCCCTACCCATTTTCAAATTCTTCTCTATGCCTCGCGTTTGTAACTACACCTTTGATGGGCTCACTGTTTCTTTGGCAAGATTTCAGGGAGCATACATATCTAATACATTTAATTTTAATCATTAATGGTGCCCTTGGAGAAACAAGGGAAGTAGGTAAGGTTTCCAACTTACATGAATGCCATATTGTTGACGAGTATCTTATGAAACTAATCTCAATTTAAAACCAAGGGATAGCATCACCATGAAATCCTTACATAATGCAATAGTAATCACAATGGATCTTGGTGCCTCCACTAATGTTGTCTTGCATTTGATTGACATTACCAAGTGATGGAACCTATTTCTTAGTTTGAGCTAAAGGATGCATTAGAGGTCAATATCTCTATAATGGAATCTAGCCAATTTATCATAATACCCTTTTCTTTAGCAAATGTGCTTATTAAGTGTACTAATACTTATATTGCACATCGGTGTATGGTCAAAGTTTCAAGGAAGAGCATGCTATAATTAGACAAACTTCTACTTGTTAAATTGAGTCCCAATAGGTTCCATTATATTGAAGAAAAGCTCAAGAAGGCCAAGGAAAAAGAGAAAATTATTTTGAAATTCAAAGAAGGTCCAAGAAGATCATGGTTCAAGCAAGATGAGGTTGAGGTTGAACTTACCAAGAGGAAAGATTTAATATACAAGAAAATGTGAATCTAGGGCACTATGTCTAGAGTTAGTTGGAGAGAATAGTGCTTAACAAATAAAAAATAAAGTAATTTTATAATAGAAATATATGTTAAATTACTGATAAAAATATTTGAAGAACCGTTTAATGTTAAATATAGATATGTTATATTTAAAAAAAAAGATATGGAAAGATTTTAAGGAACACATGTCTATCACAAATTGTTTGAGTTGAATGGATGATATAGTTAAACTATATTTACAATTTTATTTCATAAAATTATTTTAAGAGTTAAATATAACTCCTTATTACGATTTCATAAAATTATTTTAAGAGTTAAATATAACTCCTTATTACACCCAGAGGCATAACTACAATGGCAACAAGGGGTGGAGTGTAATGGCATAACTACATTGGCAACAAAGGGTGGAGTGTAATGGCGTGAGTCTGTTAACAAAAACAAAAATATAACCCACATGTTTTTAAAACTAAAACTATAAAATAATTCTTAAATAATTCAAAAGAAAAATAACATAAAATATATAAAATAAAATAACTCTTAGTAAATAAAATAAGTCTTAAGTAAGTAATAATAGACCAACATATAGTTTAAAAAACTAAAACTATAAAATAATTGGTAAATAGTTTTAAAGTAAAATAACACAAAGTAAATAAAACACAATAAAATAATTTTTAATAAATAAAAGTTAAATTTTATGATTTTATTAATTATATTTATATTTTTCAAATTTTGTTAATTTAGTAGTTTGATTATTTTATTATTTTATTAATTATATATTTTATAAAGGATGAAAAAAATATAAAGTGGGGTGAAAAAAAGTAGGAAAAAGACTTAAGGTTGTTGTGAGTAAAATGATAGTATTTTCTTGAATAAAATTATAAGTTAGGGTTATTTTTTGTATTTACCTTTGTTCAGGCAGCTCCTGTGTATTTCCTGAAGGAATTTGATGCTCTCTCACGATAATTTCTTTGGAGTGGTAACTTGTCGACTGCTAAGTGGAGCCTTGTTAAGTGGGAAACTATGTGCAGACCAAAGAAAGAGGGAGGTCTTGGTTTATGTTCTTCTCTTTTGAATGGACAAGTTCTTGCAGCTAAGTTATATTGGCATTGGTGTACTAGTCAACATCAGTTATGGGCCTGTATTCTCACCCATAAGTATTTTAAAGATGTTGATTATTTTGACGTTCCTTGCTTTCCTTTGGAGGGAAGGGGGTCTATGATCCGGTATACTCTGAAAATGGGGGCTAAGTTGGTTAAGAATGGGATTTTTTGGATCTGTCATTCAGGGTCTCAGGCTCTTTTTTGGCTGGATTCGTGGGATGGTCACCCTTCTAGCCTTTCCTCTTTTCCTCACCTCAAGTCTCTTTTCGATATTTTTACTACTGCAAGTTGGGACATGGTTGAGCATTATAAGGTTACACAGAATTGTGGGATGACTATTAGTTTTAGATGGAAGCACTCTGTTGAATGGCCTCTGAGAGGATCTAAGAGGATATGCGTGAGTTGGCTCAGATTCTTGTTTCTCATGATTGCACTACTTTGCTCACGTTATGCTGAAATAAAACATCTCACTCCCTCTCCTCCTCACTCCCTCCCCTTCTCTCTCTTTCTCACCTCTACTTTCCTCCTCTCTCTATCTCACTCTCTACTTCCCTCCCCTCTCTACATCCTACCCTCTCTCTCACTCTCTACTTCCCTTCCCTCTCTACCTCCTACCCTCTCTCTCACTCTCTACTTCCCTCCCCTCTCTACCTCCTATCCTCTTAGTCTCTACTTCCCTCTCCTCTCTACCTCCTATGCTCTCACTCTACTTCCCTCCCCTCTTTACCTCCTACCCTCTCACTCTCTCTCTCTCAGTCTCTACTTCCCTTCCCTCTCTACCTCCTACCCTCTCTCACTCTCTTCTTCCCTCCCATCTACCTCCTACCCTCTCTCTCACTCTCTACTTCCCTCCCCTCTCTACCTCCTACCCTCCCTCTCACTCTCTTCTTCCCTTCCTTCTTTACCTCCTAACCTCTCTCTCACTCTCTACTTCCCTCCCCTCTCTATCTCCTACTCTCTCTCTCTCTCTCTCACTCCTTTCCTCCCCTCTCTACCTGCTACCTTCTCTCTCAGTCTCTACTTCCCTCCCCTCTCTACCTCCTACCCTCTCTCTCACTCTCTACTTCCCTCCCCTCTCTACCTCCTACCCTCTCTCACTATCTACTTCCCTCCCCTCTCTACCTCCTACTCTCTCTCTCTCTCTCTTATTAAGGGTTTAGGGGTTTAGGGTTTAAGGGTTTATCAGGTTTAGGGTTTAGGGTTTAGAGAGAGATAGAGAGAGGGGACCGATAGAGATTGGGAGAGATAGGGAGATAGAGGTTTAGGGTTTCTTAGTTTTAGGGTTTAGGGGTTAGCAGTTACGGTTTAGGGGCATTATTTAGGGTTTAGGGGTTAAGGTATAGAGGTTTAGGGTTTAGGGTTTAGGGGTTTAGAGAGAGAGAAAGACGGAGATAGAGAGATAGAGAGGTAGAGGGATGATAGATATATAGAGATTAGGTAGAGATAGGGAGATAGAGGTTTAGGGTTGCTTGGGTTTAGGGTCACATGTCAAAAGCGGTCTCTCTATCTTGATCTCTCTCCCTCCCCTCTTTAAACACTTAAAACACTTATAAGTTTCCATGCATGAAAGCACATAAAGTTTCCATGCTTTTCAAAATGCACTCGTGTTATAGCGCTAGCACATTTTGGGAAGCAAAAAAATGGGAAAACAACATGTGGGATCCATGATTTAGACCCCACATGTTGTTTTCCCATTTTTTTGCTTCCCAAAATGTGCTAGTGCTATAACGCGAGTGCATTTTGAAAAGCATGGAAACTTTATGTGCTTTCATGCATGAAAACTTATAAGTGTTTCAACATGTGGGATCCATGATTTAGACCCCACATGTTTGTTATTGCCCGCTTTTCATGCATGCTATTGGACAAGAAAACACTTTTTCATGGTGTTCGACATTTTAAGAATCATTGTTTGATCAATCCACCACCTTTTTTTAATTTTTTCAACGTAGAAGAATTGCTTTTGCATGTTTTTGGACAAAATTTGATTATTTAAAATGAAAGTTTCATGTTTCATATTATTTCAAAGCTAATTTTCATGTATTTAGATTGAATTTGATGATATATGTTTGTTTTTTCATAAATTTCACTAATCCTATTAGAGTTATATAGAATTCAATATTGAATACAAAGGAACTTGCCAAAAAGATCAAATTTTTGAGGATTTTAAAGCCAAATTTTGGAGGATTGGTCAACTCAAATATTGAATTCTAAGGTATGTTCTTTATGTGTTCATTTACTTCACAATCACTAAAAGTGGAACTAAGTTAAAAAAAGTCATCATTATGTGCATTAATAGAATTGGAATCATTTAAATATGATATATACATGAATTTGTTGTATCTTGAATCATTAATAGAATTTTTTTTACTCTCTCAATTTGAACTATGTCATTGATACCTCCCTATAACAAAGTATTATCATCATTCTCTCTAATGTAACTAGTTGTATCAACATTTAAAATATAGTGCTATTAATGCTACAAATATGATATATTTGGTTCTCATATAGTAATGAGTTGTCACTATCATCCTCTTGGCCATTTACCTCTAAAAAATTAGTTTGAGTTTTGTTTATTGGACCTATACTAGATAAGTTCTTTGTTTTTTCAAGTACAGTCTAAATTTTTTGGAATGTCATCTCTAGGTTTCTCCAAGAAATCAGACTGGTTAGGCTACAATAAACTCTATATTGTAGTCTTTTTGTCATCATAAAACTTTGTCAAAAGATCACCAACTCTGTCATCATAATTAGCCTTAAAATTACTCCTTTCTTGATGATTTCACCCCTTGGCTATCTTGAATCTAGCTAATTTAAACTATAATTGATGCTCTTTACATGTTCACCATGATTTTCTTCAAGTATTTTATCATAAATCTAGTTTCTAATGTTAGTTAGTATTTTGTCTCTTAACATTTCAAACATATCTATTAAAGGCAAAGAGTCTTGATTAGTGTCTTACCACTTAGACCAATTGTCACACCATTGCTAGTCAAACCAAGGACATTCTCCTAACTTTTGAATATTGCACCATATTTAGGATTACACAAAAGAGATGATACTTTAAGAGTTTGATCATGGTAGAATATGAGATCAACAATCAACATGTGTTCATTTATGTCATCAAGAACATCTATGCCTAGACTGTCATTACACATTTCACTTCTAATCTAATCATGTCAAAATCAACAAGTTTGGAGTCATTTATTAGACAAACATAATCATAAAATCCCTCTTCATTTCCACTCTCAATAGTGACATATAAACCATTCAACTCATGCTCATCATTGGGACTAGGTGTTCCATCATACTCAATGTCTTCTTTACTACCAATTGACTGATTTGTATTCATTGATTGTGATAATTCAACACTTTCAGTCCTTACAAGGGTACACCATACTTAGCTTGTTTGTCATAACAATCATCACACTGATTATTCATTATGCTCCTAACATCGTCATTGTGTTTCTTGTCATGAAATCCAATGGTTTTTTCTAAATTACCTTTGTGATCATTACTCCCATGACCTTGATTGACAATAGATTGCTGATTTGAGATGACTTCATACTTGTCTTCATGAGCTACTCTAACTAATTTGCCACCTACAATATAAGAATTTGGGTTGTCCTTTAACATGATGGTAGGTCTGGTTTTTCTTTGTGAGTCTCCATTTGGAATGGTTGGTCCATCACAATGTGCGTGTCATAACTCTCCTTAGTGCTAGTGACTTCTTCTATCTTGTCTTGAGTAGGTGTATCCATGGGAGGTCAAGAAAGCGTGTTTGAGAAGACATGTTAAGAAAATGTGAAACTAACCTAGAGATTATGCCTACCATCATTTGTAAATTAACATCAACAATCAACATGTGCTCATCTATGTCATCATGAACATCTAGGCCTAGACTGTCATTACATATTTCACTTCTAGAATCTAATCATCTCAAAATCAACAAGTTTGGAGTCATCATATATGCTGATTATTCATTAGTCATCATATACTAATTTCTATATGCTGATTATTTATTATGATTCTAACATCATCATTGTCTTATTCATGATGCATATAGAAATCATCATCATGCTGAGGAAATGAGCAAAGACTCTAACACCAGAAGAGCGTGAAGCTGAGAATGAGAGGAAAAGAGAAAGAATGAGGCAAATTCGCAAAAGTAGGAAATTGTCAACCATACAAGAAGACATTCCACCATTTCCAATTGAAGAGGAACACGTCACATGTAATGAAGCTAAGAGAGAGATGGAATTGGTGGCACAAAGGGAATGAATGCAAAACCTCCATTCAACAAGGAAATTAAATCTTTAAGTTGGAGGCACTCCATCGTCCACAAGTCAAGTTGAATGAACACCATCATTATCTTCTCAAATTAGAGGCACTCCATCTTTCACAAGTGAAGTTGAAGGTACATCTTCGTCTCTTCTCAAGTTGGAGGCACACCATCATTCACATGTCAAGTTGAAGGTACACCATATTCTCCATCTCAACCTCAAGCCTTTTCATCTTTTCCATCTCCAATTGAAGGTACACCATCTATCCCATCTCAAGTAAATATTGAAGAAATTCCTAATGTTGAGTGAACTTTACCAATGAAATTGCCTCCTAGAATTTTTCATAGAAAGCCTAAGTTTCTAATTGATATTGATGAGAATGTTTTGAAGCCCACGCAGGATAAGATTCCCAAGTGTACTTGCAAAAGATATGCCAATAATATATGGAAATCATTCTTTGAGAACTTTAAATGAATCCGAAAGATGTCAACTATTTGTTGAATTGATGAGAAATTTAAAATTTAGTCCCATTACAAAGATTCTTGGCCTAAGAACATTGGATGCCTCAAGTGAAAAATCAATTGTAAAGAATCTAATGAGTGCATATGAGTGTGTGGGTTCCACCTCACACACCAAGGATAGTAATGTCATAGGACGTATCATTACATTGACAATAGTAAGCCAACAAACAAATAAATCTCACCTCATTAGAAAGACAAGTCAAACATTGAAAATAAGTAGAAAAGCACTAATGAGAGCCATTGGAAGATGTGAAAGAGTTGAGGACCCAAACACTAATGAATTGTGGGCATTCTCTGGGAGACTCCCACGGAAAGACAAAGTTGTTGTTGAAGCCTTGAGATCCTTCATCGAAGAATTTTGGAAAAATAACACAAGGGTATTTCCTAATGCAAGAGATGTTGTAAGAATGATAATTGGTTGTTGAAACTGTGTGCCACATCCAAAGCATTTTTTTGATGTGACTCAAACACAAATTTTCAAGAAATTTCAAGAGATGTATCCTCAAGTCAAAATTAGTCAAAGGTATTTTGAAATGGTAAAGACTTTTTATGTCAAAATAAATCACACTCACACAACTTATTTTTGTAGAGTACATATTGAGTTTTCTATTCATTATAATGTTTATAGATATATATCTGTAGATTTGCATACTAATGATGTTTTACAGGAGTGTAATATAAAGTGTCCACCTAGAACTTCAATAGATTTCATACCGAGCATCTTATGCTAGAGAGTGGATGGCCAATTATTCCATAATAGCTTATGCTTAGATGGCACGTGTGATCATTGTGGTGGGTTGCAACATTTTCCAATTTGTCAACATATGGAGAACACACATGCAATTGGAAATGAGCTAGTAAATTTTGTCAAGTACAAGACAGTGGCATATAGTCTGAAAGATGGCAAAGAAGCAAAAAGGTGTGAATTGGTCATTCAAAAGATTCCAGTGTATCAATTTATCTCTATTTTTTGAGATAATATAGATTACAAGTGCGCAAGGCATATCCGTAGAGCTTGATGGTTGAAATTGCAATTCAAGTTATGTAAGGACACATTTCCATTTGGTACCATCATTTTAGTTGTTGATTTTGTAGAGAACTACACACTACATCCACAGATTGAGGTGCAATTGTAGTATTACAATTCTACGCAGGTTGCTATATTTGTGCAAATAACATTCATTCATACAGAAGATAGTACAGATGACGTCAAGAAGATCTTAAGGGAATGTCATTTTTATATCAGTGATGATTGCACACATTCTACAGAGTTCATGCAAGGTTTCTTTCAGATGTTCTATCGTGATTTGGCTAGCAAGAGCATATCATTTCGTCAACATATCATATGGTTAGATAATTGTGCATCACAATTCAAGAACTTGTGGATGTTCTATTGGTTGAGTATGATGCATAAGATGAATGGTCTTCAACATATGTGGAATTTTTGTGAGGCTGGACATGGAAAGGGGGAGCATGATGGTGTAGGAACATGTATCAAAAGAGCATTAGCATGAGAAGTGTTGAAGTACAAAGATAATGCAAAGTTGACAGATGTGAGATCTATTGTCAAATGGTGTAACACAACAATGGGTCCAAGTAATGAAGGTAAGTCTATAGTTCATAGATATTTTTGGTTGGTTGATGATACTAACATTACAAAATATGAGGGCTGTTGTACATTGACAAGATCAAGTGAGCTACACTCTTTTAGAAGCTTTAATGCAAGTTCATGGAGTATTCATACATGATCGATGGTATACTTTAGTTCTTCATGTACAGATGAATCTTGGTATGATTGTGAGTCAAAGGAGTGGGTTGATGATTGCTGTACAAGAATCCTAAGCTTGATTGAAATGTATTGACTACAAACAACACTACAACTCACAGAGATTCAATCATCGATTAACTTTGACCATGTTTCAGATCTCATTCAACCAGGTATTATTAGCATTCAACTTTAATAAAATTAAATATTCCATCTTATTTTGTAGTTTTTCTTGTATTGTTAACTATATTCATCGAATTGAATGCATGTATCAATGTGGGACATGTTTATGTAGTTATTGCAATTGAAGACAACGAAGAAGGAATGGATTATTATTTTTGTCATTATGTTCAGGCAAAAAAGAAATCAGATTCCCCTATTATAGATGGAGAAAATATCGAGTACCCTATAGGATCAGTGGTTGTTACTGGAACATGGCTTAGAAGGTACCCAGTGAAAAAGTCTGATATGTGGTTGTTTGAGGACTTTGACACACATAGGAAGATTCTTCATTATTCTAACCTTGTTGTGGCATCAAATGTTTATTTGATCAAATATGGGGTTAGATCATTGAACAGGACCTTGTGGAAGGTTCGTGAGTCTGACCACGAGACAATACTCGACACAATAAAGAGTAGAACAGACATGGATGGTTCATTGGATAGAATTAGTGGAATGATAGAAAGGTATGTTATTTTTCTTTGCTATTCTCATTTCACCTTCTATATTTTAGCTACACATTTTAGCTAAATAGTGCAATTGCATTTGTATGCAAGATTTTAGTATGATGGAGGTAGGCATAATCCTTATGAAGTTGCCTTTGGAAGGAAAGTAAGGTAGGTTTTCATGATTATTTCATTATGATATGTCCTTTAATTACTATTTCATAATGATTTTTAATGAGTTTTAATGATGTTACTATGAGTTTTAATTCATTTTAATGATATTATTTCATAATGAGTTTTAATGACAAACCCTCATTTGTTTCTTCACATTTGGTGCTAACACTTGATAGCAGCAGTAAGGGACACCTCAACTGATGCCTTACAAGACATTGGATCAAATGAGAACACCTTTATAGTACTAAATTTTCATCTACTAAAAAGGTATTATGACTGAATTTTTACATTCGACATCTCTTGGGGCCAAACGGATGGCGCCAACGCATTTGGGTGGGCAAGTAAACACTAGGGGAGATGTATTTTCGGTGGAAAAGCCTCATGGTCATTCTCGGCTATATCTAACGCAGACAATCTCTCAAGAGCCCTAAGAAAAAAAAGGTGTCAAACCATGGACTGACTGTTCCATCAAAATGTGACACCTAGGAGCATCTTCTTTTCATGTATAGGTGGATGTTAGGTCCACCTACAAACACCTACCTCAATTTTTTTAAATCAATTTCATTTGCCTATGGTGGCAAGGAACACATTGTTCCAAAATCCTTCAATTTCATGTAGTGGAAAGGTGCTAAGAGTGACGTTTTGCATTCCAGATCTCGTGGGCCTGAACGGACAGTGCCAATGCATTAGGGTGAGTGGGTAAATGCGAGGGGATGTCTTGTTTCATGTGCCAAGTGTCCTAATCATTCAAGGTAGCAGGCTACCGACAAAGTCCCTTAAGATCCCTAAGAGTAAAAAACTACCAAACTATGATGTAGCAGTTCTTGGAATTCGTGGTAGCTAGGAACTTTTTGTTTAGACCTACAAGTGCATGTGGGGTCCATCCACAATAACCTCTCTTAGTTTTGGTCAACTCCAGTCTGTTTGACCGTGCTAAAATCAAATGCATTCTTGCAAAATAATTTAGTTTCATGTGGTGGAAAGGTGCTACGAGTGAGATTTTGTATTCCACTGCTCATGGGGCTGAACTGACTATGCCAACACATTGGGGTGGATGGGTAAATGCTAGGGGAGGTCTCATTTCATGTACTGAGCATCCCAATCATTTGGGGCAATAGGCTACTGACAAAGTCCCTTAAGATCCTTAAGAGCAAAAAACTGCCAAACTATGACAGAGTAGTTCTTAGAATTTCTGGCAGTTGGGAATGTTCTATTTAGACCCATAGGTGGATGTGGGGTCTATCCACAATAACCTCTCTTTGTTTTGGTCAACTCCAGTCTATTTGACTATGCAGAAATCAAATGCATTCTTGCAAAATGCTTTAGTTTCATGCAGTGGAAAGGTGCTAGGAGTGAGATTTTGTATTCCATAGCTCGTGGGTTTGAACCAACTGGGCCAACATGTTGGGGTGGGTTGGTAAATGCTAGGGGAGGTCTTGTTTCATGTGCCAAGCATCCCAATCATTCGGGGCAGCAGGCTACCGACAAAGTCCCTTAAGATCTTTAAGAGCAAAAAACTACCAAACTATGACGGAGCAGTTCTTAGAATTCATGCCAGATGGGAATATTTTGTTTAAACATACAAGTGCATGTGGGGTCCATCCACAATAAACTCTCTTGGTTTTGGTAAACTCAAATCCGTTTGACCATTGTCGAAATCAAATGCATTCTTGCAAAATGCTTTAGTTTCATACAGCACAACCTTGCCAAGAGCCATATTTTTCATTATGCTGGTCATGGGGCCAAAATGACTATGCCAACATGTTGGGGGTGGGTGGGTAAATACTAGGGGAGGTCTTGTTTCATGTGCCAAGCGTCCTAATCGTTCCGGGCTGTAAGCTACTGGTAAAGTGACTTTGCTGGTAGCTTACAGGCTGGAACGATTGGGACACTTGGCACATGAAATGAGACCTCCCCTAGCATTTACTCACCTACCTCGATGTGTTGGCATAGTTGGTTTGGCCCCACAAGATATTGAATGCAAAATCTCACTCTTAGCACCTTTCCACTTTGTTGGTAGCTTGCAACCTAGAACGACTGAGACACTTGGCGTATGAAACGAGAGCTTCCCTAGAATTTACCTACCCACACAGATGTGTTGGCACAATCAGTTCAACCCCACGACTCATGGAATGTAAAATTTCAGTCCTAGCACCTTTTGACTTTACCAGTAGCTTACAACCTAGAATGATTGGGACACTTGGCACACAAAATGAGACCTCCCCTAGTATTTACCCACTAACCTTGATGCATTGGCATAGTCGATTCAACCCCACAATGAGTAAAACAAAAAATATGGCACCTGACAAAGTTGTGCTATATGAAACTGAAGCATTTTGTAAGAATGCATTTGATTCGACAAGGTCAAATGGATTTGAGTTGACCAAAACTGAGAGAGGTTATTGTGGATGAACCCCACATGCACCTCTAGGTCCAAATGGAATATTCTTAGTTGCCACGAATTCTAAGAACTGCTCTATCATAGTTTGGTAGTTTTTTACTCTTAGGGATCTTAAGAGACTTTATCAGTAGCCTACTGCCCCGAACGACTAAGATGCTTGGTGCATGAAACAAGACCTCCCCTAGCATTTATCCTCCCACCCTGATGTGTTGGTGCAGTCAGTTCGGTCCCATGAGCCGTGGAATGCAAAAACTCACTCCTATCACCTTTCCATTACATGAAACTAAAGCATTTGAGAGATTATCTACATTAGATGTATAGAATGCAAAATTTCACTCCTGGCACCTTTCTAGTATATGAAACTAAACTAAAATTTGATTCCCTTTTTGTCTCTTGTGTTTTGACCTTTTGGCTTGTTTATTGTTGATCTGTTATAGTTTCACAATATTTGTGAATCATGATGGTACTTATCCCCAAGTATACCACCATATCCCCTATGCAATACAAGAAATCAAATCCCAATCTTACGAGCACAATGAGAGAACATCTCTCTTCTAAGAGTTCCAAATCATTGGACTTTAGTGTCAAACGAGAAGAAATCCACAAATAGGGATAAACACACTATCCACAAATACTACCACACACTAACCTCACAACTCTTTCCCTTATGCTGCCCTTTGATAAGAGATCAACGCTGCGACACAATATTGTTGTTGAAAGTTATCAAAAAACATAGGGGAGTGGACCTAATTTTTGAGCATCCCAACTTCACACCTCTAAGAGTTGTGCATTAAGTCATGTTTTGTTAGTGCGATGATGTGGCATTACATGATTGGTTGCTTTTTAGACCTAAAGAGCACATTTCATTCAATTGTAAGTACTTATAGTCAATACTAACAACCTTAAAGTCACAACTAGTAGTGTTAAACTTTTAAAAATATTAAACCTTAAATCCACAAATACTATCACAACTATTGGAACATGCTCAGCCACATGAATTTGGTAAAAACCATATTTATAAGGTAGATATGTAAGACAACATAGATTCTCACTTATCAAAAAAATCTGATAGTCACTCTTATTTACATTAACTCCTTGCCAACATCACAAACTTCTTGTTAAGATTACAAACACCATGATTTTTTTTGTAATGAAACTTCAATACACATGTATGGACAAGGTGTTGAGGACACATATTTCATCCATTTGCTGGTAAAAGAAAGGGTTTTCTAGATTTTCTTAAGCATTTTCAACTTATAGCAAGCATGCCATAGCTTTCCCTTCACCTAGAGTCCATATTAGGGAGTGATAATATGAAGTTTTACTAATTTTGGCATCACTTCAGACCTAGCATCAATACAATTTAGGGTTTTATGAAAGATTTATTTCAAAAGTGAGGTTTTGGTAGTGTATGAGGGTTTGGTACAATCATGGAGAGGCTTATTATGCAAGTTTTAGGTTATCTTTTATTGTCTTTTTGAGGATTTGTCATGGATAGGCTTATTATGCTTATTATGACAGTCATAGGAGGATAGTCAAGGACTGCCATAGTTTTAGGGGTAGTTATGGAGTCATTTCTTGTTTGAAACCCTCATCAAGATGGCATTATATGTAGATATATGATATCTTTAGTTATGCATACCTAAAACAAGGACATGTTGTAGTCCCAAAAATGTGACCATGTTGTAAGAGACAGTTTTGATGTCATACATCATAAGGCTTAAACTATTGATCAAAACTCCTAGCATGAACTCAAGTTTGCAAAAGGACTTCATCACTAGTCTTGGACATGTTATGGACAACCAATATTGCAAATAGGGCATGGACAACCATCAAAGCATAAAGGATATAGGAATTTTTCAGATGCCATTTTCTAGTTTATCTTAGATGAATCAACATTCTATCGTATACCACAAAACTGTCCCTTTCTATCTCAAACCAATCAACATTCTATCTCAGACCACAGAACTGCCCCTTTCTATCTCAGACTAATCAACATTCTTGTCTTTTCATGACTATCCTAGATCATTTTATTTGTCCAAGATTACCTCCTTTTCACATACATTCCTTGTCTCATAATCATGACTTGAGGACTGTCTCTTTGACTGTCACATTTTGTGACTGTTTCACATGATAATTGTTCAATCTTAGTGATAATAAAGGATATAGGAATTTTGTCAGATGGTGTAATTGCATCTGCCCTTGTAGACATGTATGTAAAGTGTGGAAGCATAGACAAGGCATGTGGATTGTTTGATAGAACACCACAAAGAGAGGTCCTCTCATGGAATGCAATGATTGCAAGATATGTAGAAAATGGATTTGTTGAAAAGACTTTAGAAACTTTCAAGCAAATGCAATTGGCAAGTGTAAATCCAAATTCTACAACCTTCGCCAACATTCTTCCTATCTCTACCAAAATAGGATCTTTAGAACAAGGTATGGACAACCATCAAAGCATAAAGGATATTATGTAGGTTTTTGTGAAGTTGATTGTGATGATTATTATGTAGGTTTTATTTTGAATGGTGGAGAATGGTTTGGTGTCTCGAGAAATATTATACATTTGGACTTTAGCTTATGAGCATTATGGTGAAGGTCAATGGCATTGTGTTAGTCATAGTGACAAACCCTAGAGGCTTGTGCAATGTAATATACCTATACTCAACTTCTCTCTCATGTGGAGTATAAAGTTGGAATAGAAATATAAAATGCCAATCTTGGGTTAAAAACCTCATGGTGGGATCAACTTGTCCCTACACCCTGTATTAATGTGCTTAGAATGAATTTGTAGATGATGGTAAAGAAAAAAGTAGAGTGCCTTCTAAAATGACTAGTTTTCTCTTGAATATTGTTGTGGTTGTTAGTTCCATGTGTACAGTCTCATTGATAAGATGTATTGTTATTAGCCCTTAAGAAGAAAGTGAAAATGCTTTACTTTGATTGAATATGTGGATAGCAATTATGTATGTGCATATGAGAAAAAAAGTTACCTTAAAAGAATTTGAAATATTTGCAAGGGCTATAGGATAGACCTATGGGACCATGGCTATGGTTTTATTATAACTCTAAAATTTTTTTTATGGAAACTCTTATTTATGGAATTGTTATTGTGTATATTTTTGCAATAATTAAGCTCAAAGTATTAAAGTTGTAATAATTGCAAGATATGCACAAAATGGATTTGTTGATAAGGATTTAGAAACTTTCAAGTAAATGCAATTGACAGGTGTAAATCCAAATTCCACAACCTTAACCAACATCCTCCCTACCTATGCCAAAATGGGATCTTTGGAACATGGTATGGACATCCATCAAAGCATAACGGATATGGGAATCTTGCCAAATCTGTTGTAGTTGCAACTATCCTAGTAGACATGTATGCAAAGTGTGGAAGCATAGACAAGGCTTGTGAACTGTTTGACAAAACAACTCAAAGAGTGCCATCCCTTGGAATGCAATAATTGCAAGATATGCACAAAATGAATTTGTTAATAAGGCTTTAGAAAATTTTAAGAAAATGCAATTGAGAGGTATAAAGGCAAAATGTGATCTTTGGAACATGGTATGGACATCCATCAAAGCATAAAGGATATGGGAATTTTGTCACATCTTGTAGTCGCAACTGTCCTAGTAGACATGTATGCAAAGTGTGGAAGCATAGATAAGACACGTGAACTATTTGACATGATGCCTCAATGCAATGCCATCTCATGGAATACAATGATTGCAAGATATGCAAAAAATGGATTTTTTTGATAAGGCTTTATAAACTTTCAAGCAAATACAATTGGTGGGTGTAAAGCCAAGCTCCACAACCTTAGCCAGTATCCTCCTTGCCTATGCCAAAATGGGATCTTTGGAACATGGTATGGACATCCATCAAAGGATAAAAATATATGGAAATTTTGTTAGATGTTGTAGTTTCAATTTCCCTCAGAGACATGTACACAAAGTGTGGAAGCATAGACAAGGCGCGTGAATTGTTTGGCATGATGCCTCAAAGAAATGTCATCTCATGGAATGCAATGACTGGAAGATATGAACAAAATGGATTTTTTAATAAGGCTTTAGAAACTTTCAAGCAAATACAATTGGTGGGTGTAAAGACAAATTCCACAACCTTAGCCAATATCCTCCCTTCATATGCTAAAATGGGATATTTGGAACATGGTATGGACATCCATCAAAGCATAAAGGATATGGGAATTTTGTCAGATCTTGTAGTTGCAACTACCCTAGTAGACATGTATGCAAAGTGTGGAAGCATAGACAAGGTATGTGAACTGTTTGACATGATGCCTCAATAAAATGCCATTTCATGGAATGCAATAATTGAAAGATATGCAAAAAATGGATTTTTTTGATAAGGCTTTATAAAATTTTGAGCAAATACAATTGGTGGGTGTAAAGCCAAATTCCACAACCTTAGATAGTATCCTCCTTGCCTATGCCAAAATGGGATCTTTGGAACATGGTATGGACATTCATCAAAGCATAAAAGATATGGGAATTTTGTTAGATGTTGTAGTTGCAACTGCCCTCGGAGACATGTAGCATAGACAAGACATGTGAACTATTTGGCATGATGCCTCAAAGAAATGTCACCTCATGGAATGCAATGATTGCAAGATATGAACAAAATGGATTTTTTGATAAGGCTTTAGAAACTTTCAAGAAAATGCAATTGGTGGGTGTAAATCCAAATTCCAAAACCTTAGAAATGATATCTTTGGAACACGGTATAGACATTCATTTTAGCATAAAGGATATAGGAATTTTGTCAAATGTTGTAGTTGCAACTACCCTGCAAGACATGTATGCAAAGTGTGCAAGCATATACAAGGAACATGAATTGTTTGACATGATGCCTCGAAGAAATGTTGTCTCATGGAATGCAATGATTGCAAGATATGCATGAAATGGATTTTTCATAAGGCTTTAGAAACTTTCAAGAAAATGCACAAAAGAAACTTTCAACCAAATGCAATTGGCACATCTAAAACCAAATTGTACAACCTTATCCAACATCCTCCTTGCCAATGCCAAAATGGGATCTGGGGAACATGGTGTGGACAACCATCAAAGCATAAAGGATATATGAATTTTGTCACATGTTGTATTTGGAGCTTCCCTTGTAGATATGTATGGAAAGTGTAGAAGCATAGACAAGGTGCGTGAACTGTTTGACATGATGCCTCAAAGAAATGCACATTATCATGGAATGCAATGATTGCAAGATATGCACAAAATGGATTATTTGAAAATGATTTATAAACTTTCAAGCAAATGCAATTGGCATGTGTAAAACCAAATTCCTGTAATGATAATTGATCATCATAGTAAATATTTAATATAAACTGTCATACACATAATATCATGAACATAACATCTAGTCTATATATAAAGCCATATAGGCATGTCCAAACAAAGCCATACAGGCATATACAAAAATATACATCGGTAACATACAAAAGTATGAATACAAAGCCATCTAAGCATACAAACAATGTCCCAAAATCTAGTTTCCTATAAACTTATATCAAATAATTGGTGGCCCTTATTTGGTCGTGAAGATGGAGAGCTAATCAGTGACTCATCCTCTCTCCCGTTGAGTAGACCTCCTCGACAGATATTTTTGCATCTCCACCTATTAATACAATCAAACAATATGAACATTAATATAGAAAACATGAAATATGTAACATCACATATGTAATTGATCACTTACCGCTACCTGATGATCCCTCTCAATCATCTCTTCTCTCTCTCTTCGTTCGTAGTTGGACGGGTTGGAGTTGTGACCTCTTGTGAGAAGAATCACGAAGAAAAATTGAATAAAGATCAATATCATTTATGTACATCAAATGACATGAGATAAAATAAGAAATACAAAATGACATTTACATGTTACTAGCTCATACATCGGTCAAAGGATTTGAAGACAACATGGCTGCAACAATGCCTGCCTATGCTGACTCATGAAGATGAGGAGGAGTCTCCATATTCAACATTTGGAAATAGAGTTCAAGGTTATTCAAACAAAATAGATACATAACATTATTTAAATGCATAATGATTACAAATGGTTAAATTTACCTTTGTATAAGTGGTTCTGCATGTAGGTGACCAAGGAAATCATGGAGGTGCTGGTGAAGGTCCCTATTGAAATCATCAAATTGTCACTAAATAATATTACCATTGACGTATGTACTATATTTATGATCATGTGATAAATTACATACCTACTGACTCAACCTCCTCTCATAACCTGCTAATGGATGGCTAACAAAGGTAGGATGAAGACTTTGACCTTAGAATTTCATTGCGCAGACAATTGTACATACATTAATTTTGACTTATAATATAGATAGTCATATAAAATTAATTACAAATTTAAAATAAGAATATATTAAATCAAGATAAAACTTGTAAAAAATTACCTAGGAGTTAATACCAAATGTATGTTGTAAGACATCATCTGTGAGAACAAGATCATCCAATATGGATGTGTCCATCACTGGATGTTGCTCTTGCATTGCAGTATCCTACCAGAGTCTTGCCGTGAGTCCTGCATCCCATATCCACAAAGGTTCCCACATGAATTGGATAGATGTGGGGACAAATGATTCTTTCTATTCTCACCCTCATCAGCCTGGGTGAGATCATTGTTGTGTTGTGCTAGAGACTACATGAGAGCACTCAATGAATGTAGTGTCTCCACCTCAACACTCTCTTTCAAAGTTGAAGGGAGTGACACATGTGCTGGCCTCATCAGGGGTCTAGGTACATAGTTTTGGTCTCGTTGTACCTCCTCTCTATCTTAGGTAGAGCCACCACCTCTGCCCTGGAACTGTCGAATGTCAAAATAATTAGGAATCTTCTTGAGGATGAACTTGCAGTGGAGTTTCCTCAAGAAATATTGTGGCACCTCATTGTTGTTGCATGGCCACTTATCAAACACCATGTACCATCTGTCCCAAAATTTTTGGGATATATCTTCATTCCTACACCAATGAATAGGGAAGCGTTTGCAAGTCTCTTCTAATTTTTGGCCAGTTTTAGGATAATAAAGTGTGAACATAATGCATCTTTTGTAGCTTTTTCGTCCTTCACTTGTTCATAAGACAATTTGTCAGCATAGTATTGTTGACACCTCTCCCTATAGTCATGAAATTTGGTGATTTGGTTTGTCACCGATTCAATGTGAGAAACAATCATCTTTAATGATTTCGCAAGTGCTCTCCTATGATCGGTGTTTGCACTTGGATTATTTAACATTTCAATTAGGGTTTGAAGATGTTTTTTATTTTCTTCTATTTGCCCTAAATAGTTTTCCTGTGTATCTCTTTCACGATGAGCACGGGAAGGTGGGGGGTTTTGAGGGTTTTTAGGGTTGTTTTGACCCTCCTCTGCTGGATTTGTGTTTTGTGCTGCCTCATTGACTATAAATTCAATATAAAAAACTAATCAAATATTGAAAAAGTCAAAAACTCTTTTCAAACTCACAAAAATTAATCAAACCCTACCTTCTTCGGCTGCTAGACCCTATACATTTGCTTCACGACATCTTTGAGAGCGGGTTTGGTGAGGTGGCATTGTGAAAACATCGACTACTCTTAGCACTTGCTTGATTTGCCCTTCCTTCAATGTGCTCACACTATTTGACTAGGTTTTTCCTTGACAAACTACAGTTATGGCCACGCGTATGAATGAAATGATATGTTTTTTATTTTATTTTATGACAGTTATAATGCGCTCGCATTATAGTTTGCATGGGACCAGAATGTCATGTGGTGACTTTTTGGTCCCACAACTCCATGCACTTACCCTTGTGATTTGATTAATTAGATATATACAAATTATTTAATTAATGCTAGGAAAATTAACTTAATTAAATAATTAATAATTATTTAATTAATGTGGAAGAATAATGATGATGGATGAAATTAATTAAATAATTAGAATTATTTAATTAACATGAAAGTATTAGAAAATGGATAATTAAGCTAGGAAGTAAGGTGATTTTCAGGTGTCTACAGGATAAAATAGTTTTAAGTCTCAAGTCCAAGGCTTTTGTAAAATATTTTATAAGAAACATTAAGCAAGGTAATGGGCCTCCTTTTTTTAATGAATAAGGATCCCCTTCTTTGGGTAACAACTTAATGACTCCTTTGTTAATCTCACTATGAAGGGAGCCTTCAATAGTTGACCCTTTATAAACCTCAAATAGAATTTTGTTGACCTAATTCAGATTAGATTTATTAAACTCAACAAGAAACCCATCAAAGATAGGAGACTTATCATTCTTTAAATGATAAATAGCTTGTTTGATCTCATCTAAGGATAATTCATTCTCAAGACCACTAGAATCCATAACCCAAATATTGCAAGGAACAACCTTAGAGATAATATCTCTAGCACTAGAAACAACATCATTGCCACTTGAAGAAAATAGACTATCATAAAAATTCTAAAAGGCCTCCTTATATTTTCCTCATCCTTAACCAACACTCCTCCCACATCAATTGCAATAACCTTTTATTTTTTATTTTTTTAAAACCTTTAAAAATTTAAAGAAAAACTTGGAACCCCTATCACTCAAATGTGACTACATCAACCTTGACCTCCACATTGCACCCTTGGCCTTATAGAATTGATCACATCTTGATTCTTAACCAATGTTTGAATTTTTGAGCCTCATACTATATGTTCACATCCCTTGGGTAGCTTTGTAACCCTTTTTCAACCTTGAGAAATTCTTCTTGCAACCTAGAAGCCTTGAGGGCTCTTTCCTTTTCCTTATTTTTACCAAAGAGCCTCATAAACTTAACAACCTCCATAGCATTATTCCATGTTTTCACATTAGAGTCCTTAGAGAACTTGCAAAAAAATAACACTTATAGATTAGACATAATACTATAGGAAGGATCTTTGAGGTGAGACACATTCAACTTATACAGCCCATTGAAAGAATAAGGAGAAACCACAAGAGAAGAAAGAGGGAAGATTCCAACATTAAAGGGAGAATATCTGAAGTTAGAGTGGGTAGAATCACCTTAACCACATTCTCATTATGCACATGAGGAATATAAAATAAAGATCTATCCAACAAGAATCTATCTAATCTGAAAAAAACTATTTTGGAACCGATGTTAAATTTTGACTGGGAAAACCAAATACCCTTACTATCCTTCTTACATGCCAACAAGCGGGTCAACTAGTTTATTTTTCTTCTTAAATTTGGTACTATTTTTTTTCATTAACCTTTCATACAAATTTAGTACCACCAATCTTATCTTCATAAGTCTCGACCATATTAAAATCCCTACACAAACCCAAGGGATGTCTTTTGAATTATTAGCAAGCAATTTCTAAAGATCAGATTTGTCCTTAAATAATAGTTTGGAGCATAAATAGAGAAAATGGTAAACACATTATTGTCAAGATTTAGTTCTATCCAAAATAGTTACAAGGAGAAATGCCATGATTGATCACATTAGGACCCTAAATTGGATTCAACAAAATTGATACACCACTTTCCCTTTTACATTCTTTGAAAAACTTAAAGCATTGGGACAAATAACTTTACAAGCACCTTCTAAAACTAGATCAATTGATTTAACTTCTTGCAATATGACACAATCTAAATTTCTTGTTTTCCATAGAGATTTAACCAAATACTTTATATCATGGGCTTCAAGACCCCTTACATTCTAACTCAAGATTTTCATTAAAGATAATAAAGGAAATGAGAGAGCGTTAATTCCTATAAGGGGGGATTATCACTCACCTTACTAAATTTTCCAAAAAAGGAATAGAGAGTGTTACTCCTAGTTTTGATTCGATCAATAGCCATATCATTATCATTTTCCCATTTGATCCAACCAAGAAAAAATTAGTATCTCCTTCTTGAAA
Source organism: Cunninghamia lanceolata (assembly GCA_027924645.1). Taxonomy (NCBI): domain Eukaryota; kingdom Viridiplantae; phylum Streptophyta; class Pinopsida; order Cupressales; family Cupressaceae; genus Cunninghamia; species Cunninghamia lanceolata. Next base: position 1,000,070 of record BSBN01000181.1, read on the forward strand.
ACCCATTCTTTGCCTTTTAGAAAAAATACTTCCTTTGTCGCTTGAAACATTACTCTTACCACTTAAGAATTTACCATCATTATGAAGAATAGGCTTATTTTAAAGAGGTTTTACTAGAGGACGTTTTATAATTTTTGAGGATCTAATAATATTTTATTATTAGGTCATTCACATGATTTGGTTTGACATGGGGCTTTAACACAATGGAAGACTTATTAGACCTAGGAATATTCATAGGATTAACATCTATGACCATACAGTAATCATGGCTTTCCTCAATGAATGTTAGGATGCAATTCTTCTATGTCAAAACTTTTATTAACACCACTTTTAGGTTCCAAATTATAACCCATGACAATGCTATCATTATTATTTCTAGTCACTTTATTCAAATGTTTTCCTAATATAGAATAGTTTATTTTCAAATGCCTATTATTTTTATAATAAAACATGCATTCAGCCCATTGAGCCCCATAATTTTAGAATTAAATGTAGTCCCATGTAATGGTACATAAATAATATCAAATGAACAAACATTATGTTTCAATAAAATGAGAAGCCTTGCATTCATATGCAATAACAAAGCCCTTGTATCTTCCAATTTAATTACATCACCCAACAACTCCTTCATTTACCTCTATCTACCCACCTACCTCTATCTACTCACCTACCACAAACACATCCTTAAATAATTTACCATATTATTCTTAACTCGTAAAATCATTTCCATCCTCACTCTCCATATAATACATACTACCTTCCTAAAAAACAAACAAAACCTCTTGCAAGGATGGTGCAGGAGGGTTCTCCCCTCTTGTAGAAACCCTCTCACAGAAACAAATGCTCAAACACAAAACCAAAATTCACAAAACAAGATTGCAACAAAACTATTCAATTCTTGATTTATTTTATTCAAATTTACTCAGAACCAACTATAAATCTGCAATACAACAGTTTGTATTCTCATCCATTAATGGCTTCTCTCTCTCTCACAGGAAAATCCACATACACACTCTCACAGTCTCATATTGGCTTACCATTTCTATGCACACCTTCCTCTAACTGATCCCTTTCTCTTTCTTTCTTCAAATCTGCAACAGAGAATCCTTTATATTCCTCGTGCACTTAGAAATATAGGCCTAGGACCTATTTTTAGATGTACGATGATAATGTTCTCAACTATAACATTAATGATGTTGAGGCACCCCTACCCATTTTCAAATTCTTCTCTATGCCTCACGTTTGTAACTACACCTTTGATGGGCTCACTATTTCTTTGGCAAGATTTTAGGGAGCATACATATCTATTACATTTAATTTTAATCATTAATAGTGCCCTTGGAGAAACATTAGCTATGGGCTCGTATTATCACCCATAAGTATTTTAAAGATGTTGATTCTTTTGATGTTCCTTGCTTTCCTTTGGAGGGAAGGGGGTCTATGATCTAGCATACTCTGAAAATGGGGGCTAAGTTGGTTAAGAATGGGCTTTTTTGGATCTGTCATTTAGGGTCTCAGGCTCTTTTTTGGCTGGATTCGTGGGATGGTCACCCTTCTATCCTTTCCTCTTTTCCTCACCTCAAGTCTCTTTGTGATATTTTTACTACTGCAAGCTGGGACACGGTTGAGCATTATAAGGTTGCACAAAATTGTGGGATGACTGTTAGTTTTAGATGGAAGCACTCTACTGAAAGGCCTCTGGGAGGATCTAAGAGGATATGCATGAGCTGGGTCATATTCTTGTTTCTCATGATTGCACTACTTTGGTGGGGCATGATGTTTTGGCTTGGGCTGGTAGTGATTTGTCTGGGAAGTACTCTATTTTGCCAGGTTATGTGCATCTTTTTAGGCAGATGTTAGGAGACATTGAGGTTCCTTGGTGGAAGCATGTTTGGCACAAGTTTTCATGGCCCAAGTGCAACTTCTTGTGGTTGGTGGTTCAAAATTTGTTTCTTACTTGGGATAATCTGAGTAAGTGTGGGTTTCAATGTCCCTTGATGTGTGTCTTGTGCCGTAATAGTGAGGAAATTGTTTCTCACCTCTTTTTCCAATGTTCTCTCTCTAGGGAGATTTGGCATTTTTGGTGGAGTGTTTGGAACCAGGCCTGTTGGCATGTCTCCTCTTTAGCCAAGTTTTTTGATTGTTGGGGTATGGCCCCTGTTAAAACATCATTTCTTCAAGTTTCTTAGGCTCTTGGAGCTTCCTTTATTATTTGGAATATCTGGCTGGAGAGGAATCGTAGGATCTTTTGTGATGTGATGTTGGGAGCCCATCACTTGTGGTGGAAAATTCTTCATTCTTTAGGTGAAACTATTTCGGCAAATTATGATTTGGCGGAAGCAGTGGATCCTTAAGATGTTTTTTGATGCAATTGTCTTCATCTTCCTCCTCAACAAGATTGATTCATGAGAAATAAATGTTGACACCCTCTTCGGAAGATAAATAGGGAGGGGCATTGGACTCCTCTTCCTCAGGGAGTTTTGAAACTCAACATAGATAGTTCTTCTCGAGGAAACCTTGGTCACGGTGGTATTGGTGGAGTTGGTCAGGAAGTACTGGGTCTGTGCAATTTATCTTTTCTATTTATAAGGGTCTTCATTCCAACAATCTGATGGAGGCTCTTGCCATTTTATATGCTGTTGAGCGTGGCTGTCATCTTGGATGGCAAAGGATCATTTGTGAGTTTGATTCCCAGATGGTGGTGAATCTGTTGAATGGACAGTGCATTTTGCTGATGTTAGTTGGCATTTAGCTTTGGTTGCTAAATAGATTCTTAATCTGTGTGATTCTTTGGATTCAGTTTCTTTCATTCATATTCTTAGAGAATGGAATAGAGTTGTGGATTGTTTGGCCAAATGGGCCTCTAATCACATGCCAAATTGGAACATTATGGATTGGGATCAATTACCCCTGGAGTTGTCTCAAAAGTTGGACCACTTAGTTGAGCTTGATAGGGCTGAGTAATGCCCTTGCTTTGTACTTCTTCTGGTTTGAATAAATTTTTACCCCTCTTTTAGTCAATGGTATTTTATTAAGAATAATTAATATTCATTTATAGTTTCAAGTTAGTGGAGCTAATTTTAGATTTTTATGAAATTATGATATAAGTTATAAAAAGATTAGAATTTAGCAATAAGGTCTTGATATGGTTTAGTTAATTGATTTAAATTAATTATTCTTGTGTGTTGTGGGGAATAAGAGCTCTTTTATCATTATTTTTGGTACAATTAAGACCATAGGTCAATCACCTATGGGTAGGGTACTTGCTTATTCATAAAAAAATATGTTTTAGAGTTGTTTTAATGCATTTTTTATGCACAAGAAAATGGGTGACGAAATTGAAAGTTGTAGAGTCTTCTTCTCTTGAAGAGTCTTAGAGCATTCAAGTCATGAAGAAAAGAAATAAAAGGAAATCCAAGAATCACATTTATTAAAAAAAAAGAAATGGACATCACAAGCAAGAAGAAGAATACAAGGAGTCTTTGGATCCCAAAAGAAAAATATGAAACTTGGAAGAGAGAGAGAGAGAGAGAGAGAGAGAGAGAGAGAGAGATGAAAGTTTGGCTTGAAAAGGGGAGGGAAATCAAGAGAAGAGAAAAAAGTTTATTTCTGATTTTTGTAGGTCAAGAGGACATCCATAGCTGATGGTGAAGATAATTCTTCAAAGGAATTACATTTATTTTGATAAAGAAAAAAAAAACGTACATCCATGGTGACTTGTTAAGTGAAGAATCTTTAAATTTTATGAGGAGGACAATAGGATTCCAGGTAGAAGAAAAGAAGTGCACAACTGATTAAGATGATAACTTTCACATTAAGGAATCTTGAAATATCTCTTCATGGGCATTTGGAGGTATTATTCATTAATTAAATTCTTGAGGTATTTCCTTGAAAACTCTCAATTATTTATGTTAATGTTTTTCTGAAAATTTTCAAGAAAACTTGTTGTTGTCTCATGAAATTTATCTGTTTATTATAATTATTTTATCAAATGGTTTCTGGGTTTTGTTTATCTTGTTTCCATCTTTCCGAAAAATCTTACGATTTTAAATTTTATTAAGTACTAAGAAAGTTATTGTGATTTTAGTACTGCTGTAAACCCTGCTAGTGTTTTATAAATTGCTTCCTGTACGGGAATGAGATTGTAAAATTGTTTCTGGGGTTTTATCTAGGGTTTTGTTGGTAGTTTACTTTCTTGAAAATGAATTATTTTCATTACATGAGTGTGTTATATGAATTTACATATTTTCTTTCTTAGAATGGGTATGATTAGATAATCTTTCATACATTTATTTAGATGCAAAAAATAGATTGAATCAAGAATTTACTTGTAGTGCAAGAAGGTCAAATTAAAACCCTTATGTTGATTAGTTCATAAGAACAATTGTTAATCATACATCTATATATTGTGTAGTTATTTGAATGTCAAGATTAAAGAAAAATAACAGATCTTTGATCTTTCAGTATTTCTATCATGCATTATAGTATAGAGAGTACTTTTGAGTAACTAAATCATTCTCGATTCATGATCAAGTTTGGGTTAAATTTGGATTTGAGGGAAAGGGTTGATTACAGTAAACACTACCTCCTCATCTTACAGAAATTTTCTAATTTTTTTCTAGGTTTTATTCCCCTTACTCTTACCTTTTCAAAACATCTTGAATTTTAGAATTCCTCTAAGAAATAAAAAAGTTATGACAGATTTAATACTGGGTGGTTTTTCATGTTAAGGCTATTTCTATTCGATTATTTCATTTTATTCTTATTCTTAAATGTATTTTTATTCATTGAATAAAGTTTAAGATTGGATAGTAGATTGATTTAATTTATATAAATACATTTCCTTTTTAGTACATTATTTATATTATGTTTAGTATTATTGTGTGCTTGTATTGGTAACAATGGTAAGAGGTAGATTTTGAGTTTGAAAAAAAAGATAATAGAAAGATCTCATTATTGTTTGTATCAAACCTTTGAATTAGGAATTTGTTAGATTATTTAGTTGTAAATATTGGTGCCAGTGGATCTCATATAAGCATAGAGTTTGATATTTTCTTAAATGATCAAACATTTTATTGAATAAGATTTATGTATTGTGTGGAGTTGAGATGACATAATTGATTTTTCCTATATATGAATGCAATTTTCTATTTATTAGATTTTATCTATGAATTAGTAAGAGTTATGTATGCTAAGGTGATTTAGATTACACATACTTTGGAATGCATGATATTCTACCTTAACCTTGAAATGCTAGTTAAGATACATGTACTTGACATTGCAGAAAGGTGTCATCGTTATATGAGTTGTATTAATCATATGAAGGAGTAGTATAGTTTTTGTAATATAAAATTAGTCGTTATTTAAGTATGAGTAAAGGATGTTCTTTCATATATTCTATGTGAGAAGATATTACATGCATTAGTAAGGTGTTAATAGGGGTATATATGTGTTTGTTTGGAACATTTTTATTGTTGTTATAACTTCCCTATTATACCCCATGTAGGGATTATTTATAAATTTAATTGTTGCATGCACTCTCTAGAACTTGAATGACATAATCATCATATGGTGTATTTAATCTTGAGAACAATAGGAATGTGCATATTAATTGGTTATTGATTCTAGAAAATATTATTATGTGACGAACTAGATCCCTTAAAAGTTATTGTATCTAAGTCTACAACCTTATGGTTGCAAGACTAGTCTCCCCAAACTACGAAGTCTCTACGCTGCGCATACATAGGCAAGGCCATCATGAGCCCCCGAGACATTAGGTCGGCCCCTTAGGGCCTTAGACAAGTGTATAGCTATCTGATATGTTTTTAGATGTGGAACTAATGTCTGCATTTAGTTGTGTAGTTACATCTGGAAAAGTATTTTTTCCACTTTGTGAAAGGATGATCATATGATATTGATTGTAAATGTGTATAATTACACAAGAAATGTTTATAACCAAATTTCCATTTATAAAAAATCATGTATTATAAGTTTGTTTTATTAAATTAAAAATTCAGTGAATATTCTCCTATTATTAATTTCCATTATTTCTCAAGTATTTAAATAGTTGACATATATAAATAATTACACTAGAAGGGGATGACTATGACTACTACAAAAGAATAAATAGAGACATTTTTTTTTAGTATATTTCTTGCAAAATGAATTTGTGAAGTGATGCAATGCTTCTGCTATTATTTATAGAAGGTTAGATTAGTATTGGGTATTATTTACTCTTATTCTATTTACATGCTACTTATTGTTAAACATGCTACTCAACTTATTGTTAAACATGCTACTCATTGTTAAAGTGCAGCTTAAATTATAGAACCTATAAGTTATAATTTATTTAATATTTTTGTTGCATAAACAAATTTTGAAAACACAAAGAAAATTAAAGGCATGGTAAATTATTTAATTTAGTTTAATGATAGCTAGGGTTAGGGTTCTTTAATCTTTCAAAGCCACAAATGAAATTAATATTTAATTTAATGACCTGTTTTAGATTTTTACTATGGGATTTAATTCCTTTAAAAAATTGGGCAATCTAAAAAAAATCCTTTAAAAAATTATAATTAAGTTTTTCGTATCATTTGGATTAAATTATTGAAAATTATCCTGAGCTAGGAATTGTCACATAAAGAAAAATAAGAAAAAGATAAATTACTTTATTTTTTTTAATGAGGGCTAGGGTTATAGTTCTTCAATCTTTGAAAACTACAAGGACAATTAATATTTAGTTTACTATGGAAATTAATTCTATTAGTTTACTATTAGGATGATTGTGATTGTGTACATAAAAACAAAATAAAGCCCACATTATTTCTATATGTCCGCTCTTTAATAGTTAAACAATTATTAACTACTAGGATAGATATCTTAAATACATCTAGCTATTCTCAATAACAATTTCAATATTAGGAGCCTCAAGACTGATATCTAGTTATGTCGAGAAGATACTAAGTGACAGCTATTAAAAAGTAGACATATAAAATTAATTACACAGTTATGTAGTGGCATTAAGGGGATGACTGTGACTATGTACATAAAAATAAAATAGAGGCCACATTATTTTTATATGTCCGCTCTTTAATTGTTAAACAATCATTAACTACTAGCATAGATATCTTAAATACATCTATCTAGAAGACACAGTGAAATATCAGTCTAGAGGCACCTATCTCAATAATAATTTCAATATTTTTGAGAGAGCTCCACACAAAATTTTGATGTTTACTTTTAACCAACGACTTCTAAAATATCTTAAACCTAGCACACATATCTTAAATACATATATCTAAAAGACGCATGTGGCACCATTTACTTTTAAATAGATGTATTTAAGATATGTATGCTAGGTTTAAGATATCTATCTAGTTTTAAGATATTTTAGAAGTCATTTGTTAAAAATAAACATCAAAATTTTGTGTGGAGCTCTCTCCAAACTATTGAAATTGTTATTGAGAATAGATAGGCATCCTGTACATAGATGTATTTAAGATATATGCTTTTAAAGATTGAAGAACCCTAACCCTAGCTCTCATTAAACTAAAGTAAATAATTCACCTTGCCATTATTTTTCATTGTGGTTTTCAATGGATAACTCCTTTGTATAATTATTTTTAGATGTATTTAAGATATGCTTTTAAAGATTGAAGAACCCTAACCCTAACTCTCATTAAACTAAAGTAATAATTCACCTTGCATTATTTTTCTTTGTGGTTTTCAATGGATACTAAGTGGCAGCTATAAAAAAGTAGACATACAAAATTAATTACACAGTTATGTAGTGGCATTAAGGGGATGAGTACATAAAAATAAAATAGAGGTCACATTATTTTTATATGTCTGCTCTTTAATAGTTAAACAATCATTAACTACTAGCATAGATATCTTAAATACATCTATGTAAAAGACGTGGAGAAATATCAGTCTAGAGGCACCTATCTCAATAACAATTTCAATATTTTGGAGAGAGCTCCACAAAAAATTTTGATGTTTACTTTTAACCAATGACTTCTAAAATATCTTAAAACTAGATATCTTAAACCTAGCACACATATCTTAAATACATCTATTTAAAAGATGCCCGAGGTGCCATTTACTTTTAAATAGATGTATTTAAGATATGTATGCTAGGTTTAAGATATCTATCTAGTTTTAAGATATTTTAGAAGTCATTTGTTAAAAATAAACATCAAAATTTTGTGTGGAGCTCTCTCCAAAATATTGAAATTATTATTGAGAATAGATAGGCGTCTTCTACATAGATGTATTTAAGATATGCTTTTAAAGATTCAACAACCCTAACCCTAGCTCTCATTAAACTAAAGTAAATAATTCACCTTATCATTATTTTTCTTTGTGGTTTTCAATGGATAACTCCTCCATATAATTATTTTTAGATGTATGTAACATATGCTTTTAAACATTGAAGAACCCTAACCCTAGCTCTCATTAAACTAAAGTAAATAATTCACCTTGCCATTATTTTTCTTTATGGTTTTCAATGGATACTAAGTGGCAGCTATTAAAAAGTAGACATATAAAATTAATTACACAGTTATGTAGTGGCATTAAGGGGATGACTGTGACTGTGTACATAAAAAATAAATAGAGGCCACATTATTTTTATATGTCTGCTTTTTAATAGTTAAACAATCATTAACTACTAGCATAGATATCTTAAATACATCTATCTAAAAGAGGTGGAGAAATATCAGTCTAGAGGCACCTATCCCAATAAAAATTTCAATATTTTTGAGAGAGCTCCTTACAAAATTTTGATATTTACTTTTAACCAACGACTTCTAAAATATCTTAAAACTAGATATCTTAAACCTAGTACACATATCTTAAATACATCTATCTAAAAGACGCACGAGGCGCCATTTACTTTTAAATAGATGTATTTAAAATATGTATGCTAGGTTTAAGATATCTATCTAGTTTTAAGATATTTTAGAAGTCATTTGTTAAAAATAAACATCAAAAGTTTGTGTGGAGCTCTCTCCAAAATATTGAAATTGTTATTGAGAATAGATAGGCGTCTTCTACAGAGATGTATTTAAGATATATGCTTTTAAAGATTGAAGAACTCTAACCCTAGCTCTCATTAAACTAAAGTAAATAATTCACCTTTCTATTATTTTTCTTTGTGGTTTTCAATGGATAACTCCTCCGTATAATTATTTTTATATGGAATTTAAGTTATGCTTTTAAAGATTGAAGAACGCTAAACCTAGCTCTTATTAAACTAAAGTAAATAATTCACCTAGCCATTATTTTTCTTTGTGTTTTTCAATGGATACTAAGTGGCAACTATAAAAAAGTAGACATATAAAATTCATTACACAGTTATGTAGTGGCATTAAGGGGATGACTATGACTGTGTACATAAAAATAAAATAGAAGCCAGATTATTTTTATATGTCCACTCTTTAATAGTTAAACAATCATTAACTACTAGCATAGATATCTTAAATACATCTATCTAAAAGACGTGGAGAAATATCAGTCTAGAGACACCTATCTCAATAACAATTTCAATATTTTCGAGAGAGCTCCACACTAAATTTTGATGTTTACTTTTAACCAACGACTTCTAAAATATCTTAAAACTAGATATCTTAAACCTAGCACACATATCTTAAATACATGTATTTAAAAGATGCTCGAGGCGCCATTTACTTTTAAATAGATGTATTTAAGATATGTATGCTAGGTTTAAGATATCTATCTAGTTTTAAGATATTTTAGAAGTCATTTGTTAAAAATAAACATTAAAATTTTGTGTGGAGCTCTCTCCAAAATATTGAAATTGTTATTGAGAATAGATAGGCGTCTTCTACATAGATGTATTTAAGATATGCTTTTAAAGATTTAACAACCCTAACCCTAGCTCTCATTAAACTAAAGTAAATAATTCACCTTGTCATTATTTTTCTTTGTGGTTTTCAATGGATAACTCCTCCGTATAATTATTTTTAGATGTATTTAAGATATGCTTTTAAACATTGAAGAACCCTAACCCTAGCTCTCATTAAACTAAAGTAAATAATTCACCTTGCCATTATTTTTTTCTTTGTGGTTTTCAATGCATACTAAGTGGCAACTATTAAAAAGTAGATATATAAAATTAATTACACAGTTATGTGGTGGCATTAAGGGGACGACTGTGACTGTGTACATAAAAATAAAATAGAGGCCACATTATTTTTATATGTCCGTTCTTTAATAGTTAAACAATCATTAACTATTAGAATAGATAAGTTAAATACATCTATCTAGAAGACGTAGAGAAATATCAGTCTTAAAACTAGATATCTTAAACCTAGCACACATATCTTAAATACTTATATCTAAAAGACGCCCGAGGCGCCATTTACTTTTAAATAGATGTATTTAAGATATGTATGCTAGGTTTAAGATATCTATTGAGTTTTAAGATATTTTAGAAGTCATTTGTTAAAAATAAACATCAAAATTTTGTGTGGAGCTCTCTCCAAAATATTGAAATTGTTATTGAGAATAGATAGGCCTCTTCTACATAGATGTATTTAAGATATGCTTTTAAAGATTGAAGAACCCTAACCCTAGCTCTCATTAAACTAAAGTAAATAATTCACCTTGCTATTATTTTTCTTTGTGGTTTTCAATGGATAACTCCTCCGTATAATTATTTTTAGATGTATTTAAGATATGCTTTTAAAGATTGAAGAACCCTAGCCCTAGCTCTCATTAAACTAAAGTAAATAATTCACCTTGCCATTATTTTTCTTTGTGGTTTTCAATGGATAACTCCTCTCCGTGTAATTTTTTTTATATGTCCTCTCTTGAGTAGTTAAACAATCAGCATAGATATCTTAAATACATAACAATTTCAATATTTTGGAGAGCTCCACATAAAGCATAAACATAGATATCTTAAATAAAATAGTTGTAATGTAAAATAAAATAACTTCAAATTGATCTATGCTAGGTTTAAGATATCTTAGAAGTCATTGGTTAAAAGTAAACACTGAAATTTAATATGGAACTCTCTCCAAAATATTGAAATTGTTATTGAGAATAGATAGTCTCAAGACTAATATCTTTGGGGTCTTTTAGATAAATGTATTTAAGATATGCTTTTAAAGATTAAAGAACCCTAACCCTAGCTCTCATTAAACTAAAGTAAATAACCATTGAATAATTCCTCTCGATGTAATTATTTTTATATATCCACTCTGTAATAGTTTTTGTTAACACACTCAAACCATAAACAATCATTAACTACAAGAATTACAACCATTAACTGTTTTAAGTCTTTTGTCCTCCTACTATCATCAAGTTGATTTGCCATAAATAAAAATATATACAAATATACATCTACAAACTTCTGAAAAATACCTTAAACCTACTTCTAAGAGTATAGATTCCAAAACAGCTGAATAATAACTAAACAATTGCATTTGTCAATCTCTTTTGAGCGTACAATAGCAATAAAATTCAATTCTAAATAAGCACCGATACAAAAAGCAATTGCAATGATAACATGAGAAATGAAAAAAAACTTCACTTCTGGTTCAAGATAACGATATACCCGTCCATTTATTTTCTGCAATAACGATCAAGATATTATATTATGTGAAGATGGCTCTTTAGTTTGTTGAAAATGGAAACACAACTCTCATTTAGCTGAATACATCTGGTTATCAACAATTAATAAACTTAAAACATATCAGATTTCCACAGTCCATAATATTATGCAAACAAGTTTCTAGATTCAATTGTGTAAGATTTTTGTTGTCAACTTTTTTAATCACATTCTGTAATTTATCATCAGGATGGAGAGAGCTGTAAGAAAGAATCCAGATGATAATGAATCACAGAATATGATTGGAAACATTGATAACAAAAATCTTACACAGTTAAATCTATAAACTCTTTGCATAATTAATAAACTTCCCTATGAATTAGAGGGCCCATCTATACCGCTGAACAGAAACCTGGAGAGGCCATTGTTTTCAACAAACTGGAAGAATTGGACGGCCGCCTCCAACGGCTCCCCAAAACGCCGAAGAAAATGCTTCAAATCTTCACATTCATCAGCCAGTTTTGATTCCACCCTTGAAATCTTTTCCAACAATATTTCTCGAAATTGTTGAGCACCTTGGAGCCTTCTCTTTAATTCTTCTTCTGACTGTGCCGGAAATTCTTGAGAATTAGTGTTCCTTGTTTGGATGGATCTGATATGCGCTTCCTGCTCTGAAATTTCAACGTTTAACAGCATTTTTTCAAAATCTTCGATGGCGTAGAGGGCACTAGAAATCGATCTGGAAAATCTATCGACTTCATTCTCCATTTATGATATAACTCCATGCTCCATTGTAGTGACAGGAGATGCAAATGAATAGTAATATGTTATCTGTTTCAACAGCGATCAAGTAGGGCTAGTGCGATGTCGAAGGCTGAATCAGACAATTGCAGGTCCTGTAACGTTCTTGTTTTCCGATTTCCTATAATTGTCAATAGGAGCTGATGATTATATATACAGAGGACACCACTCATTAGAGTTAGATGTAAGCCTCAGCGCTTTTCAATTCTACAAGGGCCGACTTTATATGTTATATTTGTGGGCTGGTTGTGTTCAATGTATGGGTTGTTTATCGCCCACCGTAAACAGCCTACAGGTTGTGCCGGGACTGTTTTTTCATTTTTCCGATCTACATTGGACAAGATCAATCGACCCTTCTCTACATGTCAACTGCTGTGATTTTTACAACGTGCCGGCTGGTTAAGGTTTACTGTTTATTTTAGGGTTGGATGCTACATAAAATGTAAGTTGAATGTCACAATTAAGATCTGTTATTGAACACATCAATTAATTAGTAATAATTATAAACCTTTTTTTTAATTGATTAATTAATTAAGGGCAGCAACATTAGTAATAATTATAAACCTTTTTTTAATTGATTATTTAATTAATGTCAGCAACAAGGGTTGAGTGTAATGGTGTGAGCGTGTTAACAAAAAAACTCTTACCTTTTACCTTAAATTTGATAGCCATTTGTATGTCAAAATATTAATATTTAATAATAAATCATCAAAATTTGATAGCCATTTATATGTTATTGAACACATCAATCAATTAATGAGTAATAATTATAAACAGTTTTTTTAATTAATTAATTAATTAATGTGGGCAGCAAGGGATGGTAAGGGGTGGAGTGTAATAGTAGGAACATGTTAACAAAACAACTCTTACCTTTTAGGTTAAATTTGATAGCCATTTATATGTCAAAATATTAATATTTAATAATAAATCATTCTTCCCTTTTCAAAAATTTAAAAAATAAAGTTCAAGATTTTTCTTTAGAAAAACATATATATTAAATGAAAGGAAAGGATGTGTAATTGTTTTGGGAAAATAATTTTGGTTTTAGTCTTAATTAATTTATAAAAAAATATTAATGTTGAGAGGCATTTTATAATGATAGCAAGGGATGGAATAATAATCAATAAAATGTTTAAGTTTAAAGGCTAATCAAATTTTTTTTTAAGTTTATAGTGAAGATAAAATATATTTTTATTTGTTAATTTGAGATATTTTTTAATTTTTAAAGTGTGGTTTAAATTTTGATGCACACAAAATTGAGTGATGATATATTCTTAAATAATTAAATAATTAACTATAAACACACAAATAAAGCTTCAAATTGACATCTCTTGGCATTTTTTAGATAGATGTATTTAAGATATCTATATTAGTTATGCAACTAGTGGATTGTAATGTTGTGAGTGTCTTAACTATTTACATGTTAAATTATTAATATTTAATAATAAACATAGCCTTATTATAGTAAAAACAATTGATAAGGGGAACAAAATGTAGCTCTTAAGTAAATAATGTTATATGAAATAATTCTTAAGTAAATATTAAACTAAATAGTCTTTATGTTTTTTAATCTATCTACTTACCTATTTATCTGTGCATCTATTTAATAGTTTAGGTAGATATTAAAAATGATATTCATATAGAAAAAAACAAAATAACTCATGAAGTAAAGCATTTTTTTTTCATTTATCTTTTTAAAGTTTTCCTTATATTGACCTATTATTAAAGGAATTTCAATTATGAAGTAAAGTAAATTATTTTTTCATTTATCTTTTTAAAGCTTTCTTTATGTTGATCTAAGCTAATAATTAGAGGAATTCCAACCATTATACAAATTTCAATATGAAGTAAAAGTAAAGATATATATTTTCCTTTATCTTTTTAAAAATTTCCTTTTATTAATCTAAGTTAATTAAAGGAATGCCCACAATTATACAGATTTGAATTAATTAATTCATAATAATTTCAAATGTTGATATAATATATAATAATGTCTATATTTTAAACTATCATAGATATCTTAAATACATCTAACCAAAAAATGTCAAGATATATTAGTATAGGCACCCCAAGATTGATATCTCTTAACTCTTAGATAGATGTATTTAAGATATCTATAGTAATGCCAATTGAAGGACTCTTTCCTATGGTCTTGCTCCATTTTTTCCTTGGTAGTTGCATGCATTTATCACACACTCAAAAAGGCCTTATCTCAGGGTGTATGAACACACTGTGTGGAGTGCTAGAGGTGCACAGTTTCAAACTCCCCCAAGGGATGGACACCAAGGCCAAAGAATTATTCAAAGCAGCTAGATTTATATGCCTTCACTCCCCAAATGATGTGCCTTGCCCTTGTCACTACTTTCCCAGAGCTCTCAATCCCCTTTGAAACTCTTCCTGCCTCAATGGAACGATGTGATTCCTGCCCTCAGTAATTGTGTCATGGGTGGCGATTATATTTTTTCTTTTCTCTCTTGTTTTGGCTCACCTTTGTGTATTTGGCCATTGTTCTCTATTTTGTCTCGGTTGGCCACTGTGTATTCGACCTTCTTTTGGCACTGTGTGTAGACACCTAAAATTGACCTATTTATCATTAACATCAAATATTGCATTACCTATCATCTGCATTTGTCTAACACATTTGGGCAATGTCCCTATCACTTATTTCTTCTATTAATTAAATAAATTTATATTTATTTAATTAATTCATTATCTATTTCTTCTATTTTCTCTAAGCTATAATTAAATAATCTTTAATTATTTAATTATCTTCTTTCTATCTATTTTAATTAAATAAATTTTATTTATTTAATTAAAAATCCCTTCATAAGCCCACTTTCCAATTAATTAAATAAATTTTATTTATTTAATTAATTTCTCTTATCATTTATCTCAATGAGCCGATATGTGTGCCTCTTTCATTTAAAAAGATAAGTGGTACTAAAACTTTCATTTAATATCTTTCACATGTACTTTTTATGTACACGGTCACACATAAGCCTTAACTTCCCTCCACTTGTCATCTACACATTCACCTATGATTATCCTTTTAATCTTAGCCATTCACATAGCCACCAAATCTCTACCATTGTTTGATTTTGGTTGAGTTCTATATAAACACCCTCTCATTCCATACTACATCATATCCAACATTCATATAGAGTCTACATTATCATCTTGAGCATATTGAGCATATTGAGCATCCATCTATCAAATTAGCATTTTATCATTATCATCCATCATGGCAGCTTTGATCTTCATAATTGTTCATTATTGAAGAAGCAATCCACATCATAAACAATGAATCATACAATCTAGGTGATATTGTTTTTGAATTGCATGCTTTTGATTTCATTTGGATTAGATTCTTTAATGATGGCAAGGTTAGGTTTTCATGGTTATGCTTGATCTTATTAACCTAATTTTTACCTATAACATTTTGGCACGATCAGTGGGACCTACATCCTTGATTAACTTTGTTATTTGAAGTTATTTTTGTGAAGATCAGATTTTCTGAGCGCTTATGGCAAGTTCCAGTCACTTTTGAGTGAAAACTAGTTGTTGTCTGCACAAACGCATCACTTTTGAGCTCAAACCTGCCGCTTTTAGCCTTCTTGGGATTGCTTCCAAGTGAACAGTAGTTGCTTAGTGTCTTTTTTGCATCGCTTACAAGCTAACAGTGGTCGTTTATTATCTTTTTTGCATCACTTTTAATCTAACAGTGATAACTTTTAGCTATCTGGATCACTTTCTACAAAACTAGGGTTTTTGTTATGTTTTGTTTTTCTCACAAATCTAAGTTGCTTATGACCCATAATCAGTCGCTTGTTGCTTTTTCGTATCGCTTATGAGCTTTATCATTTCGCATCTTGAATTACTGGCATCGCTTATGATCTATAAGATTTCACCCGTGGTAGAATATAGATCACTCCTAATCAACAGTTGATCACCTCTGGTAACTGTGTTGGTTTCAGTCTGTGTCATTTGCAGTTTTGTTTTCTTGGTTACTAATTAGGTATTTGTGCAGCATTTTATCGATTGTCCAAGAAAAGGAGGTTATCAAACTACTAACATATCTTTTGCAGCTTCGATCGGTCTAAGCCTTGTGGTTTTTCACTAATTTAGGAACATTTGGGCTTGGTGCTTAAAAAGAATCATTGCTTGCTTTGTGCTTGATTTATCTTTCTTGATTGCTTGCATGTGCTTGATTGTAACCCAAATTTAATAGAAAAAGTATCCTCTCCCCTTGCCTATCAAATGGATCTTGGGTGTATGAGAACTTGTTATTATCTTTAGAGGGCCTGCCTTCCTAGTGTGAGAAGGGATACGACCCAAGCGGTTACAAGCTAAAGCCAAGGCCTTTCGAACCACTATATAAGAAACGTGCTTGTGTCAAAATCTATAAACAATGGGTGTTGTTGTGTTATACCGACAACCAACCTCCCCTAAAACCCTCCAAGGCATAACCCTTGAAGGCTAGGAGACTCCATAACAAAGAGTAGCCCTATCGTATGTATAGCCACTCAAATGGATTCCCTCATTAGCAACCTTGTGTAGTAGCCAAAAATTTTCTATTTGTTGATGCAAAAGGTGGGACCTTTGTAGCTACCTTGATTCACGTGGTTCTTAGAAGAGATAGCAGGGACAATCCTAAGGTTTGGTGGGGGGACAAGCCTTGAGAAACCTAGATCTTAGTATGTGTGAGAAGTGTGTGCCATGGAGGGGAGCCGGTGTTACCAAGATCCTAAAGCTATCCACTTTGAATAAGTACAGCTAGGGGACACAACAAATACAGTCCTTTCCTAGCCTAGGTTGTACAAGTTTGTTATTATCATGAGTGTGAGTGACTGAAATTACTATTTTCTTGTCAAAAAACACAAATCAGACATATTTCCTAATAGACATAGTCACCTTTGAGCTTTAACTACCTGCATATAGACAAATCAGATCACTTTTAATCAACAGTCAGTCACCTTTTGTATAAACTAAATTGCCTTTGAACAACATTTGCTCACCTACGGTCTAAACTATGTTGCCTTTGATCAATAGTAAATTATTTCTGAGTCAATACTGATCACTTGTAGTAAATTAGCTCGCCTCTAGTTAATACTATAGCTTGTTACTTGAACCCAAAACCATATCACTTTTAAGCTATTATCAGTCACTTTTGGCCTTTTCTAAGCCGCAGTTGAGCTATTATCTGTCACCTATGGTTAATTACCAGCAAATCTTATTGACTCAGTTAAACCAATTATATTTCTAGCTTGCTTAGCCTCAACATTAGCCTTTAGACCTGTCTCTGATCATTTGCAGATACCTAGACTTTGTTTCCTGCTTTGAGCTTATCAACCAATTAGACTTAAACTTTTCATCTTTTTGAGATCCTAAACCAGCAAACTAAACATCAATCAATCAACCCAATCATTCAGCAAAACAACATCTTTTGGCTTTAGCCTTAGTGACATCAGCAAAACAGCACCCCTAGCAAACAAGTTTTCCCTTGAGTGTGTGAGCTATTCTCTAGGGAAGTTCAACCAACAACTAGCAACCAAGCAACCCAACAACAACAAAGCAAACAAGAAACTAGCACAACAACCAACAATCAAACAATCAGTAAACCATCATCTTTTTGGGTCTCAAAACCTTGACAAGCTAAAGTTTAATTTTTAACATCAACCATCATGCCTCAAACTAGGGGTCAATATAGAGCTGAAATGGAAGCAAAACTTTGAGCTGAGATGGAAGCCAAGATGCAATAATCATGATCAACACCTCTTAGAGATGCAACTCAATTTACAACTGGCATGCCTCCTCACATGTTTGTGCCCCATGGGTACACCATTGGAGAGTCATCTCATCAAGTGCAATTACACCCTTTCATAGCGACTTACGAAGAACATTCCCAAGAGGTTTTATCTAACTATCAAGACACACATGTATGGGACCAAGTTGAGAAGCTTGTTTTATTAGATCCTAATTGTTACTTCTTACAACTTGCTCACATGGGAGCCAAACTACCAAGAGACTTTGACATATCTGCTATTCGAAAACATGATCCAAGCACTCCCACTATTGTTGCAAAGGGACCATCCACTATAGGCACACCATCCCATACCATATTACAAACTCCATCTTCCAACCCATCTCTTTCATTGCCTATTGCTACTTCATTCAACCCACCACACTCAGAGTACACTTTAGAACCTTTGATAACCCCAACCAATGTACTCCCTTTCCTTTCACAAAATCTAAACATGCCATCTTTCTAGGTGTCACAACATACTCCTTCTCCTACCATGACTATATCTGTGCCTCAAGCAACATAATCTATCCATGTTGTCCAAGTGTAAAATCCTCAAACGTCACAAGCTATTCCCATATCCCATACTTCGCAAGCTTCCCAAGCTCTCCAAATTAAACAAACTATCCAAGCTTCCCAACCATTCCAATCCGCTACTCCAATTGCATCACATATATCCCATATTCCTACCATGGCTAATATGATCTCCACTATCTCCACGGATCCATCTAACGCATCATACAATCCTAATCTTAGTCTCATTGACATGAGTGACCGGCCTATTGTTTCACAAGTCAATCCTAATGCTATGGTCTCTTATGTTGATCAGTTTATATCAATTCTACCATCTTCTTATAATCCTTCACAAACCATCAATCTGTCTTATACTACCCAAGGATTACCCATCGTCACCCAACATATGACATATACCAATCCCCATGTTGTCCAAAATACAAACCCAAATGTCCATCCTTCTTCCGCATCCACCAATCCTTCCATCACTTACCATATCACAAATCCAACTCCAAATTCACAACCATTGACCAACGCCAATCCATCTTCCACTTTCCATGTGATACAAAACCTTGGTGCTAATTCATCGCAATATACCCAACAACTGCTTGTGTCTCAAGGACAGCGATCCTCAAATACATATGTGTCATATACCAATCCTTTGACATACATTGTGAGTACACAACCTCAACAAATGGTCATGGCTTCATATATCCCACAACAACAACTTCAATATACATCATACTACACTTCACCTCCCAACCAACCACCCCCTTTGCAACAACAACAATTATCTCCAACGGATGTTCAACAAATGATTAACCAAGCGGTAGGACAAAACATGAAGATGTTTACCTTAGAAAACATATGTGCTTATCCATTTGACAAGTCTCTTCATATGACACCTTTTACGACACACTTTGAAATTTAATAGTTTGACATATATAGAGGAAAAGGAAATCTAGAAGACCATGTTAGAGCATTCTTTGTCGCATGTCTTGATGTTGCTCAAGATGATACATATCTTCTGAGACTATTTCCCTGAAGCTTAGCAAGACAAGCTCTTGAATGGTTCTCTCATTTACATCAGGCATTAAGTCTTTTGCGGAGTTAGCAAACAAATTTCAATCACACTTCGCTTTTAACATTGAACATGAAGTGAACATGAATGACCTTGTCAACAACAAACAATGCAATGGTGAAGCCTTCTCTTCATTTACTCAACGATGGCGTAACATGGATAGAAAACTATCATGGGAAATACCTAAAAAATAACTGCTCGATATCTTAGTTCAAAATATTCATCCCGAGCTAGACCATTCCAACTACAATTAAAAAGTGCTAGCACCTTTGATGAACTTGTTTCCAAAGGAACCATCATTGAACGCGCTTTAATTGCTAATGGCACTATCAAGATTTTTCACAATAACAAAGACTATCCTCAAAATTCCAATGATAAGTCTCACTTTTGGAACAAGAACAAGAATGTTGTCAGTGACGGTGTTGTAGATGCAAAGAACATACAAATAATGAAAGCTCATATCAACATTCAAGCTGCCTCTACAACAACTCAACCTTTTCAACGAACTTGACAATGACAAACTTCAAATCCCCACCGACAGTTTACACCATTAGTAGAACCTATGGAAGTTATCTTTTGAAAGCTTCTCCAAGCGGTCGATATCTCTTGGCAAGAGACACTATGTGGCTTCTTGAGTGTTGTCAATTATGGCAACAAAGTCCATCCCACACATCCGCAGGACATGGTATGACCATACCGAATGACAGACTGAAGTGTATCTTGGTTCGACAGTCAAGTCCAGATCTCTCAGAGGAAGTATCTCAGTAAAGTGTGGACTTGGGGAAGTCAAGTGGAGTACCTTGACTAATATATTCAAGAGATTGTGCCTTCGGTGATGTAAGAGTGAAAAGATATGAACACCTAAGTGTTGGGTCCTTGTTTGGCAGAGTAGACTGAGGAAGAACTAACTGTCAGAGCATCAGACCTTCTTCTGGATGAGTTATTGATGGTGATCAAGTTTCTTGAGGAATCATCCTTGGTTGGCCAACATGTTTGATGAATTCTTCAAGTATCTTTTTGATGCGCATCACCTAATAAGCAAGGATTTAGCCGACAGACTAGAGTTTGGAAAATGTTGAGTATTCCGGATGCCGACTAGAAAGATGATGGAAATCATTGATGCGGATATATATACCAGATTGATTTCACTATGAAAGTGTGTGTGGAACATTGTGTTGTGCGAAGAAAAGCAGAGAATAGTGTGGAAACAGCAATAAAGGTTTGGTATGTGACAAAATAGTTGCACTAAGGTAGAGGAAGAATGAAGTGCAGTAGATCAGTGTATTGAGCTTAACCGGAACTTAACTTAAGCACATGTGGATGCTTCTCATCAGTTCAAGTATCTAGTTTACTTCTATAAACTATTGTAGGTAGTGAGCCTCTTGTGAGCAGTGTACTCAGGTAGTGAGCCCTAATTGGCAAGTGCCATTTTGTACTACCTTATTCTTTTAACAGAGAATACAATCTTGGGTTAATCACCCCATGGTTTTTTCCCTTAACAGGGTTTTTCATGTCAAAAATATTGTGTCATTTGTGTTAAGTTTATTTCTACTTCCATTGTTATGTATGCTGATATGATTTGATATTGCTCTAATTGCTAAAGAAGAAAAAAAAGTCAAATAATTAAGATAACTAATTCATCCCCCCTCTCAGTTATCAATAATTGGTATTAGAGCTAAGTTCCTCCAAATAGAGCCTAATAGCTTGAGGAAGATCTAGGAATTCCAATGGATGTGTATGGTATGAGGGAACAACTTCAGTCTGCCCTAGATGATCTTGAGCAATCTCACTCTAAAGTCAATGAATTGAAAGAAAGACTCAAACAAGCTGATGATTTCATAAATGAACTAAAAGAGAAATTGAGTATCTCTATGAAAAAGAGAAAGGAGCTACTTCAACAGTTAGCAAGTCAAAGTGAAGCCAATAATATTGATGAAGATCTGAATGAGAAGAACAAGTTATGTGAGAAGCTATCAAAAGAGGTCATTATGGTAAGACATGAAATGGAATTAGGAGTTATGAAATTCACTCAAGAAATTGAAGAGAAAAGAAAGACTGAAGATAATCTAAAACAATCTCTCAAGGAGAAGTCAGAAGACTGCCACAATATGGATAGAATAATCAGGCATTTGGAATTTGATCTTGAAGAAGCTAGAGATAATGAAGAACAACTTGAGAATCAGATTGACACTCTAAAAAGGGATCTTCAAAAAACAAATGAATACAAAGAGAAATTCAAGATAAGTTCTACTCAACTTGAAGTTCTTCTTGAAAGTCAAAAGAGGGTAGATGACAAGCAAGGATTGGGGTATGAGAAAGGTGAAAGCTCTAGATCCAGTCAGAAGAACTCTGGATTAGGAAATCCAAGGAACAGGCCTAGAAGACCTCTAGTAAGGCAACCTAATTCTCAAAGATATCCATCCTTCAATGGATACTGCCACAACTGCAATAACTTTCATCATAAAGCAAATCAGTGTAGAAGAAGAATGAATTAGACTAATTCATCCTTCTCTAGACAGTGTTTCAATTGCAAAAGGTATGGTCACAAATCTCATGAGTGTAGAAATATGCAAATGAACAATTCATTCAATGGAAGATGCTTTGCATGCAATAGAATGGGACATATGGCTAATCAATGTAGATCAAGAGGATATCAGTCAAATATGCAAAGAAATGTTGTTTTCTATAATTGCAATAGATTCGGTCACATTGCCAAATTCTGTAGAAGTAAGAATCAGGACAAAAAGGGTCTGGTATATCATAATCAAAACCAAGACAAACGAAAATGAAAAGTGAATGCAGATGAAATTCAAAGGAAGATGAACAAGATTTGGGTGAAGAGGAGTATAGAAAATGTTGAGGATGGATCTACACCAGAATCTGGTGCTAATATTCCTTCCGGAAACTAAATAGATGAGCTCTGGCTCAGGAGGAGTCACAACAGAAAACAATTTCCCCCAGCCAATCAATTGGTGCCTGAAATTGGCACATGGAAGGTTGCAGATTAAAAGGGCTCTTAGAGAAACATCTAAATAACCCTTGGTAAAGATATGGAAGATCCGCAAGAAGCTTAGAAGATTGATCCGGTTTAACAGTCGTCTGGTAAGAAGCAGGATTTTCACAGTTAGATCTGGCATGATTCAAAATTGAGAAATCTTGATCTGTGGATAGATCAAATGATTGGGGAAATGAAGATAGATTGTCATTAATCACTGAGAATAACTCCAAGTGTATCTTAGTGATCCGAAAAAGATCTTTTTTAGAATAAGGAGAACAAGGCAACTAGAATGACTTAAGTTGTGCATTTATTGCAATGTGGAATTAAGGTTTGCTTAGAGATAAAAGGGTTCATTTGCTCATCATTTGCACATTTGCATTAGTGAAAAATATAAGAAGAGCTCTGTAAACAAGTTTGCTTCATCTCTGTCAAGGATCAATCGCATAATTCAAGTCAACCGACGATCTTTTCGGCTTATTTCGTGAACCCTAAAAGTGTAAAAGGTATTTTCCGTTCTTGAAATCTCTCTCTAAATCTTTCGAAAGATGACTACTCTGAATGTTGTGAAAATCACTGATAGGCCGTGTCCTAAATTTAAGAAACATCCCTACAAATCCCTAGAAGTTGATCCCCTAGGCGCATTTTCTAGCATTCCACATGGAGTTTTGCATGTAGAAGATGTTAGGGCATACATTCATATGAACATTGAAGAATTTGGAGAATCCAAGCTGATGGATATCTACCACAAGCAGTTAATAGATGATTCATTTGAACTCAAACCACAGTACAAGGCTATCTGGGACAAACATTTTGCACAGTGCATTCATTTCCCCTATTTTGTAGAAGATGAATGGGTCCAATATATTCTGAGCTGAGTGCATGATAGCTTCATGTGGTTGAATAAGCCGTTTAAGATCACTAAAGATACCATTAGGGCAGTAACTGGATTACACTCATCTAGTGGGATGCCTACTCTCAAATCTATCAAAAACCAAATTGTAAGTGAGGCTACTGGATCAAAATTTGATAAAAGAGCAATGACAATTGAGGATATCATAGATTTGGATATCAAGTTTTTTGCCATGATAATTGGCTACAAGATATATCACTCTAGCAGAGAGAATTCTATTTCTGGAACAACAATTTACACTGCTTATGAAATGTTAAGGAAGAATGCTGACTATGATCTCTGTGAGCTCCTTCTAAACCAACTTTTGGAGAATCTGTAGAAGATAAAGAAGGACAAGAAGAACTCTTTCAAATACGATGGCTTGATACTTTGTCTGTTCTTCTATTACATGAATGAGCTACGCAGATCTAGTGGCTGGATATGGCAAAATGACAAACCTATTGCCATACAAATCAGGGATTATTTGCATGGGCTTGGTGATGCCAAGGCACAAAACATAGCACTATGGGGTTACTTCAAAAACTTCCAAAGCTTGATGCAGGATAGAGAAAGAATCCCCCAATCATTGGTTGAAAAGTATAAGGATACAGTATGCTTTATGGTAGAAACTAATCAGTGCCTAATGGAGGCTGTGGACCCAAGGATAGTCTGGATCATGCCAATGGGGTATGAAGTAGATGAGAAAATTGTAGAGCTACATGTTCAACACATGCTAAGTCAACCCAAGGATCCTAAGACAGAAAGGTTTGGAACCTTTGAAGAGTTGAGTGTGAAGATTCATGTGGAGCTAAGACAACCATAAATGAAAAGAAAAGTGAGGAGGGAACTTGAAGAATTTTCCAAGAGGTATGGAATTTCAAAGGAGGCATTTGATGCAAATAGAGAAAAGATGGAAAGGGCAGAAAAAGAAAGATAAGAAACTGAAAAAGAAAGTGCTCCGGTGCAAGCCCCTTCCCAGACCAGATCCTCCAAGAACTTTGCACCTGCCACCTCTAAGAGTCAGAAATCATCAAAACTAGAAGTCAGGACATCCGGAAAGGGAGAGAAGAGAACTAAGACAAAGGCCACAAGGTCTTACATCAGTAAGAAGGATGATGAAGAGACATAATCTGATGAGGAGATAAAGAAAATGAAGAAGAAGAAGAAGAAATCTGGTGAAGCAAAGGCAGAAGAGTTTGTTGAAAGGCCCACTCTGTCCATTAATGATGTAGTCAAATCAGTCATTGTGGATGGGATCCTAAAACCAATGACTGAATTCTATGATGATTATAATGAAGCTGGCCAGAAGATCTTGCAAGAAGCTATAGTCAGGTATTTGAATATCTATAATAAGGCATTTATTGGAATCATATCTCTAATTCCTAAGAGCCTA
Source organism: Cunninghamia lanceolata (assembly GCA_027924645.1). Lineage (NCBI taxonomy): Eukaryota > Viridiplantae > Streptophyta > Pinopsida > Cupressales > Cupressaceae > Cunninghamia > Cunninghamia lanceolata. Next base: position 1,025,123 of record BSBN01000181.1, read on the forward strand.
GAGAAGGAACTAGAAATAAGGAAGAACAATGCTAAGGCAAAGGACCTTGAGATCTGGGAATAGATAGCTATTCAGCTCTATCGTTCAATCACTCAGAAATAAATGAATATGATCTTCAAAGATTGCAAGGATGAGTTCCGGAGCAAAGCTAGAATGAATCATCTTATGGTTGGAGAGATTGACAAAGTGGCAAAAGAAATAGAAGAGATCCTCTAGAATGCCTATAAAGGATTCAATATTCCTGTTATAGAGGACTTAGGTGATGAACCCTCTGTCATGGATGATGAAGGACTCAGTACTTCAAAGGAAGATCCTACAGAGAAAATTGTAGAAGTTTCAAAAGAAATAGGTGAGGAGAAAACTAAGGACCTAGATTCCTCTACTCTAGAAGAGGAAGTCCATAAAGAAGCAAACATCTCTCCTTTGGTTTCCCCTCCAGACCTCAGATCTAAAGGAGAAGAAAGATTAGAGGAGAAAACTAGTCAAGAAGGAGTAAAGGAAAAAGAAAAAGACCAAATAGAGAAGACCCTAGGAGATAATTCTGAGACTACAGAAGGAAAGAAGACTCTGTCTTCGGCAAGAGAAACTACATAAACTGTCAAAGATTTCTTGACCAAAGAGATGATGGAATTTGATGAACTGGAACTGCTTCAAGGTCCATTCAATTTTGATTCCCTCTCCCCGGTTCAAACCATGAAGCTAGCATCCTTTACTCAAGCAAAGGCAAAAGAAAAACTTCTGAAGTCTCACATGGAAGACTATGAGCTCATAGAAACTGCATCCGGTGTATTGGAGAAGATCATGCCATCCTTCCAAAAGGATCCTTTGGCCTCCACATCTGGTAATCTAAAGTCTCTTGTAAATTATGTTCATACACATTTTGATTCCTTAGAGAAGTCAGTAGAAGAAAAGGTTCGAAAGGAGTTTTTGGGAAAGAGATTCTCTGAAGTACAAGGACTAATAACCAATGATATGAGAGTTATGGATAATGGAATAAAGAGCTTAGAAAATGCTCTTAAAGATGGCAGAGATATATATAAATTTTGTTTATCCTGGCCTAAAGTGACCAAGGACATTGAGAAGAAAGTAAAAGAGCAAGAGGATAAACTGTTAAGTTTATCTCAAAATTTTGATCCTCTCTCCTCTTCCATAATCAATCAAGAGTGTCAGACTATTGCAGTCACAAATGAAATAAAGAAGCTTGAGAAGGAGAAGAAAAATAGAATAAACAAGTTAAGTGAACTTAGAGGGATCATTATCCCTAAGATAGAGGCTATGCATGAAGCCCTAACTGATGCTCAGGCCACATCCCGGACCAGTGATCAGACAGATCTCAAGAAGGCAGAAGCTTTTTAATTCATGTTGAGTGGTCACATCTCAATTTTAGATAGGATGAAGCAGAGTTGGGCGACAGAAGTTGTACAGTTGAAGAATACTTTTGTAGATATACTTAAATATATGTAAGTACAACTTGTATATATACTTATGGAGATATGTATAGATTATTTTTTTATAATTTTTTTTGGTGTGTGGATTCTACCCTTTGTCATTGATGTCAAAGGGGGAGTTAGGAGCAATGAAAAATGTAGCATCTAGCTAAGGGGGAGCTCCAGAAAAGTGTACATTAGAATAGACCATCAGCCAAGGGGGAGTACAGTATGACACTTAGTCATTTTTCACTAAGTGTTGCCATCAATGCCAAAGGGGGAGATTGTTGGCAAGAGACACTATGTGGCTTCTTGAGTGTTGTCATTGATGGCAACAAAGTCCATCCCACACATCCGTAGGACATGGTATGACCATATCAGAAGATAGACTGAAGTGTATCTTGGTCTGGTAAGCAAGAACAGAGTATGTAGCAAGGTCTGACAGTCAGGTCCGGATCTCTCAGAGGAAGTATCTCAGTAAAGCACAGACTTGGGAAAGTCAAGTGGAGTACCTTTAATATATTCTAGAGATTGAGCCTCTAGTGATGTAAGAGTGAAAATATATGAACACCTAAGTGTTGGGTTCCTGTTTGGCAGAGTAGACTGAGGAAGAACTGACCGTCAGAGCATCAGACCTTTTTCCAGATGAGTTATTGATGGTGATCAAGTTTCTTGAGGAATCATCCTTGGCTGACCGATATGTTTGATGACTTCTTTAAGTATCTTTTTGATACGCATCACCTAATAAGCAAGGATTTAGTTGACAAACTAGAGTTTAGGAAAATGTTGAGTATTCCAGATGCTGACTAGAAAGATGATTGAAATCATTGATGCGGATATATATACTAGATTGATTTTGCTATGAAAGTGTGTGTGGAACATTGTGTTGTGCAAAGAAAAGTAGAGAGTAGTGTGGAACTAGCAATAAAGGTTCGGTATGTGACAGAACAACAGCACTAAGGCAGAGGAAGAATGAAGTGTAGTAGATCAGTGTATTGAGCTTAACTGGAACTAAACCTAAGCACATGTGGATGCTTCTCATCAGTTCAAGTATCTAGTTTACTTCTATGAACTATTGTAGGTAGTGAGCCTCTCGTGAGTAGTGTGCTTGGGCAGTGAGCCCTAATTGGCAAGTGCCATTTTGTACTACCTTATTCTTTTAACAGAGAATACAATCTTGGGTTAATCACCCCGTGGTTTTTTCCCTTAACAGGGTTTTCCACGTCAAAAATATTTTGTCATGTGTGTTACGTTTATTTCTACTTCCATTGTTATGTATGCTGATATGATTTGATATTGCTCAAATTGCTAAAGAAGAAAAGAAAGTCAAATAATTAAGATAATTGATTCACCCTCCCCCCTCTCAGTTATCAACAATATCATGTCACTGGATGCACCTCCCAATGGTGAACCGCTCTTTAAAACTCCTTTTTACAAAGAAAATGAGTATTGCGATTACCATAGAGTCAAGGGACACAAAACAAATGGTTGTATGTGCTTAAAGCATGTTATTCAAGATTGCATCGATCAAGGTTTAATTAACATCATACCTCCAACATCGCAACCTACACAACACCTGACATTGAACTATGATCTAGATGCTTTCAAGAATCCACTTCCATCTCATGACAAACCAAGTAACCCTCATGCTGGGAATGCTATTCAGTATACCTATGAATCATCCACTATTGGCTGCATTGACCATGCTCACATTTCGACCATTACCATTCAAGGCAAAGCACCCGACTGCGCTGTAACTACTTGAAGAGGTCATGTTACTATTCAAGGAGCACCTATCCATCCTCCTTGTCCATCCTCTCGGTATAATATCCATGATCACCTTGGCAAAACACCTACGCATATTTCCATTCTTGAGTTGCTTCACATATCCCCTTCCCACAAAGCTATCCTTGACAAAGCTTTACAAGAATCTTCGGTGCCTAATGATATTGATACCACACAATTCCAATCTATGGTCACTAGCATTGCAGCCCCTTGTCATCTAACCTTTTCTGATAAAGATCTTCAGCCCTCCATTCAACCTTCACACAATGAATCCCTCCACATAGAAGTGTTTGTAAAACAATGCCATATCAAATGAATCTTAGTAGATGGTGGAGCTGGTCTTAATATATGTTCCTTAAAATTAATAAAATAATTGGGATATTCTAAGAAAGATGTTGACACTTCCAAGATCATTACATCAGAGCATATGATGATGCTGAAAGAGATACTGAAGGGATTATTCACTTGCCTATTCGAGTTGGACTAGTCACTACTGACACATGTTGTCAAGTCCTTGATATTGAGCTTCCTTATAACATCATCCTTGGTCATCCATGGATCCATGCCCTCAAAGCAGTCCCTTCTACATACCATCAATGTCTTAAATTTCAACATAACAGTGTTGAGATTACTATCCATGCTGATCCCAATCCATTTGAATTCTGTCATGCTTTTCAAGCTAAATACCAAAGTTCTAACCATATTCCTATCAACACTGAAGCATATCCACCTTCATCTTATGTGGACCCATCTGCCCTACTCAAGCCATCGTTTAGCCAAGCCACTCCAAACCTCCGCATCAAGTACACTGAACATGGTCCAGGTGAGTACACATTGCAAGAATGTTCATCCACATCCATTTCTGCTATAGAAGTTGGATCTTCTTTGGTAGGAGAGACTTCTAACTCTGATACCATCAACGATTCCTCCTTTCATATCACCAACCTTTTTCTGGAATCCTCCATCTTCATGATTTCTGCCAGCCCTTCCTCTCCATCTCATGCTGAACTCAAGTCTAGTCCTCAAAACACTCCTTGTCCCAGTGTCAGATGCTGACCTCCCCAAGCTAAAGATGTTGGTAATTCTTCCATCCATCCTAAGTCCACCATTTCCAATCGAAAACCCCATGCTAAACCCCACAAGCATGTCACCGTACATCTTCCACCATCTAATTTACCTCCACTTCTTCCAACTCCTAAACTCCCACCATCAACTTTACCTCCATATCTTCCATTTCCATCATCCTATAAGTTGCAAAAGCATGTGACCATCCATCTTCCACCATCCAATTTACCTCCACTACTTCCAACTCCAAATATCCCTTGATTTTCCTCACCTCCATTACTACCAATGCGTAATTATCCCTTTATCCATAAGCACCATTACATTCCTAATCATGACCAACAAATGTACATATTGTCTAAGCATAAATCTTTCACTCATCCCATCCCACCAACTCCACTTCCATCAAACCCATGGGATTCAAAAATAAAAATTTGGATGCATCTACCTCTAAAGCTAAAACTCCTCTCAAAAATTCTAAAGATTCTCATGCCTCAGGGCACCAATGCAAATAATCTCAGCCAAATACATCTAAAGAGCCATCTGAGCCCATAACTCTATAAGAGGAGTCCAAGACCAAAATGGTCTAGGTCCCTAAGAAAACAAGCAAACAAGCCGAATAAGCCATCCTCATCCTCCTTTTAAAAATCTCTATCATCCACTTCCATCCAACAAAATTCCAAAATCCCCACAAGAAAAACAAAAATCATAAAAATACTAAGTCTATGTGGGTACCTAGATCACTCAATCACCCATCTCCCAAGCAAACATTGCCATTACTTCCTACACCACTATCTAATCAAAAGCTTCAATGTTTATAACAGTGTGTGTAGCCATTGGTCATGGTTCCCTTCCATTCTGCAACACTTCCACATACCTCGATCTCCCCACCTTTCATCCATTATCCTACATATCTCCCTAATCACTTCCCTATGGTCCATGCTTTTGCATAATCCTTTCATCCTAAGTTTGATATAATCCACATCATAATCCAGTATTCCCCATCCATCTATCCTTGCATGAACCTTTCATAATCCACTAGCTTTTTATCCACTATCCCCTATCCATCCATCCATCCATCCTTTCATAATCCATTTCATAATCCACTATCCACCTAATCCATCTCCTTCTCATGCAATCTCCTTTACCAACATCTATGAGCATACTTGACATGGTCCATGTGATGACATCCATCTCTAACGGGACTACCAACACTCATCGACCTAGACTCTTGAGTCCTTCCTATCAATTACCATGGTGAAAACCTGGCAAACAGGTGACATGTGTAATTGTGTCCCAATCCAAATATATATAGTATAAGATAAATAATTCATCCTCTGGTGAAAACCTAGTAAACAGGCGCCTTGGATAAGTACCATAGTGAAAACTTGGCAAACAGACACTATGTGTAATGACCAGCTCCCATCATTTACTTTGTTTGTTTAATCACAACTTTTCATAGCATATTTCACCTTCTATCCTACATAATCCATATCATAATCCACATTTCACCTTGTACAAATATCATAATCCATTTCCCCATAGTAAAAGCCTTTCCATCGTTGCCTCTGTCAATGCTAGCTATCATACTTTGGACATTGTTGGGGTAACTATATCATTTGGTACCTTAGTATTTTGTCTACATGGGCCATCCATTGCCATTTCTCCATAATAAAACCTCAACCCACACTGGGGGCACTTGTTAAAGCCTTATTTGGAAGTGGATATCTACATCTCTAGCTCATAACAGAGCGACCACCCTAGCTCATAACACAACAAACTTCTAGCGTTCAACTTTAAAGACAACAAATCATCCAGCTTCAAACATGGCAAACATTTGGAACCAGGACCAACATCTTAGCAATCAAGCCAAGCTCAAACAACATCAAAAGCATATCAAAAATCTCAACAAAATCAAAACATCGCAAAAACTTGAAGCGATAAAGTTGATCCTTTGTCATCGACCTTCAACACAATAAGCAAGAACTACATCCCAACTCTATTGTTAAAGCCTTGATCTCTTGGATATAGGGTATTTAGGCAATCTGAGATGTGAAGGAAGCACTTTCATTCAAGAAAAGATGATAGCCTCCTTTTCATCATCCATCTTTCATCCTTCTTCTAATCATCCTCCAATATTTCATTTCCCTTTCTTCTATCTTTCATCGCTTACATCATTAATAAACCCAGAACTACATATTCATCATGTCTCATCATCATCATAACTGTGCTTTGATCCCGTGGACATAGGGTATGTAGGCAGTCTCGAATACAAAGGAAGTATCCAGTATGCAAGCAGAGACGATCCACCCCATCTTCATCTTCTTTTATCTTCCACCTTCTTCTCTTTGACTAGCTCAAGCAAGAAGCAGACTATCTACATATCAGAGAAAGCTCAAGTACTTTAACCAATCAGGGATAAGACATAAGTTATTTGTCGACATGCCTTAAGCCAACATTTGCTATAGCATTTTTATCAACATCTTTAGCCTTCAACAGGATACAACTTTCCTCTCAACAAGGCACCAGCTTAAATCCATTCAAGAGCACCTAAATTTGGCAAGAGAACATGATGACAATATCTTTTGTCCCTTTTCTATGCCTAATCAAGACTGCCTTGATCTATCATATCTTGGTATGTTGCGATGAAGTACAGAATGGGGCATGGTCATATTGCTTTCGTATGCTGTGTTTGTGGGATGATCTTATTCTCATCCTATGTGTATTGGTATCTTGTACATGTTGGGATTAGCATGTTACATATCAATATCTCTAGCATCTGAGAAGCTAAACAGCCTCTTATGCACTTGAGACTATTCTATGTTAAGACTAACTCCATACATATAACCAGCAAGGTGTCACTATGTGTAGTGGCAGTAAGCTCAAACCATTGCTTGTAGCATCAAAGTCCATCTCAGAACACTAGCTGCTATTCATATCTTGTGTATGTTGGTTCAACATCTTGACCTCATACGTGTAGACAAGATTATAGTATGTTAGTTTTGCATTGGATATTTCGACACCTTGGTCTTCTATACCCTAGTGCATAACATCCACATGCTATATCAAACATAAGGATTGCATTTCTCTACTTTTGAGAAATTACTTTCAAAGATTCCAATCATATCATCTATCCATTCTATTATACACCTATATAGTCCTCAACCAAGATCAATCTTTTCCTCCATCTATACCATCCCAATTTCTCCCTCCCAACCCTCATTTTCCTCGTGTTAGCCTTATTTCTAGTCTTTCATCTTATCGTGAGCCAACACAACCCTTCCTAGTTAGTCTAGCTTACCTTTCGAGGGGGCATTACCTACCAGTTACACTCGAGCATAACCTTGTTTATCAAGCAAATTATCGTATCTTCTTTGACACAACACTCTAACGAACATTGTATCAAAGAGGGGCAAAATGTAGACACCTAAAATTGACCTATTTATCATTAGCATCAAATATTGCATTAGCTATCATCTGCATTTGTCTAACACACTTGAGCAATGTCCCTATCACTTATTTCTTCTATTAATTAAATAAATTTATATTTATTTAATTAATTCATTATCTATTTCTTCTATTTTCTCTAAGCTATAATTAAAGAATATTTAATTATTTAATTATCTTCTTTCTATCTATTTTAATTAAATATATCTTATTTATTTAATTAAAAATCCCTTAATAAGCCCACTTTCCAATTAATTAATTAAATTTTATTTATTTAATTAATTTCTCTTATCATTTATCTCAATGAGCTGACATGTGTGCCTCTTTCATTTAAAAAGATAAGTGGTACTACAACTTTTATTTAATATCTTTCACATGTAGTACTTTTTATGTACGCGGTCACACATAAGCCTTAGTTTCCCTCCACTTGTCATCTACACATTCACCTATGATTATCCTTTTAATCTTAGCCATTCACATAGCCACCAAATCTCTACCGTTGATTGATTTTGGTTGAGTTCTATATGAACACCCTCTCATTCCATACTACATCATACCCAGCATTCATATAGCATCTACATTATCATCTTGAGCATATTGAGCATTTGAGTATCCATCTATCATATTAGCATTTTATCATTATCATCCATCATGGTAGATTTGATTTTCATAATTGTTCATTATTGAAGAAGCAATCCACATCATAAACAAGGAATCATAGTGATATTGTTCTTGAATTGCATGCTTTTGATTTCATTTGGATTAGATTCTTTGATGATGGTAGGGTTAGGTTTTTGTGGCTATGCTTGATCTTATTAACCTGATTTTTACCTATCACACTGTGTACTAGGGAAAAATCTATGTTAACAGATTCAAACAGTAAAAAACAAGATCTAACCCTAACACCTTCAAGAAATATAATCTAAATGACTAAAAACAACATGCAAATCAAAATAAAATCACCCAGATGATTCAATTCCTTGGTATAGATGTGGATTGCTTCTCTAAGTTAACAACCATGTTGAATAAAGCTGCCATGATTTGCTCAAGTGCTCAAAGGATGATATGCATGCAAAGATAATGCAAAAAATGCTAATGGATTCGAACCTCAAAATGGGAGAAGGAGAGGGTTTTTGATAGAACTGGAAGATGGAAGATCAACGGTGGAGAGAAAAAGGAGAAATCAATGGTTGAGAAACATGGATGAACGTGCACGTGACAAGTGTCCATGAGAGGATAAGATGCTTTTTTTTTGAAATAGGATATTTCTATTTTTTGGTGGAGATCATAGATTTTTCTAATTTAATAAATCTTTCCCATGATTTGATTTTTGATTTCTTACTATTTTGAAGGACACTTGCACGTTTAGAAGAAAATAGAAGGTGGGAAAAATACATAATAAATTAAATAATTATATTTATTTAATTTATTATTTAAATGAGAGAGAATGTTGGAGGAAATAAAATATACATTAAATAAATAAAATTTATTTAATTTATTTGCATGGTAGGGAAAATAAATAAAATATGGATTTCATTTATTTTTTAGAAGAAAGATGAGGTAATTAAATAAATTAAAATTATTTAATTATTTATAGAAAATAGAAGAATAAAGGAAATTAATTAAATAAATAAAATTTATTTAATTAATTATAGAGATATAGAAGAAAATGAGATTTTTGATTACAAGTGTGCTAGACGACATAATGTATGTAATGCAAAATGCAATAATTGTATAAATGTTAAAATGGGTAAAAACAATTCAAAAATAAAATATATGGAAACCCTTTTCTCACAAATAATATTTTCATAATAAAATAGAAGTAAAATTTTATTTATGAATTATAGATTAGAATTTACTTTTTTAATAAAAAGTAAAAAATATTTTATTTATTTAGAAAATTTACAGAAAGTAAAAATTAAAGGCATGTATTATTTTGTTTGATTACCACTTAAATTTTTCCTCAAATAATTGTTGCACATTCTCTCAATTCATAAAATTTATTAATTGCTACTACACCTTCTGACAATTCGTAAAATTTATTAATTGCTGCACCTTCATCAACTTGTAATTTTTTTTGTGAATCCGTAATTGTTTTTTCCTTTCTTCTTCCTCTCTCCATTTATATAAATCTTTTTGGTTGACACAGATTAGTGTGTGTTTTAATTTATATTTGTCGGCTATTTATTTTTCTTATATCTTTTCATTGTTATTAATTTAATAGATGTCGACATTTAATACATTTTAATATATTTTTTTGTTTTTGTTAACACACTCACATTCCACTCCGTGCTACCACTGTAGGTTATGCCTATTGCGTAACAAATTCACAAATTTTTATTGACATGTATGTATTGGGTTGGGTTGAGCACTTGGATTTTGGGGTGAGGGTAAAACCTCTTCTCCATTTGATGTCTAATTTTATTATATTTAATTGAGATATAATATATTTTAATTTATTTGAAATTGAGATGTATAATATTATTAGTTCATAATGTAGGAGGAATACTAATACATCCATTGGATGTAATTATTTCCACTATTTAGCCAATCATCATATAGAATTAAAAATTTAAGAAAAAATACTATAGTTTTTAGTTTATTTTTCTATTCAATAACTGAAATAATGGAAAGACAATTGAAGTGACATTTGTTGGTGAAATAGTGACCACATAGACTTCATAGTATTTGTTTTGAGTGTCAAGTGATCCTGAAGTCTTTGCTATATTTATTTTGGGCACCACTATATATATAACCCTTGCTTGAAAAACAATACCTTTGATAGGTTAAAAATATAAATATAGTATTTAAAACATATTATTTAATTCGAGAATTTATTAACAAAACTAACTATAATAATAATATGATTTTATTTAATTATAATTAATAAAAGTGTTATCTTCTTTATATAAATAAGTTGATTAATAAATATAAATATATTCTTTATTAGACTTAAATAAAGATGTATTATTAAAAATAAGTTTATGATATTAATAATATATATTATAAATTGAAATCTAAGAATAATAAAGATAATTCTTTTCCATGCAATATAGATGGCAAAAATAAGAGAAATCATTTAAAAGGAAAAAAGAGTAAATGATGGAATTTCAACGCAAAAGCATGCAAAAAAACTAGAGTTTCAACAAGAAAAGCAGATCTAAATATATAATGTTATTTTTAGAGAGATGTATTCAATAAAAACTGAGATTAGAAGAAGGAAAGGACACCCATTAATACTCAGCAAGAAGATGAAAGAGCACAAAAAGGAGAAGCGTTGGCAATAGGAGGTAGAATCCAACTCTTTACGAAAAGTGTGGACCACCGGGTATCTTCTTCTAGTTTACTGTTACAAATTCTTTTATGGGTGCATGCTGTAAGAATATATATGGGTCTGTTTATCTCTTCTTGTGTGTCTACTAAATGTTCTCCAGCCTCTATGCTTTGTTCAACTTGATTTATAATGGCCTAAAGATTTCTTAATGGCTTGTTCTATATCTGAAATGACCTATGGTTTACCCTTATCAATCTCTTTTTCTATTTAAGTGGCTTTTTAATCTTTTAGCATCCTGCGTGTATCTTTCTGGTCTAAGCATGATCTGGGCAGCCTATGTTGTCTTATCTTGTGTTTAAAACTCTAGTGTCTATTCAATTTGCCTTTAGCAGCAATTTCTTTTAATTGTAGGAGAAATTCCTTAGCTTCTGTAGGGTACATTATTCTATCTTAGCAATAGTAAACTTAGTACATATTGAAGAATAGCATAATAAGGTCCTATGACATACCTTATCTTAATCCTTGGCTATGACTCCATTTCAATTTTAGTTAATTACTTTTTGATGTTCCTGTAGCAGACTTTCTGCTATTCATGTAACCTGTTCTGTTGTTCCTGTAGCAGACTTTCTGTTGTTCTTGTAGCTTGTTCTATTGTTCCTAGAGCAGACTTTCTACTGTTCCTGTAGCTATCTTCTTTTACTTATTTTATTGATATTCAGACTATATATAAGTTCTTGTCACCAGTTTAAAGATCATGTAGCTTTTAGCAGTCTTTGTATTGTTGTTTCAGTTCTTGTTGCTAGCATTGTAAAGTTCCTATAGCTTCTTTTAAACTCTCTTTAAACAGTTATATTAATCCTCTAAACAAAGACAATTTGATTTCTGATTTTTATCCATGTTTATTCGATACATAAACAATTCTTTAACTCTTATTAGAAACCATTCTTAACTCATATTATGTCTGTATTTAAACTATTTGCTTGAATCAAAGCAACAATGGATAGGAAGTAGATAAACTTAGTTTTCTACAAATTATTTTTAACAATAAAATAAGATTAGAGAATTAAATCAGATTATAGATAATATATTTATAAGTCTATACGATTAATTGAATGAATAGATTATAATTAAAAATTATCTTTTCTTTATATGTTGGAATGATGGAGTAAAATTCGTGATGTAAATATCATTGTCTTATTAAAACTTCTTGAAGAGAACTAGTATACTTGAATTGAATGATTTAGAAAACTTAATATATTATGGAATTTGAATTGAATATGAATTAAAAAATAAAACTAGTTTGACAACCTTTAGATGCAATTGTATGAACAAATGATGGATTATTGCTTGAAAGGTGTGTCTTCATGATTGATGCATGGGAAAGGGATTAGAAATGGTCATAGGTGATTTAGATTTATTTATTTATTCATTTACTTGTTTATTTGGGGAAAGAAGGTAGATTTTTATCTAGGAATGTGATTGGGTTACTTTTTAGGCTAGGATGCTAAATGTGGATTATCAGAGATGGCTTTTCCTCTTTTTAGGAATTGAACCAGGTTACTATGTTTAAAGGCTTAGATCTAAACAAGTTGACATTGAAAAAGATGTTTATTTTGTCTAGAAAACTTATTTATATATATCTCTACCACATCCTATTGTGAGACAATCTGCATTTCATTATTTAGAATTGCACATTTAGATATCAGGGTTGCATCGGGTGTTCCCTCCTGCTAGTTGTTTCCAGGTAGCTAGACATTTTGTGCAGGGCTAGGTTTCTTTCATTTCATGAAGGGATCCAGGGAAGTGTAATTGTTTCATGGTTGGGTGGAAAAGCACCTAGGCCATGTTCCCATCTCTCTGCTCACAGGTGGAGGACCACTTGGTTCGTGTGACTGATGAGCGTATTGATTTATTTATTCTTGTTGAACATGCTCATTATAAACTTTTAATTGGATGTATTATGGCATGATTGTCCAAGGACTTTGTGTATGATTTTATAGTGTATTGGAGTTGAGAGAGATGTGGACCCTCTCTTGGGGAAACTTTCTATTTTATGGTGATTTGGCATGAGTGCTTTTGTGTGTGGAGATTTAGTTATGGACACAAGTTGAATATATTATGATTTTTTAATGTTGTTGGGAATATGTGATTTGGGTGAAGGAGTATTATTGTTACATCCCTAATTTTTGATTAAGCTTAATCCTACCTTTATGAGGTAAAAAGGATAAATAATCTTAGATTAACGATTTGATGTTTGTGGAAAATATCAAGTTGAATCATTGATTATATGGATTATGATTAATGCTTAGATTAGACATGAGATTACATGTTGTTGAGATTATCTTATCATAATGTTTTATGATTTAATGATGATACACTAATCATGGTTGTATAGTTGTGAGTGTAACTAGGAAAAGAATCTTCCTTCAAGAGTGGAAGGAGAGTATCACTTGAGAGAAGGAAATAGATGTTTCAGAAAATGAGACAATTTTCCATTTGAAGTTTTAATGTTATTGTTTCAAGAAATATTGCAAGACGAGGTATGTTTTGGTCAATCTCTTTTGTTGAGTCATTTTGGTTTGACTAACTGTCATTATGATAAGTTGAGGTTTCTCGATGTCCTCTACGTCGACCTGACTAAGTAAATGTTCTCAGAACATTTTCATTAGTTGTAATTAACTTTGTCTTCATCGAACTCTCCTATATGTTTGCTTTTTATGTCTGAGTATATCGACTATTCTCTGTCTTGACATTTTGCTAAGATTGTGAAATGGGAGTTTAGTTTTGACCCCCTTGTTAGCTTTTTGATGCTTACTTTATGTTTACCTAGTTGTTAATAATGTCATTTTGGTAACAGTGAACATTACCATATTTTACATTATAATATGTTTTATGATACATATATTATTATATGATTATCATTATTTGTTTTCACCACCTTTTCCCTTAATGGCTTTGTGATGATTATCACTACATGCTCTTACTGGATGTAGCCACATTCCTCGAATTAAGGAGTGGGTGAATTGTTTTGGAAGCCCAAAACTGACTCGGGTATGTAGTTGAGTGGGCATGCTACATGCTCGTAGGCAGAGAGCTTGTAGGAGAGTGGATGAGTCTTTTCAGGGAGAGTGGTAAAGAGAGTAAAACTCTTGATACTTCAAGAGAGAGGAGATCATTTTCTTTTAGTTTTTAGTTGGCACTCTGAGAGAAGAATAGAATATATATCAGAGCTTTGGAAAATAAGCAGAGGGAGTCGCAAGCTGTGGAGGCTCATTTGAGACCACAATCCTTAGCAAGTATACATATATATTTACCGTGAACTTTCACTACAAGTATGCTACAACAATGTATACATAGATAATACAGTAATACATTTGTGTGATGCTCATGCGGCCTTGAAGGCCAAATTCTTTATAGCTTTTTGTTATGTCTGTTAATGCCCATCGAGGCTATGAGGCTAAGGGATACAACATTTATTATGACTATTAATGCCATCAAGGTTGTGAAACTAAGAGCTATAGATGCTATTATGGCTATTAACACCCATTGAAGCCGTACATGGCCAAGGGTTATAACCTTTGTTGTGATTGTTTTGTTGTCGAGGCCATGATAATTGAGGGATACAATCTTTATTGTAATTGTTTTGCCTATTGAGGCCATGGTGGCTGAAGGCTATCAACTTTCAGTGACTAATGGAGCCCTATGGAGCTGTGAGGCTGAGGGTATTGAAAATTGTGTTTAAAACTGTATATGTGCCATATAGCCAGAGTATATGATGTTTCTTTTTTTAGACTGTGGAGGCTGATATGACCATTAGTATATTTCATAATTGGAGTTGTAATCATAGATACTATCATAACCAAGTATTGGTCATATACTTGTTGAATGCACAAGACAACTGAGAGGGGGGGTCAATCAGTTGTAGCTTAAAATTTCAAAACCCTCACACATATTTAGATCCACATAGATTCAATTAACCCTTAGATTGTTATGATGATTAAACATGAAAGAAAATAACAGAAACTAAATCAAACCAACATCAAACACAAGAGAACACCATATTTTACATGGAAAACCCAAGAAGGGAAAAACCACGGTGAGGATTAGCTCACAATATAAAGTAGTATCAACACTAAATTAAAAAATGCTCACTTCTGGAGGGCTCACTGCCCAGAAGAAAGGCTCACTATCCTAAAAGAAAGAGATAGAAGAGGAGGCTTATTGCCAGAGTTGAACTATTATAATTGCATCTAACTTATGCAAGAAGTATAGTTCCAATGAAGCTCAAAGTACTGAACCAGTATTCACCACAACACCAACATCACTTCCGCAACATCATTGAAGAATTGTAGACACTTTCTACTCACTGCTTCTAGTAGTCTAACACATGAAGGCTTGTACTACACCACACATTCACCACACTATTATTCACATCACATCCATCACTCACACTCACAATCATGATCCCTTAACACTCATTTATACTATCTTCAACTTTGAGAACATTTTCCAAGGTTGGCAAATTACCTTAACCCAGAAAATTCAAATTAGGTTTGGACCAAAACATTCCCGCAGTGGAAATGAATGAAGGTGAACCACAACATATCTTAACTTAGACCTAAATTCATCCAAGTACGCCACTTTACGCTCTCACATTCACTGAAGCACCTACGTAATTAGTGTAAACACTTAAGGTTGGCCAAACCTGTGTTAACACAATGAACTTTTAAGTAGACATTTCCTCAAACCCAAAGATGACTTATAGACCATGTGCAAGGCTTCAACATAATCTAGAGTATTCCATTAACATCCTAAAACAACCTAAAATCCAACAGATTCCTCCTCAAAAACTTTCACTTGCCACATGACCTTATCATGTTTATCAAGTATGCTTAACTATCTCTGTCATAGATTGTATCTCTAGAAATTGACTTCTGGAGCACCAAACCATGAACAACTTCAACAAAAGAAAGATATAAACCTTATAAGCACAATTCCACAACTACAAGACCAAAAACTGATGGAAGTAGATTGTCATTGATGTCAAAAAGGACTTGAGATGGTGTTTGTCTTCTCATTGTTGTTCATGGTTCAATAGGAAGCTTCACATAAAGAAGATGGTTTGAGGACAATGTCAAAGATTGAGCTGTTAGGACATCAAGGAGTCGGTATTGTCTTGGTATTGGTTCTCATCATATTGATATTCTTCATACCTCACTTAAGGAAGCTCATGTGCTAGGAGATTGCTCATAATATACAAATGATCTCAGTTGATCATCATTAGATTATCAGGATCATATAGTGATGACAAGAAGGATGCCTTATTGCTCAGAAGCTTCATTGATCATTGATTACATTGATGTTTGGTAATGGTATGGTATCTTCATAGTTGGTGTTCATGTGCAGTTGGTAGGCATATTTCATGTGATTTATATTAAGAGTTCATAATGCTCTTCTCACTTCATGTCTTCCTTCTCTGATAAGAGTTATAGATATTTTGAAGTCAATGGGATTCAAAACATGTGATGTTTACAAGGTTCAATGTTACATGGTTTACAAGGTTAAATGTTCAATCACTAATTTCTTCTCTGCCTGTAGCATGTAAATTCACTTTATGTTATAAAGTGATGTTGACCTACAAGAGCAGGTTATACCACTTAGTGTTACCTACTAGAGGGTTGTTACACATCTTATCACCAACGTCTTTCAGTTTGTTTACCTTCTCGACATGTTAAGAGTCAATGTGGGCTTCAAATTTCTTTATATTTAAATTGGGTGTCAAGGTCTTCGAAGACCCTTAGGAGAGAATGATTCATTATAAAAAGCATGGAATGATTCATATAAAGCATTGAATATGCTTTATTAAAGTGGGGAGCTCAACTTTTGAGCATCAAAATATTTATGAGGAGCATGATTTATATAAAAAGGCATCAAATTTTATGAAGAAAACAAAAGCATCAAATATGCTTTAGGGATTTTGAGTAAAGTTTTATTTTTAAATTTAGAAACTCCTTTATCTCCTATTTTATTGCCTCCCTCCTTGAGATCAATTTATGTGAAGATTGAAGTTTCTTTTTAACAATGATTTTTTCTATTTTTAAATCTTCTCTTTAGATTTAGAAGATTTATGAAGGACTTTTCTTATTCTTTTGAATAAGGAGTTTTTATGAAGAGACCATTATGAAGTGTGAAGAATATATTTTTTTTGATTCTGAGTTAAATTTTTGAGGCAGATTGAATTAATTTTTTTTGAAGAATATGAAAAGTCTTTTGATGCAGATTGAAGAATATTTTGAAGAAGACAAAGGAAATTTTTGCAGAGAAGATGAAGGGTTTGAAGAAGATGATTTTTTTGAAATAAAAAATATGAAAGATTTTTTTTTAAGAAAATGAAAAATCCCATTTTGCACATGAATAGATGAAGAATTATTTTGGAAGAAGAAATATATGTAGTTGATTGAATTTCTTTTGTAGAGAAAAGAATATGAAAGGTTTTATGCATAGTGAAATTGATTTGCAAGACAAAGAATTTGAAGAGACCATTTTTACAGATGCAAGAATATCACGGATTGAAATAATTGTGGAGAGAAGATAAAATATGAAAAGTCATCTTGTATATAATGGTTTTGCAGGAACATTGAAGTTGTTGTGTGGATCAGCATATAGGGTTGAATATATTTTGAATATCCTCTTGAAGAGAAAATTCAGATGATAAGTTTTGTATGTGATTTGAGTTGATGAGAAGTATGGTGATATTACAGACACATGTGAAAGAAGAAATGATTTGTATTGAAATAGAGAAACCCCTTGAATTCTTTGTTTTAATCTGAGTTTGTATGTATTAGGGGTTGGTGCTCCTTGAAGTTGGTTCCAGTGAGGCTTGTATGGTCAGTGAGACCTCTTTGTAGCCAGTGAGGCTTGCCTAGTCAGTGAGAATTATATGTAGCCAATGAGGCATGTTTTTCAGTTAAGCCAGTGAGGTAGTTCATGAGTGGTTTTTCTACCCCAAAGGGTTTTCCACTCAGTAAAAAGCTTGTTTCATGCTTCTCATTGATTTCCTCTATGTGTGTGCATATTAATCATTTGATCATGAGTTTTTGTTTACATCTTTTATTATAAGTCTTATGCATATAAACTCAACAAATCATTAATGGCCTCCTCTCTATTTGTCTTGTAAGATAAAGTTTACAAAAAGTTAAAAATTTATACAACACTGATTCACCCCCCCTCTCAGTGTTGTCTAGACTCCAATAGAAACCTCTTTACGGAGAAATGCGGAGCAAAGACATTTCTCCTAGACACCTCTGCAACACTTAGAAACACATGCCATACACTAGTGAACACAACTTCATCTACTCAACAAACTAGAACACCAAATTTAGAATATAACATCTCTTAACATCTCTGAACAACATATCCAAACCGCAAGACAGATCTTCATCATAGAGGAAATGCAGAGCAAAACCAAAATGCTACTCTATAAAACAAAATGCCACTTCAACACATTGTTTCCTTTATTAATCAAATTTTATCAAAACCACTTGGAAACCAACCAACAAAAACATATTCTTATCATATTTGGCACCTCTTCAAAGAAACCAAAACACCTTCAGCAAAGAAACTCAAACAAACAATGCGTACCATTACAACAACCTCATCTCTGTTCAACCAACCTCATCATCAGAGACAATATCCACTTATCACTAACTATTCATACTCTTGCACCATTTCTTACTCACACAGTTGACACCAATGACAACACAAGATTGTTGACATCAATGACAACACCGATTACACATACTTGCAACAATCTCCCCCTTTGTCGTTGATGGCAACACATAATTTGAAAAACCATCAAGACACAACTCTGCACCAAACTTCTTTTCTTTCTTACTCTCCCCCTTTCTTTCTTTCTTTTACACATATTACTCTCTCTCCCTGACCACTGACTCTTTTCTTTTTCACATTGATCTCTACCCCCCTCTGACATCAATGGCAAAGGGTTGCACATATCTCTTTCAATCTTACTACTTAGACTTATACCTGCTTATTACTGCTCTGCAACAACATTTCATTTATTGCTCTACATGCTCCCCCTTAGAAGAAACTAACAATAGAACTTACTCCCCCTGACTGCCACAATTATCATGACCACTACCTACTCTCCCTAAGAGGTAGTCTTCAACATCAGTCTAGAATAAAGAATGAAACTTGAAATCCACTGGATTGATGCACTTCTTTATGAATCTAGTTCAAAGAAGGAGGGGTAATAACCCCTAACTTCTCCTAAAGATACTCAAATGTATCCTTAGGAAGAGCCTTGGTGAATATATCAGCAACCTGATCCTTTGTACATAGGGGTACATACTAGTTTAGAGTCTTCCATCCCAAATTTCTTTAACAACTCCTTGACATGCTTTGATTGTGAAATGAAAATACCTTTATCTATCTCATTGATTTCTAGCCCAAGAAATAAGTTTATTTCTCCACACATTGACATCTCAAATTATTTTTGCATCTCATCTGCAAAACTCTTACACATGCCTTCATTTCCTCCAAAGATTATATCATATACATACACTTCCACAATTAGAATTTGATCTTCTCCTACTTTGATGTACAAATCACTATCTGCAGAGCCTTTATTGAATCCTTGCTATAATAAATACCTATC
The DNA here is from genome assembly GCA_027924645.1 of Cunninghamia lanceolata. Taxonomy (NCBI): domain Eukaryota; kingdom Viridiplantae; phylum Streptophyta; class Pinopsida; order Cupressales; family Cupressaceae; genus Cunninghamia; species Cunninghamia lanceolata. Next base: position 1,044,792 of record BSBN01000181.1, read on the forward strand.
TAACCTTGCATACCAAGCTTTGGGGGCTTGCTTCAATCCATACAATGCCTTCTTCAACCTGCAGACCATATCCAGTTTATCTAATAACTAAAATCCATCCAAATGTTTTATGTATACTTCTTCTTCCAACTCACCATTCAAGAAAGTAGATTTCACATCCATTTGATATACTTTGAAATCCTTATGTGCTACAAAGGCTAAAAACATCCTGATGGCCTCCATTCTTGCCACTGAAGCATAAGTTTCCTCATTGTCTATTCCTTCTACTTGTGAGTAACCATTACACACAAGCCTTGCCTTGTTTATTACCACTTCTCCATTCTCATTCAGTTTGTTCCAGAATACCCACTTAGTTCCAATCACATTCTTGCTTGCTGGTCTTGGGACAAGTTCCCAGGTCTGATTCTTTTCAATCTAGATTAGTTCTTCTTCCATAGCCTTGATCCAATACTCATCCTTGCATGCTTCAATAAATGACTCAGGTTCAACTTTAGAGAGTAAACATAGATTTATGTGTTCTTCAATAGCTTTCCTTCTTGTTAACACACCTTTGTTCTTGTTACCAATGATTTGATCTTTAGAATGATGCTTTTGCACATACTTGGGAGTTTTAGGAGTTTTTTCTGGAGCTTCTTCTTCTTCAGTCTGTACTTCCTTTTCATCAACAATTTCCTCTTCTCTGCAAGATGACTCATCTGATTCATATACATTGACTTGTAAATTCTTCTGTAGATCTTCATCAACTTTGACATTTGCACTCTCAACAATCCTTCTCAACCTCTTTTTGTAGCACTGATAAGCTTTTCTTTTAGTAGAATACCCAAGGAAGATACCTTCATCAGACCTTGCATGAAACTTTCCTAGATTTTATTCATCCCTTCTGATATAACATTTTCTTCCAAACACTCTGATGGGCTTTGTAATCTTTGGTAGATCTCTCATTGCTTGAGTTGAACTTATCCTTAACAGGCTATCAAAAATGATGTGATACAATCTTCTATGTCATAGCAAACTTTCACGAATTTGAGTCATGAAGCAATAACCATCACCACCTTTGAGATGATAAACATTTCCATCTATCCTCTTTCTAGCACCTATCATAGCTCTAGAATCTTTTTTGATCTCACAACCACCATCTTGAAACACAAGATTGTATCCTTTACTACACATTTGTCCAACACTCAAGAAGTTATTCTCTAAACCCTTAACATAAAGAACATCATCAGTATTATGCTTGCCATCAAAACTAATTGATCCTCTTCTACATATCTTAGCAGCCTTATCATCACCAAATCTAACTAGTCCTCCATCATATTTTTCAAGTTTAACAAACTTACTTTTATGAATGGTCATATGATTTGAGAATCCACTATCAATAACCCAATGGTTCTTTTCCTGTCTGGTATGAAAAGTAGATATCAAAGTACCTTCAGTATTAAGACTTACCTCTAGAGCCTTTTCCTTCACACATTTCTTAGAGTTAGTAGAAACCATATCATCCTTTAAGGCTATGAACAAACATTCATTATCCTCATCATTCTCATAATCAGATTCATCATCAGATATACTTGCATCTTATCTAACATAATAGCTTTTCTTAGGCACTCTACTTTTATTCTCCCTATTCTTACTTCTCAAATTTCTTTCTAGACATCTTGAAGCATAATGACCTATCTTTCCACAACTAAAACACTTGAAAGGCAACTTACCACTGTACTTACCAGTACCCAATTTCATTTTTCTCACAAAGTTAGCTTCCACATCATCAGAGTCCTCCTGATCTGATTCCACAGTCTTCTCAGATTTTCCATCTTTGAAGGTAGGATCAACCTTTGCACAAATTCTACCAAATTCTCTCATTTCAAAAGTAGCTAAGGTCCCAAGCAACTAATCTTTGATAAACTGATTCAAATTTTGCAACTCTTCAATAGAAGAAACTTTATGACTATAGGTCTTAGGAAGAGTTCTGAGTACCTTCAATACTACTTCTTTTTCATCTATATTTCAGCCAAGTCCTTTGATGCCATTGGCAACTTCATCCACCTTCTATAAGTAGCTTGTAATGTTTTCATCTTCAGACATCCACATAGTTTCAAACATGAGCTTCAAGTTCTGTATTTTAGCTTACTTGACCTTATCATCTCCTTGTTTATAGTTTTGCTATGTCAAAATAACACGATTGACCCTATATAGAGGCATCCTTGTTTCTTGTCATGTCCCCTCCTTTGTACAATAGCCTATATCTCATGCTTCTGTCTAAAATCATCTTCTGAGGTGTTTTGTGCGCCCTTTCATCTCCCACTCAACTTTCTTTATGTTATTTCTTCCCCACAACATAGCCTTTCTCTCCCAAACTTCCACGCACTCACTTTGGATGGTCTTCTCTATTTTTTATTTGGTCTGGTCCCCTTTTGGTAGCATTCCCCTTGATGGAATTTGAAATCCCATACACAAATAAAATGTGGAATAACAATAACTAGAAAGTAAAGGAGACACATAGCTATTGGGTAAACTCTTGTCTGTTCTACTAAATCAGAAAATAGCATTTACAATATGATTTCTAAACTTGAAACTGCAAACTACTAAATTACAAACTTGATTTGCAGCAATATGGAGCTGTACACAAACCCACAACAATCTAGAGCTATTTGCTACTCCCTACACATACACTGATCTTCTCAAAACTGATGTTCAACTCAAAACATTCTCTGCTACTGCTGCTTCTGCAACTTCCTCTTCTTTCCTACTTTTCTGTTAATTGACTACACTGCCTTACATTCTTTCCTTTTGTCTTATACTTCACCAAAAAATTCTACCGCCCAAAAGTTTGCTGCTCAAAACAAAATCAAACTCACCCACTATAGTAAGGACACTTACCAGCATTGAATACACACAAACATGCCAATGAAGATGTATTAATTGTTTTGCAGGGGCAATGGTAAGGAGATCTCTAGAAGATCTCTGACGGGTTAGGTGCAGTAAATGTATGCATGCTCCAAATTAAAATTCCAACACTCCCCCTTAATCTAGAGCCACTTACCTCTTTCATTATGTGTCTCCAAAGCTGTCTGTAGTTGTCCGGAGCTATCTAGAGCTTTCTTTCTAGAACTAAAATCTAGAGCTATCCATAATGCTTGAGCTGTCTCTTAGACGTTTAAAGATCTCCTTGCTCAACGGTTTGGTAAAAATTTCTGCAAGCTGCTGCTCAAACCTACTAAAATTTATTTTGATTTCACCATTCTCTACTAATTCTCTTATGAAATGATACCTGATTTCAATGTGCTTACTTCTTCCATGAAAAATAGGATTCTTTGTCAAAGCAATTGTTGAAACATTATCACAAAATATAGTTGTTCCATCCTTTTGTTTTTCCTTCAAATCTACTAAGATCCTCCTTAGCCAAATAGCTTGGCATGCTGCTGCATTTGCTACTATATACTCAGCCTCAGCTATAGATAGGGAAGCTATGGGTTATTTCTTGGAAGCCCATGAAATGACTCCTAATCCCAAGTGAAACACATATCCAGATGTGCTCTTTCTATCATCTACACTCCCTGCCCAATCACTATATTTGTAACCAACCAAACGAAAAACATTTGTTGTACTATACAAAATGCCATATCCTTTGGTTCCATTCACATATCTTAGGATTCTTTTAACCACTTGCCAATGTGACTCTTTTAGAGTCTCCATAAATCTAGAAATCAAACTTACACTATGCATTATATTAGGCCTAGTTGTTGTTAAATAGATCAAGCTTCCAACCAAAATACATGGTCAGATTCACATTGTTGTTACAATCTTCCTTGTTGAACTTCAGACCTATGGCTATTGGTGTGGGGGTAGGTTTGCTATCTTTCATCCTAAACCTCTTCAAAATCTCTATTGCATACTTTGCTTGAGAGATAAATATACCATCATGCATTTGTTTTACTTCTATGCCTAGAAAATACCTCAAGAGACCTAAGTATGTGATTTCAAATTCTCTTTTCATGGCCTCTTTAATATTAGCAATGAGGAAATCATCATCTCTAGTAAAAACTAAATCATCAACATGTAAGACAATAATTAAAATCTTTCCATCAGCTGTCTTGATGTAAAGAGTAGGCTCACCATCTCTTTTGCTAAAGCCATTATTCAGCAAATATGAGTCAATCCTACTGTACCATGCCTGTGGTGCTTGGTTCATCCCATAAAGAGATTTCTTTAGCCTGTATACCTTGTTTTCTTGACCTAGAACTTCATAACCAGGTGGCTGCTCTACATACACTTCCCCTTTCAACACTCCATTCAAGAAGGCAGACTTCATGTCCATTTGATATACCTTCCACTGGTGTTGGGATGTAATTTCTATGACTACCCACATGGTTTCCATCCTTGCAACTGGAGCATATGTCTCATCATAATCTCTCCCAAACTGCTATTTGTACCCCTTAACAACTAGCCTTGCTTTATGCCTTTCTATCTTTCCTTCAGCAATACTCTTGGTCTTATAGACCCATTTCACTCCAATAACTTGCTTGTTGGGAGGCAAATCAGTTAGCTCCCATGTTCTGTTCCTCTCTATTGCATCTATCTCCTCATCCATGGCTTCACACCACTTCTTTTCTTTCACAACATCCTCAAAATAAATTGGATCATTATGAGAAAATAATGCAAAATTCATACTTTCATCAAACTCTTCATCATACTTTTCATTTTGGTAGATCTCCCTTAGACTCTTGGTCTTTCTTGGCATTAGGGAGGTTAGACTGGGGTCTAAACTCTCACTACTGCTACTGCTATGCTATGCAAACCCTATCTAGAGTTGTCTAGAGCTCTCTGTTTGTGTCTAGAGCAGTCTAGAGCTATTAGGAACTCTGTGTATAGAGCTATGTGCTTGTCTATAGTTTGTGTTAGGAGCTCTCTAGAGTTGTCTATGAGGCTCCATAAAATCATCTTGTTGCACTTCATACTCCTTTTCTTCATCAATCAATGTTGTCAGGAGTTGTACGGAGCTGTCAGTATCTATCAAGCCATCACATGACTCATTCTCTAAGAACTCCACATTGACTCATTCTCTAAGAACTCCACATCTATGCTAATAACTATTTTCTTGGTGACTGGGTTATACAGCCTATAGGCTTTGGACTCTTCACTATAGCCCATGAAGATGCACTTCTCACCCTTGTTATCCAACTTTTGCCTCTTCTCTTTTGGCATAAGTGCATATGCCACACACCCAAACACTCTCAAGTGCTCAACCGTCCACTTGCATTTCATCCATGCCTCTTGTGGAATCTTGTCATGAACTACCTTTGTAGGACTTCTATTTATCAAATATACTACTGTTGCTATAGCTTCACCCCAATATTCATTTGGGAGTCTCTTGGCTTTAAGCATACTTCTTGCCATCTCCACAATGGTTCTATTTTTTTCTCTCAGCCACTCCATTTTTCTATAGAGTATAGGCTGTTGTTAGCTCCTTCTTAATGCCATGTTTCTCATAAAAATTCACAAACTGATTAGAGGTATATTCTCTCCCTTTATCTGACCTTAAGACCTTGATGAAATGTCCACTCTCCTTTTCAACTTGGGCCTTAAACACTTTGAACTTGTCAAATGCTTCAAATTTATGTTGTAAGAAATAATCCCATGTTTTATGGCTGTAGTCATCTATGAAGGTCATAAAATATTGGCTCTGACCAGTATAAATTGTTTGCATAGGGCCTCATAAGTTAGTATGCACTAGCTCCAATGGTGCTCTTGCCCTTATAGAGTTGCCCAATTGAAAAGGTTGCCTATGTTGTTTGCCTAAAATGCAGGCTTCACATCTACCACTAAGCTCTACAATGGTGGGCAAACCTCTAACCATATCCTTCTTTGACAAAAGATTCAAACCAGCATAATCTAAGTGTCCATACCTGAGATGCTAAATATTGGAAGGGTCTTGAATGACTGTCTTGAAGGCTGCTTGCTGTTGTACTGCTGTACACTTTCCATGCCTGGGAGGTGCAGTTGCAGACTGAGTTGAGAAACATGTCTCTAACCACAAGGGAAACATTTTATTCTTTGTCATTGGCATTGTTGCAAGTATTTTCTTGCTTCCATCCTTCTCATAAATGATGCATTCACCCTTTTCCATCAACACTTTGTAGCCTTTTTGGATCAGTTGTCCAATACTCATGAGATTGTGCTTTATACCAAGGGCAAAACATACATTTTCAATCTCCTTCTTGTCACCTTGACTAGTAGGAAACATAATAGACCCCTTTCCCACAATTGGAACTATTTAATTGTTTCCCATTTTTATTTCAGACTTGACATTTTTATTAATGAAAGAAAATAAACTCTCATTACCACTCATGTGGTTGCTACATCCACTATCTAAAAACCATACCTCATCACTGTCTTGCTCAACAATGTTGTAGATGATGAAAGCCTTTGACTGATTACTTTCAGCCACATTTGTGGCACCTCATTGTTGTTTCCTCAAAATGTTGAATAATTAGGAATCTTCTTGAGGACGAACTTGCAATGGAGTTTCCTCAAGAAATATTGTGGCACCTCATTGTTGTTGCATGGCTGCTTATCAAACACCATGTACCATCTATCCCAAAATTTTTGGGATATATCTTCATTCCTACACCAATGAATAGGGAAGCGTTTGCAAGTCTCTTCTAATTTTTGGCCAGTTTTAGGATAATAAAGTGTGAACATAATGCATATTTTGTAGCTTTTTCATCCTTCGTTTGTTCATAAGACAATTTGTCAGCATAGTATTGTTGACACCTCTCCCTATAGTCATGAAATTTGGTGATTTGGTTTGTCACCGATTCAGTGTGAGAAACAATCATCTTTAATGATTTTGCAAGTGCTCTCCTATGATCGGTGTTTGCACTTGGATTATTTAACATTTCAATTAGGGTTTGAAGATGTTTTTTATTTTCTTCTATTTGCCCTAAATAGTTTTCCTGTGTATCTCTTTCATGATGAGTACGTGAAGGTGGGTGGTTTTCAGGGTTCTTTTGACCCTCCTCTGCTGGATTTGTGTTTTGTGCTACCTCATTGGCTATAAATTCAATATAAAAAACTAATGAAACATTGAAAAAGTCAAAAATTCTTTTGAAACTCACAAAATTAATCAAACCCTACCTTCTTCGGCTGCTAGACCCTATACATTTGCTTCAGGACATCTTCGAGAGAAGGTTTGGTGAGGTGGCATTGTGAAAACATCAACTACTCTTAGCACTTGCTTGATTTGCCCTTCCTTCAATGCGCTCATACTATTTGACTGGTTTTTTCGTTGACAAACTGTAGTTATGGCCATGCGTATGAATGAAATGATATGTTTTTTATTTTATTTTATGACAGTTATAACGTGCTTGAATTATAGTTTGCATGGGACCAAAACGTCATGTGGTGACTTTTTGGTCCCACAACTCCATGCACTTACCCTTGTGATTTGATTAATTAAATATATATAAATTATTTAATTGATGCTAGGAAAAGTAACTTAATTAAATAATTAATAATTATTTAATTAATGTGGAAGAATAATGATGATGGATGAAATTAATTAAATAATTAGAATTATTTAATTAACGTGAAAGTATTAGAAAATGGATAATTAAGCTAGGAAGTAAGGTGGTTTTCAGGTGTCTACAGGATAAAACAGTTTTAAGTCTCAAGTCCAAGGCTTTTGTAAAAATTTTTATAAGAAACATTAAGCAAGGTAATGGGCCTCCTTTTTTTAATGAATAAGGATCCCCTTCTTTGGGTAACAACTTAATGACTCCTTTGTTAATCTCACTACTAAGGGAGCCTTCAATAATTGACCCTTTATAAACCTCAAATAGAATTTTGTTGACCCAATTCAGATTAGATTTATTAAACTCAACAAGAAACCCATCAAACATAGGAGACTTATCATTCTTTAAATGATAAATAGCTTGTTTGATCTCATCTAAGGATAATTCATTCTCAAGACCACTAGAATCCATAGCCCTAATATTGCAAGGAACAACCTTAGAGATAATATCTCTAGCACTAGAAACAACATCATTGCCACTTGAAGAAAATAGACTATCATAAAAATTCTAAAAGGCCTCCTTATATTTTCCTCATCCTTAACCAACACTCCTCCCACATCAATTGCAATAACCTTTTATTTTTTATTTTTTTAAAACCTTTAAAAATTTAAAGAAAAACTTGGAACCCCTATCACCCAAATGTGACTACATCAACCTTGACCTCCACATTGCACCCTTGGCCTTATAGAATAGATCGCATCTTGATTCTTAACCAATGTTTGAATTTTTGAGCCTTATACTATATCTTCACATCCCTTGGGTAGCTTTGTAACCCTTTTTCAACCTTGAGAAATTCTTCTTGCAACCTAGAAGCCTTGAGGGCTCTTTCCTTTTCCTTATTTTTACCAAAGAGCCTCATAAACTTAACAACCTCTATAGCATTATTCAATGTTTTTACATTAGAGCCCTTAGAGAACTTGCAAAAAAATAACACCCATATATTAGACATAGTACTATAGGAAGGATCTTTGAGGTGAGACACATTCAACTTATACAACCCATTGAAAGAATAAGGAGCAACCACAAGAGAAGAAAGAGGGAAGATTCCAACATTAAAGGGTGAAGATCTGAACTTAGAGTGGCTAGAATCACCTTAGCCATATTCTCATTATGCACATGAGGAATATAAAATAAAGATCTATCCAACAAAAATCTATCTAATCTGAAAAAAACTATTTTGGAACCATTCTTAAATTTTGACTGCGAAAACCAAATACCCTTACTATCCTTCTTACATGCCAACAAGGGGGTCAACTAGTTTATTTTTCCTCTTAAATTTGGCACAATTTTTTTTCATTAACCTTGCATACAAATTTAGTACCACCAATCTTATCTTCATAATTCTTGACAATATTAAAATCCCTACACAAACGCAAGGGATGTCTTTTGAATTATTAGCAAGCAATTTCTAAAGATCAGATTTGTCCTTAAATAATAGTTTGGAGCATAAATAGAGAAAATGCTAAACACATTATTGTCAAGATTTAGTTCTATCCAAAATAGTTACAAGGAGAAATGCCATGATTAATCACATTAGGACCCTAAATTGGATTCAAAAAAATTGATACACCACTTTCCCTTTTACATTCTTTGAAAAACTTAAAGCATTGGGACAAGTAACTTTACAAGCACCTTCTAAAACTAGATCAATTGATTTAACTTCTTGCAACATCACACAATCCAAATTTCTTATTTTCCATAGAGATTTAACCAAATACTTTATATCATGGGCTTCAAGACCCCTTGCATTCTAACTCAAGATTTTCATTAAAGATAATAAAGGAAATGAGAGAGCGTTAATTCCTATAAGGGGGGGTTATCACTCACCTTACTAAATTTTCCAAAAAAGGAATAGAGAGTGTTACTCCTAGTTTTGATTCGATCAATAGCCATATCATTATCATTTTCCCATTTGATCCAACCAAGAAAAATTTAGTATCTCCTTCTTGAAAACCCATTCTTTGCCTTTTAGAAAAAATACTTCCTTTGTTGCTTGAAACATTACTCTTACCACTTAAGGATTTACCATCATTATGAAGAATAGGCTTATTTTAAAGAGGTTTTACTAGAGGACGTTTTATAATTTTTGAGGCTCTAATAATATTTTATTATTAGGTCATTCACATGATTTGGTTTGACATGGGGCTTTAACACAATGGAAGACTTATTAGACCTAGGAATATTCATAGGATTAACATCTATGACCATACAGTTATCATGGCTTTCCTCAATGAATGTTAGGATGCAATTCTTCTATGTCAAAACTTTTATTAACACCACTTTTAGGTTCCAAATTTTAACCCATGACAATGCTATCATTATTATTTCTAGTCACTTTATTCAAATGTTTTCCTAATATAGAATAGTTTATTTTCAAATGCCCATCATTTTTATAATAAAACATGCATTCAGTCCATTGAGCCCCATTATTTTAGAATTAAATGCAATCCCATGTAATGGTACATAAATAATATCAAATGTACAAACATTATGTTTCAATGAAATGAGAAGCCTTGCATTCATATGCAATAACGAAGCCCTTGTATGTTCTAATTTAATTACATCACCCAACAACTTTAAAACCTTAGGGGAAAAAACACAAACATGGTAGAACATTACATATTTGTAAGCATTTTGAAGAAGAATTTAACACATCATTAGGGTTTACAATTGGATCCCATATAAAAGCTCTAAAGAGGGATCTCCCTACATTTGAAAAGTCATTATTTAAAGTCTTTTGCATGCTATTATTTTTAAAGAATGGAAAAAATCCCCTTTTGAATTATTTGACATAAGATAACATGTAAACCTAGTTTTTCCCCAAATCATGACCAACTATTTATAAAAGAATTTCCTTGCAGGAAGCACATCAAGATTTAAACAGAAAAATAAAATACTAAATCACTTAACCTATATTCTCCTATTTCCAAAATACGCAACATTTCCTCATTTAGAAACAATTTTAGAGTAAAAAGATGTTTACCCTACAAGCCTTCCATTTGGCCATTGTCTTGAAGGGACCCTCCATCTTTAGTCATGAACACAACTCCTTCATTTACCTCTATCTACTCACCTACCACAAACACATCCTTAAATAATGTACCATATTACTCTTAACCCCTAAAATAATTTCCATCCCAACTCTCCATATAATACATACTACCTTCCTAAAAAACAAACAAAACCTCTTGCAAGGATGGTGCAGGAGGGTTCTCCCCTCTTGCAGAAACAAACACTCAAACACAAAACCAAAATTCACAAAACAAGATTGCAACAAAACTATTCAATTCTTGATTTATTTTATTCAAATTTACTCACAACCAACTATAAATCTGCAATACAACAGTTTGTATTCTCAACCATTAATGGCTTCTCTCTCTCTCATAGGAAAATCCACATACACACTCTCACAGTCTCATATTGGCTTACCATTTCTATGCACACCTTCCTCTGACTGATCCCTTTCTCATTTTTTCTTCAAATCTGCAATAGAGAATCCTTTATATTCCTTCCAAAATGGCGCTCCATCAAACTCCTTCTCTGCAGTGCCCAAAATGAGGTTGCTCCCCTTCACTATTTATAGTTTTTCTATGTCAAAATAAAAATGGTTGAGCCTCAATAGAGGCATCCTTGTTCCCTTTCACTATTGGAAAATGTGCCTCCAATTACTGGCTTAATATTCTATTTGCAGCATTGTGTGTTTATTCCTTCATCAGGTTGATTGATCACTTTCGGTGGACCTTCTACATAGTCTCCTCGATGGACCAATAACCCTTCTTGCTTTGTCATTATGTAGTCTATCGGCAGGAGTTAACCACTTCGAAGAGAGTCTCTAAGCCATCCCTTCAATAGCCTGATACAAAGCGTTAGCTCTCCATCGGAGTGACTTAGTGTCTTTGGCAGGACTCTGTCTTGAGTCTCTTCGATAGTCTGATACATTGTATTCCTCACTAGCTTGTGGTGGATTGGTGGGTCCCAGGCTTAATTGGGCGGGGGAGCAGGGAGTGATGACATGTGTGACTCAGTGACATGGGGGTTGGCAATGACATGGAAGTGGGGACCACTTGGAGCATTATTGATCTTCATCGAAATGACATCCTTATATCAGTGGGAGACAATATCTTGTCCTTTCGATGTGGAAATACACTAGATTAGATGATGTTGACGAAGGGTGAAAAATGTGATTTCGGTGAGAGACTGTTTGTTGTCTCTTTGATGTTCTGATACAAAGTGTTTGGCAAAGCTTGGACTCTTTTCGAGGTGACACAAGGACTTCAAAGGGAGACTTTTTGGAGTCTCTTCGAACTTCCGGCAAGGGCATCAATAGTTTGACATGTTGGACAGTTAGACAATTTGTGTAAAGTTACATATGGAATTTGAACCGAATCATTTGTATGGTATGGAAGACATAATAACTGTGTGATTGTATGTTAAGAAGAACATTGGAACATTTTGTCATTGAGAGATAGCTATTCGATTGGAAGAATGAGGCTAATTAGAGAAATGTTCTGCTACTGAAGTTGATGCTATGTGGATTAACACCTGAAAGCACAATTCTATAACTTTGTATGTAAACATTATTTACTATAATACAAAGTGATTTTTGTTGGTGTGTGGATTTTTCTCCCGTAAAGGTTTTCCCATGTAAATCTAGTGTTCGTTCTGTGTGTAATTTAAATTGTCTACTCTGTTATTCTAGTTAATGTGCATCTTTAATGAAATGTAATTGGAAATTGAATGTACTATCTACATTTCTCTTCTAAGAATTAGCATTTGGAAGGTGATTTCACACTTTTCTTTCCTTACAAGTGGTATTAGAGCTTGGCCAATTGTGTTATCCTTGTGGGTGATTTAGGTTTTTTGTGTTGATTTAGTTGAGTGGGAGTTTTGCAGAGAAATTGACTTGAAATTTTATTGTAGATTTGAGATGGCAAGCACATCTGGAAGAATAGAGATTGAGAAGTTCAACAGTGGCAATTTTGAGTTGTGGAAAGTCAAAATGGAAGATTTACTCGTGGATCAAGAGTTATGGACTGTAGTGTCCTCTAACAAACCATGCACAACCTCACAAGATGATTGGGATGCATTGGACCAGAAGGCCAAGGGTCTGATTAGATTGTGCTTGGTTGATTCAGTTATCCTAAATGTCCATGAAGAGAAGACTGCAAAAACTCTATGGAAGAAGCTTGGTGACATTTATCAGGGGAAATCTTTGGTAAATAAGTTATTCCTGAGGAGGAAGCTATACTCTTTGAAGATGGAGGAAGGAACATCTATTGCAAATCATTTAAATACATTTAACATGAACATTGTGGAGTTGACGTCTTTTGGTGTGAAAATTGAAGATGAGGATCGTTGCATGCTCCTGTTGTGTTGATTGCCTGACACATGGGATCACCTGGTAATGGCTATTGGGAGTACAACAACCACTTTCAAGATGGAAGATGTGGTTGTTTTGCTACTATCAGAGGAAATGCGAAGGAAGTCTTCTAAGATGGCTAAGGAGGCCGTTGCTGTTCGAGGTAGACCAGAGGAAAAAGGAAAGAAGAAAGACAAGAAGTCTAGATCCAAGTTAGAGGGGAGATCAAAGTCTCTTGTAAAAATCCAAGGTGAAGTGCTAGAATTGTGGGTAGACTAGACACATCTGGAATGAATGCAAAGAGAAGAAAAAGAAGAAAAAGAAGAATTATTCTTCTGATAAAGAATCTTCTCAGAGTGATGTAGATACCTTCATTGCAGCCTTGGCAACACAGGCATCAGATGATGTTTGGTTGATTGACTCAAGTGCATCCTTTCACATGACCTCTCATAGAGATTGGTTTTCAAAGTATGAAGAATACAAAGGTGGAAGGGTGTATCTGGGTGTGATTCTCACTTGGAAATTGTTGGTCATGGAAGAGTCAGAATTAAGTTTCCTGATGGAAGAAGAAAAGGAATCAATGATGTAATGCATATACCAAGTCTGGCTCAAAATTTTCTTTCTGTATGTAAGATGAATGATGTTTGCATGCAATTTTCTTTCTCAAATGGTGGCTGTAGAATGACTAAAGGCTCTATGGTGCTGGCCAAGGGTGCACACATAGGCACTCTGTACAAGCGGGACACACTTGCTGTTCAATGTAACAGTGTCTCTGCAAAGTCAAGAAAAGATGCTAATGTAGGGAAGGAGAATGTCATTCCTCTGGGTGTAAATTCCTTGGAGGTAAAACTTCCAGTAGAGAAAACCATGTTGTGGCATCATAGACTTAGCCACATAGGAGAAAAAGGCTTAAAAGCCTTGAAAAATAAAAACCTAGTTGAAGGGCTTGATGATTGTAACCTTGAGTTTGATTTTTGTGAACATTGCATTTATGGAAAGCAAAATCGTGTTTCTTTTTACTCTAGTCCTCATAAACCTTCTGGCATACTGGATTATGTTCACTCTGATGTATTTGGTGTAGTGAATCTTCCTTGGTTGTCAAAATCTAAATATTATGTTTCATTTATAGATGATTATTTTAGAAGAGCATTTGTGTATGTTCTAAAAAGTAAATCAGAAGTGTTCAGTCAGTTTAAGGATTTTAAAACCTTGGTAAAAAACCATACTGGTAGAAAATTAAATGCTTGAGGACGGATAATGGTAGCGAATTTTATTCTATAGATTTTGAAAGGTATTACAAAGACCATGGAATTAAAATGCATAAAACTACACCTTCCACTCTGCAACAGAATGGAGTTATTGAAAGGTTGAACAGGATGCTGATGGAAAGGGCAAGAAGTATGTTGATTAGTGCTAGTCTAGAGCAGACGTTATGGGCTAAGGCTATAGCTACAACATGTTATTTGATTAATCGTTCACCTACTTCGGCACTTGTTGACAAAACACCTTTGGAAGCATGGTCTAGTAAGAAGCCCTCTTTAAGACACATTAGAGTCTTTGGCTGTGAGGCATATGCATATGTGCTAGATGAGAAAAGATCTAAATTAGAAAACATGGCTATAAAATGTATCTTCATCGATTATGGTATTGGTGTGAAAGCATACAAGCTTTGGAATCCAGTTACTGAGAAGGTAAATTGTACAACAGAAGTGTAATCTTTCATGAGATGAAACCTTCTATAGTGGATCTATAGCCAGAGGTGAAAGAAGCTGAAAAGAAGAATGATGTAGTTGAAATTCCTCTAACTCCAGATAAAGAAGAACTATGAATTCCAAGTGTACCTGATACTGAGGAAAGATCAAGTAGTTCTAAAAGTTTTGAACAAGAAGAATGACAACCTCAGCCTTAGCCAATGAGGAGGTCTACACGTGAGAAGCAGCAACCTAAAAGTTTTGTATATTCTATGTTGGATTCTAGCTATGCCTATGCTTTGATTGCTAACACTGATGAGCCTAGGACTATGAAAGAGGCTATTAATATGTCTAATTCTGATTCCTAGTTGGAAGACACGAATGAAGAAATGACATCATTGAAAAATAATGAAACCTGGGATTTGGTACCTTTTCCTGAAGGTCAAAATCCCGTTGGCTGTAAATGGGTATTTAAAAAGAAAATTTGTCTGGATGGCAGTATTGAAAAGTATAAAGCTAGGTTGGTCATGAAAGGTTATTCCCAAGTAGAGGGAATTGATTATGGAGAAATATTTTCTCCTGTAGCTAAGCTAACATCTATTAGATTTCTATTGTCACTTGCAATAGCGTATGACTTAGAGATTGAGCAAATGGATGTGAACACAATATTTCTTTATGGAGATTTGGAAGAAGAAATTTATATGTCCCAGCCTGAGCACTTCGTTGAAAAATGTAAAGAAAATTTGGTTTGCAAGTTAAAGAAATCTCTGTATGGTTTAAAACAATCACCTAGAATGTGGTACCAAAAGTTTGACACGTTTGTGTTGTCATTGGGATATATCAGATTAAAATTAGATCATTGTGTGTACTATAAAACTAAAAAAGGTCATTTACTTATTATTTCCCTATATGTGGATGACATGTTATTCATTGGGAATGGTAAGGGTATGATTTCAGAATTAAAATCTCAATTGTCAGCATAGTTTGAAATGAAAGATCTAGGTGTGGCTAGGTATATTCTAGGTATGGAAATCAGAAGGGATAGGGCAAATAGAAAACTCTGGCTTAGCTAGAGCAAGTATATTAATTTTGTCCTAGAGAGGTTTAATATGACAGATTGCGAGCAACTAGTTATTCCAGTGTTGCAGGGAATGAAGCTATATGTTGAAGATTGTCCAAAATATCCTACTGAGATGGAGGACATGACCAGGGTGCCTTATGCGAGTGCAGTTGGCAATTTAATGTATGCAATGGTCTGTACTAGTCTAGACATTGCCTAAGCAGTGGGAGTGCTTAAAGTCGGTATATGGCTAATCCAGGAAGACCACATTGGGATGCTATGAAAAGAGCTTTTAGATATTTAAAGGGTAGTGCAAAGTATGCCTTGTGCTATCATGGTAACTCTACTAGATCTAAGATTTCAGTAAGCATTCATGGATATGTGGATTCTGATTGGGTAGGGGACATTGATAGTAGAAGATCCACCATTGGATATGTATTCACATTGTTTGGTGGTGCAGTTAGTTGGATGAGCAAGTGACATGCTGTAGTCACTTTGTCCACTACAGAGGCTGAGTACATGGAAGAAACTCACACCTACAAGGAAGCCATTTTGCCTAGACATTTGTGTTCTTATATTGGGTTTAATGCAGGACAAATTACTTTCTATTGTGATAGTCAGAGTGCCATTTGTTTAGAAAGAATCCCACTTTCCATGCTAGGATGAAGCATATTGATGTTTAGTACGATTTTGTTCATGATATGGTGGAGGATGGAAAGGTTAATCTGGAAAAGGTGGATACTCTGGAGAATGTTGCTGATGCATTGACTAAGCTTGTGAGCATAGATAAGTATAGATAGTGTGTCAGTTCGATGGGCCTTGGGGCTTATGACATTCAGTAACTTCAAGAATTGGAAGTAGCCAGTAAGTTCTTCATCAAGTGGGAGCATGTTGGAAAATGTGCCTCAAATTACTAGCTTGATATTCTATTTGTAGCCTTGTGTGTTTATTCCTTCATCAGCCTAACTAATCACTTTCAGTGGGACCTTCTACATAGTCTCCTCGATGGACCGATAGCCCTTCTTGCTTTGTCGTTATGTAGTCTGTCGGCGAGAGTTAACCACTTCAGAGGGAGTCACTAAGTTGTCCCTTCGATAACCTGATACAAAGTGTTAGCTCTCCATCGGAATGACTTAGTGTCTTCGGTGGGGCTTTGTCTTGAGTCTCTTCAATAGTCTAATATAGTGTATTCCTCACTAGCCCGTGGTGCATTGGTGGGTCCCAGGCTTAATTAGGTAGGGGAGCGGGGAGTGATGACATGTGTGACTCGGTGACATGGGAGTTGGAAATGACATGGAAGTGGGGACCACTTAGAGAGTGATTGATCTTCATCGAAGCGACATCCTTATATTGGTGGGAGACGATATCTTATCCCTTGGATGTGGTGATACACTGGATTAGATGGTGTTGACGGAGGGTGAACAATGTGATTTCGGTGAGAGACTATTTGTTGTCTCTTCGATGTTCCGATATGAAGTGTTTGGTGAAGCTTGGACTCTTGTTGAGGTGACACAAGGATTTCAAAGGGAGACTATCTAGAGTCTCTTCAAAGTTCTGACAAGGGTATCAATAGTTTGACATGTTGGATAGTTAGACAGTTTGTGTATAGTTACATATGGAAGTTGAACTGAATCATTCGTATGGTATGGAAGATATAATGACTATGTGAATGTATGTTAAGAAGAACATTGGAACATTTTGTAATTGAGAGATAACTATTTGATTGGAAGAACGAGGCTGATCAGAGAAATATTTTGTTGTTGAAGTTGATCTTGTGTGGATTAACACCTGAAAGTACAATTTTGTAACTTTGTATGTAAACATTATTTACTATAATACAAAGTGATTTTGCTTGGTGTGTGGGTTTTTCTCTCGTAAGGGTTTTCCCATGTAAATCTGGTGTTCGTTCTGTGTGTAATTTAAATTGTCTACTCTATTATTCTAGTTAATATGCATCTTTAATGAACTGTAATTAGAAATTGAATGTACTATCTGTATTTCTCTTCTAAGAATTGGCATTTGGAAGGTGATTTTGCACTTTTCTTTCCTTATAGTCACATCCCCTCTTTCCTATGTACAACAACCTATATCCCATGTTGTTGTCTAAAATGACCTTTTGAGGTATTTTGTACACCCTTTCAGCTCCCACTTAGCTTTTTTTATGTTATTTCTTCTCCACAACACAACCTCTCTCTCCCAAACTTGCACACACTCACTCTGGATGGTCTTTTCTATTTTTATTTGATCTGGTCCCCTTTTGGCAGCGTTCCCCTTTCCTCTTCTGGCCTCCCAATCCTCTGAATTGACCCCCCTTATCTGTTGTGTTTTGTTCATTCTATGATACGCACCTCATAAGGAAATGAAGAGATGCCTTGAGTGAGTGAAATGACTCCAGGAAAGAAAAAAATGTGAGATTTATTAACCTCTCTATTCACTGCCACTAAAACTGTGTTCAAACACTTCAAAGGTATTTAACAAAGAAAATAAATCTAACAAATGAAATTGTGTCATGCAATTTTCCCCTATCGTGGTGTTTTACAATTTAAATTACATATATTCATAAACTCAACATAATAGCTGACCTCCACAACAAATGAAAACATATCACATACACTTTCCCTTCCAAACATTTAACAATAATATGAAACGACATCCCATATATATCTTGTATCTGATAAGGATGAATACCAAGATGAGCTCTCCATACTGCTGCATATTGTTTGAATATAAGTAATGAGTAAGATCTCATCAACATCTTGTCAAACTACTAACAACAACATGTTTCTGTCACCTTCAAGATGACCACAACAAATTGTACAGAGTGAGTGCTTGAGCTGGACGCTGAATTTCACTATAACTCCACATTAGGTGCTCGAAATCCTACAAAAACTAGTAAAGACATGTAATTAAACATCCTTAAGACCTTCACGAATCCATTTGTTCTCATGTGCCACAGAACTCCAGATTTTGCATTCTCGCCAAATTACCTACACAAGTCATGGAACTTAAAAATCTTAGAAACTAGAAGGAATTTGGTCATGAAGTCTTTGTGTGTAATTCTGGAATACTCTTAAGATCTTGCCTATCAAAGGGTTTGTCACCAAACCTCATAAATTGCTCTGAACAATTGTTTCATTGATATTGCCCTATTATGCGCTAGGGATGAAAATGGAAAACACTAAAATTTCACATCCCTGACTATACCAATCACATTCTATGCTGATAAAAGCCATTAGAACCCAATCAAAACAAATAAAATTGAAAATTGAACCTACAACTATTTTTCGTTGATGCCAGATTGCCCATTCGCCTGGATGCTCTTGCATCAAATGTCTTGTCATGCTTGAGTGTATGAGCCAAGAGATTGCACAATGAGAATCTTTCCAATATAAAAAAATGAAACAACCCCAAAAGGGACCCCCACTAAACAACAACACAACATAAGACCATAAACAAAAACTCCACCCACTAAAACACAAAGAAAACAAAGGTGAGAAGAGCACAAGATGAACAAGAAGCATAAACAAAGGTGGAAATTTTGAAGGATTAGTTTTTATCTTCCATACAAGAGCTCTCTCCCTTTCCTTCTCTCAAATAATAAATGTTAGCATCTAAAATTTAAGATAAATAAATGAATTAGAGTAAAATTATAAAGAATATAGTTAGAGATTGTGGAAAAAATAGATTTAGAAGTTGTGAAAATTATAGAATAGTTATGAAATCTTATAATTGTGTTCCCATTTAACAAAAAATCTAAGTGACACCATGGAAAAAGACTAGCTATAAAAAGAATGACACTATTCAAACTAGATATAATTTTTTTATTATTAGTAATTTTATGGATACTCTATGCAAACAAAAAAATCAATGTAATTCAATTGGTTGCTTTCAATGCAAGTCAATGTTGAGAAAATCTATGAACTTTTTGTTTATATTAATAATTATTTAGCTTTGTTTTAAAGAAACAATTAGTTAAATCTATAAAGTATATATATCTCTCATTATATTATTTTGAGAAGAAGAAGCTAATATCCTCCCATACTTGTAAGTGTCTTCAATGTACCTCCAAGGAAAATAAAAGAGTAAAACCAAAGAAATTTAGAATTATTCCAAACTCCACAGTGAAGTAATATAGTTGAAAACCATGTTATAAGCCCGTAAAGTTAAAGTTTAGGAGGTTTCCAAGGTAAGTGCTTTGAAAAGTTTCAAAAGTTAAGTTAGTAATGGATTCCTTCAAGGGTTGTGTTGGGTCCAAAATCATAGCTCCACAATCCTTGTGTACTATCTCATCCTTAAAGCCAAAAAATTATCATCAAGAGGGTAAGATAGCGGCTCATCAATAGATTGTGGATGATCAAGGTTAACTATTGTGAGTGGGTAGACTCACCTTCATCTTGTACTAGGCCAAGGGAAGTTTTTCCTGAGGTCTCATCAATAGGACAATTAAAGATAAATAAAACTTTAGACTCAAGGACTTTACAAAACTATACCCAATATGCTATCAACCCCAATATTTATCATTAGGTTCATGTTATAATTGATTACATACAGACCTACAAGACCTCCAATTGGTAGATGGTAACTCACACTTGCCATGCAACAAAAGATAATAGTTGTATTATTTCTTAGAAAAGGAACCCACTTAATATTGCATACACATGGGTAAGAGGGAGAATATACCATCATGATCCTCCAAAAATATTTTTTAGTTTTATGATAGCATAATATATGACAGAGTTTACAATATTGAATCATACAGGCATGGTGACATTTAAACTACTCCTATAACTAATAAGAGAGAAGATAAAATAAAGATACTTTGCCTCTCACTAATTATACCAATGCCTACTCCATTTGACAATAGAGTCATAGCTAGGAAAGAGGATGAAGCCATGCTTATAAATAAATATTGTAACAAAGCTTCATATGCATACAAACTCACAAAATAAGGAAACTTGCAAATGCACATTCTTAGTTATCCCTAGAAGATCAACAATACCTCACATGCAACAAGATGAAACCATTACAAAAGAATTTTGCAATGCTTTAAAATATTTTTCATATTATAAACAAATCATGTTATAATCATGCTAGAAAATTTGACAAGTGAGAGACAACAACTAGGTTTGAAGCCTCTTTTGAAATACTACAAACTACCATGTAGACATTCACCTATAGGTAAAACCTAAGTATAGACTATCCCTTCCCTTGATTTACAAATGTATTTCATCATTTCTAGAACTAGGATTTCATTATTTGGTGCCCTAGAATAAACTTGAGGCTTTCTTAGTCATGGAATTGGTTCAACGACCAACCCTATTTACAACTTCATGTCTTGTATATATAGAACTCTATCACAATGCCTTCTAGCAACCCATTGGGATTCTTGGGATCTTTTGCAATTTGTAGCATTAAACATGCCAGCACATCTGCCTACAAAGAAATCACTTGGATCTAATGTTTAATGATTTGGAGTAGCTAAAACATCCTCGTGCACTTAGAAATATAGGCCTAGGACCTATTTTTAGATGTACGATGACAATGTTTTCAACTATAACATTAATGATGTTGAGGCATCCCTACCCATTTTCAAATTCTTCTCTATGCCTCGTGATTGTATCTACACCTTTGATGGGCTCACTATTTCTTTGGCAAGATTTTAGGGAGCATACATATCTAATACATTTAAATTTAATCATTAATGGTGCCCTTGGAGAAACAAGGGAAGTAGGTAAGGTTTCCAGCTTACATGAATGCCATATTGTTGACAAGTATCTTATGAAACTAATCTTAATTTAAAACCAACGGATAGCATCACCATGAAATCCTTACATAATGCAATAGTAATCACAATGGATCTTGGTGGCTCCACTAATGTTTTCTTGCATTTGATTGACATTACCAAGTGATGGAACCTATTTCTTAGTTTGAGCTAAAGGATACATTAGAGGTCAATATCTCTACAATGGAATCTATCCAATTTATCATAATACCCTTTTCTTTAGCAAATGTGCTTATTAACTGTACTAATACTTATATTGCACATCGGTGTATGGTCAAAGTTTCAAGGAAGAGCATGCTAGAATTAGACAAACTTCTACTTGTTAAATTGTGTCCCAATAGGTTCCATTATATTGAAGAAAAGCTCAAGAGGGCCAAGGAGTTTATTATGAAGGAATTTGCCAAGGAAAAAGAGAAAATTATTTTGAAATTCAAAGAAGGTCCAAGAAGATCATGGATCAAGCAAGATGAGGTTGAGGTTGAACTTACCAAGAGGAAAGATTTAATATACAAGAAAATGTGAATCTAGGGCACTATGTCTAGAGTTAGTTGGAGAGAATAGTGCTTAACAAATAAAAAATTAAGTAATTTTATAATAGAAATATATGTTAAATTATTGATAAAAATATTTGAAGAACCATTTAATGTTAAATATAGATATGTTATATTTAAAAGAAAAGATATGGAAAGATTTTAAGGAACACATGTCTATCACAAATTGTTTGAGTTCAATGGATGATATAGTTAAAACCTATATTTACAATTTTATTTCATAAAATTATTTTAAGAGTTAAATATAACTCCTTATTACACCCAGAGGTGTAACTACAATGGCAACAAGGGGTGGAGTTTAATGGCATAACTACATTGGCAACAAAGGGTGGAGTGTAATGGCGTGAGTCTGTTAACAAAACCAAAAATATAACCCACATGTTTAAAAAACTAAAACTATAAAATAATTCTTAAATAATTCAATTAAATAAAACACAATAAAATAATTTTTAATAAATAAAACTTAAATTTTATGATTTTATTAATTATATTTATATTTTTCAAATTTTATTAATTTAGTAGTTTGATTATTTTATTATTTTATTAATTATATATTTTATAAAGGATGAAAAAAATATGAAGTGGGGTGGAAAAAAGTAGGAAAAAGACTTAAGGTTGTTGTGAGTAAAATGATAGTATTTTCTTTGTTACAATTATAAGTTAGGGTTATTTTTTGTATTTACCTTTGTTCAGGTAGCTCCTATGTATTTCTTGAAGGAATTTGATGTTCTCTCATGATAATTTCTTTGGAGTGGTAACTTGTCGATTGCTCAGTGGAGCCTTGTTAAGTGGGAAACTATGTGCAGACCAAAGAAAGAGGGAGGTCTTGGTTTACGTTCTTCTCTTTTGAATGGACAGGTTCTTGTAGCTAAGTTATATTGGTGTTGGTGTACTATTCAGCATCAGCTATGGGCCCATATTCTCACCGATAAGTATTTTAAAGATGTTGATTCTTTTGATGTTCCTTGCTTTCCTTTGGAGGGAAGGGGGTCTATGATCTGGCATACTCTGAAAATGGGGGCTAAGTTGGTTAAGAATGGGCTTTTTTAGATCTGTCTTTCAGGGTCTCAAGCTCTTTTTTGGTTGGATTCGTGGGATGGTCACCCTTCTATCCTTTCCTCTTTTCCTCACCTCAAGTCTCTTTGTGATATTTTTACTACTGCAAGCTGGGACATGGTTGAGCATTATAAGGTTGCATAGAATTGTGGGACGACTGTTAGTTTTAGATGGAAGCACTCTGCTGAATGGCCTCTGGGAGGATTGAAGAGGATATGCGTGAGCTGGCTTAGATTCTTGTTTCTCATGATTACTCTACTTTTCTCACATTATGCTGAAATAAAACACCTCACTCCCTCTCCTCCTCACTCCCTCCCCTTCTCTCTCTTTCTCACCTCTACTTTCCTCCTCTCTCTATCTCACTCTCTACTTCCCTCCCCTCTCCACATCCTACCCTCTCTCTCACTCTCTACTTCCCTCTCCTCTCTACCTCCTACCCTCTCTCTCACTCTCTACTTCCCTCCCCTCTCTACCTCCTATCCTCTCAGTCTCTACTTCCCTCTCTTCTCTACCTCCTACTCTCTCACTCTACTTCCCTCCCCTCTTTACCTCCTACCCTCTCACTCTCTCTCTCTACTTCCCTCCCCTCTCTACCTCCTACCCTCTCTCTCACTCTCTTCTTCCCTCCCCTCTACCTCCTACCCTCTCTCTCACTCTCTACTTCCCTCCCCTCTCTACCTCCTACCCTCTCTCTCAATCTCTTCTTCCCTTCCCTCTCTACCTCCTACCCTCTCTCTTACTCTCTACTTCCCTCCCCTCTCTATCTCCTACTCTCTATCTCTCTCTCTCTCACTCTCTTCTTTCCTCCCCTCTCTACCTGCTACCTTCTCTCTCAGTCTCTACTTCCCTCCCCTCTCTACCTCATACCCTCTCTCTTAGTCTCTACTTCCCTCCCCTCTCTACCTCCTACCCTCGCTCACTATCTACTTCCCTCCCCTCTCTACCTCCTACTCTCTCTCTCTCTCTTATTAAGGGTTTAGGGGTTTAGGGTTTCTCAGGTTTAGGGTTTAAGGGTTAAGGGTTTAGGGTTTATCAAGTTTAGGGTTTAGGGTTTAAAGAGAGATAGAGAGAGGGGACCGATAGAGATTGGGAGAGATAGGGAGATAGAGGTTTAGGGTTTCTCAGTTTTAGGGTTTAGGGGTTAGCAGTTAGGGTTTAGGGGCATTATGTAGGGTTTAGGGGTTAGGGGTTAAGGTATAGAGGTTTAGGGTTTAGGGTTTAGGGGTTTAGAGAGAAAGAGAGGGAGATAGAGAGATAGAGAGGTAGAGGGATGATAGATATATGGAGATTAGGTAGAGATAGGGAGATAGAGGTTTAGGGTTGCTTGGGTTTAGGGTTTAGGGTCACATGTCAAAAGCAGTCTCTCTATCTTGATCTCTCTCCCTCCTCTCTTTAAACACTTAAAACACTTATAAGTTTCCATGCATGAAAGCACATAAAGTTTCCATGCTTTTCAAAATGCACTCGCGTTATAGCGCTAGCATGTTTTGGGAAGCAAAAAATGGGAAAACAACATGTGGGATGCATGATTTAGAGCCCACATGTTGTTTTCTGATTTTTTTGCTTCCCAAAACATGCTAGTGCTATAACGTGAGTGCATTTTGAAAAACATGGAAACTTTATGTGCTTTCATGCATGGAAACTTATAAGTGTTTCAACATGTGGGATCCATGATTTAGACCCCACATGTTTGTTATTGCCCACTTTTCATGCATGCTATTGGACAAGAAAACACTTTTTTATGGTGTTCAAAATTTTAAGAATCATTGTTTGATCAATCCACCACCGTTTTTTTATTTTTTCAACGTAGAAGAATTGCTTTTGCATGTTTTTGGATAAAATTTGATTATTTAAACTGAAAGTTTCATGTTTCATATTGTTTCAAAGCTAATTTTCATGTACTTAGATTGAATTTGATGATATATGTTTGTTTTTTTATAAATTTCTCTAATCCTATTAGAGTTATATAGAATTCAATATTGAATACGAAGGAACTTGCCAAAAAGATCAAATTTTTGACAATTTTGAAGCCAAATTTTGGATGATTGGTCAACTCAAATATTGAATTCTAAGGTATGTTATTTATGTATTCATTTACTTCACAATCACTAAAAGTGGAACTAAGTTAAAAAAGTCATCATTATGTGCATTAATAGAATTGGAATCATTTAAATATGATATATACATGAATTTGTTGTATCTTGAATCATTAATAGAATTTAATTTACTCTCTTAATTTGAACTATGTCATTGATACCTCCGTATAACAAAGTATTATCATCATTCTCTCTAATGTAACTAGTTGTATCAACATTTAAAATATAGTGCTATTGATGCTACAAATATGATATATTTGGTTCTCATATAGTAATGAGTTGTCACTATCATCCTCTTGGCCATTTACCTCTAAAAAATTAGTTTGAGTTTTGTTTATTGGACCTATACTAGATAAGTTCTTTATTTTTTCAAGTACTATCTAAATTTTTTGGACTGTCATCTCTAGGTTTCTCCAAGAAATTAGACTAGTTATGCTGTAATAAACTCTATATTGTAGTCTTTTTGTCATCATAAAACTCTGTCAAAAGATCACCAACAACTCTGTCATCATAATTAGCCTTAAAATTACTCCTTTCCTGATGATTTCACCCCTTGGCTATCTTGAATCTAGCTAATTCAAACTATAATTGATGCTCTTTACATGTTCACCATGATTTTCTTCAAGTATTGTATCATAAAGCTAGTTTCTAATGTTAGTTAGTATTTTGTCTCTTAACATTTCAAACATATCTATTGAAGGCAAAGAGTCTTGATTAGTGTCTTACCACTTAGACCAATTGCCACACCATTGCTAGTCAAACCAAGGACATTCTCCTAACTTTTGAAGATTGCACCATAGTTAGGATTACACAAAAGAGATGATACTTTAAGAGTTTGATCATGGTAGAATATGAGATCAACAATCAACATGTGCTCATCTATGCCTAGACTGTCATTACAAATTTCACTTCTAATCTAATCATGTCAAAATCAACAAGTTTGGAGTCATTTATTAGATAAACATAATCATAAAATCCCTCTTCATTTCCACTCTCAATAGTGACATATAAAGCATTCAACTCATGCTTATCATTTGGACTAGGTGTTCCTTCATACTCAATGTCTTCTTTACTACCAATTGACTGATTTGTATTCATTGATTGTGATAATTCAACACTTTCAGTCCTTACAAGGGTACACCATACTTAGCTTGTTTGTCATAACAATCATCACACTGATGATTCATTATGCTTCTAACATCATCATTGTGTTTCTTGTCATGAAATCCATTGGTTTTTTCTAAATTACCTTTGTGATCATTACTCCCATGACCTTGATTGACAATAGATTACTGATTTGAGATGACTTCATACTTGTCTTCATGAGCTACTCTAACTAATTCGCCACCTACAATATAAGAATTTGGGTTGTCCTTTAATAGGATGGTAGGTCTAGTTTTACTTTGTGAGTCTCCATTTGGAATGGTTGGTCCATCACAATGTGCTCATCTATGTCATCAAGAACATCTAGGCTTAGACTGTCATTACACATTTCACTTCTAGAATCTAATCATGTCAAAATCAACAAGCTTGGAGTCATCATATATGCTAATTATTCATTAGTCATCATATGCTAATTTCTATATGCTGATTATTCAATATGCTTCTAACATCATCATTGTCTTATTCATGATGCATATAGAAATCATCATCATGCCGAGGAAATGAGCAAAGACTCTAAAACTAGAAGAGCATGAAGCTGAGAATGAGAGGAAAAGAGAAAGAATGAGGCAAATTCACAAAAGTAGAAAATTGTCAACCATACAAGAAGACATTCCACCATTTCCAATTTAAGAGGAACACATCACATGTAATCAAGCTAAGAGAGAGATGGAATTGGTGGCACAAAGGGAATGAATGCAAAACTTCCATTCAATAAGGAAATTAAATCTTGAAGTTGGAGGCACTCCATCGTCCACAAGTCAAGTTGAATGAACACCATCATTATCTTCTCAAATTGGAGGCACTCCATCTTTCACAAGTGAAGTTGAAGGTACATCTTCATTCTCTTCTCAAGTTGGAGGCACACCATCATTCACACGTCAAGTTGAAGGTACACCATATTCTCCTTCTCAACCTCAAGCCTTTTCATCTTTTCCATCTCTAATTGAAGGTACACCATCTATCCCATCTCAAGTAAATATTGAAGAAATACCTAATGTTGAGTCAACTTTACCAATGAAAATGCCTCCTAGAATTTTTCATAGAAAGTCTAAGTTTCTAATTGATATCAATGAGAATGTTTTAAAGCCCACGCAGGATAAGATTCCCAAGTGTACTTGCCAAATATATGCCAATAAGATATGGAAATCATTCTTTGAGAACTTTAAATGAATCTGGAAGATGTCAAATATTTGTTGAATTGATGAGAAATTTAAAATTTAGTCCCATTACGAAGATTCTTGGCCTAAGAACATTGGATGCCTCAAGTGAAAAATCAATTGTAAAGAATCTAATGAGTGCATATGAGTGTGTGGGTTCCACCTCACGCACCAAGGATAGTAATGTCATAGGACGTATCATTACATTGACAATAGTAAGCCAAAAAACAAAGAAATCTCACCTCATTAAAAAGACAAGTCAAACATTGAAAATAAGTAGAAAAACACTAATGAGAGCCATTGGAAGATGTGAAAGAGTTGAGGACCCAAACACCAATGAATTGTGGGCATTCTCTGGGAGACTCCCATGGAAAGACAAATTTGTTGTTGAAGCCTTGAGATCCTTCATCGAAGAATTTTAGAAAAATAACACAAGGGTATTTCCTAATGCAAGAGATGTTGTAAGAATGAGAATTGGTTGTTGAAATCGTGCGCCACATCCAAAGCATTTTTTTGATATAACTCAAACACAAATTTTCAAGAAATTTCAAGAGATGTATCCTCAAGTCAAAATTAGTCAAAGGTATTTTGAAATGGTAAAGCCTTTTTATGTCAAAATAAATCACACACACAACTTGTTTTTGTAGACTATATATTGAGTTTTCTAATCATTATGATGTTTATAGATATATATCTGTAGATTTGCATAATAATGATGTTTTATAGGAGTGTAATATAAAGAGTCCACCTAGATCTTCAATAGATTTCATATCGAGCATCTTATTCCAGAGAGTGGATGGCCAATTATTCCACAATAGCTTATGCTTAGATGGCATGTGTGATCATTGTGGTGGGTTGCAACATTTGCCAATTTGTCAACATATGGAGAACACACATGCAATTGGAAATGAGCTAGTAAATTTTGTCAAGTACAAGATAGTGGCATATAGTCTGAAAGATGGCAAAGAAGCAAAAAGGTGTGAATTGGTCATTCAGAAGATTCCAGTGTATCAATTTATCTCTATTTTTTGAGGTAATATAGATTACAAGTGCGCAATGCATATCCATAGAGCTCGATAATTGGAATTGCAATTCAAGTTATGCAAGGACACATTTCAATTTGGTACCATCATTTTAGTTGTTGACTTTGTAGAGAACTACACACTACATCCACAGAATGAGGTGCAATTGTAGTATTACAATTCTACGCAGGTTGCTATATTTGTGCAAATAGCATTCATTCATACAGAAGATAGTACAGATGATGACAAGAAGATCTTAAGGGAATATCATTTTTATATTAGTGATGATTACGCACATTCTACGAAGTTCATGCAAGGTTTCTTTCAGATATTCTACCATGATTTGGCTAGCAGGAGCATATCATTTCATCAACATATCATATGGTTAGATAATTGTGCATCATAATTCAAGAACTTGTGGATGTAATATTGGTTGAGTAGGATGCATAAGATGAATGGTGTTCAACATATGTGGAATTTTTGTGAGGCCAAACATGCAAAGGGGGAGCATGATGGTGTAGGAACATGTATCAAAAGAGCATTAGCATGAGAAGTGTTGAAGTACAAAGATAATGCAAAGTTGACAGATGTGAGATCTATTATCAAATGGTGTAACACTACAATGGGTCCAAGTAATGAAGGTAAGTCTATAGTTCATAGATATTTTTGGTTGGTTGATGATACTAACATTGCAAAATATGAGGACTGTTGTACATTGACAGGATCGAGTGAGCTACACTCTTTTAGAAGCTTTAATGCAAGTTCATGGAGTATTCATACATGACAGATGGTATGCTTTAGTTCTTCATGTATAGATGAATCTTGGTATGATTGTGAGTCAAAGGAGTGGGTTGATGATTGGTGTACAAGAATCCTAAGCCTGATTGAAATGTATTGACTACCAACAACACTACAACTCACAGAGATTCAATCATTGATTGACTTCGACCATGTTTCAGATCTCATTCGACCAGGTATTATTAGCATTCAACTTTAATAAAATTAAATATTCCATCTTATTTTGTAGTTTTTGTTGTATTGTTAACTATATTCATCAAACTGAATGCACGTATCAATGTGTGGCATGTTTATGTAGTTATTGCAATTGAAGACAATGAAGAAGGAATGGATTATTATTTGTGTCATTGTGTTGAGGCAAAAAAGAAATCAGATTCCCCTATTACAGATGGAGAAAATATCGAGTACCCTATAGGATCAATGGTTGTTACTGGAACATGGCTTAGAAGGTACCTAGTGAAAAAGTCTGATATGTGGTTGTTTAAGGACTTTGACACACATAGGAAGATTCTTCATTATTCTAACCTTGCTGTGGCATCAAAAGTTTATTTGATCAAATATGGGGGTAGATCATTGAACTGGACCTTGTGGAAAGTTCATGAGTCTGACCATGAGGCAATACTTGACACAATAAAGAGTAGAGCAGACACAGATGGTTCATTGGATTGAATTAGTGGAATGACAGAAAGGTATGTTATCTTTCTTTGCTATTCTCATTTCACCTTCTATATTTTAGCTACACATTTTAGCTAAATAGTGCAATTGCATTTGTATGCAGGATTTTAGTATGATGGAGGTAGGCATAATCCTTATGAAGTTGCCTTTGGAAGGAAAGTAAGGTACGTTTTCATGATTATTTCATTATGATATGTCCTTTAATTACTATTTCATAATTATTTTTAATGAGTTTTAATGATGTTACTATGAGTTTTAATTCATTTTAATGATGTTATTATTTCATAATGAGTTTTAATGACAAACCCTCATTTGTTTCTTCATATTTGGTGCTAACACTTGATAGTAGCAATAAGGGACACCTCAACTGATGCCCTACAAGACATTGGATCAAATGAGAACACCTTTATAGTACTAGATTTTCATCTACTAAAAAGGTATTGTGACTGAATTTTTACATTCGACATCTCTTGGGGCCAAACAGATGGTGCCAACACATTTGGGTGGGCAAGTAAACACTAGGGGAGATGTATTTTTAGTGGAAAAGCCTCAAGGTCATTCTCAGCTATATCTAATGCAGACAATCTCTCAAGAGCCCGAAGACAAAAAAGGTGTCAAACCTTGGACTGACTGTTCCATCAAAATGTGACACCTAGGAACATCTTCTTTTCATGTATAGGTGGATGTCAAGTCCACCTACAAACACCTACCTCAATTTTTTTTAAATCAATTTCATTTGCCTATGGTGGAAAGGAACACATTGTTCCAAAATGCTTCAATTTCATGTAGTGGAAAGGTGCTAAGAGTGACATTTTGCATTCCAAATCTCATGGGGCCAAACGGACAGGGCCAATGCATCAGGGTGAGTAGGTAAATGTGAGAGGAGGTCTTGTTTCATGTGCCAAGCATCCCAATCATTCAAGGCAGTAGGCTACTGACAAAGTCCCTTAAGATCCCTAAGAGCAAAAAACTACAAAACTATGATGTAGCAGTTCTTGGAATTCATGGTAGCTGGGAACTTTTTTTTAGACCTACAAGTGCATGTGGGGTTCATCCACAATAAGCTCTCTTAGTTTTAGTCAACTCCAGTCTGTTTGACCGTGCTAAAATCAAATGCATTCTTGCAAAATACTTTAGTTTCATGTGGTGGAAACGTGCTAGGAGTGAGATTTTGTATTCCACAGCTCATGGGGCTGAATCTATGCCAACACATCAGGGTGGATGGGTAAATGCTAGGGGAGGTCTCATTTCATGCACCAAGTATCCCAATCATTTGGGGCAACAGGCTACTGATAAAGTCCCTTAAGATCCTTAAGAGCAAAAAACTACCAAACTATGATGGAGTAGTTCTCAGAATTTGTGGCAGTTGGGAATGTTCTATTTAGACCCATAGGTGCACGTGGGGTCTATCCACAATAACCTCTCTTGGTTGTGGTCAACTCTAGTCTGTTTGACTGTGTAGAAATCAAATGCATTCTTGCAAAATGCTTCAGTTTCATGCAGTGAAAAGGTGCTAGGAGTGAGATGTTGCATTCCATAGCTCATGGGTTTGAACCAACTGGGCCAACATGTTGGGGTGGGTTGGTAAATGCTATGGGAGGTCTTGTTTCATGCGCCAAGCATCCCAATCATTCGAGGCAAAAGGCTACCGACAAAGTCCCTTAAGATCTATAAGAGCAAAAAACTACCAAACTATGATGGAGCAGTTCTTAGAATTCATGGCAGATGGGAATATTTTGTTTAAACATACAAGTGCATATGGGGTCCATCCACAATAAACTCTCTTGGTTTTGGTAAACTCAAATCCATTTGACCATTGCCGAAATCAAATGCATTCTTGCAAAATGCTTTAGTTTCATACAACACAACCTTGCCAAGAGCCATATTTTTCATTATTCTAGTCATGGGACCAAAATGATTGTGCCAACATGTTGGGGTGGGTGGGTAAATACTAGGGGAGTGATGCAGAGCATCTAGGACTGTAGAGAACTTAATAATATATCAACAACCTATCTCTGTTGAAGGACAATTCAAACCTTCAATGCCATAACTCACCAAGCTCCCTGTCTCTGACTGAGATCAGACTTCCTACAAGGTAGGGCTTCAACATAATAGCTAACTTGTTCTTGACATACAAAAATGAGGGAGGACTCCAGGACACCTATCCCAAGATGCCTAACTCCATCTAACATTCCTTCAACTCCTCTACACAGACCTGTAGGACAGCAGTCTTCATTCTGCCTTTCTAAGACAGTCACAACATCCACCTTGAGATGATCTCCTTCTACACAAACTCAACTTCATTGTAGCATACCAACTCAATAAATTACCAAACACTTAATGCCTTTCTTGGCAAACCAATGACATGACAAACATACTTATCTTCTTCCTCTATGACTGTCTCCATTGAGGACTATCAGAAACATGGTTCTACAGAGTCATTTACTTGAAAAACTCAACCCAAACCATTCTCCTACCTCCACTATCCTTCACAAGCCTTAGCATTGACTATTATACAACCCATTCCATTGAGCATATACAGAAAAAATCAATGGAATGGGTATAAATCCATCGGACTCCTCAAAAGAACACTAACTCAAGGTTTCAACCCACTTTCAAACAAAAGAGAAAAGAAGAGGTATACAAGGGTGTCAAGAGCCCAAACCAATTGTAAAAGATAGGTAACACTCCACACTAATCAACCATCCAAGATACCAACCACTACTCAGCCGTACAAGTATGGATTAAGGTAGGAAAACAGTGAATTACTGGACTGTAACAATAGTTTCAGATAGTCCAAGGTAAATCAGTGATTTCTCCCCCCTAGATCATTGTCAAGACACCAAATAAGACTCAAAACCAAGCTAGTTCAGTCCTCCATCCATCCATTACAAACGTGGGCAATAACAAATCCGTACAGTCGCGGGTATGGGTTGGTAACAGCAAAGAAAAAAATAGAAAAGATAGAAAAAGCAGAAAATAGTAGTCTTTTTGATATTTCTTTCTATTCCTTTGAATCTCCCACACAATACAACTTGGCAGGCTTTCAATAAGCCTCAATATTTGCATGAAGTTATTTGGGGTCCAAGAAAACTACCCCACCATCGAGCTCTTTCTTGAGTTTTAACTGCAGCCATTAATAACAGTTTTAGTAATTGTCCTTTCTTGCACTGTAATTACTATTTTTATGGTTTAAAAATGCTTTTAACAAGTAGTTTAACCTTGGACAAGGTTCTAACCCATCTAAACACCTTTGACATGCCTTTAAAGGCTTACAAACAAGGAAACTTAATGACTATCCTATATAAACATTAAAACTTAAATGACTCCCTATGACTGCCTTTTTGCCACAAGACTGTCCTCTTGAGGACTACTACATGAAAGTAGATTCTTTTAGACATTTGGACATAGTCCTATTACAAACATGGCATTAAGCCTTATTACAGCAAGAAAATGGTCTCCAAGACCTTACTAAACCAAACAAAACAATTTGAAAATCAAGTAAAATCTAGACATCTTGGTGCTCTTGCACCATACTCCCCGGCATGATGAAAACTCTTGTCCCAAGAGTTATGGGATCTGCTCCATCCATTCTTCCATCTTGTTGGAATGTTCCCCTAATTGGTGACAGGAAACATGAACTCTCCAAGAGTTATCTTCCTCTTTCTCCAACCTGCATGGCTCCTATAAACAGTGTTAGTACAAGAAAACTTGTTTTGGTGTCCTTGTCTAGGACCTTGCTGCTGCAATTCTTTTGTTCTTCCCAACTGGAGGTTCTGATTCATTCCCCCCTATACTATCTTCTATTTGCCTTCCTTCTTCTGCCTCTTTATAGGGCAATCAATGTCTCCAACCTTGACATAACTCAAGTCCCAATCTTGAAGCTCTTTAGGATTGTTATCCACCTTCTACTATTGCAACTGTTCCTGCTACTTCCCATCATCCTTAACCTGCATACTCAACTATAGTTTCTCTCCAAAACAAATAGTGACATGTTCCTTCTTCTCTTCACAAGGTAAAGGTATTAGTTTGAACTTCTTATCATCTTTATGCACCACATAGTTATTAGTATAACCATCATGAATTGTCCTCCTCAAGTGTTGCCATGGTCTCCCCAAAATAATATGCCCACATGTCATTGGAATGACATCACACAAAACATAGTCCTGATATGGACTAATTGAGAAATCAACATATGCCCTTTGATCAACCCTTACTTGCTACTCTTGACTTACCCAAGTGGCATTGTAAGGACTAGGATGATCAAAAGTTTACAATCCCAACTTATTCACCATTTCCCAAGAAACTAGATTATCATGAGAACCTGAATCTACAATCAACTTGCATATCTTTCCATGGCTTAAACAATTAGTTCTAAAAATAGATACCTGTGGTGGTTGCTGCATCTTGCCTTTTTCCACCATGAGCATTTCTCCAACCATTACTAGAGAGGCTGACGACATTTCTGGTTCTTCTGGCTTCTCCTCCTCTTGTGCCAAGTGAACTCTTCTATCTTTGCTTTTATCAGCATCATCCTTCTTAGGACATTTGAAAGATGTGTGTCCCACCTCATTGCAGTGATAGCATCTACCTGTGAACACTCCTCTACCTGATCCAAATCTACCTCCACCTCTATATCCACCTCTTTGATCTGCAGAAGACTCCTTACCTTTCTCATTGCTTTTTGAACTTCAGTAGTAGGTCTGCCCCTACCTCTGTATCCTCTTCCACTTCCTCCTTGCCTTTCTTGCTTCCTCTTCACCCTCTCTTCAGCCCTTATAGCTAACTGAAAACACTCTCCAAGTGATTTTGGTACTGCCAAACCAATCTCATCTTGCAAGTTATACCTAAGCCCATTAAGGTATCTTGCCACTTTCTCTTCTTCATTTTCCAATCCTCCTCTAATACTAAGCTTATGAAATTGCTCAATATAGGAAATAACATCCATGTCCTTCTGCTTCAGATTCTACCTCATCCTCTTTGTCTAAATGGAGTAATCAGATGGAAGGAATTGATCCTCCATCATATCCTTCATCCTACCCCAAGAAGTGATTCTTGATGCACCTCTAGCCATTCTTTCTGTCTACACACTACTCCACCATGTGTTGTTCCTCTCAGTTTTGTCTTTGCAAATATGATCTTCTTCTCATCACTCATCTCCTCATACTCCAAATTTTTTTCTAGGGCATCTATACACCCTAATACCTCTTCACTATCCATCTTCCCCTGATAGATAAGTAACTCTATGTTTGCCTTTGTCCCACTTCCTTGGACTGCCTTTAGCAATCTCACAAATTTCTTTTCTTCAGCATCCAACTCATCCTCGGGAGGATTCTCATCTGCATCCTCATCTCCTTCTGACTCATTTTGTTCATCCTTTCTAGGATTCTTCTCCAGTTCTTCCAATCTAGCAAAGATTGATGCATTCTTTCTTCTCACTTGCCTCAACTCTTTGTCCCTTGCAGCATTCTATTCTCTTCTGTCCCTCAACTCTTTTTCTCTAGCCTCTAAGGCTTCTCTCAACTCATTATTCTCCCTAGCCATCTGGTTCTTTGGAGGCATCTTCACAACTCTCTCAGCCCTTACTGTTTGACAAGATCCTTTACTCCCTCAAGGATGTACTAGTGGCTCTGATACCACAAATGATGCAAAGAATCTAGGACTACAGACAACTTAATAATATATCAACAACCTATCTCTACTAAAGGACAGTTCAAACCTTCAATGCCATAACTCACCAAGCTCCTTGTCTCTGACTGAGATCAGACTTCCTACAAGGTAGGGCTTCAACATAATAGCTAACTTGTTCTTGACATACAAAAATGAGGGAGGACTCTAGGACACCTATCCCAAGATGCCTAACTCCATCTAACATTCCTTCAACTCCTCTACATAGACCTGCAGGACAGCAGTCTTCATTCTACCTTTCTAAGACAGTCACAACATCCACCTTGGGATGATGTCCTTCTACACAAACTCAACTTCATTGTAGCATACCAACTCAATAACTTACCAAACACTTAATGCCTTTCTTGGCAAACCAATGACATGACAAACATACTTATCTTCTTCCTCTATGACTGTCTCCAATGAGGACTGTCAGAAATAGCAATCAACAAACAAAGAGGATTGATTCCTTAGAGAATCTTTCCATATTCCTTATCATAGGATCATTGCTAGATCTAAAACATCCTATACTATTGTAAAAGACTGGTATTCCACTAGGATTCCATTCCCACAGTCTCTGGTTATCATCTAGCAGTTGATGTCCATCTCCAAGTCACAAACATGGTTCTGCAGAGTCATTTACTTAACAAACTCAACCCAAACCATTCTCTTGCCCCCACTATCCTTCACAAGCCTTAGCATTGACTATTATACAACCCATTCCATCAAGCATAAATAGAAAAAATCAATGGATGGGTATAAATCCATCAGACTCCTCAAAAGAACCCTAACTCAGGGTTTCAACCCACTTTCAAACAAAAGAGAAAAGTAGAGGCATACAAGGGTGTCAAGAGCCCAAACCAATTGTAAAAGATAGGTAAAACTCCACACTAATCAACCATCTAAGACACCAACCACTACTCAGCCATACAAGTATGGATTAAAGTAGGAAACTAGTGAATTACTAGACTGTAACATCAGTTTTAGATAGTCCAAGGTAAATCAATGATTTCTCCCCCCTAGATCATTCTCAAGACACCAAATGAGACTCAAAACCAAGCTAGTTCAGTCCTCCATCCATCCATTACAAACTTGGGCAATAACAAATCCATACAGTCGTGGGTACAGGCTGGTAACAGCAAAGAAAAAAATAGAAAAGACAGAAAAAGCAGAAAACAGTAGTCTTTTTGGTATTTCTTTCTATTCCTTCGAATCTCCCACACAATACAACTTGGCAGGCTTGAAATAAGCCTTAATATTTGCATGAGGTCATCTGGGGTCTAAGAAAACTGCCCCACCATCAAGCTCTTTCTTGAGTTTTAATTGCAGCCATTAATAATAGTTATAGTAACTGTCCTTTCTTGGACTATAATTACTGTTTTTATGCTTTAAAAATGCTTTTAACAAGTGGTTTAACCTTGGACAAGGTTCTAACCCATCTACACACCTTTGACATGCCTTTAAAGGCTTACAAACAAGGAAACTTAATGACTATCCTATATAAACATTAAAACTTAAATGACTCCCTATGACTGCCTTCTTACCACAAGACTGTCCTCTTGAGGACTACTACATGAAAGTAGATTCTTTTAGACATTTGGACATAGTCCTATTACAAACATGGCATTAAGCCTTATTACAACAAGAAAATAGTCTCCAAGACCTTACTAAACCAAACAAAATAATTTGAAAATCAAGTAAAATCTAGACATCTTGGTGCTCCTGCACCAGGGAGGTCTTGTTTCATGTACCAAGCGTCCTAGTCGTTCTAAGCTGTAAGCTACTAGTAAAGTGACTTTGCTGGTAGCTTACAGGTTGGAATGATTGGGACACTTGGCACATGAAATGAGACCTCCCCTATCATTTACTCACCTACCTCGATGCGTTGGCATAGTTGGTTTGGCCCCATGAGATATGGAATGCAAAATCTCACTCTTAGCACCTTCCCACTTTGCTGATAGCTTGCAACCCAAAATGACTGAGACACTTGGTGTATGAAATGAGACCTTCCCTAGAATTTACCTGACCACATAGATGTGTTGGCACAATTAGTTCAACCCCATGACTCTTGGAATGTAAAATTTTAGTCCTAGCACTTTTTGACTTAACCGATAGCTTACAACCCAGAACGACTAGGACACTTGGCACACGAAATGAGACCTCTCCTAGCATTTACCCACCCACCTTGATGCATTGGCATAGTAGAATCAACCCCACAATGAGTAAAACAAAAAATATGGCACCTGACAAGGTTGTGCTGTATGAAACTGAACCATTTTGCAAGAATGCATTTGATTCGGCAAGGTCAAATGAATTTGAGTTGATGAAAACTAAGAGAGGTTATTGTGGATGGACCCCACATGCACCTTTAGGTCCAAATGGAATATTCCTAGCTACCATGAATTCCAAGAACTGCTCTATCATAGTTTGGTAGTTTTTTACTCTTAGGGATCTTAAGAGACTTTACCGGTAGCCTGCTGCCCCAAACGACTGGGATGCTTGGTGCATGAAACAAGACCTCCCCTAGCATTTATCCTCCCACCCCGATGCATTGGTGCAGTCAGTTTGGTCCCACGAGCCGTGGAATGCAAAATCTCACTCCTATCGCCTTTCCATTCCATGAAACTAAAGCATTTGAGAGATTGTCTGCATTCGATGTATAGAATGCAAAATTTCACTCTTGGCACCTTTCCAGTATATGAAACTAAACTAAAATCTGATTCCCTTTTTGTCTCTTGTGTATTGACCTTTTGGCTTGGTTATTGTTGATTTGCTATAGTTTCACAATATTTGTGAATCATGATGGTACTTATCCCTAAGTATACCACCAGATCCCCTATACAATACAAGAAATCAAATCCCAATCTTACAAGCACAATGACAGAACATCTCTCTTCTAAGAGTTCCAAATCATTGGACTTTAGTGTCAAACGAGAAGAAATCCATAAATACTAGCACAAATAGGGATAAACACACTATCCACAAATACTACCACACACTAACCTCACACCTCTTTCCCTTATGTTGCCCTTTTATAAGACATCAACACTGCGACACAATATTGTTGTTGAAAGTTATCAAAAAACATAGGGGAGTGGACCTAATTTTTTAGCATCCCAACTTCACACCTCTAAGAGTTGTGCATTAAGTCATGTTTTGTTAGTGCGATGATGTGGCATTACATGATTGGTTGCTTTTTAGATCTAAAGAGCACATTTCATTCAATTGTAAGTACTTATAGTCAATACTAACAACCTTAAAGTCACAACTAGTAGTGTTAAACTTTTAAAAATATTAAACCTTAAATCCACAAATACTATCACAACTATTGGAACATGCTCAGCCACATGAATTTGATAAAAAACATATTTATAAGGTAGATATGTAAGACAACATAGATTCTCACTTATCAAAAAAATCTGATAGTCACTCTTATTTACATTAACTCCTTGCCAACATCACAAACTTCTTGTTAAGATTACAAATACCATGATTTTTTTTGTAATGAAACTTCAATACACATGTATGGACAAGGTGTTGAGGACACATATTTCATCCATTTGTTGGTAAAACAAAGGGTTTTCTAGATTTTCTTAAGCATTTTCAACTTATAGCAAGCATGCCATAGCTTTCCCTTCACCTAGAGTCCATAATAGGGAGTGATAATATCAAGTTTTACTAATTTTGGCATCACTTCAGACCTAGCATCAATACAATTTAGGGTTTTATGAAAGATTTATTTCAAAAGTGAGGTTTTGGTAGTGTATGAGGGTTTGGTACAATCATGGAGAGGCTTATTATGCAAGTTTTAGGTTGTCTTTTATTGTCTTTTTGAGGATTTGTCATGGATAGGCTTATTATGCTTATTATGACAGTCATAGGAGGATAGTCAAGGACTGCCATAGTTTAAGGGGTAGTTATGGAGTCATTTCTTGTTTGAAACCCTCATCAAGATGGTATTATATGTAGATATATAATATCTCTAGTTATGCATACCTAAAACAAGGACATGTTGTAGTGCCAAAAATGTGACCATGCTGCAAGAGATAGTTTTGATGTCATACATCATAAGGCTTAAACTATTGATCAAAACTCCTAGCACGAACTCAAGTTTGCAAAAGGACTTCATCACTAGTCTTGGACATGGTATGGACAACCAATATTGCAAATAGGGTATGGACAACCATTAAAGCATAAAGGAGATAGGAATTTTTCAGATGTCATTTTCTAGTTTATCTCAGATGAATCAACATTCTATCTTATACCACAAAACTGTCCCTTTCTATCTCAAACCAATCAACATTCTATCTCAGACTAATCAACATTCTTGTCTTTTCATGATTGTCCCAGATCATTTTATTGGTCCAAGATTACCTCCTTTTCACATACACTCCTTGTCTCATAATCATGACTTGAGGACTGTCTCTTTGGCTGTCACATTTTGTGACTATTTCACATGATAATTGTTCAATCTTAGTGATAATAAAGGATATAGGAATTTTGTCAGATGGTGTAATTGCATCTGCCCTTGTAGACATGTATGTAAAGTGTGGAAGCATAGACAAGGCACGTGGATTGTCTGATAGAACACCACAAAGAGAGGTCCTCTCATGGAATGCAATGATTGCAAGATATGTAGAAAATGGATTTGTTGAAAAGACTTTAGAAATTTTCAAGAAAATGCAATTGGTAAGTGTAAATCCAAATTCCACAACCTTCGCCAACATTCTTCCTATCTCTACCAAAATAGGATCTTTGGAACAGGGTATGGACAACCATTAAAGCATAAAGGATATTATGTAGGTTTTTGTGAAGTTGACTGTGATGATTATTATGTAGGTTTTATTTTGAATGGTGGACAATGGTTTGGTGTCTCAAGAAATATTATACATTTGGACTTTAGCTTATGAGCATTATGGTGAAGGTCAATAGTATTGTGTTAGTCATAGTGACAAACCCTAGAGGCTTGTGCAATGTAATATACCTATACTCAACTTCTCTCTCATGTGGAGTATAAAGTTGGAATAGAAATATAAAATGCCAATCTTGGGTTAAAAACCTCATGGTGGGATCAACTTGTCCCTAAACCATTTATTAATGTGATTAGAATGAATTTGTAGATGATGGTAAAGAAAAAAATAGAGTGCCTTCTAAAATGACTAGTTTTCTCTTGAATATTGTTGTGGTTGTTAGTTCCATGTGTATAGTCTCATTGATGAGATGTATTGTTATTAGCCCTTAAGAACAAAGTGAAAATGCTCTACTTTGATTGAATATATGGATAGCAATTATGTATGTGCATATGAGAAAAATGTTACCTTAAAAGAATTTGAAATATTTGCAAGGGCTATAGGATAGACCTATGGGGCCATGGCTATGGTTTTATTATAACTCTAAAACATTGTTTAAGGAAACTCTTATTTATGGAATTGTTATTGTGTATATTTTTGCAATAATTAAGCTCAAAGTATTAAAGTTGTAATAATTGCAAGATATGCACAAAATGGATTTGTTGATAAGGATTTAAAAACTTTCAAGCAAATGCGATTGGCAGGTGTAAGTCCAAATTCCACAACCTTAACCAACATCCTCCCTACCTATGCCAAAATGGGATCTTTGGAACATGGTATGGACATCCATCAAAGCATAAAGGATATGGGAATCTTGTCAAATTTGTTGTAGTTGCAACTATCCTAGTAGACATGTATGCCAAGTGCGGAAGCATAGACAAGGCACGTGAACTATTTGACAAAACAACTCAAAGAGTGCCATCCCTTGGAATGAAATAATTACAAGATATGCACAAAATGGATTTGTTAATAAGGCTTTAGAAAATTTTAAGAAAATGCAATTGAGAGGTGTAAAGCCAAAATGTGATCTTTGGAACATGGTATGGACATCCATCAAAGCATAAAGGATATGGGAATTTTGTCACATCTTGTAGTCGCAACTGTCCTAGTAGACATGTATGCAAAGTGTGGAAGCATAGATAAGACACGTGAACTATCTGACATGATGCCTCAATGCAATGCCATCTCATGGAATGCAATGATTGCAAGATATGCAAAAAAAGGATTTTTTTGATAAGGCTTTATAAACTTTCAAGCAAATACAATTGGCGGGTGTAAAGTCAAGTTCCACAACCTTAGCCAGTATCCTCCTTGCCTATGCCAAAATGGGATCTTTAGAACATGGTATGGACATCCATCAAAGGATAAAAAGATATGGAAATTTTGTTAGATGTTGTAGTTTCAATTTCCCTCAGAGACATGTACACAAAGTGTGGAAGCATAGACAAGGCGCGTGAATTGTTTGGCATGATGCATCAAAGAAATGTCATCTCATGGAATGCAATGACGAGAAGATATGAACAAAATGGATTTTTTGATAAGGCATTAGAAACTTTCAAGCAAATACAATTGGTGGGTGTAAAGACAAATTCCACAACCTTAGCCAACATCCTCCCTTGATATGCTAAAATGGGATATTTGGAACATGGTATGGACATCCATTAAAGCATAAAGGATATGGGAATTTTGTCAGATCTTATAGTTCCAACTACCCTAGTAGATATGTATGCAAAGTGTGGAAGCATAGACAAGGTACATGAGCTGTTTGACATGATGCCTCAATAAAATGCCATTTCATGGAATGCAATAATGGAAAGATATGGAAAAAATGGATTTTTTTAATAAGGCTTTATAAACTTTCAAGAAAATACAATTGGTGGGTGTAAAGACAAATTCCACAACCTTAGCTAGTATCCTCCTTGCCTATGCCAAAATGGGATCTTTGGAACACGGTATGGACATCCATCAAAGCATAAAAGATATGGGAATTTTGTTAGATGTTGTAGTTGCAACTGCCCTCAGAGACATGTAGCATAGACAAGACACATGAACTGTTTGGCATGATGCCTCAAAGAAATGTCACCTCATGGAATGCAATGATTGCAAGATATGGACAAAATGGATTTTTTGATAAGGCTTTAGAAACTTTCAAGAAAATGCAATTGGCGGGTGTAAATCCAAATTCCAAAACCTTAGAAATGGTATCTTTGGAACATGGTATAGACATCCATTTTAGCATAAAGGATATAG
This sequence comes from Cunninghamia lanceolata, assembly GCA_027924645.1. NCBI lineage: Eukaryota > Viridiplantae > Streptophyta > Pinopsida > Cupressales > Cupressaceae > Cunninghamia > Cunninghamia lanceolata. The sequence continues at coordinate 1,087,541 of BSBN01000181.1, forward strand.
GAATTTTGTCAAATGTTGTAGTTGCAACTACCCTGTAAGACATGTATGCAAAGTGTGCAAGCATATACAAGGAACATGAACTGTTTGACATGATGCCTTGAAGAAATGTTGTCTCATGGAATGCAATGATTGCAAGATATGCACGAAATGGATTTTTCATAAGGATTTAGCAACTTTCAACCAAATGCAATTGGCACGTCTAGAGCTAAATTTCACAACCTTATCCAACATCCTCCTTGCCTATGCCAAAATGGGATCTGGGGAACATGGTGTGGACAACCATCAAAGCATAAAGGATATAGGAATTTTGTCACATGTTCTATTTGTAGCTTCCCTTGTAGACATGTATGGAAAGTGCGTGAACTGTTTGACATGATGCCTCAAAGAAATGCACATTATCATGGAATGCAATGATTGCAAGATATGCACAAAATGGATTATTTAAAAATGATTTATAAACTTTCAAGCAAATGCAATTGGCACGTGTAAAACCAAATTCCTGTAATGATAATTGATCATTATATTAAATATTTAATATAAACTATCATACACATAATATCATGAACATAACATCTAGTCTATATATAAAGCCATATAGGCATGTCCAAACAAAGCCATATAGGCATATACAAAAATATACATCGGTAACATACAAAAGTATGAATACAAAGCCATCTAGGCATACAAACAATGTCCCAAAATCTAGTTTCCTCTAAACTTCTATCAAATAATTGGTGGCCCTTGCTTGGTCATGAAGATGGAGAGCCAATCAGTGACTCATCCTCTCTCCCATTGAGTAGACCTCCTCGACAGATATTTTTGCATCTCCACCTGTTAATACAATCAAACAATATGCACATTAATATACTAAACATGAAATATGTAACATCGCATATGTAATCGATCACTTACCACTACCTGATGATCCCTCTTAATCATCTTTTCTCTCTCTCTCTCTCTCTCTTCATCCGTAGTTGGACAGGTTGGAGTTGTGACCTCTTGTGAGAAGAATCAAGAAGCAAAATTGAATAAAGATATATATCATTTATGTACATCAAATGAATGAGATAAAATAATAAATACAAAATGACATTTACATGTTACTGGCTCATACATCGGTCAAAGGATTTGAAGACAACATGGCTGCAACAATGCCTGCCTGTGCTGACTCATGAAGATGAGGATGAGTCTCCATATTCAACATTTGAAAATAGAGTTCAAGGTTATTCGAACAAAATAGATACATAACATTATTTAAATGCATAATGATTACAAATGGTTAAATTTACCTTCATATAAGTGGTTCTGCATGTAGGGGACCAAGGAAATCATGGAGGTGCTGGTGAAGGTCCCTGTTGAAATCATCAAATTGTCACTAAATAATATTACCATTGATATATGTACTATATTTGCGATCATGTGATAAATTACATACCTACTGACTCGACCTCCTCTCATAACCAGCCAATGGATGGCTAACAAATGTAGGACGAAGACTTTGACCCTAGAATTTCATTGCACAAACAATTGTACATACATTAATTTTGACTTATAATATAGATAGTCATATAAAATTAATTACAAATTTAAAATAAGAATATATTAAATCAAGATGAAACTTGTAAAAAATTACCTGGGAGTTAATACCAAATGTATGTTGTAAGACATCATCTATGAGAACAAGATCATCCAATATGGATGTGTCCATAATTGGATGTTGCCCTTGCATCGCAGCATCCTACCAGAGTCCTGTCGTGAGTCCTGCATCCCATATCCACAAAGGTTCCCACTTGAATTGGATAGATGTGGGGACAAATGATGCTTACTACTCTCACCCTCATCAGCCTAGGTGAGATCATCGTTGTGCTGTGCTAGAGACTGTGTGAGAGCACTCAATGAATGTAGTGTCTCCACCTCAACACTCTCCTTCAAAGTTGAAGGGAGTGACACATGTGCTGGCCTCATCAGGGGTCTAGGTACACAGTTTTGGTCTCGCTGTGCCTCCTCTCTATCTTAGGTAGAGCCACCACCTCTGCCCTGGAACTGTCGAATGTCAAAATAATTAGGAATCTTCTTGAGGATGAACTCACAATGGAGTTTCCTCAAGAAATATTGTGGCACCACATTGTTGTTGCATGGCCGCTCATCAAACACCATGTACCATCTGTCCCAATTTTTTTGGGATATATCTTCATTCCTACACCAATGAAACATTGATGAAGGTAATGGGCCTCCTTTTTTTAATGAATAAGGATCCCCTTCTTTGGGTAACAACTTAATGACTCCTTTGTTAATCTCACTACTAAGGGAGCCTTCAATAGTTGACCCTTTATAAACCTCAAATAGAATTTTGTTGACCCAATTCAGATTAGATTTATTAAACTCAACAAGAAACCCATCAAAGATAGGAGACTTATCATTCTTTAAATGATAAATAGCTTGTTTGATCTGAGGATAATTCATTCTCAAGACCACTAGAATCCATAGCCCTAATATTGCAAGGAACAACCTTAGAGATAATATCTCTAGCACTAGAAACAACATCATTGCCACTTGAAGAAAATAGACTATCATAAAAATTCTAAAAGGCCTCCTTATATTTTCCTCATCCTTAACCAACACTCCTCCCACATCAATTGCAATAACCTTTTATTTTTTATTTTTTTAAAACCTTTAAAAATTTAAAGAAAAACTTGGAACCCCTATCACCCAAATGTGACTACATCAACCTTGACCTCCACATTGCACCCCTAGCCTTATAGAATTGATCGCATTTTGATTCTTAACCAATGTTTGAATTTTTTAGCCTCATACTATATCTTCACATCCCTTGGGTAGCTCTGTAACCCTTTTTCAACCTTGAGAAATTCTTCTTGCAACCTAGAAGCCTTGAGGGCTCTTTCCTTTTCCTTATTTTTACCAAAGAGCCTCATAAACTTAACAACCTCCATAGCATTATTCCATGTTTTCACATTAGAGCCCTTATAGAACTTGGAAAAAATTAACACCCATAGATTAGACATAGTACTATAGGAAGGATCTTTGAGGTGAGACACATTCAACTTATACAACCCATTGAAAGAATAAGGAGCAACCACAAGAGAAGAAAGAGGGAAGATTCCAACATTAAAGGGAGAAGATCTGAACTTAGAGTGGCTAGAATCACCTTAACCACATTCTCATTATGCACATGAGGAATATAAAATAAAGATCTATCCAACAAGAATCTATCTAATCTGAAAAAAACTATTTTGGAACCATTCTTAAATTTTGACTGGGAAATCCAAATACCCTTACTATCCTTCTTACATGCCAACAAGGGCGTCAACTAGTTTATTTTTCCTCTTAAATTTGGCACAATTTTTTTCATTAACCTTTCATACAAATTTAGTACCACCAATCTTATCTTCATAAGTCTTGACCATATTAAAATCCCTACACAAACCCAAGTGATGTCTTTTGAATTATTAGCAAGCAATTTCTAAAGATCAGATTTGTCCTTAAATAATAGTTTGGAGCATAAATAGAGAAAATGCTAAACACATTATTGTCAAGATTTAGTTCTATCCAAAATAGTTACAAGGAGAAATTCCATGATTGATCACATTAGGACCCTAAATTGGATTCAACAAAATTGATACACCACTTTCCCTTTTACATTCTTTGAAAAACTTAAAGCATTGGGACAAATAACTTTACAAGTACCTTCTAAAACTAGATCAATTGATTTAACTTCTTGCAACATCACACAATCCAAATTTCTTGTTTTCCTTAGAGATTTAACCAAATACGTTATATCATGGGCTTCAAGATCCCTTACATTCTAACTCAAGATTTTCATTAAAGATAATAAAGGAAATGAGAGAGCGTTAATTCCTATAAGGGGGGATTATCACTCACCTTACTAAATTCTACAAAAAAGGAATAGAGAGTTACTCCTAGTTTTCATTCGATCAATAGCCATATCATTATCATTTTCCCATTTGATCCAACCAAGAAAAAATCAGTATCTCCTTCTTGAAAACCCATTCTTTGCCTTTTAGAAAAAATACTTCCTTTGTCACTTGAAACATTACTCTTACCACTTAAGAATTTAGCATCATTATGAAGAATAGGCTTATTTTAAAGAGGATTTACTAGAGGATGTTTTATAATTTTTGAGGCTCTAATAATATTTTATTATTAGGTCATTCACATGATTTAGTTTGACATGGGGTTTTAACACAATGGAAGACTTATTAGACCTAGGAATATTCATAGGATTAACATCTATGACCATACAGTCATTATGGCTTTCCTCAGTGAATGTTAGGATGTAATTCTTCTATGTCAAAACTTTTATTAACACCACTTTTAGGTTCCAAATTATAACCCATGACAATGCTATCATTATTATTTCTAGTCACTTTATTCAAATGTTTTCCTAATATAGAATAGTTTATTTTCAAATGCCCATCATTTTTATAATAAAACATGCATTCAGCCCATTGAGCCCCATAATTTTAGAATTAAATGCAGTCCCATGTAATGGTACATAAATAATATCAAATGAAGAAACATTATGTTTCAATGAAATGAGAAGCCTTGCATTCATATGCAATAATGAACCCCTTGTATCTTCCAATTTAATTACATCACCCAATAAATTTAACACCTTAGGGGAAAAAACACAAACATGGTAGAACATTACATATTTCTAAGCATTCTAAAGAAGAATTTAACACCACATCATTAGGGTTTACAATTGGATCCCATATAAAATCTCTAAAGATGGATCTTCCTACATTTGAAAAGTCATTATTTACATTCTTTTGCATGCTATTATTTTTAAAGAATGCAAAAAATCTCCTTTTGAATTATTTGACATAAGGTAACATGTAAACCTAGTTTTTCCCCAAATCATGACCAACCATTTATAAAAAAATTTCCTTGCAGGAAGCACATCAAGATTTAAGCATAAAAATAAAATACTAAATCACTTAACCTAAGTTCTCCTATTTCCAAAATACGCAACATTTCCTCATTTAGAAACAATTTTAGAGTAAAAAGATGTTTACCCTACAAGCCTTCCATTTGTCCATTATCTTGAAGGGACCCTCCATCTTTAGTCATGAACACAACTCCTTCACTTACCTCTATCTACTCACCTACCACAAATACATCCTTAAATAATTTACCATATTATTCTTAACCCCTAAAATCATTTCCATCCCCACTCTCCATATAATAAAATAAAATACTAAATCACTTAACCTATGTTCTCCTATTTCCAAAATACGCAACATTTCCTCATTTAGAAACAATTTTAGAGTAAAAAGATGTTTACCCTACAAGCCTTCCATTTGACCATTATCTTGAAGGGACCCTCCATCTTTAGTCATGAACACAACTCCTTCACTTACCTCTATCTACTCACCTACCATAAACACATCCTTAAATAATTTACCATATTATTCTTAACCGCTAAAATCATTTCCATCCCCACTCTCCATATAATACATACTACCTTCCTAAAAAACAAACAAAACCTCTTGCAAGGATGGTGCAGGAGGGTTCTCCCCTCTTGCAGAAACCCTCTTGCAAAAACAAACGCTCAAACACAAAACCAAAATTCACAGAACAAGATTGCAACAAAACTATTCAATTCTTGATTTATTTTGTTCAAATTTACTCACAACCAACTATAAATCTGCAGTACAACAGTTTGTATTCTAAGCCATTAATGGCTTCTCTCTCTCTCACAAGAAAATCCACATACACACTCTCACAGTCTCATATTGGCTTACCATTTCTATGCACACCTTCCTCTGACTGATCCCTTTCTCTTTCTTTCTTCAAATCTGTAACAGAGAATCCTTTATATTCCTTCCAAAATGGCACTCGATCAAACTCCTTCTCTGCAGTTCCCAAATGAGGCTACTCCCCTTCACTATTTATAGTTTTTCTATGTCAAAATAACATGGTTGAGCCTCAATAGAGGCATCCTTGTTCCCTGTCACTGTTGGAAAATGTGCCTCAAATTATTGACTTGATATTCTATTTGCAGCGTTGTGTGTTTATTCCTTCATCAGCTTGATTGATCACTTTCAGTGGGACCATCTACATAGTCTCCTTGATGGACCGATAACCCTTCTTGCTTTGTCATTATGTAGTCTGTCGGCGGGAGTTAACCACTTCAGAGGGAGTCTCTAAGTCATCCCTTCGATAGCCTGATACAAAGTGTTAGCTCTCCATTGGAGTGACTTAGTGTCTTCGGTGGGACTCTATCTTGAGTCTCTTCGATAGTTTGATACAATGTATTCCTCGCTAGCTCGTGGTGGATTGGTGGGTCCTAGGCTTAATCGGGTGGGGGAGCGGGGAGTGATAACATGTGTGACTCGGTGACATGGGGGTTGGCAATGACATGGAAGTGGGGACCACTTGGAGCATTATTGATCTTCATCGAAATGACATCCTTATATTGGTGGGAGACAATATCTTGTCCCTTCGATGTGGCAATACACTAGATTAGATGGTGTCAACGGAGGGTGAAAAATGTGATTTCAGTGAGAGAATGTTTGTTGTCTCTTCGATGTTCTGATATAAAGTGTTTGGCGAAGCTTGGATGCTTTTCGAGGTGACACAAGGACTTTGAAGGGAGATTGTCTGGAGTCTCTTCAAAGTTCTGACAAGGGCATCAATAGTTCGACATGTTGGACAGTTAGACAGTTTGTGTAAAGTTACATATGGAAGTTGAACCGAATCATTTGTATGGTATGGAAGACATAGCAACTATGTGAATGTATGTTAAGCAGAACATTAGAACATTCTGTCATTGAGAGATAGCTATTTGATTAGAAGAACGAGGCTAATCAGAGAAATGTTCTTCTACTAAAGTTGATGCTGTGTGGATTAACACTTGAAAGCACAATTCTGTAACTTTGTATGTAAACATATTTACTGTAATACAAAGTGATTTTGCTTGGTGTGCAGGTTTTTCTCCCATAAGGGTTTTCCCACGTAAATCTGGTGTTCGTTTTGTGTGTAATTTAAATTTTCTACTCTGTTATTCTAGTTAATGTGCATCTTTAATGAAATGTAATTGGAAATTCAATGTACTATCTACATTTCTCTTCTAAGAATTGGCATTTGGAAGGTGATTTCGCACTTTTCTTTCCTTACAAGTGGTATCAGTGCTTGGCCAATTGTGTTATCCTTGTGGGTGAGTCAGGTTTTTTGTGCTGATTTTGTTGAGTGGGAGTTTTGCAGAGAAATTGATTTGAAATTTTATTGTAGAATTAAGATGGCAAGCACATCTGGAAGAATAGAGATTGAGAAGTTCAACAGTGGTAATTTTGAGTTGTGGAAAGTTAAAATGGAAGATTTACTCATGGATCAAGAGTTATGGACTGTAGTGTCCTCTAACAAACCATCCACAACCTCACAAGATGATTGGGATGCATTGGACTAGAAGGCCAAGGGTCTGATCAGAATGTGCTTGGTTGATTCAGTCATCCTAAATGTCCATGACGAGAAGACTACGAAAATTCTGTGGAAGAAGCTTGGTGACATTTATCAGGGGAAATCTTTGGTAAATAAGTTATTCCTGAGGAGGAAGTTGTACTCTTTGAAGACGGAGGAAGGAATGTCTGTTGCAGATCATTTGAATATATTTAACATGATCATTGTGGAGTTGACGTCTTTTGGTGTGAAAATTGAAAATGAGGATCGTTGCATGCTCCTGTTGTGTTAATTTCCTGACACATGGGATCACATGGTAATGGCTATTGGGAGTACAACAACCACTTTCAAGATGTAAAATGTGGTTGTTTTTCTACTGTCAGAGGAAATGCAAAGGAAGTCTTCTGAGATGGCTAAGGAGGCCCTTGTTGTTCGAGGCAGACTAGAGGAAAAAGGAAAGAAGAAAGACAAGAAGTCTAGATCCAAGTCAAAAGGGAGATCAAAGTCTCCTGGTAAAAATCCAAGCTGAAGTACTAGAATTCTGGGTAGACTAGACACATCTAGAAAGAATGCAAAGAGGAGAAAAAGAAGAAAAAGAAGAACAATTCTTTTGATAAAGAATCTTCTCAGAGTGATGCAGATACCTTCATTGCAGGCTTGGTGACACAGGCATTGGATGATGTTTGGTTGATTGACTCAAGTGCATCCTTTCACATGACCTCTCATAGAGATTGGTTTTCAAAGTATGAAGAATACAAAGGTGGAAGGGTGTATCTGGGTGTGATTCTCACCTAGAAATTGTTGGTCATGGAAGAGTCAGAATTAAGTTTCCTGATGGAAGAATAAAAGGAATCAATGATGTAATGCATATACCAGGTCTGGCTCAAAATTTTCTTTCTGTATGTAAGCTGAATGATGTTTGCGTGCAATTTTCTTTCTTGAATGGTGGCTGTAGAATGACCAGAGGCTCTATGGTGCTAGCCAAGGGTGCACACATAGGCACTCTATACATGCTGGACACACTTGCTGTTCAATGTAACAATGTCTCTACAAAGTCAAGAAAAGCTGCTAATGTAGGGAAGGGGAATGTCATTCCTCCGGGTGTAAATTCCTTGGAGGTAAAACTCCTAATAGAGAAAACCATGCTGTGGCATCATAGAGTTAGCCACATAGGAGAAAAAGGCTTAAAAGCCTTGAAAAATAAAAACCTAGTTGAAGGGCTTGATGATTGTAACCTTGATTTTGATTTTTGCGAACATTGCATTAATGGAAGGCAAAACTGTGTTTCTTTTTACTCTAGTCCTCATAAATCTTCTGGCATACTAGATTATGTTCACTCCAATGTATTTGGTGCAGTGAATCTTCCTTGGTTGTCAAAATCTAAATATTATGTTTCATTTATAGATGATTATTTTAGAAGAGCATTTGTGTATTTTCTAAAAAGTAAATTAGAAGTGTTCAGTCGGTTAAAGGAGTTTAAAACCTTGGTAGAAAACCATACTGGTAGAAAATTAAATGGTTGAGGACGGATAATGGTAGTGAATTTTATTCTGCAGATTTTGAAAGGTATTGCAAAGACCATGGAATTAAAAGGCATAAAACTACACCTTACACTCTACAGCAGAATGGAGTTGCTGAAAGGTTGAACAGGATGCTGATGGAAAGGGCGAGAAGTATGTTGAGTAGTGCTGGTATAGAGTAGAAGTTATGGGCTGAGGCTGTAGCTACAACATGTTATTTGATTAATCGTTCACCTACTTCGGCACTTGTTGACAAAACACCTTTGGAAGCATGGTCTAGTAAGAAGCCCTCTTTAAGACACATTTGAGTCTTTGGCTATGAGGCATATGCATATGTGCCAAATGAGAAAAGATCTAAATTAGAAAACAAGGTTGTAAAATGTATCTTCATCGATTATGGTATTGGTGTGAAATGATACAAGCTTTGGAATCCAGTTACTGAGAAGGTAAATTGTACAACAAAAGTGTAATCTTTCATGAGATGAAACCTTCTATAGTGGATCTATAGCTAGAGGTAAAAGAAGCTGAAATGAAGAATGATGTAGTTGAAATTCCTCTAACTCTAGATAAAGAGGAACTACGAATTCCAAGTGTACCTGATACTGAGGAAAGCTCAAGCAGTTCTAAAATTTTTGAACAAGAAGAAGAACCACAAGCTCAGCCTTAGCCAATGAAGAGGTCTACATGTGAGAAGTGGCAACCTGAAAGGTTTGGATATTCTATGTTGGATTCTAGTTGTGCCTATGCTTTGATTGCTAACACTGATGAGCCTAGGACTGTAAAAGAGGCTGTTAATATGTCTAATTTAGATTCCTAGTTGGAAGCCATGATTGAAGAAATGACATCATTGAAAAAGAATGAAACCTAGGATTTGGTACCTTTTCCTGAAGGTTGAAAGCCTGTTGGCTGTAAATGGGTATTTAAAAAGAAAATTGGTTTGGATGGCAGTATTGAAAAGTATAAAGCTAGGTTGGTTGTGAAAGGTTATTCCCAAGTAGAGGGAATTGATTATGGAGAAATATTTTCTCCTGTAGCTAAGCTGACATCTATTAGATTTCTATTATCACTTGCAATAGCATATGACTTAGAGATTGAGCAAATGGATGTGAAGACAATGTTTCTTCATGGAGATTTGGAAGAAGAAATTTACATTTCCCATCCTGAGCACTTCATTGAAAAATGTAAAGAAAATCTAGTTTGCAAGTTAAAGAAATCTCTGTATGGTTTAAAACAATCGCCTAGAATGTGGTACCAAAAGTTTGACACATTTGTGTTGTCATTGGGATTTGTGAGATTAAAATTAGATTATTGTGTGTACTATAAAACTAAAAATGGTCATTTACTTATTATTTCCTGTATGTGGATGACATGTTATTCATTGGGAATGGTGAGGGTATGATTTTAGAATTAAAATCTCAATTGTCAGCACAGTTTGGAATGAAAGATCTAGGTGTGGCTAGGTATATTCTAGGGATTGAAATTAGAAGGGATAGGGCAAATAGAAAACTTTGGCCTAGCTAGAGCAAGTATATTAATACTATCCTAGAGAGGTTTAATATGATAGATTGTAAGCAACTAGTTGTTCCAGTGTTGCAGGGAATGAAGCTATATGTTGAAGATTATCCAAAATATCCTACTGAGATGGAGGACATGACTAGGGTACCTTATGTGAGTGTAGTTGGCAGTTTAATGTATGCAATGGTCTGTACTAGGCTAGACATTGCCCAAGCAGTGGGAGTGCTTAAAGTCGGTATATGGCTAATCCAGGAAGACCACATTGGGATGCTGTGAAAAGAGTTTTTAGATATTTAAAGGGTAGTGCAAAGTATGCCTTGTGCTATCATGGTATCTCTGTTGGATCTAAGATTTCAGTAAGCATTCATGGATATGTGGATTTTGATTGGGCAGGGGACATTGACAGTAGAAGATCCACCAGTGAATATGTATTCACATTGTTTGGTGGTGCAGTTAGTTGGATGAGAAAGTGACATGCTGTAGTCACTTTGTCCACTACAGAGGCTGAGTACATGGCAGCAACTCACACTTGCAAGGAAGCCATTTGGCCTAGACATTTGTGTTCTGATATTGGGTTTAATGCAGGACAAATTACTATCTATTGTGATAGTCAGAGTGCCATTTGTTTGGAAAAAATCCCACTTTCCATGCTAGGACAAAGCATATTGATGTTCAGTACCATTTTGTTTGTGATATGGTGGAGGATGGAAAGGTTAATCTGGAAAAGGTGGATACTCTGGAGAATGTTGCTGATGCATTGACTAAGCTTGTGAGCATAGATAAGTACAGATAGTGTGTCAGTTCGATGGGCCTTGGGGCTTATGACATTCAGTAACTTCAAGAATTGGAAGAAGCCAGTAAGTTCTTCGTCAAGTGGGAGCATGTTGGAAAATGTGCCCCAAATTACTAGCTTGATATTCTATTTGTAGCATTGTGTGTTTATTCCTTCATTAGCCTAACTAATCACTTTTGGTGGGACCTTCTACATAGTCTCCTCGATGGACCAATAACCCTTCTTGCTTTGTCATTATGTAGTCCGTCGGCGAGAGTTAACCACTTTAGAGGGAGTCACTAAGCTGTCCCTTCGATAACTTGATACAAAGAATTAGCTCTCCATCAGAGTGACTTAGTGTCTTTGGCGGGACTCTGTCTTGAGTCTCTTCGATAGTCTGATACAGTGTATTTCTCACTAGCCCGTGGTGCATTGGTGGGTCCCAGGCTTAATCAGGTAGGGGAGCGGGGAGTGATGACATGTGTGACTCGGTGACATGGGAGTTGGAAATGACATGGAAGTGGGGACCACTTGGAGAGTGATTGATCTTCATCAAAGCGACATCCTTATATTGGTGGGAGACGATATCTTGTCCCTTTGATGTGGTGATACACTGGATTAGATGGTGTCGACGGAGGGTGAACAATGTGATTTTGGTGAGAGACTATTTGTTGTCTCTTCGATGTTTCAATATGAAGTGTTTGGTGAAGCTTAGACTCTTGTTGAGGTGACACAAGGATTTCAAAGAGAGACTATTTGGAGTCTCTTCAAAGTTTTGACAAGGGCATCAACAGTATGACATGTTGGATAGTTAGACAGTTTGTGTATAGTTACATATGGAAGTTGAACTGAATCATTCGTATGGTATGGAAGACATAATGACTGTGTGAATGTATGTTAAGAAGAACATTGGAACAGTCTATAATTGAGAGATAACTGTTTGATTGGAAGAATGAGGCTGATCAGAGAAATATTTTGTTGTTGAAGTTGATGTTGTGTGGATTAACATCTGAAAGTACAATTTTTGTAACTTTTTATGTAAACATTATTTACTGTAATACAAAGTGATTTTGCTTGGTGTGTGGGTTTTTCTCCCATAAGGGTTTTCCCACGTAAATCTGGTGTTCGTTCTGTGTGTAATTTAAATTGTCTACTCTGTTATTCTAGTTAATGTGCATCTTTAATGAACTATAATTAGAAATTGAATGTACTATTTGCATTTCTCTTCTAAGAATTGGCATTTGGAAAGCGATTCTGCACTTTTCTTTCCTTATAGTCACGTCCCCTCCTTCCTATGTACAACAACCTATATCCCATGTTGTCTAAAATCACCTTCTGAGGTGTTTTGTGCACCCTTTCATCTCCCACTTAGCTTTGTTTATGTTATTTCTTCTCCCCAACACAACCTCTGTCTCCCAAACTTGCACACACTCACTCTGGATGGTCTTCTCTATTTTTATTTGATTTGGTCCCCTTTTGGTAGCGTTCCCCTTTCCTCTTCTGGCCTCCCAATCCTCTGAATTAACCCCCCTTATCTGTTGTGTCCTGTTTGTTATATGATACATAGCTCATAAGGAAATGAAGAGACACCTTGAGTGAGTGAAATGACTCTAGGAAATAATAAAATGTGAGATTTATTAACCTCTCTATTCACTGCCACTAAAACTGTGTTCAAACAATTTAAAGGTCTTTAACGAAGCAAATAAATCTAAAAAATGAAACTGTGTCATGCAATTTTCCCCTATCATGGTGTTTTACAATTCAAATTACATATATTCATAGACTCAACATAATAGCTGACCTCCACAACAAACAAAAACATATCACATACACTTTCCCTTCCAAACATTTAAAATTAATGAGAAACAACATCCCATATATATCTTATATCTGATAAGGATGAATACCAAGGTGAGCTCTCCATACTGTTGCATATTGTTTGAATATAAGTAATGAGTAATATCTCATCAACATCTTGTCAAACTACTAACAACAACATGTTTCTATCACCTTCAAGATGACCACAACAAATTGTACGGAATGAGTGCTTGAACTAGAACCTGACTTTCACTATAACTCCACATCAGGTGCTCGAAATCCTACAAAAACTAGCAAAGACATGTAATTAAACATCCCTAAGACCTTCACCAATCCATTTGTTCTCATGTGCCACAGAACTCTAGATTTTAGATTCTCGCCAAATTACCTGCACAAGTCATGGAACTTAAAAATCTCAGAAACCAGAAGGAATTTGGTCGTGAAATCTTTGTGTGTAATTCTAGAATACTCTTAAGATCTTGCCTATCAGAGGGTTTGTCACCAAACCTCATACATTGCTCTGAACAATTGTTTCATTAAGATTGCCCTGTTATGTGCTAGGGATGAAATTGGAAAACACTAAAATTTCACATCCCTGACTATACCAATCACATTCTATGCTAATAAAAAGCCATTAGAACCCAATCAAAACAAATAAAATTGAAAATTGAACCTACAACTATTTTTGGTTGATGCCAGATTGCCCATTCGCCTGGATGCTCTTGCATCAAATGCCTTCTCATGCTTGAGTGTATGAGCCAAGAGATTCCACAATGAGAATCTTTCCAATATAAAAAATTGAAACAACCCCAAAAGGGACCCCCACTAAACAACAACACAACAGAAGACCATAAACAAAAACTCCACCCACTAAAACACAAAGAAAACAAAGGTGAGAAGAGCACAAGATGAACAAGAAGCATAAACAAAGGTGGAAATTTTGAAGGATTAGTTTTTATCTTCCATACAAGAGCTCTCTCCCTTTCCTTCTCTCAAATAATAAATGTTAGCATCTAAAATTTAAGATAAATAAATGAATTAGAGTAAAATTATAAAGAATATAGTTAGAGATTGTGGACAAAATAGACTTACAAGTTGTGAAAATTATAGAATAGTTATGAAATCTTATAATTGTGTTCCCATTTAACAAAAAATCTAAGTGACACCATGGAAAAAGACTAGCTATAAAAAGAATGACACTATTCAAACTAGATATAATTTTTTTTATTATTAGTAATTTTATGGATACTCTATGCAAACAAAAAAATCAATGTAATTCAATTGGTTGCTTTCAATGCAAGTCAATGCTGAGAAAATCTACGAACTTTTTGTTTATATTAATAATTATTTAGCTTTGTTTTAAAGAAACAATTAGTTAAAGCTATAAAGTATGTATATCTCTCATTATATTCTTTTGAGAAGAAGAAGTTAATATCCTCCCATACTTGTAAGTGTCTTCAATGTACCTCCAAGGAAAATAAAAGAGTAAAACCAAACAAATTTAGAATTATTCCAAACTCCACAGTGAAGTAATATAGTTGAAAACCATGTTATAAGCCCGTAAAGTTAAAGTTTAGGAGGTTTCCAAGGTAAGTTCTTTGAAAAGTTTCAAAAGTTAAGTTAGTAATGGATTCCTTCAAGGGTTGTGTTGGGTCCAAAATCATAGCTCCACAGTCCTTGTGTACTATCTCATCCTTAAAGCCAACAAATTATCATCAAGAGGGTAAGATAGGGGCTCATCATAGATTGTGGATGATCAAGGTTAACTATTGTGAGTGGGTAGACTCACCTTCATCTTGTACTAGGCCAAGGGGAGTTTTTCCTAAGGTCTCATCAATAGGACAATTAAAGATAAATAAAACTTTAGACTCAAGGACTTTACAAAACTATACCCAATATGCTATCAACCCCAATATTTATCATTAGGTTCATGCTATAATTGATTACATACATACCTACAAGACCTCCAATTGGTAGATGGTAACTCACACTTGCCATGCAACAAAAGATAATAGTTGTATTATTTCTTAGAAAAGGAACCCACTTAATATTGCATACACATGGGTAAGAGGGAGAATATACCATCATGATCCTCCAAAACTATTTTTAGTTTTATGATAGCATAATATATGATAGAGTTTACAATATTGAATCATACAGGCATGGTGACATTTAAACTACTCCTATAACTAATAAGAGAGAAGATACAATAAAGATACTTTGCCTCTCACTAATTATACCAATGCCTACTCCATTGGACAATAGAGTCATAGCTAGGAAAGAGGATGAAGCCATGCTTTTAAATAAATATTGTAACAAAGCTTCATATGCATACAAACTCACAAAATAAGGAAACTTGCAAATGGAACATTCTTAGTTATCCCTAGAAGATCAACAATACCTCACATGCAACAAGATGAAACCATTACAAAAGAATTTTGCAATGCTTTAAAATATTTGTCATATTATAATCAAATCGTGTTATAATCATGCTAGAAAATCTGACAAGTGAGAGACAACAACTAGGTTTGAAGCCTCTTTTGAAATACTACAAACTACCATGGAGACATTTACCTATAGGTAAAACCTAAGTATAGACTATCCCTTCCCTTGATTTACAAATGTATTTCATCATTTCTAGAACTAGGATTTCATTATTTGGTGCCCTAGAATAAAATTGAGGCTTTCTTAGTCATGGAATTGGTTCAATGACCAACCCTATTTACAACTTCAAGTCTTGTATATATAGCACTTTATCACAATGCCTTCTAGCAATCCATTGGGATTCTTGGGATCTTTTGCAATTTGTAGCATTAAACATGCCAGCACATCTGCCTACAAAGAAATCACTTGGATCTAATGTTTAATGATTTGGAGTAGCTAAAACATCCTCGTGAACTTAGAAATATAGGCCTAGGACCTATTTTTAGATGTACGATGACAATGTTCTCAACTATAACATTAATGATGTTGAGGCATCCCTACCCATTTTCAAATTCTTCTCTATGCCTCGCATTTGTAACTACACCTTTGATGGGCTCACTATTTCTTTGGCAAGATTTCAGGGAGCATACATATCTAATACATTTTATTTTAATCATTAATGGTGCCCTTGGAGAAACAAGGGAAGTAGGTAAGGTTTCCAGCTTACATGAATGCCATATTATTGACAAGTATCTTATGAAACTAATCTCAATTTAAAACCAAGGGATAGCATCACCATGAAATCCTTACATAATGCAATAGTAATCACAATGGATCTTGGTGGCTCCACTAATGTTGTCTTGCATTTGATTGACATTACCAAGTGATGGAACCTATTTCTTATTTTGAGCTAAAGGATGCATTAGAGGTCAATATCTCTATAATGGAATCTATCCAATTTATCATAATACCCTTTTCTTTAGCAAATGTGCTTATTAACTGTACTAATACTTATATTGCACATTGGTGTATGGTCAAAGTTTCAAGGAAGAGTATGCTAGAATTAGACAAACTTCTACTTGTTAAATTGAGTCCCAATAGGTTCCATTATATTGAAGAAAAGCTCAAGAAGGCCAAGGAGTTTATTATGAAGGAATTTGCCAAGGAAAAAGAGAAAATTATTTTGAAATTCAAAGGAGGTCCAAGAAGATCATGGATCAAGCAAGATGAGGTTGAGGTTGAACTTACCAAGAGGAAAGATTTAATATACAAGAAAATGTGAATCTAGGGCACTATGTCTAGAGTTAGTTGGAGAGAATAGTGCTTAACAAATAAAAAATTAAGTAATTTTATAATAGAAATATATGTTAAATTATCGATAAAAATATTTGAAGAACCGTTTAATGTTAAATATAGATATGTTATATTTTAAAAAAATGATATGGAAAGATTTTAAAGAACACATGTCTATCACAAATTGTTTGAGTTGAATGGATGATATAGTTAAAACCTATATTTACAATTTTATTTCATAAAATTATTTTAAGAGTTAAATATAACTCCTTATTATGATTTCATAAAATTATTTTAAGTGTTAAATATAACTCCTTAGTACACCCAGAGGCGTAACTACAATGGCAACAAGGGGTGGAGTGTAATGGCATAACTACATTGGCAACAAAGGGTGGAGTGTAATGGCGTGAGTCTATTAACAAAAAGAAAAATATAACCCACATGTTTAAAAAACTAAAACTATAAAATAATTCTTAAATAATTCAATTAAATAAAACACAATAAAATAATTTTTAATAAATAAAACTTAAATTTTATAATTTTATTAATTATATTTATATTTTTCAAATTTTATTAATTTAGTAGTTTGATTATTTTATTATTTTATTAATTATAGATTTTATAAAGGATGAAAAAAATATGAAGTGGGGTGAAAAAAAGTAGGAAAAAGACTTAAGGTTGTTGTGAGTAAAATGATAGTATTTTCTTTGTTACAATTATAAGTTAGGGTTATTTTTTGTATTTACCTTTGTTCAGGCAGCTCCTATGTATTTCTTGAAGGAATTTGATGTTCTCTCACGATAATTTCTTTGGAGTGGTAACTTGTCAACTGCTAAGTGGAGCCTTGTTAAGTGGTAAACTATGTGTAGACCAAAGAAAGAGGGAGGTCTTGGTTTACGTTCTTCTCTTTTGAATGGACAGGTTCTTGCAGCTAAGTTATATTGGTGTTGGTGTACTAGTCAGCATCAGCTATGGGCCCGTATTCTCACCCATAAATATTTTAAAGATGTTGATTCTTTTGATATTCCTTGCTTTCCTTTGGAGGGAAGGGGGTCTATGATCTGGCATACTTTGAAAATGGGAGCTAAGTTGGTTAAGAATGGGCTTTTTTGGATTTGTCATTTAGGGTCTTAGGCTCTTTTTTGGCTGGATTTGTGGGATGGTCACCCTTCTATCCTTTCCTCTTTTCCTCACCTCAAGTCTCTTTGTGATATTTTTACTACTGCAAGCTGGGACACGGTTGAGCATTATAAGGTTGCACAGAATTGTGGGACGACTATTAGTTTTAGATGGAAGCACTCTGCTGAATGGCCTCCAGGAGGATCTAAGAGGATATGCATGAGCTGGCTCAGATTCTTGTTTCTCATGATTGCACTACTTGTGGTGGAAAATTCTTCATTCTTTAGGTGAAACTGTTTCGGCAAATTGTGATTTGGTGGAAGCAGTGGATCCTCAAGATGTTTTTTGTTGCAATCGTCTTCATCTTCCTCTTCAACAAGGTCGTTTCATGAGAAATAAATGTCGACACCCTCTTCAGAAGATAAATAGGGAGGGGCATTGGACTCCTTCTCCTTAGGGAGTTTTGAAACTCAACATAGATGGTTCTTCTCGAGGAAACCCTAGTCATGGTGGTATTGGTGGAGTTGGTCGGGAAGTACTGGGTCTGTGCAATTTATCTTTTCTATTTATAAGGGTCTTCATTCCAACAATCTGATGGAGGCTCTTGCCATTTTATATGCTGTTGAGCGTGGCTATCATCTTGGATGGTGAAGGATCATTTGTGAGTCTGATTCCTAGGTGGTGGTGAATCTGTTGAATAGACAACGCATTTAGCTGATGTTAGTCAGCATTTAGCTTTGGTTGCTAAATAGCTTCTTAATCTGTGTGATTCTTTGGATTTGGTTTCTTTCATTCATATTCCTAGAGAATGGAACAGAGTTGCAGATTGTTTGGTCAAATGGGCCTCTAATCACATGCCAAATTAGAACATTGTGGATTGGGGTCAATTACCCCTGGAGTTGTCTCAAAAGTTGGACCACTTAGTGGAGCTTGATAGGGCTGAGTAATGCCCTTGCTTGGTACTTCTTCTAGTTTGAATAAATTTTTACCCCTCTTTTAGTCAATGATATTTTATTAAGAATAATTAATATTCATTTATAGTTTCAACTTAGTGGAGCTAATTTTAGATTTGTTTATGAAATTATGATATAAGTTATAAAAAGATTAGAATTTAGCAATAAGGTCTTGATATGGTTTAGTTAGTTGATTTAAATTAATTATTCTTGTGTGTTGTGGGGAATAAGAGCTCTTTTATCATTATTTTTGGTAAAATTAAGACCATAGGTCAATCACCTATGGGTAGGGTACTTGCTTATTCATAAAAAATATGTTTTAGAGTTATTTTAATGCATTTTTGGTGCACAAGAAAATGGGTGACGAAATTGAAAGTTGTAGAGTCTTCTTCTCTTGAAGTGTCTTAGAGCATTCAAGTCATGAAGAAAAGAAATAAAAGGAAATCCAAGAATCACATTTATTAAAAAAAAAGAAATGGACGTCACAAGCAAGAAGAAGAATACAAGGAGTCTTTGGAGTCCAAAAGAAAAATATGAAACTTGGAAGAGAGAGAGAGAGAGAGAGAGAGAGAGAGAGAGAGAGAGAGAGAGAGAGAGAGAGAGAGAGAGTTTGGCTTGAAAAGGGGAGGGAATCAAGAGAGGAGAAAAAAGTTTATTTATGATTTTTGCAGGTCAAGAGGACGTCCATAGCTGATGGTGAAGATAATTCTTCAAAGGAATTACATTTATTTCGATAAGGAAAAAAAAACGTACATCCATGGTGACTTGTTAAGTGAAGAATCTTTAAATTTTATGAGGAGGACAATAGGATTCCAGGTAGAAGAAAAGAAGTGCACAAATGATTAAGATGATAACTTTCACATTAAGGAATCTTGAAATCTCTCTTCATTGGCATTTGGAGGCATTATTCTTTAATTAAATTCTTGAGGTATTTCCTTGAAAACTCTCAATTATTTATGTTAATGTTTTTCTGAAAAATTTCAAGAAAACTTGTTGTCTCGTGAAATTTATCTGTTTATTACAATTATTTTAACAAATGGTTTCTGGGTTTTGTTTATCTTGTTTCCATCTTTCCAAAAAATATTACGGTTTTAAATTTTATTAAGCAGTAAGAAAGTTATTGTGATTTTAGTACTGCTGTAACCTTGCTAAAATCTTGTTGTAAACTCTGCTAGTGTTTTATAAATTGCTTTCTGTACGGGAAAGATATTGTAAAATTGTTTTTGGGGTTTTATCTAGGGTTTTGTTGGTAGTTTACTTTCTTGGAAATGAATTATTTTCATTACATGAGTGTGTTATATGAATTTGCATGTTTTCTTTCTTGGAATGGGTATGATTAGATAATCTTTCATACATTTATTTAGATGCAAAAAATAGATTGAATCAAGAATTTACTTGTAGTGCAAGAAGGTCAAATTAAAACCCTTATGTTGATTAGTTCATAAGAACAATTGTTAATCATACATCTATATATTGTGTAGTTATTTGAATGTCGAGATTAAAGCAAAATAACAGATCTTTGATCTTTTAGTATTTTTATCATGCATTATAGTATAGGGAGTACTTTTGAGTAACTAAATCATTCTTGATTCATGATCAAGTTTGGGTTAAATTTGGATTTGAGGGAAAGGGTTGATTACAGTAAACACTACCTCCTCATCTTACAGATTTTTTCTAATTTTTTTCTAGGTTTTATTCTCCTTACTCTTACCTTTTCAAAACATCTTGACTTTTAGAATTCCTCTAAGAAATAAAAAAGTTATGACAGATTTAATACTGGGTGGTTTTTCATGTTAAGGCTATTTCTATTCGATTATTTCATTTTATTCTTATTCTTAAATGTATTTTTATTCATTGAATAAAGTTTAAGATTGGATAGTAGATTGATTTAATTTATATAAATACATTTCCTTTTTAATACATTATTTATATTATGTTTAGTAATATTGTGTGCTTGTATTGGTAACAATGGTAAGAGGTAGATTTTGAGTTTGAAAAAAAAGATAATAGAACTTAGATCTCATTATTGTTTGTATCAAATCTTTGAATTAGGAATTTATTAGATTAGTTAGTTGTAAATATTGGTGCCAGTGGATCTCATATAAGCATAGAGTTTGATATTTTCTTAAAGGAAAATGGTTGCATGATCAAACATTTTATTGAACAAGATTTATGTATTGTGTGGAGTTGAGATGACATAATTGGTTTTTCCTATATATGAATGCAATTTTCTATTTATTATATTTTATCTATGAATTAGTAAGAGTTATGTATGTTAAGTTCATTTAGATTACACGTACTTTGGAATGCATGATATTCTACCTTAACCTTGAAATGCTAGTTAAGATACATGTACTTGACATTGCAAAAAGGTGTCATCATTATATGAGTTGTAGTAATCATATGAAGGAGTAGTATAGTTTTTGTAATATAAAATTAGTCATCTTTATTTAAGTATGAGTAAAGATGTTCTTTCATCTATTCTATGTGAGAAGATATTACATGCATTAGTAAGGTGTTAATAGGGGTATATATGTGTTTGTTAATGATAAAATGTATATTGTGGAAGAATGATATAAATCATTTTATTCTGAACTAGAATAAAGATGATAATTTTTGAATGATGATAGACTTTTTGATTGTGGAAATTTATGCATTTTATCCATAAGAATGATTGGAACATTTTTATTATTGTTATAACTTCTCTATTATACCCCATGTAGGGATTATTTATAAATTTAATTGTTGCATGCACTCTCTAGAACTTGAATGACATAATCATCATATGGTGTATTTAATCTTGAGAACAATAGGAATGTGCATATTAATTGGTTATTGATTCTAGAAAATATTACTATGTGATGAACTAGATCCCTTAAGAGTTATTGTATCTAAGTCTGCAACCTTAAGGTTGCAAGACTAGTCTCCCCAAACTACGAAGTCTTTGCGCTGCGCGTACATAGGCAAGGCCATCATGAGCCCCTGAGACATTAGGTCAGCCCCTTAGGGCCTTAGACTAGTGTATAGCTATCTGATATGTTTTTAGATGTGGAACTAATGTCTGCATTTAGTTGTGTAGTTACATCTGAAAAAGTATTTTTTCCACTTTGTGAAAGGATGATCATATGATATTGATTCTAAATGTGTATAATTACACAAGAAATGTTTATAACCAAATTTCTATTTATAAAAAATCATGTATTATAAGTTTGTTTTATTAAATTAAAAATTTAGTGAATATTCTCCTATTATTAATTTCCATTATTTCTCAAGTATTTAAATAGTTGACATATATAAATAATTACACCAGAAGGGGATGACTATGACCACTACAAAAGAATAAATAGAGACATATTTTTTTTAGTATATTTCTTGCAAAATGAATTTGTGAAGTGATGCAATGCTTTTGCTATTATTTATAGAAGGTTAGATTAGCATTGGGTATTATTTACTCTTATTCTGTTTACATGCTGCTTATTGTTAAACATGTGACTCATTGTTAAAGTGCAGCTTAAATTATAGAACCTATAAATTATAATTTATTTAATATTTTTGTTGCATAAACAAATTTTGAAAACCATAAAGAAAATTAAAGGCATGGTAAATTATTTAATTTAGTTTAATGATAGCTAGGGCTATGGTTCTTTAATCTTTAAAAGCAACAAAGGAAATTAATATTTAGTTTAATGACCTGGTTTAGATTTTTACTATGGGATTTAATTCCTTTAAAAAATTGGGCAATCTAAAAAAATCCTTTCAAAAATTATAATTAAGTTTTTCGTATCAATTTGGATTAAATTATTGAAAATTATCCCAAGCTAGGAATTTTCGCATAAAGAAAAATAAGAAAAAGATAAATTAGTTTTTTTTTTTTAATGAGGGCTAGGGTTATACTTCTTCAATCTTTAAAAACTACAAGGACAATTAATATTTAGTTTACTATGGAAATTAATTCTATTAGTTTACTATTAGGATGACTGTGACTTGTACATAAAAACAAAATAGAGCCCACATTATTTTTATATGTTCGCTCTTTAATAGTTAAAGAATTATTAACTACTAGCATAGATATCTTAAATACATCTAGCTATTCTCAATAAAAATTTCAATATTAGGAGCCTCAAGACTGATATCTAGTTATGTCGAGAAGATACTAAGTGACAGCTATTAAAAAGTAGACATATAAAATTAATTACACAGTTATGTAGTGGCATTAAGGGGATGACTGTGACTGTGTACATAAAAATAAAATAGAGGCCACATTATTTTTATATGTCCACTCTTTAATAGTTAAACAATCATTAACTACTAGTGTATATATCTTAAATACATCTATCTAAAAGACCTAGAGAAATATCAGTCTAGAGGCACCTATCTCAATAATAATTTCAATATTTTGGAGAGAGCTCCACAAAAAACTTTTATGTTTACTTTTAACCAACGACTTCTAAAATATCTTAAAACTAGATATCTTAAACCTAGCACACATATCTTAAATACATCTATCTGGAGAGAGCTCCACAAAAAACTTTGATGTTTACTTTGAACCAACGACTTCTAAAATATCTTAAAACTAGATATCTTAAACCTAGCACACATATCTTAAATACATCTATCTAAAAGATGCACGAGGCGCCATTTACTTTTAAATAGATGTATTTAAGATATGTATGCTAGGTTTAAGATATCTATCTAATTTTAAGATATTTTAGAAGTCATTTGTTAAAAATAAACATCAAAATTTTGTGTGGAGCTCTCTCCAAAATATTGAAATTGTTATTGAGAATAGATAGGCGTCCTCTACATAGATGTATTTAAGATATATGGTTTTAAAGATTGAAGAACCCTAACCCTAGCTCTCATTAAACTAAAGTAAATAATTCACCTTGCCATTATTTTTCTTTGTGGTTTTCAATGGATAACTCCTCCGTATAATTATTTTTAGATGTATTTAAGATATGCTTTTAAAGATTGAAGAACCCTAACCCTAGCTCTTATTAAACTAAAGTAAATAATTCACCTTACCATTATTTTTCTTTGTGGTTTTACTAAGTGGCAGCCGCTCTTTAATAGTTAAACAATCATTAACTACTAGCATAGATAACTTAAATACATCTATCTAAAAGACGTGGAGAAATATCAGTCTAGAGGCACCTATCTCAATAAAAATTTCAATATTTTGGAGGGAGCTCCACACAAAATTTTGATGTTTACTTTTAACCAATGACTTCTAAAATATCTTAAACCTAGCACACATATCTTAAATACATCTATCTAAAATATGCCCGAGGCACCATTACTTTTAAATAGATGTATTTAAGATATGTATGCTAGGTTTAAGATATCTATCTAGTTTTAAGATATTTTAGAAGTCATTTGTTAAAAATAAACATCAAAATTTTGTGTGGAGCTCTCTCCAAAATATTGAAATTGTTATTGAGAATAGATAGGCGTCTTCTACATAGATGTATTTAAGATATGATTTTAAAGATTGAAGAACCCTAACCCTAGCTCTCATTAAAGTAAAGTAAATAATTCAACTTGTCATTATTTTTCTTTTTCGTTTTCAATGGATAACTCCTCCGTATAATTATTTTTAGATGTATTTAAGATATGATTTTAAAGATTGAAGAACCCTAACCCTAGCTCTCATTAAACTAAAGTAAATAATTCACCTTGCCATTTTTTTTCTTTGTGGTTTTCAATGGATACTAAGTGGCAGCTATTAAAAAGTAGACATATAAAATTAATTACATAGTTATGTAGTGGCATTAAGGGGATGATTGTGACTGTGTACATAAAAATAAAATAGAGGCCACATTATTTTTATATGTCCGCTCTTTAATAGTTAAACAATCATTAAGTACTAGCATAGATATCTTAAATACATCTATCTAAAAGACACAGAGAAATATTAGTCTAGAGGCACCTATGTCAATAAAAATTTCAATATTTTGGAGAGAGCTCCACACAAAATTTTGATGTTTACTTTTAACCAACGACTTCTAAAATATCTTAAAACTAGATATCTTAAACCTAGCACACATATCTTAAATACATCTATCTAAAAGACGCACGAGGCACCATTTACTTTGAAATAGATGCATTTAAGATATGTATGCTAGGTTTAAGATATCTATCTAGTTTTAAACTATTTTAGAAATCATTTCTTAAAAATAAACATCAAAATTTTGTGTGGAGCTCTCCAAAATATTGAAATTGTTATTGAGAATAGATAGGCGTCTTCTACATAGATGTATTTAAGATATATGCTTTTAAAGATTGAAGAACCCTAACCCTAGCTCTCATTAAACTAAAGTAAATAATTCACCTTGCCATTATTTTTCTTTGTGGTTTTCAATGGATAACTCCTCCGTATAATTATTTTTAGATGTATTTAAGTTATTCTTTTAAAGATTGAAGAACCATAACCCTAGCTCTTATTAAACTAAGGTAAATAATTCACCTTGCCATTATTTTTCTTTGTGGTTTTCAATGGATAGTAAGTGGCAGCTATAAAAAAAGTAGACATATAAAATTAATTAAACAATTATGTAGTGGCATTAAGGGGATGACTGTGATAATTATTTTTAGATGTATTTAAGTTATTCTTTTAAAGATTGAAGAACCATAACCCTAGCTCTTATTAAACTAAGGTAAATAATTCACCTTGCCATTATTTTTCTTTGTGGTTTTCAATGGATACTAAGTGGCAGCTATAAAAAAGTAGACATATAAAATTAATTAAATAGTTATGTAGTGGCATTAAGGGGATGACTGTGACTGTGTACATAAAAATAAAATAGAGGCCACATTGTTTTTATATGTCCACTCTTTAATAGTTAAACAATCATTAACTACTAGAATAGATATCTTAAATACATCTTTCTAAAAGACGCAGAGAAATATTAGTCTAGAGGCACCTATCTCAATAACAATTTCAATATTTTGGAGAGATCTCCACACAAAATTTTGATGTTTACTTTTAACCAACGACTTAAATATCTTAAAACTAGATATCTTCAACCTAGCACACATAACTTAAATACATCTATCTAAAAGATGCCCAAGGCACCATTTACTTTTAAATAGATGTATTTAAGATATGTATGCTAGATTTAAGATATCTATTTAAGATATTTTAGAAGTCATTTGTTAAAAATAAACATCAAAATTTTGTGTGGAGCTCTCTCCAAAATATTGAAATTGTTATTGAGAATAGATAGGCGTCTTCTACATAGATGTATTTAAGATATGCTTTTAAAGATTTAACAACCCTAACCCTAGCTCTCATTAAACTAAAGTAATTATAATTCACCTTGTCATTATTTTTCTTTGTGATTTTCAATGGATAATTCCTCCGTATAATTATTTTTAGATGTATTTAAGATATGCTTTTAAACATTGAAGAACCCTAACCCTAGCTCTCATTAAACTAAAGTAAATAATTCACCTTGCCATTATTTTTCTTTGTGGTTTTCAATGGATAATAATTGGTAGCTATTAAAAAGAAGACATAAAATTAATTACACAGTTATGTAGTGGCATTAAGGGGATGACTGCGATTGTGTACATAAAAATAAAATAGAGGCTATATTATTTTTATATGTCCGCTCTTTAATAGTTAAACAATCATTAATTACTAGCATAGATTTCTTAAATACATCTATCTAAAAGACGCGGAGAAATATAATTCTAGAGGCACCTATCTCAATAACAATTTCTATATTTTGGAGATAGCTCCACACAAAATTTTGATGTTTACTTTTAACCAATGACTTCTAAAATATCTTAAAACTAGATATCTTAAACCTCGCACACATATCTTAAATACATCTATCTAAAAGATGCCCCAGGCACCATTTACTTTTATGTAGATGTATTAAGATATGTATGCTAGGTTCAAGATATCTATCTAGTTTTAAGATATTTTATAAGTTATTTGTTAAAAATAAACATCAAAATTTTGTGTGGAGCTCTCTCCAAAATATTGAAATTATTATTGAGAATAGATAGGCGTCTTCGACATAGATGTATTTAAAATATGATTTTAAAGATTGAAGAACCCTAACCCTAGCTCTCATTAAACTAAAGTAAATAATTCACCTTGTCATTATTTTTCTTTGTGGTTTTCAATAGATAACTCCTCCGTATAGGGTAAGTGCAAGAAGATGGGGGGCCAAAAAGGGGTCTTAAGTGGCCACTTTTTTTCTGAAATCAGGAAATACTGGCCTTGGATGAGAAATTGAGCATAGTTACACTCAAAATTTGGAGATGCAACCAAAACAATGTTCGTAGTGCTTCAAGTCTACTTTCTAAACTACTAGTTTGTTTTGAAAATGGCATAGATTAAAGGGTTCAAAAGAGGGAGCCACAGAAATTGGTGTTGTTTCTGTCAAAAAAACATAACATAGCATGTTTTGTGGCTCCCTCAAAAGGTCAACTTTTTTTTGGTATTTTTAAAATCGCTTCAGTGAGAAATTAGCTAATAGCATGTAGTTTATGCTTGATTTTTCTGATAATTTTTTGATAAATATTTGATTTTTTACTAATTTTTAAAGTGGACACATCCTAAAAAATAGAATTTTGGCCGTGCTACCCCTATAAATTTTGAAAACTAATTGAAAATCATTTTTTTATTTTTTTAATATTTGTAGAATGGAGTCTAGTTTCTAACTATGTAATTTTTTTGAAATTTGAATGAATAGTTATTTTACAATGAAAAAAAGACCAAACAGTGGTTTTTGCCTAAAAACGGACACACAAACAAAAGAAATTAAAGATGAAAGGCTTAACATTGTTAAATGTGAAAAAAATCACATCGTCAAATAGCTAAGAGAAAGCTTAACATTACCCATGTGTTTGATTTGTTCAACCTTGAAACATGTGCAAATCTGAGGGCTGGCACGAACGAAATTATGTGAAATTTTGAAGAATATAGAAAAACACGTCTGTGACTATTCATAAGGCATTCCAAGCCTTTGGGTTGGAAATCCAAAGCAAATCCCAAGCCCAAGGTTTGGGATTCCCAAAGCAAGAAATAACACGAGCGCGTTATAACACGCTCACGTTATAACGCGCTCACGTTATATTTTGCCTTGCATTTTTCTTTCCCGCAAGTCTGTCTTTTGTCATGTTTGACATAACGCGAGCGCATTATAACGTGCTCGCGTTATGTCCCACTCAAATTTTTTAACGTTCAAGGCTATTAATCATGAGGGTTAAGGCATAACGGATAGAGTTGGAGGGTTTACAGATAAGGGATTAGCGTTTAAGGTATAGTATCGAGCCCGTTGAGGGTCTAAGAATAGGGATAGCGTTTAAGGTTTAGGGATGAGGGATGACAAATTATGGTTGAGGGTCGAGGGATCAAAGTTAAGGGTTGAGGGATTAGGGTTTGACATTAAGGGTTGAGGGTTGAGGTTCAAGGGTCAAGGGTTTAGGGATAGGGTTTAGGGTCGAGGGATTAGGGTTAAAGTAGAGTGTGGAGGGTGTAAGGATTAGGGATAGGGTTGAAGGGTTTAGGGATAAGGGATTAGGGTTTAAGGTATAGTATCGAGTCTGTTGAGAGTTTAGGAATAGGGATAGCATTTAGAGATTAGGGATGAGGGATTATAGTTGAGGGATGATGGATTAGGGTTGAGGGTTGAGGGTAGAGGGATTAGGGTTTAAGGTATAGTGTTGAGGGTTGAGGGTTAGAGTGTCGAGGGTAGAGGGATTAGGGATAGGGTTTAGGGTTGAAGGTTTAAGGATTGAGGGTTGAGGCTTTAGGGATGAGGGTTTAAGGCTTAAGATATAGTGTCAAGTGTTGAGGGTGTAGGGATAGGGTTTAAGTTTTAAGGCTTAAGGGTTGAGGGATATGGATTAGGGTTTAAGGTATAGTGTTGAGGGTTGAGGTTTGAGGGTCAAGGGTTTAGGGATAGGGTTGAGGGTTGAGGAACTAGGGTTAAAGTAGAGTGTGGAGGGTATAAGGATTAGGGATAGGGTTGGAGGGTTTAGGGATAAGGGATTAGGGTTTAAGGTATAGTATCGATTCTGTTGAGGGTGTAGGAATAGGGATAGCATTTAGGGTTTAGGGATGAAGGATTAGAGTTGAGGGATGACAGATTAGGGTTGAGGGTTGAGGGATTAGGGTTTAGGGATAAGGTTTAGGGTTGAGGGCTGAGGGATTAGGGTTTAAGGTATAGTGTTGAGGGTTTAGGGATAGAGTTTAGGGTTGAGGGATTAGGATTTGACATTGAGGGTTGAGGATTTAGGGTTTAGGGTTAGGGTTGAGAGATGAGGGATCAGAATTAAGGGTTGAGGGAATAGGGTTTGACGTCGAGGGTTGAGGGTTGAGGTTCGAGGGTCAAGGGTTTAGGGATAGGGTTGAGGTTGAAGGGATTAGGGTTAAAGTAGAGTGTGGAGGGTGTAAGGATTAGGGATAGGGTTGGAGGGTTTAGGGATAAGGGATTAGAGTTTAAGGTATAGTATTGAGTCTATTGAGGGTTTAGGAATAGGGATAGCATTTAGGGTTTAGGGATGAGGGATTAGAGTTGAGGGATGAGGGATTAGGGTTGAGGGTTGAGGGATTAGGGTTTAGGGATAAGGTTTAGGGTTGAGGGTTGAGGGATTAGGCTTTAAGGTATAGTGTTGAGGGTTGAGGGTTTAGGGATAGGGTTTAGGTTTGAGGGATTAGGGTTTAGGGTTGATGAATTAGGGTTTAATGTTGAGAGTTGAGGGTTGAGGGTTGAGGGTTGAGGTTGAGGGATAGGGTTAATGGTCAAGGGATTAGGGTTAAATAAGAGTGTCGATGGTAGAGGGATTAGGGTTTAAGGTATAGTATCAAGCCTGTTGAGGGTCTAGGAATAGGGATAGTGTTTAGGGTTTAGGAATGAGGGATTAGAGTTGAGGGATGACGGATGACAGATTAGGGTTGAGGGTTGAGGGATTAGGGTTTAGGGACAAGGTTTAGGGTTAGGGTTTAGGGATAGGGTTTAGGTTTGAGGGATTAGAGTGAAGGGTTGAGGGATTAGAATTTGGCATTGAGGGTTTAGGGTTTAGGATCAGGGTTGAAGGTCGAGGGATCAGAGTTAAGGGTTGAGGGATTAGGGTTTGATGTTGAGGGTTGAGGGTTGAGGTTCGAGGGTCAAGGGTTTAGGGATAGGGTTGAGGGTCGAAGAATTAGGGTTAAAGTAGAGTGTCGAGGGTATAAGGATTAGGGATAGGGTTGGAGGGTTTAGGGATAAGGGATTAGAGTTTAAGGTATAGTATCAAGTCTGTTGAGGGTTTAGGAATAGGGATAGCATTTAGGGTTTAGGGATGAGGGATTAGAGTTGAGGGATGAGGGATTAGGGTTGAGGGTTGAGGGATTAGGGTTTAGGGATAAGGTTTAGGGTTGAGGGTTGAGGGATTAGGGTTTAAGGTATAGTGTTGAGGGTTGATGGTTTAGGGATAGGGTTTAGGTTTGAGGGATTAGGGTTTAGGGTTGATGAATTAGGGTTTAATGTTGAGAGTTGAGGGTTGAGGTTGAGGGATAGGGTTAATGGTCAAGGGATTAGGGTTAAATAAGAGTGTCGATGGTAGAGGAATTAGGGTTTAAGGTATAGTATCGAGCCTGTTGAGGGTCTAGGAATAGGGATAGCATTTAGGGTTTAGGAATGAGGGATTAGAGTTGAGGGATGATGGATGACAGATTAGGGTTGAGGGTTGAGGGATTAGGGTTTAGGGACAGGGTTTAGGGTTAGGGTTGAGGGATTAGGGTTTAAGGTATAGTGTTGAGGGTTTAGGGTTGAGGGATTAGAGTGAAGGGTTGAGGGATTAGAATTTGGTGTTGAGGGTTTAGGGTTTAGGATCAGGGTTGAAGGTCGAGGGATCAGAGTTAAGGGTTGAGGGATTAGGGTTTGATGTTGAGGGTTGAGGGTTGAGGTTCGAGGGTCAAGGGTTTAGGGATAGGGTTGAGGGTCAAGGAATTAGGGTTAAAGTAGAGTGTGGAGGGTATAAGGATTAGGGATAGGGTTGGAGGGTTTAGGGATAAGGGATTAGAGTTTAAGGTATAGTATCGAGTCTGTTGAGGGTTTAGGAATAGGGATAGCATTTAGGGTTTAGGGATGAGGGATTAGAGTTGAGGGATGAGGGATTGGGGTTGAGGGTTGAGGGATTAGGGTTTAGGGATAAGGTTTAGGGTTGAGGGTTGAGGGATTAGGGTTTAAGGTATAGTGTTGAGGGTTGATGGTTTAGGGATAGGGTTTAGGTTTGAGGGATTAGGGTTTAGGGTTGATGAATTAGGGTTTTATGTTGAGAGTTGAGGGTTGAGGGTTGAGGGTTGAGGTTGAGGGATAGGGTTAATGGTCAAGGGATTAGGGTTAAATAAGAGTGTCGATGGTAGAGGGATTAGGGTTTAAGGTATAGTATCAAGCCCGTTGATGGTCTAGGAATAGGGATAGCGTTGAGGGTTTAGGAATGAGGGATTAGAGTTGAGGGATGACAGATGACAGATTAGGGTTAAGGGTTGAGGGATTAGGGTTTGATGTTGAGGGTTGAGCGTTTAGGGTTAGGGTTGAGAGATGAGGGATCAGAGTTAAGGGTTGAGGGATTAGGGTTTGACGTCGAGGGCTGAGGTTTGAGGGTCAAGGGTTTAGGGATAGGGTTGAGGTTGAAGGGATTAGGGTTTAAGGTATAGTGTTGAGGGTTGATGGATCAGAGTTAAGGGTTGAGGGATTAGGGTTGAGGGTTGTAAGGATTAGGGATAGGGTTGGAGGGTTGACGGATTAGGGTTAAGGGATTAGGATTTGACGTTGAGGGTTGAGGGTTTAGGGATAGGGTTGAGGGATTAGGATTTGACGTTGAGGTTTGAGGGATTAGGATTTGACATTGAGGGTTGAGGGTCAAGGGATCAAAGTTGAGGGTTTAGGGATTAGGGATCTATAGCAGGACAAAACGTGAGCGTGTTATAGCGCGAGTGCGTTATAACGCGCTTGCGTTTTGTATTTCTACTGAAATGGTAAAAAAGTGGTTACCCCCGTGATCCAGGCCCACATGCTCTATTTTCTTACTGATTTTGCGCGTGCTCCGATAAAAAAGAAGTGCTTTCATGCTATTGGGAAGTTCACATGCACATTTGACACATTGTACCACCTTTGCATGATCTTTCCACCACCTTTTCTGCTTTGCCAACTTGAGAAGGAGGAAATAACATAGTTTTCAAACCAAGTTTGATATATATCTATTCAAGTTTTAATTTTTGTAGTATTGCAATGTTAATTGTGATTCAATTTTAAGAATTTAACATTGAAAAGGAAGCAAGTGGTGAAAAACTCAAATTGTTGAGGAGTTTGATCCAAGAAGATAAAAACACTACATAATTGGGTACTCTCTCCATTCAAATCTTCATTTTTTAGGTATGTCAAGTCTTTACATGCATGTTCTTTACATTTTCCTTATTTCGGATTGAATTACTTTATCATGCTTTATCATACATGTTTAAAATAGACACATTCCCAATCAAGAAAGCAACCTACAATCCCACATGATGCCATGTATATTTTCTACACTTGGGCTCTTTAATAATTATGTGTAATAAACAAACCTTAGTTCATACCATGATGTCAAACTATACAAGAATAAATCCTTACAACATAAAAAAAATACAATCCCACTATTATCATGTATTCAATTCTTAGGAACTAATATTGGTCTCTTTATCATGCTGCAGACAAATTCTCTGTCATGCCGAGGAAACGATCAAGAATTAAACCAACACAGGAAGAGATAGAAGCTAAGAATGCAAAGAAAGCAATGGCTATGAGGGAACTTCGTGAGAAGAGGAAATTGGACACAATAAATGAAGACATACCAATTGAAGAGGAACCACAACCATCACAAAGAGATATGGTATTGGCGGCACAAAGAGAACGAATGCAAAAACTTCGTGGTACGAGAGATTTGAATACCATAGTTGGGATGATCATGCTAAGAAAGAAAATGTGCCTTCAGCAAGGTCACATCAAGTCCAACATGTCAATACTCTTCATCACTAACGTCATGTTGAAATTTCAAGGTATCTATCCATTCAAGTTCTCTGAGGAATATCTTGCAAGTGTACTTCATCAATGATAGACATTCATCCATCCGAGTTTCAAGATCTCTCAATCTTCAAAGTTTCAAAGTCCACAACTCCAAGAGGGTCACTCCAAGGGTCATCATGAAGGATCACTTCATCTTCATCTTATCATAAAGCAAGGCTTCATCTAGTCCTAGAGAGATCTCTACTTCATGTCATCATCATCTACTCTTACATGAAGATAACAACATCACATCTCTCTTATTATTCAAAGTAGATTAGAAGGCGGAACATCATGGAGTTAGGCACTTATAGGTATCCAAACTTCTCTTTTGGGCACCCTTAATATGAAGGACAATCCATTTTGGTGCCCTCTTTGGAGAAGTCCATACACTTTGGCATGGAAATAATTTCAAATCTGGCATCCAATTCTGGCATCCAGAAATCAAATCTAAGTAAGGCGCTCTTTCCATTTGGAACTATGACATTCATCCATGCAACAAGCAAGGTGATGCTCCCTTGTGATATTGTGAGGTGTTGACATTCAGTTGACATCATTGAGTTTGATTGAGTTGATCAAGTGTAGACGCCATTGTAAACATCAAGGCTTCAAGGCCTTTCTTTTGTATCTCCATTGAATAAGTTGTAACTTCATGCTATTGAAAGCATTATCCATGTAATAAGACATTGCAAGTTGATTGAGTCAAATAACTAGACAAGTACCCAACTCTGAGGTTGATTCATTCAAATAGTTATCTTTGATGTATATCTTTGTGTTGTTGAAGTAGTTGATGAATTGATAGCAAGTAAATTTGTTTAAGTATGGAAAATTTTTTGTAGAACTAGTTGGGTATCTTACACCATGCCTATCCATCAAACATCACAATGCAATCAAAATCCTAACAACATGCCCATGATCCAAGATCAAGTGCAATCATGCAAAGATATTATCAATCACAAGCCTATTAAGAATGAACTAGAGTCTTCTAGTACCATACTTTTCCATCAAACACCATCATGTAATCCATGGCCTATCAAGCCTATCAAAGAAAATACAAACATCCTATGTAATACAATCAGACTTTAAATATTTGAAGTAGCCATCTACAAATATCCATTCAAAAGTGGATTTATAATGCAAGTATGGATGCCATCAATAAAAAAGATTTGTATTAACCAAATATCCATATAGGCATACATCAATATCTATCGATATAAGTATAACATATATACAAAATAGCCATATAGGCTTACAAGAATGCCATATAGACATACAATGTCAACTATGTACAATACAAAATATATGTCCACAAATGCCATATAGGCATACAACAGAGGAACACAATAAAAAGTCATTCCCCTCTGGCTGGTGAAGAGAATAAATCACGAGCAGCCTTTGATCTTCTAGGGGATGGAGACATGCATGTGGGTGGTCTACTACAAACCCGAGGGCTACTCCTCCTATTTAGTTCTTCCTGCACCTTTACCTATTACAAAAAAAAGTATAGACATTAATATATAGAATTACATGTTATAAAAAAATGAAACATTTAACAAAATAATCACTTACCGCTAACATATAATCTATCTCCTCACTTGCCTCAGTAGCAGGAATAGGCCCTGGTGATGTCATGTCCTATAGAAACCATCCAGATAGAAATTAAACTTCAAATCAATAATCTTTGATTTTTCAAAAATAGACAACTATAACAATGAATGTAAATTAAAATTTACTAATCTGTCTTATACCCCTGTCAATGCCATAGAGCTATGAATCGTAGAGGCCACACCCTGCTCCATTGCCCTATGAACATGGGGAGGTGTATCCGCAACCTGCATCATCTGGAAATAAAACAACATTATTCAATTACGAAAACTATAATAGTGATGCAAATCATGGCTCCTAACATACACACACGTTCATCTAAACATGGAAGTACACACAATAAAACACACAAATCACATACAAAAATTTAGTAAGTACAATTCATTCATTAAACTATTTATTTTATTACCTTCGTAAAGCTTTGAAGTCCACCACCGCTAGCAGGTGTTGCCATGAAATCTACAGTGTTAACCTATTCAACATCCAAAATTAGAAATTAGAATACCATTCATATAATGATGCTATTCACATGTAATATTTATAATTGTTTACTAGTTACATACCTCAACAGTAGATGATCTAGTGAAAAATGTAGGTGGAGAACCACTGAAAACTGCATCGACGCTATGACCCTAAAATTTCATTAAAATCATCAATTTAAATTAGTTACTCTTGTATTTCAAAAATAAAATTTAATAAATTAAATTCAATAAACTTGCTAATATTTACCTGAGTATCAAGGCCAAAAGTCTCAATCAGGAGGGTATCTGTCATCACCATCTGCTCAGCTGCAGATGTAGCCTGTGCACCTGCGTCCCGACTATCCATGGGGTCATAACCATAGGCTGACCTGCAAGCCTAGCAAGTATGCGGTGGGACCCTACTCCTCGCACTATCTCCCAACCCACTCTATGATGCTCTGTGTCAAGGCACTAATCGACCTCAGTGTATCGACCTCAACACTCTCCTTCACAATGGAAGGGATAGAAACATGCTTGTGGGCTGGTTTGCTGATTACTCGTCTCACTACCCATTGTGGGTCAAGACGTGCCCCTGGTCTATCCTGTGCTGAGCCCCCACCTCTACCCTGGAAGTCCCGCATATCAAAATAGTTTGGCACTTTATTGAGGACAAACTCGCAGTAGAGTTTCCTCAAAAAGTATTGCGGGACCTCATTATTATTGCATGGAGGATGGTCAAAAACCATCCACCACCTCTGCCTGAAATTGTCCCTTATCGCTTGGTTGTTGCACCAATGGATAGGGAACCTCTTGCATGTAAGGGGTGGAGGTTGATTTGTTTGTGGGTTTGTGAAAATTGAACACAAGTCTAATTTTGTAATTTATAATTTTTTGACATCTTGGTATGACAATTTATCTACATAGTAATCTCTAAACTCTCTCTTTTTATCGGTCCAACTAGTTATTTGCTTGCTAATTGAATTTACATTTGATAACATAGACTCAAGAGATTCGGCAAGCGTGGACCTATGCAAGGTTGAAGTGGAAGGATCTTTCAACCTTACAATTATATCTTCAATTTGTTTTTTGTTGTTTTCAATTTTCCCTATTATATTATCTTGTGTTCCAGGGGCATGTCGAGGAATGAATGGAGGAGGTTGTTGTTCTGCAAGTATTTCCTCCTCAGGATTTTGTGGATTTTCAGGAGGAGGAGGAGGAGGAGGAGGTGCATTAACATTTCCTACAATTAACGAAATATACATCAAAAATCAACAAAAACCTACCTATTTAGGAAGAAATTCAAACAAAAAAACAAAGATAACTCACCCCTTTAGCGTGCTCGACGTCGCAGCAGCATTTTGACGATGAATCGACAAGCTTTTTGTGTTGATTGGCATTTTGTAGAATGCGAGCACGTTTTTGAGGGTTTTGAAGCCGTGAG
The DNA here is from genome assembly GCA_027924645.1 of Cunninghamia lanceolata. Lineage (NCBI taxonomy): Eukaryota > Viridiplantae > Streptophyta > Pinopsida > Cupressales > Cupressaceae > Cunninghamia > Cunninghamia lanceolata. The sequence continues at coordinate 1,123,944 of BSBN01000181.1, forward strand.
CAGAGGAGAAAATAAGAAAGAAATGAAATGAAATGACATTTTTTTTAACTTATAGAAGGTTATAACGCGCTCGCGTTATGGCTCGGTAATGATGAGCTTGAGGCTTGTCATTACCAAGCCATAACGTGAGCGCGTTATAACGTGCTCGCGTTATGACTTAATTTTTTTTGAAAATTTTTTGGCCACTTTTTGGCCCCCCATCTTCTTGCACTTACCATATGATTATTTGTAAACGTATTTAAGATATGCTTTCAAAGATTGAAGAACCCTAACCCTAGGTCTCATTAAACTAAAATAAATAATTCACATTGCCATTATTTTTCTTTGTGGTTTTCAATGGATACTAAGTGGCAGCTATTAAAAAGTAGACATATAAAATTAATTACACAGTTATGTAGTGGCATTAAGGGGATGACTGTGACTGTACATAAAAATAAAATAGAGGCCACATTATTTTTATATGTCCACTCTTTAATAGTTAAACAATCGTGAACTACTAGCATAGATATCTTAAATACATCTATCTAAAAGATGTGGAGAAATATCAGTCTAGAGGCACCTATCTCAATAAAAAATTCAATATTTTGGAGAGAGCTCCACACAAAATTTTGATGTTTACTTTTAACCAAGGACTTCTAAAATATCTTAAAACTAGATATCTTAAACCTATTACACATATCTTAAATACATCTCTCTAAAAGACGCACGAGGTGCCATTTACTTTTAAATAGATGTATTTAAGATATGTATGCTAGGTTTAAGATATCTATCTAGTTTTAAGATATTTTAGAAGTCATTTGTTAAAAATAAACATCAAAATTTTGTGTGGACCTCTCCCCAAAATATTGAAATTGTTATTGAAAATAGATAGGCGTCTTCTACATAGATGTATTTAAGATATTCTTTTAAAGATTGAAGAAACCTAACCCTAGCTCTCATTAAACTAAAGTAATAATTCACCTTGTCATTTTTTTTCTTTGTGGTTTTTAATGGATAACTCCTCCGTATAATTATTTTTAGATGTATTTAAGATATGCTTTTAAAGATTGAAGAACCCTAACCCTAGCTCTCATTAAACTTAAGTAAATAATTCACCTTGCCATTATTTTTCTTTGTGGTTTTCAATGGATGCTAAGTGGCAGCTATTAAAAAGTAGACATATAAAATTAATTACACAGTTATGTAGTGGCATTAATTGGATGACTGTGATTGTGTACATAAAAATAAAATAGAGGCCACATTATTTTTACATGTCCGCTCTTTAATAGTTAAACAATTATTAACTACTAGCATATATATCTTAAATACATCTATCTAAAAGAGGCGGAGAAATATTAGTCTAGAGGCACCTATCTCAATAACAATTTCAATATTTTGGAGAGAGCTCCACACAAAATTTTGATGTTTACTTTTAACCAACAACTTCTAAAATATCTTAAAACTAGATATCTTAAACCTAGCACACATATCTTAAATACATCTATCTAAAAGACAGCTGAGGTGCCATTTGCTTTTAAATAGATGTATTTTAGATATGTATGCTAGGTTTAAGATATCTATCTAGTTTTAAGACATTTTAGAAGTTATTTGTTAAAAATAAACATCAAAATTTTGTGTGGAGCTCTCTCCAAGATATTGAAATTGTTATTGAGAATAGATAGGCATATTCTACATAGATGTATTTAAGATATGCATTTAAAGATTGAAGAACCCTAACCCTACCTCTCATTAAACTAAAGTAAATAATTCACCTTGTCATTATTTTTCTTTGTGGTTTTCAATGGATAACTCCTCCGTATAATTACTTTTAGATGTATTTAAGATATGCTTTTAAAGATTGAAAAACCCTAACCCTAGCTCTCATTAAACTAAAGTAAATAATTCACCTTGCCATTATTTTTCTTTGTGGTTTTCAATGGATACTAAGTGGCAGCTATTAAAAAGTAGACATATAAAATTAATTACATAGTTATGTAGTGGCATTAAGGGGATGACTGTGACTGTGTACATAAAAATAAAATAGAGGCCACATTATTTTTATATGTCCACTCTTTAATAGTTAAACAATCATTAACTACTAGCATAGATATCTTAAATACATCTATCTAAAAGAGGCGGAGAAATATTAGTCTAGAGGCACCTATCTCAATAACAATTTCAATATTTTGGAGAGAGCTCCACACAAAATTTTGATCTTTACTTTTAACCAACGACTTCTAAAATATCTTAAAACTAGATATCTTAAACCTAGCACACATATCTTAAATACATCTATCTAAAAATAAACATGCTAGGTTTAAGATATCTATCTAGTTTAAGATATTTTAGAAGTCATTTGTTAAAAATAAACATCAAAATTTTGTGTGGAGCTCTCTCCAAAATATTAAAATTGTTATTGAGAATAGATAGGTGTCTTCTACATAGATGTATTTAAGATATGTTTTTTAAGATTGAAGAAACCTAACCCTAGCTCTCATTAAACTAAAGTAAATAATTCACCTTGCCATTATTTTTCTTTGTGGTTTTCAATGGATAAATCCTCCGTATAATTATTTTTAGATGTATTTAAGATACGCTTTAAAATATTGAAGAACCCTAACCCTAGCTCTCATTAAACTAAAGTAAATAATTCACCTTGCCATTATTTTTCTTTGTGGTTTTCAATGGATACTAAGTGGCAGCTATTAAAAAGTAGACGTATAAAATTAATTACACAGTTATGTAGTGGCATTAAGGGGATGACTGTAACTGTGCACATAAAAATAAAATAGAGGCCACATTATTTTTATATGTCCACTGCCCGAGGCACCATTTACTTTTAAATAGATGTATTTAAGATATGTATGCTAGGTTTAAGATATTTATCTAGTTTTAAGATATTTTAGAAGTCATTTGTTAAAAATAAACATCAAAATTTTGTGTGGAGCTCTCTCCAAAATATTGAAATTGTTATTGAGAATAGATAGGCGTCTTCTACATAGATGTATTTAAGATATGCTTTTAAAGATCGAAGAACCCTAACCCTAGCTCTCATTAAACTAAAGTAAATAATTCACCTTGCTATTATTTTTCTTTGTGGTTTTCAATGGATAACTCCTCCATATAATTATTTTTAGATTTATTTAAGATATGCTTTTAAAGATTGAAGAACCCTAACCCTAGCTCTCATTAAACTAAAGCAAATAATTCACCTTGCCATTATTTTTCTTTGTGGTTTTCAATGGATAACTCCTCTCCCTGTAATTATTTTTATATGTCCTCTCTTGAGTAGTTAAACAATTAGCATAGATATCTTAAATACATAACAATTTCAATATTTTGGAGAGAGCTCCACATAAAGCATAAACATAGATATCTTAAATAAAATAGTTGTAATGTAAAATAAAATAACTTCAAATTGATCTATGCTAGGTTTAAGATATCTTAGAAGTCATTGGTTAAAAGTAAAATCTGAAATTTTATATGGAACTCTCTCCAAAATATTGAAATTGTTATTGAGAATAGATAGTCTCAAGACTAATATCTTTGGGGTCTTTTAGATAAATGTATTTAAGATATGCTTTTAAAGATTAAAGAACCCTAACCCTAACTCTCATTAAACTAAAGTAAATAACCATTGAATAATTCCTCTCGATGTAATTATTTTTATATATCCACTCTATAATAGTTTTTGTTAACACACTCAAACTATAAACAATCATTAACTACAAGAATTACAACCATTAACTGTTTTAAGTCTTTTGTCCTCCTACTATCATCAAGTTGATTTGCCATAAATAAAAATATATACAAATATACATCTACAAACTTCTGAAAAAATGCCTTAAACCTACTTCTTAGAGTATAGATTCCAAAACAGCTGAATAATAACTAAACAATTGCATTTGTCAATCTCTTTTGAGCGTACAATAGCAATACAATTCAATTCTAAATAAGCGCCGGTACAAAAAGCAATTCCAATGATAACATAAGAAATGAAAAAAAACTTCACTTCTGGTTCAAGATAACGATATACCCGTCCATTTATTTTCTGCAATAACGATCAAGATATTATATTATGTGAAGATGGCTCTTTAATTTGTTGAAAATGGAAGCACAACTCTCATTTAGCTGAATACATCCGGTTATCAACAATTAATAAACTTAAAACATATCAGATTTCCACAGTTCATAATATTATGCAAACGAGTTTCTAGATTCAATTGTGTAAGATTTTTGTTGTCAACTTTTTTAATCACATTCTGTGATTCATCATCAGGATGGAGAGAGCTGTAGGGAAAAATCCAGATGATAATGAATCACAGAATATGATTGGAAACGTTGATAACAAAAATCTTACACAGTTAAATCTATAAACTCTTTGCATAATTAATAAACTTCCCTATGAATTAGAGGGCCCGTCTATACCGCTGAACAGAAATCTGTAGAGGCCATTGTTTTCAACAAACTGGAAGAATTGGATGGCCGCCTCCAACGGCTCCCCTAAACGCCGAAGAAAATGCTTCAAATCTTCACATTCATCAGCCAGTTTTGATTCCACCCTTGAAATCTTTTCCAACAATATTTCTCGAAATTGTTGAGCACCTTGGAGCCTTCTCTTTAATTCTTCTTCTGACTGTGCCGGAAATTCTTGAGAATTAGTGTTCCTTGTTTGGATGGATCTGATATGAGCTTCCTGCTCTGAAATTTCACGCTCAATGTTTAACAGCATTTTTTCAAAATCTTCGATGGCGTTGAGGGCACTAGAAATCGATCTGGAAAATCTATCGACTTCATTCTCCATTGATGATATAACTCCATGCTCCATTGTAGTGACAGGAGATGCAAATGAATAGTAATATGTTCTCTGTTTCAACAGAGATCAAGTAGGGCTAGTGCGATGTCGAAGGCTGAATCAGACAATTGCAGGTCCTGTAACGTTTTTGTTTTCTGATTTCCTATAATTGTCAATAGGAGCTGATGATTATATATACAGAGGACACCACTCATTAGAGTTAGATGTAAGCTTCAGCGCTTTTCAATTCTATAAGGGCCGAGTTTATATGTTATATTTGTGGGGTGGTTGTGTTCAATATATGGGTTGTTTATTTTCGCCCACTGTAAACAGCCTACAGGTTGTGTGCAGACTGTTTTTTCATTTTTTCGATCTACATTGGACAAGATCAATCGACCCTTCTCTACATGTCAACTGTTGTGATTTTTACAACGTGCCCACTGGTTAAGGTTTACCGTTTATTTTAGGGTTGGATGTTACTTAAAATATAAGTTGAATGTCACAATTGAGATCTGTTATTGAACACATCAATTAATTACTAATAATTATAAACCTTTTTTGAATTGATTAATTAATTAATGTCAGCAACAAGGGTTGAGCGTAATGGTATGAGCGTGTTAACAAAAAAACTCTTACCTTTTACCTTAAATTTGGTAGTCATTTGTATGTCAAAATATTAATATTTAATAATAAATCATCAAAATTTTATAGCCATTTATATGTTATTGAACACATCAATCAATTACTAAGTAATAATTATAAATGGTTTTTTTAATTAATTAATTAATTAATGTGGGCAGCAAGGGGTGGTAGGGGGTGGAGTGTAATAGTGGGAACATGTTAACAAAAAAACTCTTACCTTTTAGGTTAAATTTGATAGCCATTTATATGTCAAAATATTAATATTTAATAATAAATCATTCTTCCCTTTTCAAAGTGCACCACTAAATTCAAAAAATAAAGTTCAAGATTTTTCTTTAGAAAAACATATATATTAAATGAAAGGAAAGGATGTGTAATTGTTTTGGGAAGTGTTAGAAATAATTTTGGTTTCACTCTTAATTAATTTATAAAAAAATATTAATGTTGAGAGGCATTTTATAATGATAGCAAGGGATGGAATAATAATCAATAAAATGTTTAAGTTTAAAGGCTAATCAATTTTTTTAAAAGTTTATAGTGAAGATAAAATATATTTTTATTTGTTAATTTGAGATATTTTTTAATTTTTTAAGTGTAGTTTAAATTTTGATGCACACAAAGTTGAATGAAGATATATTCTTAAATAATTAAATAATTAACTATAAACACACAAATAAAGCTTCAAATTGACATCTCTTGGCATTTTTTAGATAGATGTATTTAAGATATCTATATTAGTTATGCAACTAGTGGATTGTAATGTTGTAAGTGTCTTAACTATTTACATGTCAAATTATTAATATTTAATGATAAACAAATATTTAATAATAAACATAGCCTTATTATAGTAAAATTAATTGGTAAGGGGAACAAAATGTAGCTCTTAAGTAAATAATGTTACATGAAATAATTCTTAAGTAAATATTAAACTAAATAGTCTTTATGTTTTTTAATCTATCTACTTATCTATTTATCTGCATCTATTTAATAGTTTAGGTAGATATTAAAAATGATATTCATATAGAAAAAAACAAAATAACCCATGAAGTAAAGCAATTTTTTTTCATTTATCTTTTTAAAGTTTTCCTTCTTATTGCCCTATAATTAAAGGAATTTAAATTATGAAGTAAAGTAAATTGTTTTTTCATTTATCTTTTTAAAGCTTTCTTTATGTTGATCTAAGCTAATAATTAGAGGAATTCCAACCATTATACAAATTTCAATATGAAGTAAAAGTAAAGATATATATTTTCCTTTATCTTTTTAAAAATTTCCTTTTATTAATCTAAGCTAATTAAAGGAATGCCCACAATTATACAAATTTGAACTAATTAATTCATAATAATTTCAAATGTTGACATAATATATAATAATGTCTATATTTTAAACTATCATAGATATCTTAAATACATCTAACCAAAAAATGTCAAGATATATTAGTATAGGCACCTCAAGATTGATATCTCTTAACTTTTAGATAGATGTATTTAAGATATCTATAGTAATGCCAATTGAAGGACTCTTTCCTATGGTCTTGCTCCATTTTTCCTTGGTAGTTGCATGTGTTTATCACACACTCAAAAAGGCCTTATCTCAGGGTGTATGTGTGGAGTGCTAGAGGTGCATAGTTTCAAACTCCCCTAAGGGATGGACACCAAGGCTAGAGAATTATTCAAAACAATTATATTTATATGCCTTCACTCCCCAAATGTTGTGCCTTGCCCTCGTCACTGCTCTCCCAGAGCTCTCAATCCCCTTTGAAACTCTTCCTTCCCCAATGGAATGATGTGATTCCTACCCTCAGTAATTGTGTTATGGGTGGCGATTATATTTTTGCTTCTCTCTTGTTTTGGCTTGCCTTTGTGTATTTGGCCATTGTTCTCTATTTTGTCTTGGTTGGCCACTTTGTAATCAACTTTCTTTTGGTACTATGTGTAGACACCTAAAATTGACCTATTTATCATTAGCATCAAATATTGCATTAGTTATCATCTACATTTGTCTAACACACTTGAGCAATGTCCCTATCACTTATTTCTTCTATTAATTAAATAAATTTAATTTTATTTAATTAATTCATTATCTATTTCTTCTATTTTCTCTAAGCTATAATTAAATAATCTTTAATTATTTAATTATCTTCTTTCTATCTATCTTAATTAAATAAATCTGATTTATTTAATTAAAAAATGCCTTCATAAGCCCACTTTCCAATTAATTAAATAAATTTTATTTATTTAATTAATTTCTCTTATCATTTATCTCAATGAGCTGACATGTGTGTCTCTTTCATTTAAAAAGATAAGTGGTACTACAACTTTCATTTAATATCTTTCACATCTACTTTTTATGTACACAGTCACACATAAGCCTTAACTTCTCTCCACTTGTCATCTACACATTCACCTATGATTATCCTTTTAATCTTAGCCATTCACATAGCCACCAAATCTCTACAGTTGATTGATTCTGGTTGAGTTCTATATAAACACTCTCTCATTCCATACTATATCATATCTAGCATTCATATAGCGTCTACATTATCATCTTGAGCATATTGAGCATTTGAGCATCCATCTGTCAAATTAGCATTTTATCATTATCATCCATCATGGCAACTTTGATCTTCATAATTGTTCATATATTGAAGAAGTAATCCACATCATAAACAAGGAATCATACAATCTAGGTGATATTATTTTTGAATTGCATGCTTTTGATTTCATTTGGATTAGATTCTTTGATGATGGTAGGGTTAGGTTTTCATGGCTATGCTTGATCATAGTAACCTGATTTTTAGCTATCACATTTTAGCACACCTGGTGGGACCCACGTCCTTGTCTAACTTTGCTATTTGAAGTTTTTTTGTGAAGATCATATTTTCTGAGTGCTTACGGCAAGTTCTAGTCACTTTTGAGTAAAAACCAATCGCTGTCTACACAAAAACATCATTTTTGAGCTGAAACATGCTGCTTTTAGCCTTCCTGGGATCGCTTCCGAGCAAACAGTAGTCACTCAGTGTCTTTTGTGCATTGCTTACAAGCTAACAGTGGTCACTTATTATCTTTTGTGTATCATTTTTAATCTAACAGTGATCACTTTTAGCTATTTGGATCACTTTCTACAAAACTAGGGTTTTTGTTATGTTCTATTTTTCTTGTAGATCTGATTTGCTTATGACCCGTAATCAGTCGCCTGTTGCTTTTTCGCATCACTTATGAGCTTTATCATTTCGCATCTAGAATTTCTAGCATCGCTTATGATTTATAAGATTTCACCTATGACATAATACAAATCACTCCTGATCAACAATTGATCACCTCTGGTAACTGTGTCACTTTCAATCTATATCATTTGTAGTTTAGTTTTCTTGGTTACTAATTGGGTATATGTGTAGCATCTTATCGATTGTCTAAGAAAAGGAGGTTATCAAACTACTAACATATCTTATGTAGCTTCAATCGGTCCAAGACTTGTGGTTTTCCACTAATTTAGGAACATTTGGGCTTGGTGCTTAAAAAGAATCATTGCTTGCTTCGTGCTTGATTTATCTTTCTTGATTGCTTGCATGTGATTGATTGTAACCCAAATTTAATAGTAAAAGTATCCTCTCCCCTTGCCTATCAAATGGATCTTGGGTGTATGAGAACTTGTTATTATCTTTAGAGGGCTTTCCTTCCTGGTGTGAGAAGGGATATGACCCAAATGGTAATGGGCTAAAGCCAAGTCCTTCTAAACTGCTATATAAGAAAATTGTTTGTGTCAAAAGCCACAAACAATTGGTGTTGTGTTATACCGACAACCAACCTCCCTTAAAACCCTCCAAGGCGTAACCCTTGAAGGCTGGGAGACTCCATAATAGAGAGTAGCACTGCCACATGTATAGCCACTCGAATAGATGCCCTCATTAGCAACCTTGTGTAGTAGCCAAAAACCTTCTATTTGTTAACACAAAAGGTGGGACCTTTGAAGCTACCCTGATTCACGTGGTTCTTAGAAGAGATAGCAGGGACAATCCTAAGGTTTGGTCTGGGGACAAGCCTTGGGAAACCTGGATCTTGGTATGTGTGAGAAGTGTGTGCCGTTGAGGGGAGCCGGTGCTACCAAGATTCTAAAGCTATCTGCTTTGAATAAACATGACCAGGGGACTCAACAAATATAGTCCTTTCCTAGCCTAGGTTGTACAAGTTTGTGATTGTTGTGAGTGTGAGTGATTGAAATTACTATTTTCTTGTCAAAAAACACAAATTAGACATATTTCATGACATACATAATCACCTTTGAGATTTAACTACCTGGATATAGATAAATTAGATCATTTTAAACTAATAGTCAGTCACCTTTTACATAAACTAAATCACCTTTGAACAACATTTGCTCACCTACAGTCTAAACTGCATCGCCTTTGATCAATAGTAAATTGCTTTTGAGTCAATACTGATTAGCTATAGTAAATTGGCTCACCTCTAGTTAATATTGTAGCCTATTACCTGAACCAAAAACTAGATCACTTTTAAGCTATTATTAGTCACTTTTGGCCTTTTCTGAATCGCATCTAAGCTATTATCTATCGCCTGTGGTTAATTACCAACAAATCTTACTGACTTAGTTAAACCAGCTACATTTCCAGCTTTCTTAGCCTCAGTGTTAGCTTTTAGACCTGTCTCTGATCATTTGTAGATACCTGGACTTTGTCTCCTACTTTGAGCTTATCAACCAATTGGACTTGGTGAACGTTTCATCTATTTGAGATCCCAAACCAGCAAACCAAACATCAATCAATCAACCCAATCAATTAGCAAAACAACATCTTTTAGCTTTAGCCTTAGTGACATCAGCAAAACAACAGCCTTAGCAAACAACTTTTCCCTTGAGTGTGTGAGTTATTCTCTAGGGAAGTTCAACCAACAACTAGCAACCAAGAAACCCAACAATAACAAAGCAAACAACAAACTAGCACAACAACCAGCAATCAAACAATCAGCAAACCATCATCTTTTTGGGTCTCAAAACCTTGACAAGCTAAAGTTCAATTTTTAACATCAACCATCATGCCTCAAACTAGGAGTCAATATAGAGCTGAAATGGAAGCAAAACTTTGAGTTGAGATGGAAGCCAAGATGCAACAATCATGATCAACACCTCTTAGAGATGCAACTCAATTTACAACTGGCATGCCTCCTCACATGTTTGTGCCCCATGGGTACACCATTGGAGAGTCATCTCATCAAGTGCAATTACACCCTTTCATAGTGACTTATGAAGAACATTCCCAAGAGGATTTATCTGACTATCAAGACACACATGTATGGGACCAAGTTGAGAAGCTTGTTTTATTAGATCCTAAACGTTACGTCTTACAACTTGCCTGAATGAGAGCTAAACTACCAAGAGACTTTGACATATCCGATCTAAGGACTCCCACTATTGTTGCAAATGGACCATCCACTATAGCCACACCAACCCATACCATATTACAAACTCCATCTTCCAACCCATCTCTTTCATTGCCTATTGTTACTTCATTCGACCCACCATGCTCGGAGTACACTTTAAAACCTTTGATAACCCCAACCAATGCACTCCCTTTCCTTTCGTAAAATCTAAACATGCCACCTTTCCATGTGTCACAAGATACTACTTCTCCTACCATGACTGTATCTGTGCCTCAAGCAACACAAGCTATCCATGTTGCCCAAGTGCAAAATCCTTAAACGTCACAAGCTATTCCCATATCCCATACTCCGTAAGCTTCCCAAGCTCTCCAAACAACACAAATTGTCCAAGCTTCACAACCATTCCAATCTGTTACTCCAATTGCATCACATGTATCCCATATTCCTACCATGGCTAATATGATCTCCACTATCTCCACGGATCCATCTAACGCATCATACAATCCTAATCTTAGACTCATTGACATGAGTGACCCGCCTATTTTTTCACAAGTAAATCCTAATGCTATGGTCTCTTATGTTGATTAGTTTACACCGATTCCACCATCTTCTTATAATCCTTCACAAACCATCAATTTGTCTTAATCTACCCAAAGATTACCCATTGTCACCCAACATATGACATATACCAATCCCCATGTTGTCCAAAATACAAACCCAAATGTCCATCCTTCTTCCGCATCCACCAATCCTTCCATCACTTACCATATCACAAATCCAACTCCAAATTCACAACTATTGACCAACGCCAATCCATTTTCCACTTCCCATGTGATGCAAAACCTTGGTGCTAATTCATCGCAATATACCCAACCACCGCTTGTGTCTCAAGGACAACAATCCTTAAACACATATGTGTCGCATACCAATCCTTTGACATACATTGTGAGTATGCAACCTCAACAAATAGTCATGGCTTCATATATCCCACAAAAGCAACCTCAATATACATCATACTACACTTCACCTCCCAACCAACCACCCCCTTTGTAACAACAACAATTATCTCGAGCGGATGTTCAACAAATGATTAACCAAGTGGTAGGACAAAACAAGAAGACGTTTACCTTAGAAAACATATGCACTTATCCGTTTGACAAGTCACTTCATATGACACCTTTTTTACCACACTTTGAAATTTCATAGTTTGACAAATACAAAGGAAAAGTAAATCTGGAAGACCATCTTAGAGCATTCTTTGTCACATGTCTCAATGTTGCTCAAGATGATACATATCTTCTAAGACTATTTCCTTGAAGCTTAGCAGGAGAAGCTCTTGAATGGTTCTCTCATTTACCTCTAGGCATTAAGTCTTTTACGGAGTTAGCAAACAAATATCGATCACACTTTGCTTTTAACATTGAACATGAAATGAACATGAACGACCTTGTCAACAATAAACAATGCAATGGTGAAGCCTTCTCTTCATTTACTCAATGATGGCGTAACATGGATAGCAAACTATCATGGGAAATACCTAAAAAATAACAGCTCGATATCTTTGTTCAAAATCTTCATCTCGAGCTATCATTCCAACTACAATTACAAAGTGCTAGCACCTTTGATGAACTTGTTTCCAAAGGAACCATCATTGAATGCACTTTAATCACTAAAGGCACTATAGAGATTTTTTGCGATAATAAAGACTATCCTCAAAATTCCAACGATAAGTCTCGCTTTTGGAACAAGAACAAGAATGTTGTCAGTGACAGTGTTGTAGATGCAAAGAACATACAAACAATGAAAACTCCTATCAACATTCAAGCTGCCTCTACAACAACTCAACCTTTTCAACGAACTCAACAATGACAAACTTCAAATCCCAACTGATAGTTTACACCATTAGCAGAACCTATGGAAGTTGTCTTTCGAAATCCTCTCTAAGCGGGCGATATCATGTTATCGGATGCACCTCCCAACGGTGAACCGCTCTTCAAAGCTCTTTGGTACAAAGAAAATGAGTATTGTGATTACCATAGAATCAAGGGACACAAAACAAATGGTTGTATGCACTTAAAGCATGTTATTCAAGATTGCATCAATCAAGGTTTAATTAACATCACACCTCCAAGATCGCAACCTACACAGCAACTGACATTGAACTATGATCTAGATAATTTCAAGAATCCACTTCGATCTCATGACAAACTGAGTAACCCCCATGCTGGGAATGCTATTCAGTATACCTATGAATCATCCACTATTGGCTGCATTGACCATGCTCACATTTCTACCATTACCATCCAAGGCAAAGCACCTGACTGCGCTGTAACTACTTGAAGAGGTTGTGTTACTATTCAAGGAGCACCTGTCCATCCTCCTCATCCATCCTCTAGCTATAATATCCTTGACCACCTTGGCAAAACACCTACACATATTTCCATTCTTGAGTTGCTTCACATATCCCCTGCCCATAAAGCTATCCTTGACAAAACTTTACAAGAATCTTCGGTGCCTAACGATATCGATACCACACAATTCCAATCTATGATCGCTAGCATTGCAGCCCCTTGTCATCTAACCTTTTCTGACAAAGATCTTCAGTCTTCCATTCATCCTTCACACAACGAAGCCCTCCACATAGAAGTGTTTGTCAAACAACGCTATATCAAACAAATCTTAGTAGATGGTGGAGCTGGTCTTAATATATGTTCCATGAAATTAATAAAATAATTGGGATATTCTGAGAAAGATTTTGACACTTCCAAGGTCATTACTATCAGAGCATATGATGATGCCGAAAGAGATACTGAAGGGATTATTCACTTGCCTATTCGAGTTGGACTGGTCACTACTGACACCCGTTGTCAAGTCCTTGATATTGAGCTTCCTTATAACATCATCCTTGGTTGTCCATGGATCCATACCCTCAAAGTAGTCCCTTCTACATACCATCAATGTCTTAAATTTCCACATAACAGTGTTGAGATTACTATCCATGTTGATCCCAATCCATTTGAATTTTGTCATGCTTTTCAAGCTAAATACCAAAGTTCTAACCGTATTCCTATCAACACCGAAGCATATCCATCTTCATCTTATGTGGACCCATCTACCCTACTCAAGACATCATCTAGCCAAGCCACTCCAAACCTCCGCATCAAGTACACTGAACATGGTCCGGGTGAGTACATATTGTAAGAATCTTCGTACACATCCATTTCTTCTATAGAAGATGAATCTTCTTTGGTAGGAGAGACTTCTAACTCTAATACCATCGACGATTCCTCCTTTCATATCACCAACCTTTTTCCAGGATCCTCCATCTTCATGATTTCTGCAACCCTTTCATCTCCATCTCATGTTGAACTCAAGTCTAGTCCTCAAAACACTCCTTGTTCCAGTGTCAAACGCCGGCCTCCCCAAGCTAAAGATATTGGTAATTCTTCCACCCATCCTAAGTCCACCATTTCCTATCAAAAACCCCATGCTAAACCCCACAAGCATGTCACAGTGGATCTTCCACCATCTAATTTACCTCTGCTTCTTCCAACTCCTAAACTTCCACCATCAACTTTACCTCCATATCTTCCATTTCCATCATCCTATAACTTGCAAAAGCATGTGACCGTCCATCTTCCACCATCCAATTTACCTCTACTACTTCTAACTCCAAATATCCCTCCATTTTCCTCACCTCCATTACTACCAATGCCTAATTGTCCCTTTATCCATAAGCACCATTACGTTCCTAATCATGACCAACAAATGCACATACCATCTAAGCATAAAGCTTCCACTCATCCCACCAACTCCTCTTCCATCAAACCCATGGGATTCAAAAATAAAAATTTGGATGCATCTACCTCTAAAGCTAAAACTCCTCTCAAAAATTCTAAAGATTCTCATGCCTTAGGGCACCAATGCAAAGAATCTCAGCCAAATACATCTAAAGAGCCATCTGAGCCCATAACTCTACAAGAGGAGTCCAAGACCAAAATGGTCTAGGTCCCTAAGAAAACAAGCAAACAAGCCGAATAAGCCATCCTCATCCTCCTTTTAAAAATCCCAATCATCCACTTCCATCCAAAAATCCCACAAGAAAAACAAAAATCATAAAAATACTAAGTCTATGTGGGTACCTAAATCACTCAATCACCCATCTCCCAAGCAAACATTGCCATTGCTTCCTACACCACCATCCAATCAAAAGCTTCAATGTTTATCATGGTGTGTGCAACCATTGGTCATGGTTCCCTTCCATTTTGCAACACTTCCACATACCTCGATCTCCCCACCTTTCATCCATTATCCTACATATCTCCCCAATCACTTCCCTATGGTCCATGCTTTTGCATAAGCCTTTCATCCTAAGTCCGATATAATCCACATCATAATCCAGTATTCCCCATCCATCTATCCTTGTGTGAACCTTTCATAATCCACTAGCTTTTTATCCACTATCCCCTATCCATCCATCCATCCATCCTTTCATAATCCATTTCATAATCCACTATCCACCTAATCCATCTCCTTCTCATGCAATTTCCTTTACCAACATCTATGAGCATACTTGACATGGTCCATGCGATGACATACATCTCTAACAGGACTACCAACACTCATCGACCTAAACTCTTGAGTCCTTCCTATCAATTACCATGGTGAAAACCTGGCAAACAAGTGCCATGTGTAATTGTGTCCCAATATATATATATATATATATATATATATATATATATATATATATATATATATATATATATATATATATATATAGTACAAGATAAATAATTCATCCTTTGGTGAAAACCTAGTAAATAGGCACCTTGGATAAGTACCATAGTGAAAACCTAGCAAATAGGTGCTATGTGTAATGACTAGCTCCCATCATCTGCTTCATTTGTTTAATCACAACTTTTCATAGCATATTTCACCTTCTATACTACATAATCCATAGCATAATCCACATTTCACCTTGTACAAATATAATAATCCATTTCTCCATAATAAAAGCCTTTTCATCTTTGCCTTTGTCAATGCTAGCTATCATACTTTGGACATTGTTGGGGTAACTATATCATTTGGTACCTTAGTATTTTGTCTGCATACACCATCCATTGCCATTTCTCCATAATAAAACCTCATCCCACACTGGGGGCACTTGTTAAAGTGTTATTTGGAAGTGGATATCTACAACTCTAGCTCATAACACAGCGACCACCCTAGCTCATAACACAACAAACTTCCAACGTTCAACTTTAAACACAACAAATCATCTAGCTTCAAACATGGCAAACATTTGGAACCAGGACCAACATCTTAGCAATCAATCCAAGCTCAAACAACATCAAAAGCATATCAAAAATCTCAAAAAAATCAAAACATCACAAAAACTCAAAGCGATAAAGTTGATCCCTTGTCATCAACCTTCAACACAATAAGCAATAACTACATCCCAGCTCTATCATTAAAGCCTTGATCTCGTGGATACAGGGTGTGTAGGCAATCTGAGATGCGAAGGAAGCACTTTGATTCAGGCAAAGACGATAGCCCTCCTTTTCATCATCCATCTTTCATCCTTCTAATCATCTTCCAATCTTTCATTTCCCTTTCTTCTATCTTTCATCACTTACATCATTAATAAACCAAGAGCTACATATTCATCATGTCTCATCATCATCGTAACTATGCTTTGATCCCATGGACAGGGTATGTAGGCAGTCTGGAATACGAAGGAAGTATCCAGTACACAAGCAGAGACAATCCACCCCATCTTCATCTTCTTTTATCTTCAATCTTCTTCTCTTTGACTAGCTCAAGCAAGAAGCAGACTATCCACATATTAGAGAAAGCTCAAGCACTTTAACCAATCAAGGATAAACCAGAAGTTATTTGTCTACATGCCTTAAGCCAACATTTGCTATAGCATTTTTATCAACATCTTTAGCCTTCAACAAGATACAACTTTCCTCTCAACAAGGCACCAGCTTAAATCCATTCAAGATCACCTAAATTTGGCAAGAGAACATGATGACAATATCTTTTGTTTTATCTTTTGTCCCTTTTCCATGCCTAATCAAGACTGCCTTGATCTATCATATCTTGGTATGTTACGATGAAGTACAGAATGGGGTACGGTCATATTGCTTTCGTATGCCATGTTTGTGGGATGATCTTATTATCATCCTATGTGTATTGGTATGTTTTACGTGTTGAAATTAGCATCTTACATATCAATATCTCTAGCATCTAAGAAGCTAAATAGTCTTTTATGCACTTGAGACTCTTCTATGTTAAGACTAACTCCATACATATAACCAGCAAGGTGTCACTATGTGTAGTGGCGATAAGCTCAAACCATAGCTTGTAGTGTCAAAGTCCATCTCAGAACACTAGCTGCTATTCATATCTTGTGTATGTTGGTTCAACATCTTGACCTCATATGTTTAGACAAGATTGTAGTATGTTAGTTTTGCATTGGATATCTCGACACCTTGGTCTTCTATACCCTGGTGCATAACATCCACATGCTATATCAAACATAAGGATTGCATTTCTCTACTTTTGAGAAATTACTTTCAAAGCTTCCAACCATATCATCTATCCATTCCATTATACGCCAATATAGTCTTCAACCAAGATCAATCTTTGCCTCCATCTATACCATCCCAATTTCTCCCTCCCAACCCCCATTTTCCTCGTGTCAGCTTTATTTCTAGCCTTTCATCTTATCGCGAGCCAACCCAACCCTTCCTATTTAGTCTGGCTTACCTCTCGAGGGGGCATTACCTGCCAGTTACACTAGGGCATAACCTTGTTTATCAAGCAAATTATTGTATCTTCTTTGACACAACGCTCTAATGAACATTGTATCAAAGAGGGGCAAAATGTAGACACCTAAAATTGACCTATTTATCATTACCATCAAATATTGCATTAGCTATCATCTGCATTTGTCTAACACACTTGAGCAATGTCCCTATCACTTATTTCTTTTATTATTTAAATAAATTTATATTTATTTAATTAATTCATTATCTATTTCTTCTATTTTCTCTAAGCTATAATTAAATAATATTTAATTATTTAATTATCTTCTTTCTATTTATTTTAATTAAATAAATCTTATTTATTTAATTAAAAATCCCTTCATGTGGGTGGCTGGGGGAGCCTTGCCACGTCAGCAGAGGTGGCAAGGCCGAGTTAGGGGAATAGGTAATTATGGTCTGGAAGGGTGAGTGGGTGGCACGAGTCGACAAGACAATGGCATTCATTCCTTATAGTGTTAAGAGTGGCAGAAGCTGGCATTCATTCCTTAGTAGGGTTTTGAGAAGTTTATGATAGTATGATAATAGGGTTGGCAACAATTCCTCTTAGCATTCTCCTCTCTGGTCTTAGATTAATGCCTACATACTTCATTGCCATTATCTCTGCAGACGCCATTCGCTGTGGCGGAATGGATACGCCAGTTTGTTTAACTAGCCGGAAGAGGCAGATGGCCTTCCTCGGTGCCATTACTGATCTCCGTTTACAGAGAATGATGCGTAGGTTTGATGCACTGATGGTGGGGGCGGTGAAGTTAGTATTGGGCAGGGTGTTTTTGGAGAACAGAGAGCGCTACTGGGTTGATACAGATATTTCAAACAAACCAGTGGCAAAGTGCATTATACAGGGTGTCTTCAATGTGAAGCATTTAAGGGATCAAGAGGTATTGTTGCAGATGGCCAGCCCTGGGACTGGTGTCCCATGCCCAAAGGACTGGAGACTCTTTGAAGACCCTGGTGCTGTCATTAAGATCTACCCCTTCATCCTGGACATCAGAGGTTTTGATCTGATATTGCTGAAAGATCAAGCGGCGATGGCAGTAAGCTTTATCAAAAGGGTTCTGGGTTTGGAGGAGGTTGATGGTTCAGCTGGATGGAAGACTTCCGCAGGCAATTAGAATCTATAAATATTGAGTTCTGTCTACTTCCTCTGTTCCATTTTGTATAGTTGGAGCTTCAAAATGTTAGTCTAAGACTAAGTTAGTCTCCTCTATTGAATAGTAATGTGACCTTGCGTGGTCTTTTTCCTGGTTTCTTAGTTCGAATAGGTAGATCGAAAGTCTCAGGCTAGCCATGGAAAGGCTGATGATATGTATCCTCTTTTGAAATCTTTTAATATAATACCGTTATTACAAATAAAATAAAAAATAAAAATCTCTTCATAAGTCCACTTTCCAATTAATTAAATAAATTTTATTTATTTAATTAATTTCTCTTAGCATTTATCTCAATGAGCCGATGTGTGTGCCTCTTTCATTTAAAAAGATAAGTGGTACTACAACTTTCATTTAATATCTTTCACATGTAGTACTTTTTATGTACACGGTCACACATAAGCCTTAGCTTCCCTCCACTTGTCATCTACACATTCACATATGATTATCCTTTTAATCTTAGCCATTCACATAGCCACCAAATCTCTACCGTTGATTGATTTTGGTTGAGTTCTATATAAACACCCTCTCATTCCATACTACATCATACCTAGCATTCATATAGCGTCTACATTACCATCTTGAGCATATTGAGCATTTGAGCATCCATCTATCATATTAGCATTTTATCATTATCATCCATCATGGCATCTTTGATCTTCATAATTGTTCATTATTGAAGAAGCAATCCACATCATAAACAAGGAATCATACAATCTAGGTGATATTGTTCTTGAATTGCATGCTTTTGATTTCATTTGGATTAAATTCTTTGATGATGGTAGGGTTAGGTTTTCATGGCTATGCTTTATCTTATTAACTTGATTTTTACCTATCACACTGTGTACTAGAGAAAAATCCATGTTAACAGATTCAAACAGTAAAAAACAAGACCTAACCCTAACACCTTCAAGAAATATAATCTAAATGACTAAAAACAACATGCAAATCAAAATAAAGTGACCTAGATGATTCAATTCCTTGGTATAGATGTGGATTGCTTCTCTAAGTTAACAACCATGTTGAATAAAGCTGTCATGATTTGCTCAAGTGCTCAAAGGATGATATGCATGCAAAGATAATGCAAAAAATGCTAATTGATTCAAACCTCAAAATGGGAGAAGGAGAGGGTTTTTGATAGAACTGGAAGATGGAAGATCAATGGTGGAGAGAAAAAGGAGAAATCAATGGTTGAGAACGTGCACCTGACAAGTGTCCATGAGAGGATAAGATGCTTTTTTTTCAAATAGGATATTTCTATTTTTTGGTGGAGATCATAGATTTTTCTAATTTAATAAATCTTTCCCATGATTTGATTTTTGATTTCTTGCTATTTTGAAGGACACTTGCACATTTAGAACAAAATAGAAGGTGGGAAAAATACATAATAAATTAAATAATTATATTTATTTAATTTATTATTTAAATGAGAGAGAATATTGGAGGAAATAAAATATAAATTAAATAAATAAAATTTATTTAATTTATTTGCATGGTAGGGAAAATAAATAAAATATGGATTTCATTTATTTTTTAGAAGAAAGATGAGGTAATTAAATAATTTAAAATTATTTAATTATTTATGGAAAATAGAAGAATAAAGGAAATTAATTAAATAAATAAAATTTATTTAATTAATTATAGAGATATAGAAGAAAATGAGATTTTTGATTACAAGTGTGCTAGACGACATAATGTATGTAATGCAAAATGCAATAAATGTATAAATGTTAAAATGGGTAAAAACAATTCAAAAATAAAATATATGGAAACCCTTTTCTCACAAATAATATTTTCATAATAAAATAGAAGTAAAATTTTATTTATGAATTATAGATTAGAATTTACTTTTTTAATAAAAAGTAAAAAATATTTTATTTATTTAGAAATTTTATAGAAAGTAAAAATTAAATGCATGTATTATTTTGTTTGATTATCACTTAAATTTTTCCTCAAATAATTGTTGCACATTCTCTCAATTCATAAAATTTATTAATTGCTGCTACACCTTCTCACAATTCGTAAAATTTATTAATTGCTGCACCTTCATCAATTTGTAATTTTTTTCTGTGAATCCGTAATTGTTTCTTCCTTTCTTCTTCCTCTCTCCATTTATATAAATCTTTTTCATTGACACAGATTCGTGTGTCTTTTAATTTATATTTGTCAGCAATTTATTTTTCTTATATCTTTTCATTGTATTAATTTAATAGATGTCAGCATTTAATACATTTTAATATATTTTTTTGTTTTTGTTAACACACTCACATTCCACTCCATGCTACCACTAAAGGTTATGCCTATCGGCGTAACAAATTCACAAATTTTTATTGACATGTATGTATTGGGTTGGGTTGATCACTTGGATTTTGGGGTGAGGGTAAAACCTCTTCTCCATTTGATGTCTAATTTTATTGTATTTAATTGAGATATAATATATTTTAATTTATTTGAAATTGAGATGTATAATATTATTAGTTCATAATGTAGGAGGAATACTAATACATCCATTGGATGTAATTATTTCCACTATTTAGCCAATCATCATATAGAATTAAAAATTTAAGAAAAAATACTATAGTTTTTAGTTTATTTTTCTATTCAATAACTGAAATAATGGAAAGACAATTGAAGTGACATTTGTTGGTGAAATAGTGACCACATAGACTTCATAGTATTTGTTTTGAGTGTCAAGTGATCCCGAAGTCTTTGCTATATTTATTTTGGGCACCACTATATGTCTTGTTTATATTCATAACGAAGAAATTTTGATTCATGCCCCTGACTCAATTTCAAACTTAAACAAACAAACTTAATTTTTTTTACTTACTCTAAATCAGTGTGTATGGTATGTAATGGGAGTTGTGGTGCCAATCAGAGGCACTTGTCCTCATTTCGGTAGATTTGTCAGGTCTATTATTATTCACTCAACTTTTTGGAGAGATTGTTTTATGTTTGGAATTATTTTACATCCTTGTAATAGATTTCTTCATGTATATGCAAGGCTCTGTTTCTAGCAAGATCACCACACTTATCCCATCTACTATAAAGAAAGGTATGAAACTAAAGAATCTTCTTCCAATTTTTTAATTTTAGAAAAGTATCTTAGTTTAACATGTTATAATGTCACATCTAGTTTTTATGGACTATATAATTATTCTAGATTAGCAAACAATTACCAGGATTATTTTAGTTCAAGTAAGTTCCACATGTGTGAAGGTAATTATCATGATGTTATATTACATAAATTAGAAAGTTGATTTAAATATTAAATATTATCGATAAGATTATGATGTTTTACTTTGGCTATGTTTTTGGGAACTAACCTATTGACATCGAGTTGAGTGCGAATAAATGCAGGTACTTGTCGAAGATGAGAACATGGTTGAGGTAGAGGTGTTCTAGCCACTTGGCAAGAACTGTTTGGGATGGTTAACTTTGATGCAATCACACACTCAGATAGTCTCATACTGCATTTTGAATGGTTTATTATGCATTAATTGTGTGGATAATAAATGTGATTGATGTATGATGAGTAGTTAAATATGTGTTTTCGTTGCTACAGAATGTTCTTTGAGTTATATAAGTTAGTCATGTAATTATAATTTCTTTTGACTTTAGTTTTAATGAAAAATATATGAGTTGTTTTCAAATTAATTTATTTGTTGTTTATTAAAGGAGTTATGTATATATATATATATATATATATATATATATATATATATATATATATATATATATATATATATATAACCCTTGCTTGAAAAATAATACCTTTGATAGGTTAAAAATAAAAATATAGTATTTAAAATATATTATTTAATTCAAGAATTTATTAACAAAAATAAATATAATAATAATATGATTTTATTTAATTATAATTAATAAAAGTGTTATCTTCTTTATATAAATAAGTTGATTAATAAATATAAATATATTCTTTATTAGACTTAAATAAAGATGTATTATTAAAAATAAGTTTATGATATTAATAATATATATTATAAATTGAAATCTAAGAACAATAAAGATAATTCTTTTCCATGCAATATAGATGGCAAAAATAAGAGAAAGCGTTTAAAAGGAAAAAAGAGTAAATGGTGGAATTTCAACTCAAAAAGCATGCAAAAAAACTAGAGTTTCAACAAGAAAAGCAGATCTAAATATATAATGTTATTTTTAGAGAGATGTATTCAATAAAAACTAAGATCAGAAGAAGGAAAGGACACCCATTATTTTTCAGCAAGAAGATGAAAGAGCACAGAAAGGGGAAGCTTTGGCAATAGGAGGCAGAAACCAACTCTTTACGAAAAGTGTGGACCACCAGGTATCTTCTTCTAGTTTACTGTTACAAATTCTTTTATGAGTGCATGCTGTAAGTATATATATGGGTCTGTTTATCTCTTCTTGTGTGTTTGTTGAATGTTCTCCAGCCTCTATGCTTTATTCAACTTGATTTATAATGGCCTAAAGATTTCTTAATGGTTTGTTCTATATCTGAAATGACCTATGGTTTACCCTTATCAATCTCTTTTTCTATTTAAACGGCTTTTTAATATTTTAGCATCCTGCGTGTATCTTTCTGGTCTGAGCATGATCTAGGTAGCATATGTTGTCTTATCTTGTGTTTAAAACCCCAGTGTCTATTCAATCTGCCTGTAGCAACAGTTTCTTTTAATTGTAGGAGAAATTCCTTAGCTTCTGTAGGGTACATTATTCTATCTCAGCAATAGTAAACTTAGTACATATTAAAGAATAGCATAATAAGGTCCTATGACATACCTTATCTTAGTCCTTGGCTGTGAATCCATTTCAGTTTTAGTTAATTGCTTTTTGATGTTCCTGTAGCAAACTTTCTGCTATTCATGTAACCTGTTCTGTTGTTCTTGTAGCAGACTTTCTGCTATGCTTGTAGCCTGTTCTATTGTTCCTATAGCAGACTTTCTACTGGTCCTATCACCTGAGTTAAAATAGTTCCTATAGTTGTCTTCTTTTACTTATTTTATTGTTGTTCAGACTGTATATCAGTTCCTATCACCAGTTTAAAGATCCTGTAGCTTTTAGCAGTCTTTGTATTGTTGTTTTAGTTCCTGTCACCAGCATTGTAAAGTTCCTGTAGCTTCTTTTAAACACTCTTTAAACAGTTATATTAATCCTCTAAACAAAGACAGTTTGATTTCTGATTTTTATCCATGTTTATTCGATATGGAAACAATTCTTTAACTCTTATTAGAAACCATTCTTAACTCATATTATGTCTGTATTTAAACTATTTGCTTGAATCAAAGCAACAATAGATAGGAAGTAGATAAACTTAGTTTTCTACAAATTATTTTTAACAATAAAATAAGGTCAGAGAATTATATCAGATTATAGATAATATATTTATAAGTCTATCCGATTAATTGAATGAATAGATTATAATTAAAAATTATCTTTTCTTTATATGTTAGAATGATGGAGTAAAATTTGTGATGTAAATATCATTGTCTTATTAAAACTTCTTGAAGATAATTAATATACTTGAATTGAATGATTTAGAAAACTTAATATATTATGGAATTTGAATTGAATATGAATTAGGAAATAAAACTAGTTTGACAACCTTTAGATGCAATTGTATGAACAAATGATGGATTATTGCTTGAAAGGTGTGTTTTCATGATTGATGCATGGGAAAGGGATTAGAAATGGTCATAGGTGATTTAGATTTATTTATTTTTCATTGATTGATTTATTTATTCATTTACTTATTTATTTGGGGAAAGAAGGTAGATTTTTACTAAGAATGTGATTGGGTTACTTTCTAGGCTAGGATGCTGAATGTGGATTATCAGAGATAGCTTTTCCTCTTTTCAGGAATAGAACCAGGTTACTATGTTTAAAGGCTTAGATCTAAACAAGTTGACATTGAAAAAGATGTCTATTTTGTCTAGAAAACTTATTTATATATATCTCTGCCACATCCTATTGTGAGACAATCTGCATTTCATTATTTAGAATTACACATTCAGCTATCAGGGTTGCATCAGGTGTTCCCTCCTGCCAGTTGTTTCCAGGTAGCTAGACATTTTGTGCAGGGCTAGGTTTCCTTCGTTTCATGAAGGGATCTAGGGAAGTGTAATTGTTTCATGGTTGGATGGAAAAGCCCCTAGGCCATGTTCCCATCACTCGGCTCGTAGGTGGAGGACCACTTGGTTCGTGTGACTAATGAGCATATTGATTTATTTATTCTTGTTGAACATGCTCATTGTAAACTTGTAATTGGATGTATTATGGCATGATTGTCAAAGGACTTTATGTATGATTTTATAGTGTATTAGAGT
Source organism: Cunninghamia lanceolata (assembly GCA_027924645.1). NCBI lineage: Eukaryota > Viridiplantae > Streptophyta > Pinopsida > Cupressales > Cupressaceae > Cunninghamia > Cunninghamia lanceolata. Next base: position 1,149,063 of record BSBN01000181.1, read on the forward strand.
TGAGAGAGATGTGGACCCTCTCTCGGGGAAACTTTCTATTGTATGGTGATTTGACATGAGTGCTTTTGTGTGTGGAGATTTAGTTATGGACACAAGTTGAATATATTATGATTTTTTAATGTTGTTGGGAATATGTGATTTGGGTGAAGGAGTATTGTTGTTACATCCCCAATTTTTGATTAAGCTTAATCCTACCTTTATAAGGTAAAAAGGATAAATAATCTTAGATTAATGATTTGATGTTTGTGGAAAATATCAAGTTGAATCATTGATTATATGGATTACGATTAATGCTTAGATTAGACATGAGACTACATGTTGTTGAGATTATGTTATCATAATGTTTTATGATTTAATGATGATACATTGATCATGGTTGTATAATTGTGAGTGTAACCAAGAAAAGAATCTTCCTTCAAGAGTGGAAGGAGAGTATCACCTGGGAGAAGGAAAAATATGTTTTAGAAAATGAGATAGTTTTCCATTTGAAGTTTTAACATTATTCTTTCAAGAAATATTGCAAGATGAGGTATGTTTTGGCTAATCTCTCTTGTTGAGTCATTTTGGTTTGACTAACTGTCATTATGGCAAGTTGAGGTTTCTCGATGTCCTCTACATCGACCTGACTAAGTAAATGTTCTCAGAAGATTTTCATTAGATGTAATTAACTTTGTCTTCATCAAACTCTCCTATATGTTTACCTTTTATGTCTGAGTATATCGACTATTCTCTCTCTTGACATTTTGCTAAGATTACGAAATGGGAGTTTAGTTTTGACCCCCTTGTTAGTTTTTTGACGCTTACTTTATGTTTACCTAGTTGTTAATAATGTCATTTTGGTAAGGGTGAAGATTATCATATTTTGCATTATAATATGTTTTATGATACATATATTATTATATGATTATCATTATTTGTTTTCACCACCTTTTCCCTTAATGGCTTCGTGATGATTATCACTGCGTGATCTTATTGGATGTAGCCACATTCCTCGAATTAAGGAGGAGTGGGAGAATTGTTTTGGAAGCCCAAAACTAACTCGGGTGTGCAGTTGAGTGGGCATGCTACATGCTCGTAGGTAGAGAGGTTGTAGGAGAGTGGATGAGTCTTTTCAAGGAGAGTAGTAAGGAGAGTAAAACTCTTGATACCTCAAGAGAGAGGAGATCTTTTTTTTTAGTTTTTGGTTGGCACTCTAAGAGAAGAATAGAAAATATATTAGAGCTTTGGAAAATAAGCAGAGGGAGTTGCAAGCTGTGGAGGCTCATTTGAGACCGTAATCCTCAGCAAGTATGCATATATATTTACCGTCAACTTTCACTACAGGTATACTACAACAACGTATACATAGATAATACAGTAATACATTTGTGTATGCTCATGTGGCCTTGAAGGCCAAATTCTTTATAGCTTTTTATTATGTCTGTTAATGCCCATCGAGGCTATGAGGCCGAGGGATATAACATTTATTATGACTATTAATGTCATCTATGTTGTGAAGCTAAGCGTTGTAGATGCTATTATGGTTGTTAACACCCATTGAAGCCGTACATGGCCAAGGGTTATAACCTTTGTTGTGATTGTTTTGTTGTCGAGGCCATGATAACCGAGGGATACAATCTTTATTGTAATTGTTTTGCCTGTTGAGGCCATGGTGGTTGAACGCTATCAACTTTCAGTGACCAATGGAGCCCTACGAGCTGTGAGGCCAAGGGTATTGAAAACTATGTTTAAACCTATATATGTGCCATATAGCCAGAGTATATGATGTTTTTTTTTTTGGACTGTGGAGGTTGATATAACCATTAGTATATTTCACAATTGGAGTTGTAATCATAGATACTATCACAACCAAGTATTGGTCCTATACTTGTTGAATGCACAAGACAACTCAGAGGGGGGTCAATCAGTTGTAGCTTAAAATTTCAAATCCCTCACACATATTTAGATCCACATAGATTCAATCAACCCTTAGACTGCTATGATGATTAAGCATGAAAGAAATTAATAGAAACTAAATCAAACCAACATCAAACATAAGAGAAAACCATATTTTACGTGGAAAACCCAAGAAGGGAAAAACCACGGTGCGGATTAGCTCACAATATAAAGTAGTATCAACACTGAATTAAAAATGGCTCACTTCTGGAGGGATCACTACCCAGAAGAAAGGCTCACTATCTTGAAAGAGAGAGATAGAAGAGGTGGTTGACTGCCAGAGTTGAACTGTTATAATTGCATCTAACTTATGCAAGGAGTATAGTTCCAATCAAGCTCAAAGTACTAAACCAGTATTCACCACAACACCAACATCACTTCCGCAACATCATTGAAGAATTATAGACAACTTTTGCTCATTACTTCAAGTATTCTGATGCATGAAGGCTTGTACTACACCACACATTCACCACACTGTTATTCACATCACATCCATCACTCGCACTCACAAGCACGATCCCTCAACACTCATTTATACTATCTTCAACCTTGAGAACATTTTCCAAGGTCGGTAAATTACCTTAACCCAGAAAATTCAAATTAGGTTTGGACCTAAACATTCCCGCAGTGGAAATGAATGAAGTTGAACCACAACATATCCTAGCTTAGACCTAAATTCATCCAAGCATGCCACTTCACGCTCTCATAATCACTGAAGCAGCTATGTAATTAGTGTAAACACCCAAGGTCAGCTAAACCTATGTTAACACAATGCACTTTTAAGTACACACTTCCTCAAACCCAAAGATGACTTGTAGACCATGTGTAAGGCTTCAACATAATCTAGAGTATTCCATGAACATCCTAAAACATCCTAAAATCCAACAGATTCCTTCGCAACAACTTTCACCTACCACATAACCTTATCATGTTTATCAAGTATGCTTAACTATCTCTGTCATATACTGTATCTCTAGAAATTAACTTCTGGAGCACCAAACCATGAACAACTTCAACAAAAGAAAGATATAAACCTTATAAACACAATTCCACAACTGCAAGACCAAAAACTGATGGAAGTAGATTGTCATTGATGTCAAAAAGGAGTTGAGATGGTGTTTGTATTCTCATTGTTGTTCATGCTTCAATAGGAAGCTTCACATAAAGAAGATGGTTTGAGGACAATGTCAAAGGTTGAGCTGTTAGGACATCAAGGAGTCGATATTGTCTTGGTATTGGTTCTCATCATGTTGATATTCTTCATACCTCACTTAAGAAAGCTCATGTGCTAGGAGATTGTTCATAATGTACAAATGCTCTCAGTTGATCATCATCAGATTATCAGGATCATACATTGATGACAAGAAGGATGCCTTATTGCTCAGAAGCTTCATTGATCATTGATTACATTGATGTTTGGTAATGGTATGGTATCTTCATAGTTGGTGTTCATGTATAGTTGTAGGCATATTTCATGTGGTTTATATCAAGAGTTCATAATGCTCTTCTTACTTCATGTCTTCCTTCTCTGATCAGAGTTATAGATATTTTGAAGTTAATGGGATTTGAAACATGTGATGTTTACAAGGTTCAATGTTACATGGTTTACAAGGTTTACATGTGATGTTTACAAGGTTAAATGTTCAATCACTAATTTCTTCTCTACTTGTAGCATGTAAATTCACTTTATGTTATAAAGTGATGTTGACCTACAAGAGTAGGTTATACCACTTAGTGTTTCCTGCTAGAGGGTTGTTACAATCTTATCACTGACCTCTTTCAGTTTGTTTACCTTATTGACATGTTAAGAGTCAATGTGGGCTTCGAATTTCTTTATATTTAAATTGGGTGTCAAAGTCTTTGAAGACCCTTAGGAGAGCATGATTCATTATAAAAAGCATGGCACGATTCATATAAAGAATTGAATATGCTTTAGTAAAGTGGGGAGCTCAATTTTTGAGCATCAAAATATTTATGAGGAGCATGATTTATATAAAAAGGCATCGAATATGCTTTAGGGATTTTGAGTAAAGTTTTATTTTTAAATTTAGAAACTCCTTTATCTCCTATTTTATTGCCTCCCTCCATGAGATCAATTTATGTGAAGATTGAATTTTCTTTTTAACAATGATTTTTTCTATTTTTAAATCTTCTCTTCAGATTTAGAAGATTTATGAAGCACTTTTCTTATTCTTTTGAAAAAGGAATTTTTATGAAGAGACCATTATGAAGTGTGAAGAATATATATTTTTTGAGTCTGAGTTAAATTTTTGAGGCAAATTGAATTAATTTTTTTGAAGAATATGAAAAGTCTTTTGATGTAGATTGAAGAATATTTTGAAGAAGACAAAGGAAATTTTTGCAGAGAAGATGAAGGGTTTGAAGAAGATGATTTTTTTGAAATAAAAAATATGAAAGATTTTTTTTAAGAAAATGAAAAATCCCATTTTTGCACATGAATAGATGAAGAATTATTTTGGAAGAAGAAATATATGCAGGTGATTGAATTTCTTTTGCAGAGAAAAGAATATGAGAGGTTTTATGCACAATGAAATTGATTTGTGAGACAAGGAATTTGAAGAGACCATTTTTGCAGATGCAAGATCATCAAGGATTGAAATAATTGTGGAGAGAAGACAAAATATGAAAAGTCATCTTGTATATAATGGTTTTGCAGGAACATTGAAGTTGTGTGGATCAACATATAGGGTTGAATATATTTTGAATATCCTCTTGAAGAGAAAATTTAGATGATAAATTTTGTATGTGATTTGAGTTGATGAGAAGTATGGTGATATGAAAGACACATGCGAAAGAAGAAATGATTTGTATTGAAATAGAGAAACCCTCTAAATTCTTTATTTTAATCCAAGTTTATATGTATTAGGGGTTGGTGCTCCTTAAAGTTGGTGCCAGTGAGGCTTGTATGGTCAGTGAGAGCTCTTTGTAGCCAGTGAGGTTTGCCTAGTCAGTGAGACCTATATGTAGCCAGTGAGGCATGTTTCTCAGTTAAGCTAGTGAGGCAGTTCATGAGTGGTTTTTCTACCCCAAAGGGTTTTCCACTTGGTAAAAAGATTGTGTCATGCTTCTCATTGATTTTCTCTGTGTGTGTGCATATTAATCATTTGATCATGAGTTTTTGTTTACATATTTTATTATAAGTCTTATGCATATAAACTTAACAAATCATTAATGTCCTCCTCTCTATTTGTCTTGTAAGATAAAGTTTGCAAAAAGTTAAAAATTTATACAACACTGATTCACCCCCCCTCTCAGTGTTGTCTAGACTCCAACAAAAACCTCTTTGCAGAGAAATGTGGAGCAAAGACATTTCTCCTAGGAACCTCTGCAACACTTAGAAACACATGCCACACACTAGTGAACACAACTTCCTCTACTCAACAAACTAGAACACCAAATTTAGAATATAACATCTCTTAACATCTCTTAACAACATATCCAAACCGTAAGACAGATCTTCATCATAGAGGAAATGCAGAGCAAAACTAGAATGCTACTCTATAAACCAAAATGCCACTTCAACACATTTTTCCTTTATTAATCAAATTTTCTCAAAAGTACTTGGAAACCAACCAACAGAAACATATTCTTATCATATTCATCACCTCTTCAAAGAAACCAAAACACCTTCAACAAAGCAACTCAACCAAATAATGCGTACCATTACAACAACCTCATCTCTATTCAACCAACCTCATCATCAAAGATAGTATCCACTTATCACTAACTACTCATACTCTTGCACCATTTCTTACTCACACAGTTGACACCAATGACAACACAAGATTGTTGACATTAATGACAACACCGATTACACATACTTGCAACAATCTCCCCCTTTGTCATTGATGGCAACACATAATCTAAAAAACCATCAAGACACGGCTCTGCACCAAACTTCTTTTCTTTCTTACTCTCCCCCTTTCTTTCTTTCTTTCTTTTACACATCTTACTCTCTCTCCCTGACCACTGACTCTTCTTTTTCACATTGATCTCTCCCCCCCCTTGACATCAATGGCAAAGGGTTGCACATCTCTCTTTCAATCTTACTACTCAGACTTATACCTGCTTATTACTGCTTTGCAACAACATTTCATTTATTGCTCTACATGCTCCCCCTTAGAAGCAACTGACAATAGAACTTACTCCCCCTAATTGCCACAACCATCATGACCACTACCTACTCCCCCTGAGAGGTAGTCTTCAACATCAGTCTAGAATAAAGAATGAAACTTGAAATCCACTGGATTGATGCACTTCCTTATGAATCTAGTTCAAAGAAGGAGGGGTAATAACCCCTAACTTCTCTTGAAGATACTCAAATGTATCCTTAGGAAGAGCCTTGGTGAATATATTAGCAACCTGATCCTTTGTAGGCACGTACTCAAGCTTCACTTCATACTCTGTAACATTCTTTCTCAAAAAGTGATATTGGATTGATATATGTTTTGTCCTTGAGTACATCACTTGATTCTTTGAAATGTTAATAGCACTTGCATTATCACAAAAGATATGAATAGGTTCATCATATACCACTCTAATAGCCTTCAAGGTTTGCCTAATCCACAACACTTGTGTGCAACAACATGCTGCTGTAATGTATTCTACCTTTGCAGTAGACAAAGATACTAAATCCTGCTTCTTACTTAACCATGACACCACTCTGCCTCCAAGAAAGAATGCACCACCACTTGTACTTTTCCTGTCATCTACATAACCAACCTAATCTGTATCTATGTAAGAACTTAGAGCAAAGTCATTATCCTTTGGATACCACAAGCCATGATCCAGAGTTCCCTTTAAATATCCGAATATCCTCTTCACTATTGTAACATGTGATTCTCTAGGATTTTCTTGAAATCTAGCCACAAGACAAATTGCATGCATAATATCTAGTCTAGTAGTAGTTAAATATAACAATTCTCCAATCATTGACCTATACCTGCTTTGATCAACCTTAGGAGATTCATCATTCTTTCTCGACTTGAAACCAATTGTCATAGGGGTACATACTGGTTTAGAGTCTTCCATCCCAAACTTCTTTAACAACTTTTTGACATGCTTTGATTGTGAAATGAAAATACCTTTATCTATCTGATTGATCTATAGCCCAAGAAATGAGTTTATTTATCCACATATTGAAATCTCAAATTCTTTCTGCATCTCATCTGCAAAACTCTTACACATACCTTCATTTCCTCCAAAGATTATATCATATACATACACTTCCACAATCAAAATTTGATCTTCTCCTACTTTGATGTACAAATCGCTATCTGTAGAGCCTTTATTGAATCCTTGCTATAATAAATACCTATCTAACCTTGCATACCAAGCTTTGGGGGCTTTCTTCAATCCATACAATGCCTTCTTCAACCTTCAGACCATATCCAGTTTATCTAATAAATAAAATTCATCCAGTTGTTCTATGTATACTTCTTCTTCCAACTCACCATTCAAGAAAGGAGATTTCACATCCATTTGATATACATTGAAATCCTTATGTGCTACAAAGGCCAAAAACATCCTAATGGTCTCCATTCTTGCCACCGGAGCATAAGTTTCCTCATAGTCTATTCCTTCTACTTGTGAGTAACCTTTACACACAAGCCTTGCCTTGTTTATTACCACTTCTCCATTCTCATTCAGTATGTTCCAGAATACCCACTTAGTTCCAATCACATTCTTCCTTGCTAGTCTTGGGACAAGTTCCCAGGTTTGATTCTTTTCAATCTGCATTAGTTCTTCTTCCATAGCCTTGATCCAATACTCATCCTTGCATTCTTCAATCAATGACTCAGGTTCAACTTTAGAGAGTAAACATAGATTTACGTGTTCTTCAATAGCTTTCCTTCTTGTTAACACACCTTTGTTCTTGTCACCAATGATTTGATATTTAGAATGATGCTTCTGCACATACTTGGGAGTTTTAGGAGTTTTTTCTGGAGCTTCTTCTTCTTCAGTCTATACTTCCTTTTCATCAGTAATTTCCTCTTCTCTACAAGATGACTCATCTGATTCATATACATTGACTTCTAAATTCTTTTGTAGATCGTCATCAACTTTGACATTTGAACTCTCAACAATTCTTCTCAACCTCTTGTTGTAGCACTGGTAAGCTTTACTTTTAGTAGAATACCCAAGGAAGATACCTTCATCATACCTTGCATCAAACTTTCCTAGATTTTATTCATCCCTTCTAATATAGCATTTGCTTCCAAACACTCTGATGGGCTTTGTAATCTTTGGCAGATCTCTCATTGCTTGAGCTGAACTTATCCTTAACAAGCTATCAAAATTGATGTGACACAATCTTCTATGTCATAGCCAACTTTCACTAATTTGAGTCATGAAGCAACAACCATCACCACCTTTGAGATAATAAACATTTCCATCTGTTCTCTTTCTAGCACCTATCACAGTTCTAGAATCTTTTCTGATCTCACAACCACCATCTTGAAAGACAAGATTGTATCCTTTGCTACACATTTGTCCAACACTCAAGAGGTTATTCTTTAAACCCTTAACATAAGTAACATCATCAATATTATGCTTGCCATCAAAACTAATTGAACCTCTTCCACATATCTTAGTAGCTCTATCATCACCAAATCTAACTAGTCCTCCATCATATTTTTTAAGTTTAACAAACTTACTTTTATGACTAGTCATATGATTTGAGAATCCACTATCAATAACCCAATGGTTCTTTTCCTGTCTGGTATGAAAAGTAGATATCAAAGTACCTTTAGTATTAAGACTTACCTCTAGAGCCTTTTCTTTCACACATTTCTCAGAGTTAGTAGAAACCGTATCATCCTTTAAGGCTATGAACAAACATTCATTATCCTCATCATTCTCATAATCAGATTCATCATCAGATATACTTGCATCTTATCTAACATAGTAGCTTTTCTTAGGCACTCTACTTTTATTCTCCCTATTCTTACTTCTCAAATTTCTTTCTAGACATCTTGAAGCATAATGACCTATCTTTCCACAACTAAAACACTTGAAAGGCAACTTACCACTGTACTTACCAGTACCCAATTTCATTTTTCTCACAAAGTTAGCTTCCACATCATCAGAGTCCTCCTAATCTGATTCCATAGTCTTCTTAGATTTTCCAGCTTTGAAGGTAGGATCAACCTGTTGGCACTTAGGTGTGCGACCCTTAATTCCTCCCTTCTCGGGCCCACGCGGTTTCTGGGTAACACTACCAGGGTGCCATTCACTGACAGTTTGAGCTTTTGGTGTAGTGGTAGCTGGGTTAGTGCTAACAGTTGGTGACTCTACTGGGGAGGAGTTTGATTCCCACTGATGCCCACTGCCTTCATGCATACAAGGTGCACCTAGCAGTCCATGTCTACCCAAGGGGCAGGTACAGACTGGTGGGGGTTCTGTTGGGGCTTAGGTGTGCGACCCTCAATTCCTCCCTTCCTGGGCCCACGCGGTCTCTGGGTAACACTGTCGGGGCACCATTCACTAACAGTTTGAGCTTTTGGTGTAGTGGTAACCGAGTTAGTACTAACACAACCTTTGCACAACTTGTACCAAATTCTCTCATTTCAAAAGTAGTTAAGGTCCCAAGCAACTAATCTTTGATAAACTAATTTCGATTTTGCAACTCTTCAATAGAAGAAACTTTATGACTGTAGGTCTCAGGAAGAGTTTTGAGTACCTTCAATACTACTTCTTTTTCATCTATATTTCAGCCAAGTCCTTTGATACCATTGACAACTTCATCCACCTTCTATAAGTAGCTTGTAATGTTTTCATCTTCAGATATCTGCATAGTTTCAAACATGAGCCTCAAGTTCTGCATTTTAGCTTGCTTGACCTTATCATCTCCTTGTTTATAGTTTTGCTATGTCAAAATAACACGGTTGACCTTCAATAGAGGCATCCTTGTTTCCTATTATGTCCCCTCCTTCCTGTGTACAATAGCCTATATCTCATGCTGTTGTCTAAAATCACCTTCTGAGGTGTTTTGTGTGCCCTTTCATCTCCCACTCAGCTTTGTTTATGTTATTTCTTCCCCACAACATAGCCTCTCTCTCCCAAACTTCCACGCACTCACTCTAGATGGTCTTCTCTATTTTTTATTTGGTCTGGTCCCCTTTTGGCAGCGTTCCCCTTAATGGAATTTGAAATCCCATACACAAATAAAATCTGGAATAACAAAAACTAGAAAGTAAAGGAGACACACAGCTATTGGGTAAACCCTTGTTTGTTCTATTAAATCAGAAAATAGCATTTACGATATGATTTCTAAACTTGACACTGCAAACTACTAAATTACAAACTTGATTTGCAGCAATATCGAGCTGTACACAAACCCACAACAATCTAGAGCTATCTGCTACTCCACGCACATACACTGATCTTCCTAGAACTAATGTTCAACTTAAAACATTCTCTGCTATTGCTACTTCTGCAACTTCCTCTTCTTTCCTTCTTTTCTATTGACTGACTACACTACCTTACATTCTTTCCTTTTGTCTTATATTTCACCAAAATATTCTACTGCCCAAAACAAAATCAAACTCACCCACTGCAGTAAAGACATTGACCAACATTGAAAACACACAAACAAGCCAATGAATATGTATTAATTATTTTACAGGGGCAATGGTAAGGAGATCTCTAGAGGATCTCTGATGGGTTAGGTGCACTAAATGCACACATGCTCCAGATTAAAATTACAACACTCCCCCTTAATCTAGAGCCACTTACCTCTTTCATTATGTGTCTCCAAAGCTGTCTGTAGTTGTCTGGAGCTATCTGGAGCTTTCTTTCTAGAACTAAAATCTAGAGCTGTCCACAATGCCTAAGCCGTCTCTTAGATGTTCAAAGCTCTCCTTGCTCAACAGTTTGGTAAAAATTTCTGCAAGATGCTACTCAAACCTACAAAAATTCATTTTGATTTCACCATTCTCACCAATTTTATTATGAAATGATACTTGATTTCAATGTGCTTACTTCTTCCATGAAAAATTGGATTCTTTGTCAAAGCAATTGTTGAAACATTATCACAAAATATAGTTGTTCCATCCCTTTGTTCCTCCTTCAAATCTGCTAAGATCCTCCTTAGCTAAATAGCTTGGCATGCTGCTGTATTTGCTACTATATACTTAGCCACAGCTATAGATAGGGAAACTATGGGTTGTTTCTTGGAAGCCCATGAAATGACTCCTGATCCCAAGTGAAACACATATCTAGATATGCTCTTTCTATCTACACTCCCTGCCCAATCACTATCTGTGTAACCAACCAGCCCAAAAACATTTGTTGTACTATACAAAATGCCATATCCTTTGGTTCCATTCACATATCATAGGATTCTTTTACCCACTTGCCAATGTGACCCTTTTGGAGTCTCCATAAATCTAGAAATTAGACTTACACTATGCATTATATCAGGCCTAGTTGTTGTTAAATACATCAAGCTTCTAACCAAACTCTTATACATGGTCAGATTCACATTACTATTACAATCTTCCTTGTTGAACTTCAGACCTATGGCTATTGGTGTGGGGGCAGGCTTGCTATCTTGCATCCTAAATCTCTTCAAAATCTTTGTTGCATACTTTGCTTGAGAGATAAATATACCATCATGCATTTGTTTTACTTCTATGCCTAGAAAATACCTCAAGAGACCCAAGTCTGTCATTTCAAATTCTCTTTTCATGGCCTCTTTAAGATTAGCAATGAGGAAATCATCATCTCTAGTAAAAACTAAATCATCAACATACAAGACAACAATTAAAATCTTACCATCAGCTATCTTGATATAAAGAGTAGGCTCACCATCTCTTTTGTTAAAGCCATTATTCAACAAATATGAGTCAATCCTGCTGTACCATGCCCGTGGTGCTTGCTTCAGCCCATAAAGAGATTTCTTCAGCCTATATACCTTGTTTTCTTGACTTGGAACTTCATAACCAAGTTGCTACTCCACATACACTTCCCCTTTCAATACTCCATTCAAGAAGGTGGACTTCACATCCATTTGTTACACCTTCCACTTGTGTTGGGATGTAATTGCTATGACCACCCACACGGTTTCCATCCTTGCAACTAGAGCATATGTCTCATCATAATCTCTCCCAAACTGTTGTTTGTACCCCTTAACAACCAGCCTTGCTTTATGCCTTTATATCTTTCCTTCAGCAATACTCTTGGTCTTATAGACCCATTTCACTCCAATGACTTGCTTGTTGGGAGGCAAATCAGTTAGCTCCCATGTTCTATTCCTCTCTATTGCATCTATCTCCTCATCCATGGCTTCACACCACTTCTTTTCTTTCACAACATCCTCAAAATAAATTGGATCATTATGAGAAAATAATGCAAAATTCATACTTTCATCAAACTCTTCATCATAGTTTTCATTTTGGTAGATCTACCTTAGACTCTTGGTCTTTCTTGGCATTAGGGAGGTTAGAGTGGGGTCTGAACTCTCACTACTGCTGCTGCTATGCTATGCAGACCCTGTCTAGAGTTGTCTAGAGCTCTCTGTTTGTGTCTGGAGTGGTCTAGAGCTATTGGGAACTTTGTGTACAGAACTATGCACCTGTCTATAGCCTGTGTTAGGAGCTCTCTAGAGTTGTCTATGAGGCTCCATAAAATCATCTTACTACACTTCATACTCCTTTTCTTCATCAATCGATGTTGTCGGGAGCTGTACGGAATTGTTAGTATCTATCAAGCCATCACATGACTCATTCTCTAAGAACTCCATATATCTTCTAATAACTATTTTCTTGGTGACTGGGTTATACAACCTATAGACTTTGGACTCTTCACTGCAGCTCATGAAGATGCACTTCTCACCCTTGTTATCCAACTTTTGCCTCTTCTATTTTGGCATAAGTGCATATGCGACACACCCAAACACTCGCAAGTGCTCAACCATCCACTTGCATTTCGTCCATGCCTCTTGTGGAATCTTGTCACGAACTACCTTTGTAGGACTTCTATTTATCAAATTTACTACTGTTGCTACAGCTTCACCCCAATATTCATTTGGGAGTCTCTTGGCTTTAAGCATATGTCTTGCCATCTCCACAATGGTGCTATTTTTTTGTCTCGGCCACTTTATTTTGCTACGGAGTATAGGCTGTTGTTAGCTCCTTCTTAATGCCACGTTGCTCATAAAAATTCACAAACTGATTGGAGGTATATTCTCCTCCTTTATCTAACCTTAAGACCTTGATGAAATGTCCACTCTCCTTTTCAACCTAGGCCTCAAACACTTTGAACTTGTCAAATGCTTCAGATTTATGTTGTAAGAAATAAACCCATGTTTTACGGATGTAGTCATCTATGAAGGTCATAAAATATTGGCTCTGACCAATAGAAATTGTTTGCATTGGGCCACACAAGTGAGTATGTACTATCTCCAATGGTGCTCTTGCCCTTCTAGAGTTTCCCAATTGAAAAGGTTGCCTATGTTGTTTGCCTAAAATGCAGGCTTCACATCTACCACTAAGCTCTACAATGGTTGGCAAACCTCTAACCATACCCTTCTTTGACAAAAGATTCAAACCAGTGTAAACTAAGTTTCCATACATGAGATGCCAAAGATTGGAAGGGCCTTGAATGACTGTCTTGAAGGCTGCTTGTTGTTGTACTATTGTACACTTTCCATGCCTGGGGGATACAGTTGCAGACTGAGCTAAGAAACATGTCTCTAACCTCAAGGGAAACATTTTATTCTTTGTCATTGGCACTATTGTAAGTATTTTCTTGTTTCCATCCTTCTCATAAATGATGCATTCCCCTTTTCCACCAACACTTTGTAGCCTTTTTAGATCAGTTGTCCAATACTCATGAGATTGTGCTTTATACCAGGGGCAAAATATACATTTTCAATCTCCTTCTTCTCACCTTGACTGGTGCGAAACATAATAGACCCCTTTCCCACAATTGGAACTATTTAATTGTTTCCCATTTTTTTTTCATACTTGACATTTTTATCAATGAAAGAAAATAAACTCCCATTACCACTCATGTGGTTGCTACATTCACTATCTAAAAACCATACCTCATCACTGCCTTACTCAGCAATGTTGCAGATGATGAAAGCCTTTGACTAATTACTTTCAGCCACATTCTCATCGGCCACATTTGCACTTTGCTTGGACTGATCACGTTGCTTTTCCCAGCACTCACTTGCATAATTGATGGGAATTAAGGTTTCTCAACCTTGGTAATTCCTTACATTATTAATGTTTGTATTTATTATTTAATTGCCTATGTTATAAATATTTGTAAATTCTATATTGTCATATTGTGGGATGTGGCATGGTGATGTGTCAATCCTACATGGAATATGACAACTTGTTATTTTGTCCTCACATGAGGAGATAGGCATCCCACTTTGTGGTAGGAGCATTTTTCCATGTGTCGGCATCTTTCATGTTGTGTAAGAGAATGTTTGACCAAAACAGTTATGACAGATTTATGACATGTAAGAGTCGAAAACAGAAGAATGTAAGATAGGTGAAGACATGTGTCATGAAGTATCTTTGAATAAGGCATATTTGGGTGCCCCAAGGTGGACTATGACATGTTGTAAGAGAATATGCTATTTATAGCCTGTGTATGACAAATTCTCTTACAGCTGTAAGTTGTAATCGCTATGACAAATTCTATGACGGTCGTAAGTGTCGTAAGAGCATCTGTCATAGCCCATTTTGGAAATAGGTGACCTCTTTGGGATGGGAGTTATGGAAAAGTTTCAACCACATTCTACAATGTTGATTAAGTGTCCTTAGGCATGGGTTTTGGGCCATGAGGCCAAGTTGGACGCCCATCCCAAGATAGGTCCAATATTGCCTTATATATTCTATATAAATAGGTGCTTGGAAGAGGAGTCAAATCATAGGTTTACAGGTACTATTATGCTACCGGATTGACTCCAGACACGAGTGTCAAAGACCATTGAAGCTTGCATTGCAAGTGTATTGTAAATGACTTTTAGATTTGTTAATACATTGTGCAAGTTTTTGAGTGTGGGGTTTTTCACCCGATAAGGGTTTTCCCCACCGTAAATCTTTGTCTCTCTTCTTTTGTCTTCTTTTTGGTTCATGTGTATTACTGCAATATCTCATTTAGATGTTCTATGTTGCTATAGTTGTAAGGATTAATTTGAATTTGCATAGCCCTCTTCTCATTAGATTAGTGTAGGAAGTGTTTTCCACACACCTAACTTCCTTTCAATTGGTATCAGAGCCTGGCTAGTTTTGGTCTTAGCTGTTGGGTAGGGGTTTTTTGAGCTGATTTTAAGTTGAGTGGGAGTCTGTGTAGAGTATTCTAATTTCTATTACAACGAGGAGATGGCAAGCACAACTGGAAGAATGGAAGTGGAGAAATTCAATGGAACTAATTTTGAGCTGTGGAAGCTCAAGATGGAGGACATGCTTGTTGATCGAGACCTTTGGGAAACTATTATTGCAACTAAGACAGCTGTAATGCAACAAGATGATTGGGATCTCAAGGATCAGAAGGCTAAGGGTCTCACAAGACTTAGTCTTGTTGATTATGTGTTGTTAAATGTCCATGAGGAGACAACTACAACCTTGCTTTGGAAGAAGTTGGGAGATGTGTATCAAGTGAAATCCTTGGTTAATAAACTTTTTCTGAGAAAGAAGTTGTATTCTCTTCAAATGGAGGATAGAGGATCTATTGCCGAACACATGAATGCTTTTAACATGCTGGTTGCACAGTTGACATCTATTAGTGTAAAGATGGAGGAGGAGGATCAGTGTATGACCTTGCTTTGTTCTTTGTCGAACTCGTGGGATCACCTTGTTATGGCTATTGGAAGAACCACATCTACATTCAAGATGGAAGATGTGGTATCTATGTTGTTATCTGAAGAGATGTGGAGAAAGTCTTCTGACGCAGCTAAAGAGGCTCTTGTGGTTCATGGAAGACCCAAAGACAAAGGGAAGAAGAAGGACAAGAGAGCTAAGAAGGGTAGACCCAAATCCCGTGGGAGATTTGAATCTCTTGGAAAGTCCAAGGCTATCTGTTGGAACTGTGGTAAATCTAGGCATTTCTGAAAGGAATGAAAAGAAGTAAAGAAAAAGAAGAAGAAGATCCCAGATTCAAATTCTGACAAATCACAAGATGATGGTGATTCTTTCATCGCAGCCCTAACAACCCATACATCTGATGATGTGTGGCTGATTGACTCTGGTGCATCATTCCACATGACCTCACATCGAGACTAGTTTACTAAGTATGAGGAGTTTGATGGTGGAAAGGTGTACTTGGGTGACGACTCTCATCTAAAGATTGTTGGTCATGGAAGAGTCTCTATCTGATTCCCTGATGGTTGAGTAAAGGGGATCTCTGGGGTTATGCATATCCCAAGCTTAGCACAGAACTTGCTTTCTATAAGTAGTTTGAATGATGCAGGTGTGTAGGTTGTCTTTTCAAAAGAAGGATGCAAGATGACTAGAGGAGCTATGGTGCTTTCTAAGGGTACTAGGAGAGGTACTATGTTTCAGCTAGAGGCATGCATTTGACAATGCAATAGTTCTTCTAGTTCAAAGAAGAGGGCAGCAGTCACTTCATCCCAACCATCTGAATGAGCAATTAAGAGATTTGTTGTTTCTAGTTCTGATGTTTGTAATCATGCCTTGGAAGTTAAACTTCCTACTGAAAAGACAATGTTATGGCATAAGAGATTTGGCCACATTGGTGAGAAGGGTCTGTGTACCTTGAAAATTAGATGATTGTAATCTTGAGTTCAACTTTTACGAACATTGCATAAATGGGAAACAAAACCGTGTTTAGTTTTACTTGAGTTCTCATAAGTCTTCTAGTGTGTTGGACCTTGTTCATTCTAATGTATTTGGTCCTATTAATGTTCCTTTGTTATCAAAATCTGTATATTTTGTATCTTTCATAGATGACTACAGTAGAAGGACATGGCTTTATTTTTTCAGAAACAAATTTGAAGTCTATAGTAAGTTTAAGGAGTTTAAGGCCTTTGCTGAAAATCAAAATTGTAAAAAGATTAAGTATTTGAGAACTGACAACGGTGGTGAGTTCTATCCTACAGAATTCAATAAATATTAAAAGGAACTTGGGATTGAAAGACATAAGACAACTCCATACACCCCGTAGCAAAATGGAGTTGCAGAAAGGACGAACATGACACTAATGGAGAAGGCTAGGAGTATGCTTAGTGGAGCTGGCCTAGAACCAAAGTTTTGGGCTGAAACTATTGCCACTGCTTGCTATCTTGTTAATAAATCTCCTACATCAGCTCTTGTTGGAAAGACACCCATGGAGGTGTGGTCTGGTAGAAATCCTTCAATAAGGCATCTTCATGTTTTTGGTTGTGAGGCATATGCACATGTGCCTAGGGAGAAGCGATCGAAATTGGAGAACAAGGTTGTTAAGTGTATCTTTATTGGCTATAGTGTCGGTGTGAAAGGATACAAGATCTGGGACCTTGTGGCTGAAAAAGTGTTGTATAGTAGAAGTGTCATCTTCAGAGAGCTTACACCTTCTTCCACTATTTTACAGCCAGAAGAAAAAGAAAAGAAAGAAGATGTTGTTTAGTTTCCTGCTACCCTTGAGAAGACTGAACAGAAAGACTATGTTGGACCTGATGATGAGGAGAGCTCTTGTAGCTCTGAAAGCTCAGATGAAAAAGCTGAACCTCAACCTCATCTCTTGAGGAGGTCTACACGGATAAAAAAGCAACATGAAAGGTTTGGTTTTACATTGTTTGATTCTAGTTGTGCTTTTGCTTTGCTTACTAACTATGATGAACCTAGAACTGTATCAGAGGCTATGGACATGAAAGATGCAGGTTCTTGGAAGGAGGCCATGGAGGATCAAATGGCTTCTTTGGAAAAGAATCAAACTTGGGACTTGGTGCGTTTGCCTCCTGGACGGAAACCTGTTGGATGCAAATGGGTGTTCAAAAAGAAATTTGGTGCAAATGACAATATTGAGAAGTACAAGGCCAGATTGGTTGCGAAGGGGTATTCACAAGTGGAGGGTATAGATTATGGTGAGATCTTCTCTCCCATTACAAAGATGACATCCATTCGATTCCTATTGTCTCTTGCAACAACTTATGACTTAGAGGTAGAATAGATGGATGTGAAGACAACTTTCCTTCATGGTGATTTCGAGGAAGAAATGTACATGTCACAGCCAGAGCAGTACATGGTGAAAGGTAAAGAAAATTTGGTTTGCAAGCTTAAGAAGTCTTTGTATGATTTGAAGCAATCCCCTAGGAGATGGTACTTGAAGTTTGATGCTTTTGTGTTGTCAATTGGATTTGTGAGATCAAAATTAGATCACTGTGTGTATTATAAGTTTGATGGTGATCATATTCTCATTGTGGCACTGTATGTTGATGATATGTTGCTCATTGTGAAGGGTAAGAATATGATTTCTGATTTTAAATCTCAGTTGTCAGCATAGTTTGAAATGAAAGATTTAGGGGCAACCAGTTACATTCTAGGAATGGAAATCAGAAGAGATAGAACCAACAGAAAATTTTGGTTAAGCTATAGTATGTATGTGATGATCGTGTTGGATAGGTTTAGCATGGCAGATTGTAGACCATTGTGTGTTCTCGTTTCTTTGGGGACAAAGTTGTCTATTGAGGATTGTCCAAAATCTCCTAGTGAGGTGGAGGACATGAGCAGAGTACCTTATGCTAGTGTTGTTGGTAGTTTGATGTATGCTATGGTCTGCACAAGACTAGAAATTACCCAAGCAGTAGGAGTCCTTAGTTGATTTATGGCTAATCCTAGATGGGTTCATTGGGATGTAATTAAGCAAGTGTTCAAATATTTGAGGGGTACTTCTGAGTATTCCATATGCTATCATGGTAATGTTACAGGACCTCCACATTCTATTGATATTCATGGATTTGTGGATTCAGATTGGGCAAGTGACATTGATAGCAGGAGATCCACCAGTGCTTATGTGTTTACACTGTTTGGTGGTGCTATTAGTTGGATGAGTAAGTGACAACCTATTGTTGCTTTGTCCATGACAGAAGCTGAGTATATGGCAGCAACTCATGCTTGTACGGAAGCCATTTGGCTTAAGAGATTGTGTTCAGATATTGATGTTGATGTAGGTCAGATCACGATCAGTTGTGACAGTCAGAGTGTAATTTGCCTTGCGAAGAATCCAACTTTCCATGCTAGAACAAAGAACATTGATGTTTAGTTTCACTTTGTGCGAGACATGGTTGAGGATGGAAAGGTAAATTTGGAGAAGGTAGATACTTTGAAGAATGTTGTAGATGCATTGATGAAACTAGTGGGCATAGAGAAGTTTAGATGGTATTCGAAGTCTATGGGCCTCTCGGCCTATAGCAGTTAAATCCTATTTTTCTATTGGCTCTTACAAGGTGTTCGACAAGTGGGAGAATGTTGGGAATTAAGGTGTCTCAACCTTGGTAATTCCTTACACTATTAATGTTCATATTTATTATTTAATTGCCTATGTTGTAAATATATGTAAATTCCATATTTTTATATTGTGGGATGTGGCACGGTGATGTGTCAATTCTACATAGAATATGACAACTTGTTATTTTGTCCTCGCATGAGGAGATAGGAATCCCACTTTGTGGTAGGAGTATTTTGCCATGTGTCAGCATCTTTCATGTTGTGTAAGGGAATGTTTGACTGAAACGGTCATGACGGATTCCTATGACAGATTTATGATATGTAAGAGTCAGAAATAGAAGCATGTAAGACAGGTGAAGACATGTGTCATGAATCATCTTTGAATGAGGCACATTTGGGTACCCCAAGATGGACTATGACATGTTGTAAAATAATATGCTATTTATAGCATGTGTATGACAGATTCTCTTATAGCTGTAAGTTGTAACCGCTATGACAGATTCTATGACGGTTGTAAGTGTTGTAAGAGCATCTGTCATAGCCCATTTTGGAAATAGGTGACTTCTTTGGGATGGGAGATGTGGAAAAGTGTCAGGCACATTCTACAATGTTGACCAAGTGTCCTTAGGCATGGGTTTTGGGCCATGAGGCCAAGTTGGATGCCCATCCCAAGATAGGTCCAATATTGCCTTGTATATTCTATATAAACAAGTGCTTGGAAGAGGAGTCAGATCATAGGTTTATAGGTACTGTTATTCTACCAGATTGACTCTAGACATGAGTGTCGAAGACCATTGAAGCTTGCATTGCAAGTGTATTGTAAACAACTTTCATATTTGTTAATACATTGTGCAGGTTTCTGAGTGTGGGGTTTTTCACTTGATAAGGGTTTTCCCCACCGTAAATCTTTGTCTCTCTTCTTCTGTCTTCTTTCTAGTTCATGTGTATTACTGCAATATCTCATTTAGATGTTCTATGTTGCTATAGTTGTAAGGATTAATTTGAATTTATATATCCCTCTCCTCATTAGATTAGTGTAGGAAGCATTTTCTGCACACCTAGCTTCCTTTCAATAATGACCAAACTTATGGCAATAATAACATTCAAAATTGCCCTTGTCAAACCTTTGACATGAGTTGTTGCTCTTCTTGGCTTGTCCAGAGCTGGACTGAGAACTACTTGCTCCCTCTTGGTTGTGTGCTCGTCCTGAGCTATCTTCTCCAACACTTCCACATCCAGATCTGCCTCTACCTCTGCCTCTTGAGCTTCATCTGAAGCTATTTCTACCTCTTCCCTTGCCTCTTGAGTTGGCTTGAGCTTTGAAATCTTGCTCATGGGAAGATTTTGCAAACCTATTTAGGCGCTTCTCATGAGTTTGCAGGGAACCCATCAGCTCATCAATGACCAACGTTGAGAGGTCCTTTGCCTCTTCAATGGAAATCACTACTGTATCAAACTTTGAGGGTAGACTTCTGAGGATTTTCTCCACAATCCTCTGCTCTTCCATGGTTTCTCCATTCATCTTCAACTAGTTTATCAAACTAGAGACCCTTGTGTGAAAGTCTAAGATACACTCATTGTCCTTCATTTGGAGAGTCTCAAAATCTTTTCAAAGCATTTGGAGCTTCACCAATCTGACTTTGTTAGTCCCTTTGTAACTAGTTTTGAGGATTTCCCAAGCTTCCTTTGCATAATTAGTTGCTGCTATTTTGGGAAAAATGGCCTCTGTCAAGGCTGCTTCAATCAGACTCAATGCTTTTGCATCTTTCCTCCTTGTCTCCTTTAGCTGGGTCTTCTGGTTGTTTGTAAGGGCTAAATACACACCTGGGTTAGTCATATCATTGAATCCGTTGATCACAAGCTCCCAAAAATCATTTGCAACCATTATAGTCTTCATTTTCTTTACCCAAATATCATAGTTTTATCCATTGAATGTTGGTGGCTGCTACCAATTCTTACTCTCTTCTCTAGCCATGTCTCCAATAAAAAAACTTTAAACACCCAAAAAATAAATGTCCAAATCACTCAAGACTTAGGGCCTTCTAGCTCTGATACCAATCTGATGGAATTTCAAATCCCATACACAAATAAAATGTGGAATAACAAAAAATAGAAAGCAAAGGAGACACACAACTGTTGGGAAAACTCTTGTTTGTTCTATTAAAATAGAAAATAGTAGTTACAATATGATTTCTAAACATGAAACTACAAACTACTAAATTACAAACTTGATTTGTAGTAATATGGAACTGTACACAAACCCACAACAATCTAGAGCTATCTGCTACTCCCTGCACATACACTGATCTTCTCAGAACTGATGTTCAGGTCAAACCATTCTCTACTGCTGCTACTTTTGCAACTTCCTCTTCTTTCCTTCTTTTCTGTTAACTGAGTACACTGCCTTACATTCTTTCCTTTTGTCTTATACTTCACCAAAAAAATTTGCTGCCCAAAAATTTTCCGCTCAAAACAAAATCAAACTCACCCACTGTAGTAAAGACACTGACCAACATTGAATATACACAAACAGGCCATCAAAGATGTATTAATTGTTTTGCAGGGGCAATGGTAAGGAGATCTATGGAGGATCTCTAACAGGTTAGGTGCAGTAAATGCACACATGCTCCAGATTAAAATTCCAACACCCCTTTCCTCTTCTAGCCGCCCAATCCTTTAAATCAATCCCCCTTGTCTATTGTGTTGTGTTCGTTATATGACTCGTACCTCATAAGGAAATGAAGAGATGCCTTGAGTGAGTGAAATGACTCCAGGAAAGAATGAAACATGAGATTTATTAACCTCTTTATTCGTTGCCACTAAAACCGTGTTTAAACAATTCAAAGGTCTTTAACAAAGAAAATAAATCAAACAAATGAAACCATGTCATGCAATTTGCCCCCATCATGTTGTTTTACAATTCAAATTACATATATTCATAGACTCAACATAATAGCTGACCTCCACAACAAATGAAAACATATCACAGTCACTTTCCCTTCCAAACATTTAACATTAATGAGAAATGACATCCCATATATATCATGTATCTAATAAGGATGAATACTAAGGTGAGCTCTCCATATGACTGTATATTGTTTGAATATAAGTAATGAGTAAGATCTCATTAACATGTTGTCGAACTACTAACAATAGCATGTTTCTGTCACCTTCAAGATGACCACAACAAATTGTATGGAATGAGTGCTCGAGCTAGAATTTGACTTTCACTATAAATCCGTATCAAGTGCTCAGAATCCCATGAAAACTAGAAAAGACATGTAATTCAGCATCCTAAGACCTCCACTAAGCCATTTGTTCTCATGTGCCATAGAACTCCAGATTTTGCATTCTCGCCAAACTGCCAGTACAAATCGTGGAACTTAAAAATCTCAGAACCTAGAAGGAATTTGGCCACAAAATATTTGCATGTAATTCTAGAATACTCTTAAGATCTTATTTGTTAGAGGGTTTGTCACCAAACCTTATAAATTTCTCTGAACAATTGTTTCACTGAGACTATCCTGTTAAGCGTCAGGGCAGAAATTGGAAAACACTAAAATTTCACATCCCTGATTGTACCAATCATATACTATGCTGAGAAAAACCATTAGATCCCAATCAAAACAAATAAAATTGAAAACTAAATCTGCAACTATTTTTGGTTGATGCCAGATTGCGCATTCACCTTCATCAAAGGCCTTCTTATGCTTGAGTGTATGAGCCAAGAGATTCCACAATGAGAATCTTTCCAATATAAAAATTGGAACAACCACCCCAAAATGGACCCTCACTAAACAACAACACAACACAAGACCATAAACAAAAACTACACCCACTAAAACACAAAGAAAACAAAGGTGACAAGAGTACACAATGAACAAGAAGCATAAACAAAGGTAGAAATGTTGAAGGATTAGTTTTTACCTTCCACACAAGAGCCCTCTCCCTTTCCTTCTCTCGAATAATAAATGTTAGCATCTAAATTTTAAGATAAATAAATGAATTAGAGTAAAAAAATAAAGAATATAGTTAGAGATTCTGGAAAAAATAGATTTAGAAGTTGTGAAAATTCTTGTAACGCCCGCATTGTACACCTCAAAGAAATACACGTTTATGCTACATGAAATAGGAACTTTTTTTTTAAATGTTTAAGATAACAAATAATGTTAACATAACTAACTACGACATATTCTCTAAGGATACAAGGCTGCATTACTTTACAAACCTACTAACATAATTTAACATACATCAGTATCTGATCCAAAACCATGCTCAATTAAATAACATATTCACATTCATTGCATAACATCAAATAACAGAATCTGCATGATTAAATACATAACTGAATAACATATTCACATTCATTGCATAACATCAAATAACAAAATCTACATGATTAAATACATAACTGAAATGCTTTCATACAGGTACATCATGACATCAATACATTGCCATTTTTAGCCTACATCAAGATTGCATACATAAAGAATGTTCTGTTACACAAATCTGATACAAGATTATACACATATATCTTCACCAACTGGGACAAGTACAACTGGAACAAATCTTTTCTGCACATGAACTTGACAAGGGATAACCAATGGATAAAATAGCTCTTCCACCCGACCATGTGGAACCCTAAGGTCCACCCCCGAGCTAGGAGTTAACATGAGGTCCCAAACAATAACAGTCAGGCAGACAAGAGACAAACAAGAACAAAGGACGACCAAACGCCAATACAACACAACTTATCTTCCAGAGGCGAAACATAACATAAGTGGAGAGACCAAACAAGGAATGCTAGGTTGTAGTAGGGAGAGTGTCATCGTACGGTCCTAACATGGGTTATCCTGACAGCCTCTCACTAGGCGCCGGCCCCATAGGGTGACACATGTGGAATCGACCTTCCTTTCGTGAGGACAAGGAAGTCAATCATGCCAACCAGGCCTTCTCTACCCATCCTTAGTCTATACAAGCACTACAGGCCATGGGAGAGGAATCCATTAATCTTGTTTAGTGTGAGATCTACCCTTAACCCCCTAGTTCATTTTAGGTTATCACTTGATTAATCTGCTTCCAACGGGTTATCCTGATTGCCACTTTGGGCGCCGGCCCCACGTTGAAAGCCACTCTCCTTCCTAACACCTAGTAAACCTTAACCATCATACAAGGCATTATAACATTACTCATACATATTCACTGCAAGGCATAAACCCTCTTGCATTACAAACAGAATCATAACACCAATTGTTATCCATCGCCTATAGCATTACAACATTTTACACTTTTACAGATACCAGGTCTCCCCAACAACAATTACGACAAAACGGATACAAGATAGTCAAAGCTGGTTAAATATCTCATCCAGAGAATATTATATCACAAAACACATAATCATCTTAGCCAATACTCCATTATACTTCATACTAAATTTGAATCACATAATCGTTATAACATCACAATACAAAAACATCCATCCACACTACGACAAACTAAGCCTCTGGAATTTCGAGTATGACCACTCTCAATTTGACTCTTTAAGACAATAGAAATACTTAACTTACACAGTACAATTCAGATTCTAGAAATTAAACAATAAAATTCCTTCTTGGCTCATAAATAACCTTGTAATGAAATCAACAATGGATTACATTATCTCTTTAAATCAAACTAATTGATTTCACAATAAATACAGCAATTATACTAAAATTATCTAAATATTCTACATTTGTTTCTAAAGATAGATTATAAAACACAAGTATAACAAATTTTACACTGATTAACTTACCTTTCCAATGTTGGATTAAGTACTAAAATAATACCTTATAACTATACGGCAATACAACGAGGACAAAGGTCCTACCATCATCAATGTTTTCGTTTTCCTCTAAGTTCTACCCTAATACGGTCCTTAAGATATTCTTGACCTCAATCAGATAACAGTTTACTAGGCTTGGATTTCTTCATCATAATGATGTCTCTGAAATGTTTTAATCAAAGATGATTTAAATCTGTCTAAGAAGAAGATCGGGACTAGACATTCTCACGCCGTCAAAACTTAATAGATGTATCAACTATGTTCGTTCCCAAGGCATTACAGTTTTCTGGTAAAAGCTTCTACTATAACTGTTTTCAAGTGTAATAACCTATTGAATTGTAAGCACTGATTGCAGAGATGGTGTGAAATTGTTAATGACCGCTTAACCATTGAAATGGATGATATTAGTTTAGTCTAATAACTTCTGGTAGCGTCCATCTAACTCCTTCAAACTTGCAATTGATATAATTGGCGGTAACACTTCAACAGTTTTCTTTCTAACACAATATTTTTCACGAAAGTCAATGGTCACAGAAAATGAAGGCAATAGGTTTGAGGATTAATGTTTCGAAGGTTCCAAGGATGTTCTTTGAGATCCCAACACCTTAATAATGCTTCCAAGTAATATCAAAACCACAACTCCTAAACCGAGAACAACTCCTAAATGGGATCACATGGAAATACGAAATTATGGATTAACTAATTACTTGCTGACGTTGTGGACAGCTGAATGCCCAACAATAGCCTATATGTCGAGTGACAAAAAGAGTAGAGGATTATGTCTTGAAATGTATAGTGGTTTCCAAGGTTTCCTTATAAATGGCACCCTAAATGCGAAAGATAAAGTTAAACCTCAAGAATATGGAGATAGCTAGTAGATCTACCATATGACTTAAAAGCAATAATCCATGATGGCACCACAAATTTCTTGAGACACTCATGGTACCACAATTTCTTAGAGCATAATGTGGATGAGATATTCCATAATAAGATTGTAGAATACAATCTGAGACTCTAAGGTTAAGAAATGTTCACTGTGTATGAGGAACAAGATGCTAAACTCCACTAGGGGTGCGATCTGCATGGGTAAACCCTCCATAGTTTACTGAGATGCTTATTGGCTTCAAGGAGAATAATATATACTACTGCAGACAGACATTACACAAAACATACAGCTCTATGAATAAGCCTACATGTACAGACTACCAATTTCATGCATGTTTTTTTATTGCTAAATACTGAGTACCATACAAATTAGAAATCAAAACATCCGACACCATTTTGCTGCTCAAATTACAAATATTAAGATTGCTTACAACAGCTAAAGAGAAGGGAAAATAACCTCCACTGACTGCATACCAAATTGAACCATCTATACCCATATCCCATCAAAACCTCAAACTAACTTGGTCTCCACCATAAATGGATTATGAGATGCATCTGCACTAGGCTCTGATTTAAAGGACTCATCTTAATTCTAGGTATTTCTAATGCTTGGATTGTGGATGGCTTCTAGTCTATCTGCTGCGTGGTGGGGATGGCCAATACTGGACCAAGTGTGCACTGAAGGGGACCTACATTCAATTTGACTTACACATTTTGTCACAGCAGATCTATATTCACCGCTATAAAAGGCTTTGCCATTTGCATACTGTTAAATTCAGTAAGAAACAAGTCTTCAAGCATACATTATATCAATCCTTCCAAATCACAGATCAGATCCATGTGATAGATCAAAACTGCAATAGTTGGGATCAAGCCCACGATGCTCAAAATCGATCTGCAATGTTTCTGTGCTAATCCAGGATCTTAGATAGTCATTCTACCCAAACTACTATATTTTGACAAAGGCAAATCAATTTAATAGAACATCAACATTATATTTCTATCATCAATATTAAAGCTAAGCCCCTTTCCCTCAGCAAGTGTTTTATCACGACTACAGGATTTTAAGAGACAAGCATATACTTCAACTTGTTCATCAATACTGAATGAATTGAAAGCCACAGTGGATGTGCCAACTACCTTGACCACCCCCCAAATACGTGTTGGCATTACAGTTTTGTAAATTGTGGGGTGTGAATAGTTTGAGAACAGTGGTAAATGTGAATTTGTGAAGCTTCTTCATATCAAACACAAATTAATGAAAATAGAAGTTCAACAGACATCCTTGATAGAATGTATTAAATATGAGGGTAATCGATGACACACTCGAACATTCTTTGATTAAATACACAGCCTAAAAGCATCAGTGAAAACCAAACAAAAATAAATAAAACGTGGATTAGACTTTTTATGGGCTTGTATACAGAGTGTCATTCGACAGGTTCTGCAACTTTTGCTTCTTCTGTTAGGATTATTACATCGTATTTAAGTTGAAGTTAGTAGTTTTATTCCTATCGTTTGTGTGCCAAATAATGGAGTCGCCACAGTCTACTACAATCTCCCTGCAATAACTCATATCCGCCTTCTAGTATGGCTCTTCTCGCAAATAATTTCTGACTCGTGTTTTCATTGAAAGGTATCAATTTCTGATCATTTTTGCATACCCTTGGACACAACGAGCTAGGTAATGGTATTTGAATTCACACCTACATGTGATTACTGTGTGTGCCTGTTTGCCTGTGCAGCTATCTTGAAGACACCCTAACCTTATATCATTGCGGTAACTATTTAAATCTGTAACGCATTCTCTTTATTCCTGTAGTTCACATATGTATATCGGCTTAGGAGTATTTACAGTATCACTACGCTTTGACTGCACAATCTATGTTCTTTCCTCAAACATCGATGTAGAAGTTATAATTTGCAAAATTACAAATGATTATAGTGACAACATACAGCAAGTCCAAAAAGGGTCGAATGCTTGCTCGTGAATCCTATGATGAGTCCCTACATTGGTAGGCAATCTACACTCAGATTTTATGAAATTGAAACTCCCTTGGCATGATCTAAGGATGGCAACAGGTCTACTAGAAGCCTGAGCGTATGGGACAGCTAGCGAACAACAATCTTGGAGGAATGCCTGAGCCTTAGTGGTCAATAAGAACTATTGTGATCTATATAAATATCCCGAAACCCTCAACAGACGCACAGCAGAGTATGCCAACTCAAATTAATATGGTGATCAATAGAAAGGAAGTCTCCAAATGATGCGATCCACAAAGATATTCATTGGCAAACCTCCAGGGTGAAGGTGAATGCAATGCACAACCAAAAATGATGTAAATTCACCCTGGAACGAACTGCTACAAGTGTAGCGTTAAAATCTTAGTCTAAACCCTGTAATCATTGCATTTCACCTACATTCAAACATTATGTGAGCGAGGTTGACCATCTTGCCTTTGCTGGCTAACTTGAGGACACCCAAGACTTTTTCATTGAGATAACAGTTAAAGCTGCGGGAGTTGTATGGCTATGATTGCAATTGGTAAAGCATTTTCTGCAGAATGTTTTGATGTCATTGCCTTCAAGCTAAGATCCAAGGAAATACACTATGTTTGCCGGTAAATAGAGTGGGAGGAAGACAATTACACAACGAATTCCTTGGCAGAAATGATTTAAACCCTAAGAGATGTTATTGTTTAAACGTAGAGAGGACAGCCAACAGAAAATGAGCACCGGGTTTAGGATTTGGTGGCGAAATCTCAGAATG
The DNA here is from genome assembly GCA_027924645.1 of Cunninghamia lanceolata. NCBI lineage: Eukaryota > Viridiplantae > Streptophyta > Pinopsida > Cupressales > Cupressaceae > Cunninghamia > Cunninghamia lanceolata. Next base: position 1,177,900 of record BSBN01000181.1, read on the forward strand.
CAACTCGATTACAGATTGAATCACATCTTAAAGCATAAATTTAACCCAAACAATCATTTGGAAGATTAAACAACCAACAACATTTGCAGAATCAGAAAGAGAAGCAGAGGAGTAAATTAAACTTTTAATGGAACCTGGCTACGATGCCGATTCGACAATTTCAGTTCAACTTCTGCAGTCCAAGCCTTTTCCCTGATCTTCTTCACTTTTTCTCTACCTGCAATGCTGTCCCCTTTGCCTCAACAAGCCTTTTCTTTTATAACATAGCCCCTTCTTCTTCCAAGGGACTCAGCACGCGATCCCGTGCATCTCCCTCCTCTACTAATATTTTTATTTAATTTAATAATCCCAAGGAAGTTCTTTATTTATTTTATTGTATTTCTTTTTTTTTATTTAATTATTTTATAGCCGACCAAGCATATTTTATTTAGTAACATTACAACAATCCATAATTGTACAACTATATATTAATTTATTTTATTAATTTAGTTGTAAATCACTAATTACAACATAACTTACAACTATTTTATTTATTTAAATATTTATTGTAAATAATATTATATTAAATAATACAAAACCTCTTACAATCTTTATTTAACAACTATACTTCTAATAAAATAATAATTTATTTACAACAATAATCAACAATTATCGACATTATACTTTCCGTAATATGATTCTAATTAAAGCACAATGACACCTTACACATTCAGACACTTTCTAACCTAGTTAGACTCCAAGGTGCAATATTACTTGTCCGCAAATCATGATCGAATAACAGACAAAGACCAAGAGGATACACTGACAACCAAACCACACTGACATGGACCTCACGTTAACTCCAACAACTAATCCATTGGCGAAGGCACGCTCAGACCTGTAATCAGGTGGAGTCGATGCCTAGTACCTGCATTCTTGCAACAACACACGGTTAAACATTCAAGATATATATCCACATACAGTCCTATAGTGAATGGAAATCGCAGTGGTGTAGGGTACTCGAAAGCGAGTAATACAACACTGTTCCATTCATGTTTATGTATAAACAATTAACTACGTTGAACAAGGTATCTGATATTAATCAACAACATAAAACATTCAATCCAATATCACAAATAACATCAAAACATCTATAACATCTAGTTCATTTATCAAATTCTAAAACATAAAATGATAAAATCCAACATTAACAACTGTTATCATCACAATCAGGTTCACAATGAAGTAACAAGATAACAAGAGATCCATCATCTACGGTCTAGGACACTATAAAGTTTAAGCAAACATCAATCTGATGGACAACGAGATGAGGGGCACTACAATTCTAGAATAGTTATGAAATCTTATAATTGTGTTCCCATTTAGCAAAAAATCTAAGTGACACCATGGAAAAAGACTAGCTACAAAAAGAATGCCACTATTAAAACTATATATAATTTTTTATTATTAGTAATTTTATGGATACTCTATGCAAATAAATAAATCAATGTAATTCAATTGGTTGCTTTCAATGCAAGTCAATGTTGAGAAAATCTACGACCTTTTTGTTTATATTAATAATTACTTAGCTTTGTTTTAAAGAACCAATCAATTAAATATATAAAGTATATATATATATATATATATATATATATATATATATATATATATATATATATATATATATATATATATCATTATATTCTTTTGAGAAGAAGAAGCTATTATCCTCCAATACTTGTAAGTGTCTTCAATGTACCTCCAAGGAAAATAAAAGAGTAAAACCAAATAAATGTAGAATTATTCCAAACTCCAAAGTGAAGTAATAAAGTTGAAAACCATGTTATAAGCCCATAAAGTTAAAGTTTAGGAGGTTTCCAAAGTAAGTGCTTAGAAAAGTTTCAAAAGTTAATTTAGTAATGGATTCCTTTAAGGGTTGTGTTGGGTCCAAAATCATAGCTCCACAATCCTAGTGTACTATCTCATCTTCAAAGCCAACAAATTATCATCAAGAGGGCAAGATAGGGGCTCATCAATAGATTGTGGATGATCAAGGCCAACTATTGTGAGTGGGTAGACTCACCTTCATCTTTAGGTTGTACTAGGCCAAGGCGAGTTTTCCCTAAGTTCTTGTCAATAGGACAATTAAAGATAAATAAAACTTTAATCTCAAGGACTTTACAAAACCATACCCAATATCTTATCAACCCCAATATTTATCATTAGGTTCATGTTAGAATTGATTACATACATACCTACAAGACCTCCAATTGGTAGATGGTAACTCACACTTGCCATGCAACAAAAGATAACCATTGCATTATTTCTTAACAAATGAACCCACTTAACATTGCATACACATGGGTAAGAGGGAGAATATACCATCATGATCCTCCAAAAATATTTTAGTTTAATGATAGGACAAGATATGACAAAGTTTACAATATTGAATCAATGCACACAAAAAAAAAGCTAATAAAATAATGTGTATAAATATAAGTAGTACTCAAACATAAATTTGAGAAAAGTCAAATCAAATAAATTGGGAAAAAAAATTTAATAGATAAGGAGAGAAGTTTAATCGGTAAGGGCACTATGCATCCATCTTTTTTTTTGTATTTTTCTTACAAAATGAATTTGTGAAGTGATGCAATGTTTCTGCTATTATTTATAGAAGGTTAGATTAGCATTGGGTATTATTTACTCTTATTCTATTACATGCTACTCATTAAAATAAAAAGAAAAATTACAGTCAAAGTGCAGCTTAAATTATAGAACCTATAAATTATAATTTATTTAATATTTTTGTTGCATAAACAAATCTTTGAAAACCACAAATCAAATTAATGACAGGCTAAATTATTTACTTTTAGTTTTTTTACTATGAAATTTAATTCCTTTAAAAAAATGGGTGGGGCTCCATTGGCTTGCGCTACATCCCACAAAGAAAAATAAGAAAAATTAACGACAAGGTAAAGGTAAATTACTTTATTTTAGTTTAACAAGGGCTAGGGTTATAGTTCTTCAACCTTTAAAAGCCACAAGGAAAATTAATATTTAGTTTAAGTACATGAAAATTAATTCTATTAAAAATATTATAATTAATTTTTTTTGTATCTGGGGTAGGATTATAGTTCTTTGATTTTTAAAAGATTAAAGATTTTTTCTATGGGAATTAATTCCATTAAACAATATAATTAAGTTTTTCATATCATTTGGATTAAATTAACTACTTCAACCTTTAAATACTAATCTGTAAAGTAAATTAAATAATAACATTATATAATGTATATATTTTAGCTCCTCACTATATATATTATAATAAATTAATAAAATTATTAAACTAGCATAGATATCTTAAATACATCTATTTAAAAAACACTAAGCGATAGTCGCGAGGCACCTATCTATTCTCAATAACAATTTCAATATTAGGCACCTCAAAACTAATATCTAAGTATGCTAGTTATGTCAAGAGTTACACCAAGAGGGTACTATAGTGGCAACATCTATTCTCAATAACAATTTCAATATTAGGCGCCTCAAAACTAAAATACATCTATCTAAAAGAGGCAAAGCATAAATATCTTAAATACATCTATCTAAAAGAGGCGGAGCATAAATATCTTAAATACATCTATCTAAAAGATGCATATCAATTTCAAGGCACCTATCTATTCTCAATAACAATTTCAATATTTATTTAAGATATCTATATAGATATGCTAGGTTTAAGATATCTATGCTGGGTTTAAGATATCTTAGAAGTCATTGGTTAAAAGTAAACACTGATTTATGTTTTATGTGGAGCTCTCTCCAAAATATTGAAATTATTATTGAGAATAGATAGGCCCGTCTCGGCATTTTTTAAATAGATGTATTTAAGATATCTATGCTAGGTTTAAGATATCTATCTAGTTTTAAGATATTTTAGAAGTCATTGGTTAAAAGTAAACATCAAAATTTTGTGTGGAGCTCTCTTCAAAATATTGAAATTGTTATTGAGAATAGATAGGCCTCTTCTATATAGATGTATTTAAGATATACTTTTAAAGATTGAAGAACCCTAACCCTAGCTCTCATTAAACTAAAGTAAATAATTTACCTTGCCATTAATTTTTTTAGTGGTTTTCAATGGATAACTCCTTTCCATGTAATTATTTTTATGTCCTCTCTTTAATAGTTAAACAATCATTAACTACTAGCATAGATATCTTAAATACATAACAATTTCAATATTTTGGAGAGAGCTCCACATAAAACATAAACATATCTATATCTTAAATAAAATAGTTGTAATGTAAAATAAAATAACTCAAACTAAAGAAAATAACTTCAAATTGATATCTCGGGACATTTTTTAAGATATCTATGCTAGGTTTAAGATATCTTAGAAGTCATTGGTTAAAAGTAAACACCGGAACTTTATGCGAAGCTCTCTGGAAAATATTGAAATTGTTATTGAGAATAGATAGTCTCCCTATCTTTTGACGAACCCTAACCGTAACTCTCATTAAACTAAAGTAAATAACCAGTGAATAACTCCTTTGGATGTAATTATTTTTATATGTCCTCTCTTTAATAGTTTTTGTTAACACTCAAGCTATACACAATCATTAACTACAAAAAATACAAATCATTAACTGTTTGAAGTCTTTAGTCCTCCTACTATCATCAGAGTTGATTGGCCATAGATAAAAATATATACAAATATACATCTACAAACTTCTATAAAATACCTTCAACCTACTTCTAAGAGTATAGATTCCAAAACAGCTGAATAATAACTAACAATTGCATTTGTCAATCTCTTTTGAGTATACACTAGCAATAAAATTCAATTCTAAATAAGCACCGGTACAAAAAGCAATTGCAATGATAACATAAGAAAATGAAGAAAAACTTCGCTTCCGGTACAAGATAACGATATACCCGTCCATTTATTTTCTGCAATAACGATCAAGATATTATATTATGTGAAGATGGCTCTTTAATTTGTTGAAAATGGAAGCACAACTCTCATTTCGCTGAATACATCTGGTTATCAACAATTAATAAACTTAAAAACATCAGATTTCCACAGTCCACACATCAGATTTGAACCACAGTCCATAATATTATGGAAACGAGTTTTTAGATTCAATTGTGTAAGATTTTTGTTATCAACATTTCTAATCACATTCTGTGATTCATCATCAGGATGGAGAGAGATGTAGGAAATAATCCAGATGATGATGAATCACAGAGTGTGATTAGAAACGTTGATAACAAAAATCTTACACAGTTAAATCCAGAAACTCTTTGCATAATTAATAAACTTCCCTATGAATTAGAGGGCCCATCTATACCGCTGAACAGAAACCTGGAGAGGCCATTGTTTTCAACAAACTGGAAGAATTGGATGGCCGCCTCCAACGGCTCTCTAACACGCCGAAGAAAGTGCTTCAAATCTTCACATTCATCAGCCAGTTTTGATTCCACCCTTGAAATCTTTTCCAACAATATTTCTCGAAAATGTTGAGCACCTTGGAGCCTTCTCTTTAATTCTTCTTCTGACTGTGCCGGAAATTCTTGAGAATTAGTGTTCCTTGTTTGGATGGATCTGATATGAGCTTCCTGCTCTGAAATTTCACGCTCAATGTTTAACAGCATTTTCTCAAAATCTTCGATGGCGTTGAGGGCACCGGAAATTGATCTGGAAAATCTATCGACTTCATTCTCCATTGATGATATAACTCCATGCTCCATTGTAGTGACAGGAGATGCAAATGAATAGTAATATGTTCTCTGTTTCAACAGAGATCAAGTAGGGCTAGTGCGATGTCGAAGGCTGAATCAGACAATTGCAGGTCCTGTAACGTTCTTGTTTTCCGATTTCCTATAATTGTCAATAGGAGCTGATGATTATATATACAGAGGACACCACTCATTAGAGTTAGATGTAAGCCTCAGCGCTTTTCAATTCTACAAGGGCCAACTTTATATGTTATATTTGTGGGGTGGTTGTGCTCAATGTATGGGTTGTTTATTTTTCGCCCACAGTAAACATCTCACAGGTTGTGTGCGGACTGTTTTTTCATTTTTCCGATCTACATTGGACAAAACATACGGGCTGGTTAAGGTTTACCGTTTATTTTAGGGTTGGATGTTACATAAAATGTAAGTTGAATATCACAATTGAGATCTGTTATTGAACACATCAATTAATTAGTAATAATTATAAACACTTTTTTTAATTAATCAATTAATTAAGGTCAGCAACATTAGTAATAATTATAAACCTTTTTTTAATTGATTAATTAATTAATGTCAGCAACAAGGGGTGGAGTGTAATGGTGTGAGCCTATTAACAAAAAAACTCTTACCTTTTACCTTAAATTTAATAGCCATTCGTATGTCAAAATATTAATATTTAATAATAAATTATCAAAATTTGATAGCCATTTATATGTTATTGAACACATCAATCAATTAATTAGTAATAATTATAAACCATTTTTTAATTAATTAATTAATTAATGTGGGCAGCAAGGGGTGGTAAGGGGTGGAGTGTAATGTGCCAACATGTTAACAAAAAACTCTTACTTTTTAGGTTAAATTTGATAGCCATTTATATGTCAAAATATTAATATTTAATAATAAATCATTCTTCCCTTTTCAAAGTACACCACTAAATTAAAAAAATGAAGCTCAAGATTTAAAAAAAAAACCATATATATTAAATGAAAGGAAAATATGTGTAATTGTTTTGGAAGTGTTAGAAATATATATATATATATATATATATATATATATATATATATATATATATATATATATATATATATATATATATATTTGAATTCAATATATTATACAAAAATGGGTCCGGACCAAAATACAGATATAGATAGAGTCTAAGAGATCTTTCTAGGCTATATTTATCTTGTTTGTCATGCATGGCATTATATTGAATATTTATGTCTTTAATTAAATAGTATATAAATTTCAATTTTTTTTAATTTTCTTTTCTCTGAGAGTCTTTCTCTTTCTTCTCTATACATTGTGAGTCTATGAGTAAGTGTCCTCCTGATGCCTTGGCATTTTTCACCGTTGCTTACTTTCCATAAAAACCAAAGAATTAGTGTCCTCCTAATGCCTTGGTATTTTTCACCGTTCCTTACTTTCCATAAAAACCAAAGAATTTCAGTAGTATAAATCAGCCAAACAAATTGTTACCTTTTCCAATATTATCTATTTTGTTAGAATTTCATTTATTCTTGCAAATTTCACAAATATTCATTCTACCTTTTCATCAAAGTTAAGTAATTTTGAAGTAACAACATCCATTTAAATCCATTTTTTTAGGCTCTATCACATTACGCCAAAGATAAGAAAACACATTATACCAATATTTTTTATTTAAATTGATATTCCAATTTCTATTCAATTGATCACAAATATCAATAGGAGGATTCAATAGCAAATAAACATCCTTTGCTTCAATTTTACTGTATTTATCATTGTCAAGCCAAAAAAATTGATCATCATATTTATTCTCATCCAAGACAACTTTTTCAATACTTTCTTTTCGTATTTTTATTCTCTCATATGTTTTTTTTTGTGTTAGGGGGATATCATATTTATTGTATAATTGTTCCATGAGATAAATTTATTCTTTTATATTAGATCAGAACGCAACAATACCTCTTTTATTCCATTCTTTTGCTAAACACCCTTGAAGAAGGGCCAACGGTTATTTATTGTTGAATGTATACCACCAAATGGATCTTGAGAGGAATATTCTATTAATTTCAGGTTCTATTTCCAAGTTTTGGCCCCCTAGGTATACTATTCGAGATATTGTTCCTAACAAGGACTTTCCATAGTTTAGTACCTACAAAAATTTTACAAATCCATTTCACAACTAGAGCTATCCATTTAAGTCTTAATTAATTTATAAAAAAAATATTAATGTTGAGAGACACTTTATAATGACAACAAGGGGTGGAGTAATAATTAATAAAATGTTTAAGTTTAAAGGTTAATCATATTTTTAAAAGTTTATAGTGAAGATAAAAAACATTTTTATTTGTTAATTTGAGATATTTTTTAAATTTTTAAGTGTATTTTAAATTTTGATGCACACAAAGTTGAGTGAAGCTATATATCTTAAATAATTAAATAGATAACTATAAACACACAAATAAAGCTTCAAATTGACATCTCTTTAGATAGATGTATTTAAGATATCTATATTAGTTATGCAACTAGTGGATTGTAACGTTGTGAGTGTCTTAACTATTTACATGTCAAATTATTAATATTTAATAATAAACATAGCCTTATTAATAGTAAAAACAATTGGTAAGGGAACAAAATGTAGCTCTTAAGTAAATAATGTTTATGATGAAATAATTATTATGTTTTTTTATCTATCTACTTACGTATTTATGTAAAAGTTTTCCTTATATTGACCTATAATTAAAGGAATTTAAATCATGAAGTCAAGTAAATTGTTTTTTCATTTGACCTACAAGTTCAAACCTGTGAGCTTGCTAGCTTGTTGGCCCAGTGGGGTTTGAATCTTGGTGGCCACCACTACAACTGAACAACTTGACCACCCAAATATGAAGTAAAAGTAAAGATATATATTTTATTTTATCTTTTTAAAAAATTCCTTATATTAATCTAAGTTAATTAAAAGAATGCCCACAATTATACAAATTTGAATTAATTAATTCATAATAATTTCAAATGATGACATAATATATAATAATGTCTATATTTTAAACTATCATAGATATCTTAAATACATCTAATCAGAAAATGTCAAGATATATTAGTATAGGCACTTCAAGATTGATATCTCTTTAACTTTTAGAAAGATGTATTTAAGATATCTATAGTAATGTCAACTAAAGAACTCTTTCCTATTACCTTGCTCCATTTTTCCTTGGTAGTTGCATGCCTTTATCACACACTCAAAAAGGCCTTATCTCAGGGTGTATGAACACACTCTATGGAGTGCTAGAGGTGCATAGTTTCAAACTCCCCCAAGGGATGGACACCAAGGCCAGATTATTATTCAAAGCAATTAGATTTATATGCCTTCACTCCCCAAATTCTATGCCTCGCCCTCGTCACTGGCTCTACCAGAGCTCTCAATCCCCTTTGAAACTCTTCCTGCCCCAATGGAACGATGTGATTCCCGCCCTCAGTAATTGTGTCGTGGGTGGCGATTATATTTTTGCTTCTCCCTCTTGTTTTGGTTGGCCTTTGTGTATTTGGCCATTGTTCTTTATTTTGTCTCGGTTGGCCACTGTGTATTCGACCTTCTTTTGGTACTTTCCAACTCGGCCTTATATGGCAGGACTATGTAATTGGATCTTTTTTTACTTCTACTCTAATACAGTATGGTGACTATGTCACTTTAAAACAAATAATATCATCAAATTCTTTTTCTCAAATGTTAATGTAATAATAGTATCAGCACAAATTATTTACAATTGAGACACTAGTTGTTAAAGCTCATTTTAATCAATAATGTAAAACTATTATATCTCTCAGCGTCTTTTAGATAGATGTATTTAAGATATCTATGCTAGTTAATAATTAATAATTTAATCCTCTTAATAAAAAATATAAAGTAAAAATTAAATGCACATACTTGTATTGTTTTGCAACTAAAATTTATTAATTGCTGCACCTTCGTAATTCATATTTTTTTTGTGAATCCGTAACTATTTTTTCCTTTCTTCTTCCTCTTTCCATTTATATAAATCTTTTTGGTTGACATAGATTCGTGCGTCTTTTAGTTTATATTTATCGGCTATTTATTTTTCTTATAACACATCTATTATTAATTTAGTAGATGTTGGCATTTAATACATTTTGCATCTTTTAATTTATATTTATTAGCTATTTATTTTTCTTATATCTTTTCATTGTTATTAATTTAATAGATGTGGGCATTTAATACATTTTAATATATTTTTTTGTTTTTGTTAACATGCTCACATTCTGCTTCACGCCTCTCGACGTAACAAATTCACAAATTTTTAGATAACATGTATGTATTGGGTTGGATTTTGGGGTGAGGGTAAAACCTCTTCTCCATTTGATGTCTAATTTTATTGTATTTAATTGAGATATAATATATTTTAATTTATTTGAGATTGAGATGTATAATATTATTAGTTCATGATGTAGGAGGAATACTAATACATCCATTGAATGTAATTATTTCCACTATTTAACCAATCATCATATAAAATTAACAATTTGAGAAAAAATACTATAGTTTTTAGTTTATTTTTCTATTCAATAACTGAAATAATGGAAAGACAATTGAAGTGACATTTGTTGGTGAAACAGTGACCACATAGTCTTCATAGTATTTGTTTTGAGTGTCAAGTGATCCTGAAGTCTTTGCTATATTTATTTTGGTCACCACTATATGTCTTGTTTATATTCATAACGAATAAATTTTGATTCATGCCCATGACTCAATTTCAAACTTAAACAAACTTTTTTTTTTTACTTACTCTAAATCAATGTGTATGGTATGTGATGGAGGTTGTGATGCCAATCAGAGGCACGTGTCCTCATTTTAGTATTTTTCTCAGGTTTGTTACTATTCACTCAACTTTTGGGAGATATTGTTTTGTGTTTGGAATTATTTTACATCCTTGAAATAGATCTCTTCATGTATATGCAAGGCTCTATTTCTATAAAGATCAACATATTTATCCCATCTACTATCAAAAAAGGTATGAAAGTTAAGGATCTTCTTCCATTTTTTTTAATTTTAGAAAAGTATCTTAGTTTAACATGTTATAATGGTAGTATGTCAGAGAAAAATTAGTATACTGCATGCTACCTCCTAATATACTTTACCAATTTGCTTTCCTTGTAGACTTGATGTAATGTCCCTTACCTAAATTACCCTAGAAATTCAAATGCCACAAGTTAGGTTTAGGGTTTATGATTTACCACATAGAATATCTTTTAAATTACATAATTCTTGGACTTGAGTTCTGTAGTCATAACATAGGAAAACATATACTATACACACACACACACATCTTTAGTCATAAGGGTTAGACACGATTATTTTGCATTCAAATTCATAAACATTATCAATATAGAGAGATTATATATTCATTATCATGCAGCTAACTTAGTTTGTTTATAGAATTCAGTCATAGAAGAGGAGGTATAGGGAGGCATGGTAGGGTGCCTTCATACAATAGTTCTCCCTCCAAGTAGTCCCCTCACCATTATTCTTTGACTGGTGATCTTGAATTTGCCAATAAACCCTCAATATGGAGATTATGAGGAGAATTTTTCCTTGGGTACCCTTAGCCATTCTCTCCCTTTATAGGATAGTAGGTTGCCCTAGTAGCTATTCTCTCCCTACTTATCATTGTCAAAGGGTGCCCTTAACTGTTCTCTCCCATGGTGCATATTTCCTCCTTGCCCATGTTGATAGTTTATTGCAATATTCTATGTATTTATATATGACAGTGATATGCAATAAATAAAGGTAAGTGATAGTTAATACATCTTCACAATGATCTAACATGATGTTCCTTAGTATATTCAGAAATGATCCTTATTGAACTTCTAGTTCAGTTCAAGATTTTCAATGTAGTCCTTTACTGTCCACAATAGTCTATATGACTGAATATATATATATTTCTGTAGATGGAATTCAAACTTTTGATATTTTATTCAATCAATGATTCATCCCCTTGTATTCCATGTATCTTCCCCCCGTTTATATCTTTCCAAAAATATGTCTTTAATGAATAAGTTCATAATAGATACACCTCTTCAACAAGATGATCATTGCCTTGACAAATTATTTTATTTATATGTTGATTGCATATTTTAGCTTGATCATCCACCTTTTGTCAACCGCTAGACTTATCATAATAATCGCACCTTTTCTTTGAAGGGAGGTGAATCTATAATGAGTGGTAGTTGGCCTTAACAAAGACTTATTTTATTTTCGTTTATAAGAATTTGCAACAGTAAGTCAGTCATTTGTCTTGGAGGTATGATAATATGAAGAGGGTTAAGCCTTAAGGAAGTTGACCACTTTGATTTTAAATTTAAACTTCAAAGGATGACACCAAGTCATATGAAGTCGGCCAAATATCGAGAGTCAGGCTCATCCTAATTAGATTTATTTTAACAATTTTTTTTGCCTAATATGGGACATTACAGTCCACCATGTCCAAGATTGCTTGTCCTCAAGCAATCATGATTCTAGGATGCTCCTAAAATAATTAGCATCTCAAATCAGTGGTTGTTAGTCTATTTGCCAACATAACCTTTTCTAAAGTATGAGGATAATGTATTGTCCAATATCCTTCTGGTTCTTATACTTGTATTTCCCAATATTTCTCAGCAATAAAACCAAGAGTTGGTAACTAGTGAGGTTTGTGACTTAAGATAAGTTTTCTCTCATCTCGGGGAGAAGAAACTAAAAGACATCTTCATTAGTATAGTTTGAAACCAAGTAAAGGAAGCATCAATCAAAAAATCAATTTCTTTTTGGTATCAACTACATCTTCTACATGCACATGGATATCCATTTGAGTTCAAGTAGGAAAGTGAGCTTTCTATTTATTAAGATGGGGATTAGAAGCATGACGCACATCTATGACCTCAAATGCAATGTTCTTTTCTGAAATGATATGATCCATGGACTGTCTTCAAGTCACCTAGAAGGACTTGTCAGCAGCGAGGACAACCATATTCTTAGGAGAATCATTTGCCATTAAAGGACAATCATGACAATAGGAGCATTGTCATAAAACAAGGAAGAATATCATGATAAGAAGATCTAGATTCAACCTTACTATCATAAGCTTGATAGGATGGTCAATAGTTTAAGGATTGTTATAGAAATTATTCTATCATTATTAAATTTAGCTACATTAATCAAGGGAAAACTAAGTCTTAGAAGCATTGTTACTTAAGAGTAAAATAATCAACCAAATCAGAGACTACATTTCAAACCTTAGAATACACTATAAACTACCTTGTGATGAATTGTCCAAACATGGTGACATGATAAGGAATCAAATTTTAGCATAGTGATGTAGAGAAATCCTAAAAAGCTCAGACTATATTACGAAACTATATGACAGTATAAGATGATTGCACGAATAGAGGTAGATTTCTCAACAATGTACAGTGATTGTACTAGATAGTGTATATAGAAGATATTTAATCCCAATTGCAAAGGTTAGGTAAATGAAGTGAAAACTTATTAACTTCACCTAGTATAAATACTAGCTTGCAAGGAAGATACCTAAGAACAAGAGTAAGTTTCTCCTAGTAATTAGGCCATGTCATATGCCTCCCACAGAATTCCAAACTAAGAAAAATTTCAAAAACCAAACTGAGGATAGTTGGAATTTCATCTTTAAATATCAGACACCACAAAGGAGTTTCATCATAAGTATAGGAACACCAAAATCATCTCCATGTTTGGTACTAATGTTATTTTCATATCTTGGGGAAGTACCCGATTCATTTAAACAATATCAATTTATCCCAGGGTTTGATAGGTGAGCATGATCCTAGGATTTGTGGGTTATGGGCCCATAATATAAATTAACATAGGCTTATGCAATAACTTTGTTGTAACTTGATGTGTATCAAATTTATCTATGTTATTCTACTCAAGAAAAATAACTTAGACCCTTGGATGAAATGATCTACTCTAGATATTACAAATAGAAGTGAATTTGGTCCCCAGACAAAGTTCATTAAATCAAATTTATACGTTTACAAGGTAGATCCATGGGGTATGGACTGGATTGTATTGCCATTATTTCAATGAGTGTGGGATAGATCATTTGTTTGTACATTGACTCTTGTCTAGAGGAATAGAACAATTTATTTTCAATGATGTTCCTCTTCCATGAAGCTCAATGAATATATCTTACAATAAATTTCCAACATTTATCCAAATTTTTAATCTCCTAAAGAATTGAGTTATTACATTCTCTCAAAATTCTTGTTTTGACTTTTAAGAGATTGACCATCCTAGGTCTAGATGATACCTCAGTACTCCTAAATCTCAAGTTTTAAAAGATAATCTTAATCCATCTTTGTGTCTTTAGTTTCCGTGACAACTAGATTTTTATTTGAAAATTTGAAGTCAAATTATATCGTTAGATTCAACTATGTTGAGTGGTTATGATTGATTGTTCCTTCCTTGTGAAACTTTGGATATTTTGATCTTGCTTGATTTCCTGATGAATAGATGAGTGATGATTGCTTATGTCAATGACTTGATTTATCCTTTATATCTATTTCTTGAAGGAGTCACTACTCTTCTTTGTTACCTTTAGATTTATTTCCTATTGATGGTTTCTTCACCAAGAAATGATTCTCCTTTTATAACTCCTTGTTGATGGGGTTATAGTCTTTCCTATTTGAAGGGTCACAACTTTTTAAATTTGGCATCACATCGCTATTCTTGAGAACCTAATTTAATTCACTTGAAAAATCACTTAGGGTTCTATTCTTAGTTGAATTCTTCAATGATGTTTTGGATGTCTTTCTGGAATGAAATGCTCTCCCCTTTTATATCTCAAGTTTGAGGGAGTCACACTTTTTCACTTTACTAGTTACAACTCATCATTATCAAGAAGTGTTTGACAAATACATATTTGATAGATTTGGCATTTCCATAGTTTTTTAAGTATAAATTAATGGAGTAAACTTGCTTTAATACATGAAGTATACACATAAATACACATGATTCATGAAGTATACACATAAGACACAAAACATGAAGCATACACATAGATACACATAGTATATGAAGTATACAAATAAATACATGTGAAGCATGAAGCATACCCATAAATAAATGTGATAGATGAAGCATGACGCATATGCATAGATATACGAGTATACACAAATATATTTGAAGCATCAATATACACATAAATACATGTGAAACATAAAGCATACACATAAATACACATAAATACACATGATACACGAAGTATACACATAAGTCATGAAGTGTGAAGCATATACATAATATACGAAATATACGTAAGAAACGAAGCATAAATCATACATGTAATACAAGGAAGTCAAGAAGTATACACTTGTAAGTCATGAAGTATACGCTTGAATACACGTAAGTTGTAAGTCATGAAGTATACACTTGAATACACGTAAGTCATGAAGTATACAATGGAATACACACAAGTCATGAAGTATACACTTGAATACATGTAAGTCATGAAGTATACACTTGAATACACATAAGTCATGAATTATACACTTGACTAAACATAAATCATGAAGTATACACTTGAATACACATAAGTCATGAAATATACACTTGAATACACGTAAGTCATGAAGTATACACTTGAATTACGTAAGTCATGAAGTATATACTTGAATACATGTAAGTCATGAAGTATACACTTGAATACACGTAAGTCATGAAGTATATACATAAGTTATGAAGTATACACTTGAATATACGTAAGTCATGAAGTATACACTTAAATACACGTAAGTCATAAAGTATATACATAAGTTATGAAGTATACACTTGAATATACGTAAGTCATGAATTATACACTTGAATACACATAAGTCATGAAATATACACTTGAATATATGTTGTATAAAATAATACCATTGTAATGTCCCTTACCTAAATTACCCTAGAAATTCAAATGCCACAAGTTAGGTTTAGGGTTTATGATTTACCACATAGAATATATTTTAAATTACACAATTCTTGGACTTGAATTTTGTAGTCATAACATAAATATATATATATAGTCATTAGGGTTAGACAAGATTATATTGTATTTAGATTCATAAATAATATCAATATAGAGAGATTATATACTCATTATCATGCAGCTAACTCAGTTTGCTTACAGAATTCAGTCATAGAAGAGGTTAGTACAGGGAAGCATGACAGGATGCCCTTACAATAGTTTTCCCTCCAAGAAGTCCCCTCACCATTCTTCTTTGATTGGTGATCTTGAATTTCTCAATAAACCCTCAACATGGAGATTAGGAGGAGAATTTTGGCCTTGGGTGCCCTTAACCATTCTCTCCCTTTACAGGACAGTAGGGTGCCCTAGTAGTTGTTCTTTCCCTACTTGTCACTGTTAAAGGGTGCCCTTAGCTCCATTCTTTCCTATAGTGTATATTTCCTCCTTGTCCATGTTGACAATTTATTGCAATATTCTATGTATTTATATATATGATAGTGATATGCAATAAGTAAAGGTAAGTGACAATTAATACATCTTCACAATGATCTGACCTAATGTTCCTTAGTATATTTAGAAATGATTCTTATTGAACTTCTAGTTCAGTTCAAAATTTGCAATGTATTTCTTTGCTGTTCATAATAGTCTATATATATATTTATGTAGATGGAATTTGAATGTTTGTTGTTATATTTAATCAATGATCCATCCCCCCATATTCCATGTATCTTTCCCCCTTTTATATATTTCCAAAAGACATGTCTTTAATGAATAAGTTGATAATAGATACACCTCTTCAAAAGATGATCATTGCCTTGACAAATTATTTAAATATTCATATGTTAATTGAAGATTTTAGCTTGATCCTCCACCTTTTCTCAATTGCTTATAATAATAATCTCACCTTTTCTTTGAAGGGAGGTGACTCTATAAGGAGTGGTAGTCGGCGTTAACAAAGACTTATTTTATTTTCACTTATAAGAATTCACTGTCTTAACACCGAGTCGGTCATTTGTCTTGCAAGTATATTAATATGAAGAGGTGTTGGCCTTAAGGAAGTCAGCCACTTTTATTTTAAATTTAAACTTCAAAGGATGACGTCATCATATGAAGTTGGCCAAATATAGGGAGTTGGCCTAATCCTAATTAGATTTATTTTAAAGATTTTTTCCCCCAATATGGGACATTACACTTGATCTGTTATTTAGTTTTCTCAATTTGAGTTACATTTACTTTTTGGTTTCTCTAATGGACAAACTATTATTTAAATTTCTATTTTAGAAATGTATAAATTGATTTGTCATGTTTAATTGTACTATTTCTATTAAGATTAAACATTAGACTTAAAAATAATCAAAATCATCTATACTTTCAACATATTTTTTACATTACCTACAATCAAAACTGAAAACAAAAGATATAAGTTAACAACTAAACAAACAGAAAGAAAAAATTGATACATATCCTTGACACTATGATAGGGTTCCAACCATTGGATGCAATTATATATACCTATTCATCGAATTGTCATATAGAATTAAAAATTTGAGAAAGAATGCTATAGATTTTAGTTTATTTTTCTATTTAATAACTAAAAAATGTGATTTATCTATTTTTATATTAGGTGATGCTATCAATAGTCAGTGCAAAAATAAAAAATAAAATTTCTTGTGTTTTCAAAGAAATGAATTAATTAACATTTATTGCAGTTATTGAATAAATTTTAAATGTTATGACAATTATTTTCATTCATTGTACAAAGAAATTAGAAATATTTTCTTTAGCAAGTTTTGGGTGACAAAATGATGAAAAGACAATTGAAGTGACATTTGTTGTTGAAATAGTGACCGCATAATCTTCACAGTATTTGTTTTGAGTGTCGAGTGATCCTAGTCTTCACTATATTTATTTTGGGCACCACTGTATGTCTTGTCTATATTTATAGTGAATAAATTTTGATTCATGCCACTTGATTCAATTTCAAACTTACATGAACAAACTTAAATTTTCTTTCTTACTCCAAATCAATGTGTATGGTATGTGATAGAAGTTGTGGTGCCAATCAAAGCAATGTGTCCTCATTTCAATGGATTTGTTAGGTCCATTCTTGGTCACTTAAGTTTTGGGGGAGCCTTTTTTGTCTTTAGAATTATTTTACAACCTTGTAGTAGAATTCCTTGTGTATCTAGAAGGCTCTGTTTGTAGCACCCCTCCATTCTCACCTTGGATGTGCAGGTAGTTTGGCTAAGGAACCTGATGATGAGGATGGAACAAGAGCTTCTGTTAATACTTTTGGGAGCACGATGCATATTGTTATTATGCAGAGATTTACTTGGATAAGGTGATGCAGTAGTATGTTGTTAGGACAGGTGGAAAGGGTGGCATCATACCATTGGACGTATGGGTGACATACGAGTATGAGATATGATTGCTAGAGTCCCTTCCCTAGTGCTTTGGCTATCATGTACATGTGCTCTAACTTGTATGTTTGAGTGAACAGGTACCAGGCATTGACTCCACCTGAATTGGCAGGTTTGAGCGTGACTTGCACCCAATGGAAGTAGTTGACCAGAGATAGCACTTGGTCCCCCACCCTAACCATCATCCTCAAAGACAATGAGCACCTAGTTTGATACCTTGTCAAGTACTATCAGTGGCCAGTCAGTGTTGATTGAAGTTTTGCCTTTTGGCCCTGGTTAGTGGTTAGGTATTTTTTTGGCTTTTGACTTAATTTGTCTGATAATATGCCTTGGTTATTTTATGCATTAAAATAGATTGATAAATAATATATATAATCCTAGTTGATAATAAAATAAAATTATAGTGTAATATTATAATTAAGAAAGAATAATAAAATAGTAAATAAATAGAATATTATAAAGTTGGTTATATAATTAATTATAATATGTGAGTGAGTGTGGGTAAATGGTTTTACCCGTTTGTGTAAAATTATTTATTGTGTGTATGTTTAAATTATGTTGGTTGCATATATTTTATTTATTTTTAATAAGGGTTAGTAGGTAGTTAGTTGGGGTAGTTGTAAATTTATTTTATACGGGAGTGAGAAAAATAACTTCCCTCCCTTCATTATTTATTAAATGGGGAGGGGGAATTTTGACCGGGGGAATTTGGGGGCTTTTTAATCTTTTTGGAAATTACTTTATTGGGAACACTGTGCATTATAAATTTCCATGCAGTTTTTTTTAAGAGGTGGCTGCAATATTTTAGACCCGAAGAACAGAAGTTAATTGAATGGTAAGTGCATTATATTTTATAGATTTTGTCACCAATTTTTACTTATGTTTTCTACACAATGAAATTTAAATTATTATCTTTTCATTGTTGTTTATAATTATATTTTGTTAGGGTTTAATATAGTGCTATAAAATAATATTTTATACTATCTTTTAAATTTACATCACTCTATTTTATTTACAAGTGTGGTACAATATTTTATATTTTATAAAGGTTATTTCCAACACTACATTTTATTTACTGTAAAGCTGATATAAAATATACTATTAGGGCAAAATATACTATTTTATTAGGGTTTATTTCCAGTACTATATTGTCATGTCCCCATATTAAAGCCTTGTTTAAATTGAAGATTTAAACAATATATTTAATTACACATAAATATTAATAATTAAATATTAATAAGTTATATAATATATTATCATATTACATGAATATAAATATCAAATAATATTATTATTATACTCATAAGATATTAATAGATATAAATATTATTATAATATATATTATTAATAGGAATTAATTAATTAAATAATATATATATTAGATATTAATATTATGTATGTGACTCTTTCAAGAGTCACCATTCTTTAAGAGGCATAATGGAACATATATAATATAAATAGCAGCAGTAAGGAAGGAAAGGGGATCACATTTGGGGGATATAAGAAAATAAGGAAGTCTAAAGTAAGCAAACAAAAGTCTTTAAATATGAAAGTCAGGAAGTATGGAATAATAGTAGCTTGCATTTAATTTAAGAGGAAGTATTATATATTTAAATCTACATTATATATATATATATATATATATATATATATATATACAATAATATTAATAGCATATATAATAATATAATATAGAGATATTATTAATATTATAACAAATACTATGATAAATAAATATTAAAGAATAGGTGAAAGAGAATAGAATCCAATGAGCAGATTCAACAAGACAAGTAGCATAAAGAGGTACGTGCACTTTCCTTTATTAATAGGTTAGGTAATATAAATGTTGTAGATGAATAATATGAATATAAATAAATGAATACTACTTATATCAGCATAATAATAATTGGAATATATTACCATCATTGATGTATATACATTCATTATGTATAAGTATGCATGCATAATAGGTATAATAATATGAGAATAAATAGAAGTGTAGAAATAAGGTAAATCTGCTTACATATATGAAAATGGATATAAATATGAATATGAAAGCGAATATAAAAATTATTATGAATATGAAAATGGGATTATGAGATCATAAGCATAAAGACATAAGTATGAAAGGATTTTTAACTGTGTACTTATCAATTAAATCAAGCTTTTAGTGATGAATAAATATATTGGTCAGTGGATTGATTTACTTCTTATAGATAAGTCATTGAGAGTTGGGGACATTTAAAATAAATAAATAAATTACATTATGTCTAATTATAAACTTTGTTAGGAATAAGTAGTTGTTACGTTTCTTATACCATTTAAACAATGTTTTGTTTATTTTGATTTCTCATTAAATGTTCATGAGATTTAGTTAGGAATAAATGGAAAGGTTATATTCTTTACGTAGAATAAATTATTTATTATTTATAGATGACAATTGAAATGTATTCTTCTAGTTAGAATTTACAATATACCTGTTGCAAAGAAATTAAAACCATGGTAAAAACATACAACAACTCTAGAGACTTAAGTTCCAAATTAAGGCTTAGTTGATGTTTTAATTGAGTAGAGTCATGTATAGGTAAGAATAGTAAGTAGTTAATCTTAATTAGATTTTAATTAATTATGAATTATCTTTTTATATGCTATCTTTGAATAAAGAGAGAAAGAGTTATCATAGAAGGATCTCATGTTTAGAATATAGGATTTTCTTAATTTTCTGTTATAATAAAAGTTGGCTCTTTGTGTTAAGTAAGAATAGATTATGGTGAAATAATTACATATAGGTAATTGTCTTTTATGTTTACTATCTACTTACACTGTGCATAGAATTATGAAATTGGTCTATTCTAAAATTGAGATTGGATAATAACCAATTTACAATCTTATATTGATAACTTTGTTATGATAAATTCTCTGTAGTAACCAATGTATCTAGACTATTGGATTAAACGTTCATGCTTTTGTTATAGTGGGATGTAAGTTCTGTGTCATTGGGAAGTTGGATTGTAGAAGCTAACAAGGGTGTAGTTGTGTGTATGGTCCTTGTGATATGTAACCCTAAAATGTTGTCTCCTTTTCTGACATGAACTCATTTAATTGTGATGAACATTCAAAGATGATTAATGCCTTGTTTGGTGTATGGTTTATGTGGTTATGATGGTTGTACAAGATGGTCAATGCCTTGCCCAGTGTAGGGTTTACTAGTTGCAAAGTAGGGGGAATGGCTCTCAATGGGGGTCAGAACCCATAGTGATGTCTAGGACAACCCATTGAAGGGTTTCTTAATCCAGTGATAACATTAATAATGAAATAGGGGAATGGGTAGAATTCACATTAATCAAGATAATGTATGCCTCACTCATGGCTCAAAAGCTCATTTAGGCTTGAGATGAGATGAGAAGGCCTGGAATGGTAAGATCAACTACCTTGTCCCCATGAAAGGTACATTGATTCTGCATGAGTTTGTATGGGGACCGGGGATCGGGAGAGGCTTCCAAGATAACCCAAAGATGGGAGTCGGGGCCTAGTGAAGTCCACTAGGACAACCTATATCAATCCATGTGATGACACTCCTCCCTATTGCAGTCTAGCACTCCCTAGTTGTATTTCCTCCCTCAATTGCGTAAGTGCCTCTGGAAGTGCAGTTAAGTATGTCAGTGATGTTTATTGTGGACAGTTTGATAATTGGTGTCATGTATAACCCTACTGCTTGTGTTAGTCTTTTGTTCTCCTTACTATCTGTGAGTGTGGGATCTTGTGTTATCTCCTAGCTCGGGGGGTGGACCTTAGGGTTCCACATGGTCGGGTGGAAGAGCTTTTATTTCCATTGGTTTTTCCCTTGCTGATGTTCGTGGGTGAGGAGGATGTATCTTGTGCATTAGATATCAGATCTTGTACCAGTTTGAGGAAGATGATTATGCATACTCATGGTCTAG